>JAQSUU010000056.1:625000-1250000 GCA_038087645.1 Saccharum hybrid cultivar R570 | reverse complement strand
CCTGTCCTTAATTTTTCTATGGTTCAGTTCTTTCAATGCCAAAGATGAGAATGTATGCCTGCAACACAAATACATACAGTCATGCCTTCTCAGAAGGCTGCTTTGTAAATTTAAGCACCAAGTTGGAAGCTACAACAGAAGATTACAACAGCAAGACAGCAGCATGTTCAGGAACCTAATCTACAATATCCCTACCTCTGTTTCACTATATTTTATCCATAGCAGACAGGTGCACTAAATAAGTAACAGATCCAAGAAAAAAATAATGTGAAATGACTTATCTGTACCCATATTAAATGTTATGATATAATCATTTCTCTTCTATCAAATCATTTAGTTAGGGGAAGGGAGTGGAAGTATTGCAATAACTACACCCTCACAAGTCATATCCTCCACAGACAAACATTACAGAACATTTTCTCCCGAAGCCATGTGCAAAAATAGTAAAACAAAGGGAAGTAATAAATACTCTATACAACTGTAGATATTGCATTCAGATTTCATTGGAGAATTACTTTAGCTTATGCTTCACAAGTTCACAGTTTGATTTAAATGAACAACAAAATCTACTCTCCATCCATTTTACAATATTTGTCCAAATTCTCAGAAAGCAGCGTCTCAAAAATGTTTGTGCATCACAAAAATGTTAGTGTATTTTTAAAGAAAAAATTAAGTGCAATAACTCCACTCCCCACCCCTACTTTAGTACTGAAAAAAAATACATGCAGGTTGATAGGGCCAGTCATATCTAATAGGAGAATGTGTACTCATCTTTTTTCCCCCCTTACATTTAGTGTTTCCTTGGTTTGTGCACATGTTGGGTTCAGATAAAAAATACAGGAGTACACCTTCAGGATAATGAAAATTAAATTTTAGTAAGTGGATGGCAGTCTAATATGTATGACAGAAGAATCATGACCTTAGGAAACCATGAGTGAATATAAAGGTTAATACAGCACTTTCCATTCTCGTAGAATATAAGCATCATGCTTAATAACATCACAGCACAAGAGCTCCAAAAAACATAGGAATTTTGAAGGATTCAGTTCCTATAGGAAAAAAAATCCTATGAAGCCCTTTGGAACAAAGGAATGCTTCCCGACAATTCCCTTGAAATTCCTATGGATTGAGCCATAGGTAATTTTGTAGGAAACAGAACATGAGCTACAACCTCATTGTTTTGTTCCCTATGTTTTCTCCTACATTGCTTCCAAAGGCATCTTCCCAAACCTTCCTTTGTTCTGAAATCTTGTAGGATTTGAAGTGTTAAGGCATTTCAGTCCTACTTTTTTCCTATTCCTGTGTTTTGTACATCGATTGTTCCGAAGGGGGCCTAAACAATGGATTAATAACAAATTTGTGTTCTGCAAAATTAATCTCGGCCAGCTCAAAAAACCTATCAATTAACAGTCTCCAGATAGAAGATCTGGTGCACAACGAGGTAGAAAACAGCGCCCAGCTATTTCATATTTTTTTAGAAAGAATTGTGCAGCATAAGTGAATAGTCCACAGATATCCATCACCAAAATTATCATGACACAAGCACTTCGACTATTATTTGTAGAAAACAGGGAGACTAGTTTTTAGAGTCAATGCCCTACCCACATACCAGCAGAAAGATGTTGCATATAACGTATTCTCCTAGGTCCTAAGCCATCATAGACCTAGTTTTGCATATGCAATTTCAAAAGTAGACATCTTTGGTGAAATAATCATCTCACATCATCCAGAAAAATGAGAAGGCCCATCATAAAACACTTAGGAAAAGATGCATGTCAAAAATAGAAATGGCACACGTACTAAAATTGCAGAAGAGCAACATAGATATGTAGGTACAAAATACATCATATATTCATGTTGAAAACATTAATGGTAACATCAGCATAAAAATAAGATCTTAGATCTTACACTTCAGATGTCCGGGTGTCTGCATCAGATTGTACACTGGATGACTTAGTAGCCAACGAAGAGTTGCTTGCTGTATCCCCCACATTGTTCACTGAATCCACTACAATAGTCTCACTATGTCGTATAGTGTTGCTCATCACATTGTTGTTTGAATGGTCAATTGGTTCTGCACTTCTGTCAACATCACAAACAGCTGAGCCAAATGGTTTTGTCTCTTTGACACTGCTTGCTGCCACATTTTCACTGGCTTTCTCCAAAGACGTAGACAGCCGGTCAGGTATAGATGTGGCTTGTGTAACATCAAGTGCAGGCCGATTCAATTTCATACAAGGGGCTGAAGTTTTCCCACAGGAATCATTACCTACTTCACTACAAACCCAAGAACCATTGGCCGTTTTAGTATCCATGAGGGTTTCTTCACAGGAATCATTTTCTCTTGAACGAACTGAAGCAGAATCAGGAATGGTGTTATTTTGTAAAATTGATTCAGAGGTACATTTGCCCGATGGGTTATGCACAAACTGTGTGTCTAAAGAAGGTTCAGGGCTTTGAACTATTGCAGGTTTATTGGATACTGTGACTACTGCATCTGCAGATTTATTAGAATGGCTGTTTGCTGTCAACAAAGAGCCATTTAGAGCCATTTCATTTGGCCCTGTCACTTCAGGTATATTGTTGATATTCTCAGCAACATTAGCAGACATTGCTTCTAAGGCACGATGAAGGCGTTTTGAAGGAGGCAAAGCAGCTTCCACATCTAATGCTAAAATTTTTGGATGGTATTCTTTATTCTTCCAAGGAAGATGAGCTTCCTTTGACAGGATAGTTGTGTCAAATTTGCAGGACCGATTAGAAGCAGAACTTACGACTGTGGACACCTGATCAGCTGAGTAATCATTGGCAGGACTTGCAGGTTTACCATTCCTATCACATTGGTCCAAGGTTGTTGCAAGCTCTGGCTTTTTATTAGAAGCATCAATTTCATCAACTGGTGAATCCTCCAACTGAGACCTTCCCATTCGGACCCTTGCCCTTTTGACCAATGGCAAGTGCTCATCTCCATCTGACTTGCTTACTTCATTCTTTGAATTTGGAGAATCTGGAAGGATTTCACTGTACTCAGCATGTAATTGCTCATCTTTATTTGGTATTGTACAATCTTTATAATGAGGAACAGGTTTTCTATCTGATTTTCTTTTTCTCGTGAAAATTACTGCTGTGTTCATGGTTAGACTTGATGTACCATTTGATTTCAATTCTATCTCTGAAGTTCCATTTTCAGATGCTTCACTGTTACAAGTACTATCCACCTTAGCAGGAGGATTTAACATTCTGTTGCTGTTACTAGCCCCCAAAGTTACAGGTTGGTCGGAAGTGCCTCCGCCAGAATGCAACCAGACATTATCTGATGTAGAAACAGAACCTGAGTTAGCTTTGTCATCCTCATGCCTATGATGACTGGAATGTTCCTTATGCTCACCAAGAACCAAATCAATAGAAGCCAAATTGGTATGATCAAAAAATTTACCAGAACCTTGAGCCTTTCTTGATTCCACACTTGTTGAACTTCTTGACTTCCGCAGAGATGGAACCCTACTACGTGTGTAACAATTTTGTGGCTGTGCATCCCTTTGCTTATTTGAAAATGAATTAGTACGCAAAGAAATATCCCTCATTTCATCAAGGATGGATACATTTTCAGTAGGCTCAGGGGCAGAATTTACAACACAGAGCTCGTCACCCTTTATAGTGACTGAAGGCCTGTCAGAATTGATCATGTCATGACTCCTGGTAGTGACATAATGATCTTCTATCTTTTTATCATTGTGCGTATAAGAGCTACTGACCAGATTTTCAGTATCCATGCAGCTATTATTTTCAGCAAACTTTTCTACATCTGGCTTTACTTCTTCGGCAGCCAAGTCAACCTTGTTATTACCTTTATCCCTTAGAGAATCATAAACTTCAATTATCTCATCAACTGCTCTCAGGAAATCAGCCCCTTTACCATGTCGCTTAGCAAGTAGAGATCTTTTTTTCTCTTCAGTGAATGCCTCGAGATCAGCATAATTGCAGAAAGCACTGCAATTGAAAGAACTAAGAGTCACAAATAACTTACAGATTGCAATTGAAAGAACTAAGAGTCACAAATAACTTACAGATTGAAATGGTTCTAAACATGATTTACTTTTTGAAAAGGAACTACCAAAAAGCGCTAGTATAAGCTAATCAAAAGTAACAATACTCAGATGTTTCCAAAACAAAAGATGTTAAGAAGATACAAAAGAAACTCACAAATTCAAATAAAACCAAAAATAGCACTTACATCTGTTTAGTACCATAGAAATAAACCAGCGGTTTCTTTTTAGTAGAAGGCATCTTCCACTGCTCTGGTTCACTAATCTGCAAAAGTACGAATATTCACAAAATGAACTAATTTCTCCATATTCCCTCATCAAAAAGTAACTTCTGAAAGTGCAAAATGGAATTTCATACAAGCATATGCTCACATGAATACCGGCGCCCTACTAGGGTAGCCAGACCTAAAGTAGAAAGAAATAGCAAGAGTAAGCCTGTGGCATTTCATGAGAGTCATCTCCTCTGATTAAAAAAATAAGCACATTTAGGCTTGTCCTAACTCCTAAGTCAAACTTCTTTTAACATTGGCCATCAATATCTATAGTTTTAGAGAACACAAAACTGGCATTACCGGATTAATTATCAAAAAGTATTCATGGTATACAAGTATTCGAATTTAAGATTATATATTTTATAGACATTACTAGTTGAAATGTCATATTGGAGAACATGTCGATATCCAAATAGGCTTACATTCATGACGTAAGTATACCAGTTGAGCTTAAAAATAAAGCCCCAAAAGAAAATGAATATACTGGGAACCATAATCACTCTTAGGAAAGTGTCTACAACAGCTATAGAGCAGGCAGAAAGTTAACAGTATGCCTTTTCGGTGAATAAAGGATGAGAGAAATTTTGCAAGGATATTGATGTAACAAGAGTTTTGACTGGATGCACTTAAGCATTTTAGCTAATAGTTAGGGCCTAAGGGGAAGAATGCAAAGAAAATATTAAAAAACTACTGAGACGGATACCATCACTTAATCTAATCAAACTGTCATGTCAATAATGAACAGTATGTTTGTAATTGTTTATTGTCCAAAATCACCCATAGCGTGCTTCCCAACATAAGAATGGCCAAGCCGACATATAGCAAGTAGTGATGTTCAACCAAGCTTCTTGAGTCCATTCTATTTGTTCAGGTAAGGAATTGTGGGAGGCTGCATTTGGCATCACAGCACAGGAGAGAAGATGATGCACTTGGTTCCATCCAAAATACTGGGCATTTCAGCAAACACTAGCTTAAATACATTCCTGTAGCAATCTATGCCAAGTTGGCAATGGCCCAAAAACATCACATAAGGAGACTGAGAACTACCCATGTGCTCTCAAGTTCAGACCTTCCAATATCTCTGCCTAAACATCTCTAACCAAACCCATACACTTAAGCCACACCATTATGGGCCCCACATTTATCTTACTCCAAGCTTTTGTAGTCTTTTACAATCCCTTTTTGCAATATTTTGACATGTGCAGAGAGCACCGCCAATTTAAACAAAGCAAATGACTAGCCATATATTTTTTTTAAATTAACTTAAAAAATTAATCTGCCTAATGAAATATATTTAACATATTTATTTTCATGCAATGGAACAGAATACAGGAATGGCACATTACCAATTACCAAAACATTTCATCCCAGAAACCAAACAGAAGACTTACTGAAATAAATCAACAATTATGTGTTCAAATGTTCAATTAGGGTGCTGCGATTAGAAGGATTAAGAATACTTGCAAAGTGGTTTAACAAATGCGATGAGAATGAGAAGCGTTTTTAAGTGGAGGAGAAATTATAAAGAGAATCACAGCAAAAACTAGAACCTATATGGAGGGCTAGTAAATTGAATTAGATCTTTTGTATCACCAAACAGGCAAGTCAGAAGAGCTTTATAAACTCAAAAGAATCTATATGAAGTTGCTAAACATATGACACCTGTGGTGTGACTACCAGTACCAATACAGATACAAACAGAGGACATCTTTAAGCTTATTTAACCCTTGATCTGAATTTAAAACAAAACATGAGAGAACATTTAACGCGCACTTAGTTGCAGACCACTCTGTAGTATAGAAGCACGCATGCATATAATAATCATAATATTCCGCATAATATGAACACCATAGACAAAAACAACAAATCTTATGCAACTTTAAAAGTGAATCTTATGCTACTTCAGAATCCAAATTTCATTATTGAAAAGCAACGAAATTACAAAAGTTTGATGACATTCAAGAAGAAAATCTTATGCCTTTTAGAAGTGACAAAAAATGAAATGACAAAGTGCTGCCTTGTGAAACCTAGGAAACATCAGATATCCTAGCATCTGTAGTTGCAAACAGGAAGTACAAAGAGCCAGATCCCCAAGAACGAAGTCCATATCCATATCCACAACCACCTAACCACTAATAAGCTATGAAATCCATAGGTCAAATTGGGTCGAAATCTAACTGCACATCCAAACACAAGGAAGATGGCCCCTAATCAGTAATCGCCCAAATCCTACCTAGCCCCCATGCCATAAACCACAAGTAGCACCAGATCTCTACAAGAACCCAACATCTAAACAAACAAATCACCAAGAAACGAACCAAGCTAGGCCAAAAAATGCAGTAGAAACCTGCCCCTACTCCCTAAAGCTCAGCAGAAAGTAATGGAAAGGGATTTCTTTTACTAAAGATCCTATCTTTATTGAGCATGCGGTAACCAAAACCCTGCTCGCACAAATTCCCTGCGCTATGGAGCAACGGGAGGGCAAAATTAGCGCAGATTAATAGCTAAAATGACCAAATCGGGGTAGGAGACCATGTGAAAACCTAAGATTTAACCAAGCCGACCGCTGGGCAGCGCCCAGACACCAGCCTTCCACGTCCCCCACCAAACCCTAAGCCAGAAACCCCCGCCCAGACCCAGAATCCCCGGACCCCAGGCTGCCCAGACCACAGGGAGGCCACAGATCAGCCAGCAGAGCAGAAGGAGCTGTTGGGACGACGCACTCACCATAGCCGGCCAGGCCGGGAAGCCCTTCATCTTGGCGAGCACGAGGTCGCCCACCTTCCACTTGGCCGCGGCAGCAGCCGCCGCGGCCGCCGCAGCCGCTGCGCGCTTCCTCTTCGCCGGCGCCATCGCCCGCTGCCGCCCCCCGCCCGTCTACCAGCCCGCCGCCGACCCCCGCCGCCCAGCACCGATCAGGGCTCACAGGGCGACCCCGCGACGGCTAGCGCCTGCGCCCGTGGAGCGGCGGCGGGTCGGCAGGAAGCCAGTGCTCGGCCCGCCCGTGGTCCTAGCTCTCTCAACGGCGTCGGCGGCGGCGGCGAGGAGAGGAGGCATGGGAGGGGGAGCAGGAGAGGTAGCTTTGGGGATTTTTAGTAGTTTATTATTTACTCGAGCCGTCGAGCGTGCGACTGCGCTCGCGCTCGCGCTGCGCTGTGAGAGAGGGGGGGGGGGGGGGGGGGGGGGGGGGGGGGTTGGTAGTTCGGTGGAAGAGGGAACGGAGAGAGGACGGAGGAGGGCGTGGGAGGGGTGAAGAAGCGGTGGCCTGCTGGGGGTGGAGCGCGCGTGAGCAGGGCAAGGCGGCCCGTGGTATGTGGACGGAGTGGCTTTGCTGCCGCGTGCCCATCTCCATATCTGCCGAAGCTCGCTTGCCTAGCCTGTAGCCGAGGGGTTGTGGGCTGGACTCCACTTTTTGCGTGTTTTTTCTGCCCCTGTCCTACTTGTTTGTGTGTGATTTAATTCATCTTTTTACAAATTTTGCTCCCAACTTGACTAGTCAAAAGGTCAACTCCACGATAGAGATAGCAGCGGAACCCGATATCTGATTCTCTAGGAATTTTTCTATTAGAGAACGGAAACGAGGGCATTTTGGCGTAACGAAAAAAACCTCCGTGGGTTTGATGAGGTCGAGGATGAGGAAGCAATCCCTGTACCCATTCCGTGCGGGGATCCCTGTTTAGCCGGTTCATTTGGATCCAACCTTTCTTCTTCTATGTATTATTCATCCTTCTATCCAATCATATGAAAACTACTCATATATACTACACAAAGCCTCAGGCCTTAGTGTTTCCCTACCCTGTTGTTGTCCCAACGTTTCCCTACCCTGTTGTTGTCCCGGCCCATGCCCTCCAAATCCCAACTCATGACTCACATGTGGCATCGTCATCTTCCATGGTCACAACTCGGCGAGCGTTGTCGCCACCCTCCTCAGCCATGAGCACCGCCGTCACCCTCTCCATTCCCTAGCCATGAGTGCCACCACCATAATCCCTAGTCCATGGCCGCGAGCGTCACCGCTCCCCGAGCGCTGTCGCCGTCCTCCCCAGGTGTGAGAGGGGATTAACACCCGCAACCATGGGGCCTTGACTCTGGCTGGCTTCATCCACAGCCGAGTGTGCTCAATCCAAAGCATGGACCGTAGATCTAGGACCACTGAGCTTTATCTTCATCTCTTGGTGTCTTGGTACTCCCTAAAATCTAGTCCTATTTTTTCTCTCATTCCATGGATATGCTCATATGCAACATGTGTTTGAATTGGATAGTTAGCTGCCTATTTTTGTCGTTCACTTTGCATGGATGGGACCCGTCGAGTATAAAATCCTCAGGGGGACGAGGATGGGGATAAAATGTTCCTGTGGCTATTCGCAAGGATGGGATAGGGTTTTTTTTCCACGGGGGCAAGGATGGGGAAGCAACCCCCAACGCGGAATTCCTCGTTGCATCTCTGCTCCATGAACACCATCCCAGGGGAAAAGGTAGAGCTAGGGGTCACCTTTATGGTTTTTTTAGCACCTCAAGGGGTATTTTACAAACATTGGTGTCCATTTGATCACAGACATAACCATGGTAGGTCCAAAGATCCATGTACTCTCATCCTGGAGCGTTGATTGGTCAACCAACATAGGATCAACAGTGGATGGAACTTGGAGTTGTGTTTCATGGCCACTTCCACATATTAATGAGGTGGCATTGGTGGGCCATCTCGAGCGACTATTGGTGGGGTCAGCTAACCCCATCAAGTGGCCCATGGTGGCCCTGCCTTGCTCCATTGCCCTTGGTGCTTGATCTTTGATGTATTTATATAATTTTTCTACATTAGAAAATATCTCCAAGTACAAGGGGAACCACGTGAATTTCAAAACAAAATACCACTATAGTGTTGATTATTCTTTCACTTTTGGTGCAATGTTGATGATCAATACTGGTGTTTAGTGACCATCAACATTTGCCTTCTTTCTTGGGGTAGCTTGCTTGCTCTTGATCAATCTTTCTATTCTTCATTATGATATCACTAATGTCCTTTTAGATCACCACTTCACTAGCCTGAAGGGCACAAGAGCTCAGGCACTCCACTAGCCTCCCGTATGCACAACAGCTTGGGCACTAGTGCGAAGTCAGCTGAACACCAATGATCACTTCTTGATACAGTTGAAAGATGATTACTTGTTAGATTGATCTCTCTTAATGAGCACAACTCATCCAAATTTGATCCTTGATTCCTTATTCGAGTCCTTTTCTTTCTTGTTTGAGTTCCCACTTGTAGCACTTGGACTTCACTAATTTATCATTGCATTGGGTTTGGATTTGCACTAAGCTTCGTAACTTGACTCAGCATATGATGATCAATATGAATTCCATTTGAATCAAGCCTCCAATGCCTTTGAGTACCTTTCTACTCACGGTACCCACCATTAAGTTTTTTAGGTTGCCAAAGACTCGTTGGTCACTTGAGCCATACTCGGGTGAAGTTGGAGGCATAACTGTTGCCGAAACTGCATTTAACTTCGATGGAGCAATTGCTACACGAGTGAAATGTAGTTTTTTGTCTTATACATAGTAGTTGGAGATAATTAGATGGAAATCTCTACATTGTTGTGATTAATTTCCCTAACCAATTACAATTTTTGTATAAGTTGTGAGTGCAATATCCTTGTAACATGGTTCTTGATAGTTTATGCGCTAATGGAGCTTGCAGACGGTGACTCTAGGGATTCATCAGTTGAAAGGTTCTAATATGGCTAGATGGGGGTGAATAGCCTATTTAAAACTCTACAAGATCACTAGAGCAATTTGTTAGTATGTTAAACGGTGAAAAACAATTTTGCTCTAGCTCTACAAGGGTTACAAGCCAGCCAGCCAACAATTCTAGTTGTTATAATCTCTAGGTACACAAGAGGCTAAGTCACTACTCACTAAGAGCTCTCAACAAGGCTGCACTAAAGAGCTCCACAAGCTCTCAAAACTAGCTACACTAAAGAGCTTGCTACATAACTAGTTTGCAAAGAATGTAAGAAAGTGAGTAGGGTGATTATACCGCCGTGTCGAGGAATGAACCAATCATAATATAAAAGCCAATCAATCATCAGGAGAAATCCAATCACAAAAAGATACAAGATTTTTCTCCTAAGGTTCACGTGCTTGCCGGCACGCTAGTCCCCGTTGTGTCGACCAACACTTGATGGTTCGACAGCTAATAGGTATCACACACATAGTCAACACTTGGCGCTGCAAGAATCTACCCACAAGTGAGGTAGCTCAATGAACGAACAATTTACTAGAGTGCCTTTTGTCTCTCCGCCGGAAGAAGGTCAAGAACCCGCACAATCAACTGATCGGAGCCGGAGACAATCACTAACTCTGCTCAACGATCCTCCAATGACCGGGCCGTCTAGGTGTCAGCAAACACCAAGAGTAACAAGATCACGACCAGCCCAAAGCTTTCACCTAGTGCCACAAGATGATGCAACTTAATGCAATGCACTAAAGGCTCACCAATCTCACTCAATAGATGAAATCAAGTGGGCAAGTGAGTGGATTGTGTTTGCTCAGCTCCCAAAGGGTGTGCACGAGTGTAAGAAGTGCCATGGCCGGCCACCACCTCTATTTATAGCCATACAACTAAATAGAGCCATTGTACCCCTTGGAACTATTCTGCGAGGTCACCGGACATGGCGGTGCCCCCTCCAACAGTCAAATTCTAAGGTCACCGGACAGGGGTGGCAGTGACTGTAACACCCCGGGTGTTATAGTGCTAATTAATCTGCCATGTCATCATAATGCATTGCTAATCATACTTGTTAGGTTAACATTGTTATGCATCAACTAAAACGAGTTTATTTCATTAGGTTGAATGTGTTTCTCAGTGGTGTGCTCCGAAATCGAAAACCCTAATTTCGAATACCACCGCAAATACTTAGTCCATACCCTGCGTAATTTGAAGTGCGCGACTGTGTTTCACATTAGTGTAAAGTGTAGGGTATGAGCTCAAGTACAACATCTAAAATGAAGCTCCAAATTTGAGTTTGAATTGGAGTCCCAAAACTTGTCGCGAGTTTTTCCGATTCGAATTCGAATTCAAATCTGGGGAGAAATGTAAAACAATTTCAAAAGTAAATTGGTCAACCAAGTGTGACATTTGGTCAACCATGTCATGTTGGTCCAAATGATGCCCTTGGGTGAGGTTTTGATCACTAAGTAATCACAAATCAAAGTAGAAACAAATTCCAATTTGAAATCCCTCCAAAAACCCTAAATTTCAAAATCTAGTTTTACCCCTTTTGAAATAATTCAAAATATAAACAAAATTTGGGAAAAAGTTCAAAACCAAGTTTGTAGAACTTTTCAAGGGCTACAACTTTGGTGTTTTGAGTTTTCAAAGTTTTAGTGAAAAATGTGAAGTAATTTTGAAAATAAACAAATTTCAGATTTAATTTATTTTTGTCCCCAAACTAAGATTTCAAAATGGAGGCAGAATTTGAAAAAGTTTTCAACAGAAAAGTTATAGGTCTGGTCAAGATGTACAACTTTGATGTTTGGAGATTTTGAAGTTTCAATACAAAATCAAAAGTAATTTCTAAATTACCAAATCGCAAAATGTGCCCCTTTTTGAATTTAAACTCAAATTTCAAAATCCAAGCAGAATTTGAAAAATTGTTCAATACCAAACTTGTAGAGCTTGAAATTCTGAAGATTTCATACATTGGAAGATTTTCAAGTTAGTATACAAATTTGAGAGTAATTTGAAAAAAACAGTTTGAAATTCAAAGTTTTGAGGGGGGGCAGCTACAGTGACCGGCGAATCACACACCGGCAGCGCGCGGCATGGGCGCCGGCCGATCGCCGCCGTGGCCTTCCACGGCCTTCGCGCGTGGTCGGGGACGCCAGCGCGACGCCGTGAGCAGTGCGGTGCTGTAGCCGCAACCGCTGCCTACATATATCACCGCGTCCCGTGATTTGTTTTTCCTTCTCCCTGTTTTTCGCCACCGCCGCCGCGCAGCTCCGCCGCTCGCCGCTGCCGCCACCAAGCCGCCTCCGGCCACACTAACCGCACCACTAGCTCCGCCTCGGCCTCGCGCATCTTGTGGGCCACTTGCGTTCACCGTTTTCGCACCCGAGCTCTCGCACCGCCTGTTCCCGTGCCCAACTCCGGCGAACCACCGCCACCAGCGCCTTCCCGTGGCCAGGCCACTCCAGCCGCTCCCCGTCGCCACCGAGGGCTTCACTGCAAACGCGGTGAGCCACTGATACTTCCCGACCCTTCAATTTGACCTTTACCGCTTTGTGTCGTCGACTAGCCGGTCACCGTGGTTGCCGAGCCGCCACCGTCGTCGGTGATGGGTCACCGGAGCTCGAACCGTAGCCCTACCGAGCAAAATGGAGTCGTGGGGAGGTGTAGTTAGCGTTGGTGAAGTCGGTTTGTCGTTTGGGTCACCGGTCGTCGGCCGGCCACCGCGGGTAAGCGCGCGAGCACGCGGGAGCGAGCCGTCGAGCGGGAGGTGAGGGATGACAAGTGGGACCGTGCTGTCAGCGAGAGAAAGGGAGGCAGACGCGGGCGCGGGCGAGCGCTGGGCTGGGCCGCGGCTGGGCCAGTCGCGAGCGCGCGCGGACGCGTAAGCGGGCCGGTTGGGCTGGGCCGAATCGGAGAAAAGAGGAGAAGCAGCCCGAGTTCGGTTTTGTTTTCGTTTTTGTTTTTCTTTTTCAAATAAATGAATAGTGTTATTATTTGTTTATTTGTTTAAAAATTGTGTAGAGTTCCAAAATTCATGAAAATTTTTGTGTAAGCTTCTCAATGTATAAACTATCTAGGAAAAATATTAAATCATGAATTTGAATACTTTATGCAGTAGAATTAATTAGTTCTAATAAAGATTAAATGCAACTTCCAGTAATTTTAATAATTAATTTATTTATCCAAAAATTATGAAATTTATTATGGCACTGTTATAAATCATTGTTAACCCATAGAAAAAGTTTGAACTTATTTAGATAAAGTTTGATCAACTTCTAATTGTGCCCTAATTATTTAAATAGAAAATAAATGTTAATTTGAGAACTTTAAGTGTTGTGTGCCTTTTGATTGAGTGATGTCCTTAGGTCACTACCCTGTTGTGATCTCTGGCACTTTAATTTCATGATTGAGCTCGTTAATAACTTGTCAGGTTAAAAGCTGGTATCGCGGGAACTCGTTGCTACTAGTTAGTAGGTTTTCTGTTTACGACTGTATCGTGAAGGGAAGTTGTACCCGAATCGTAAAACGTGGCATGTTATCATCAAGCATCATGTTTATCATTGAGCATCATGTTAAAGCATGTTATGTATTCGTGTAGTCACCGCTTTCGAGGAAGCCGAAGTCACCGAGCAGGTCTCCGGAGAAGAGCGATCGTCAGTGGGTTCCGGACCAGACGTTGGAGTCTCCGAGTCTGAGTCAGTCGTCGTGTCAGAGCAAGGCAAGCCCCGGTGCATTTAAACCCTACCTTGATTTTTATAAATATTTTATTTATATTATGGTTTATTGCATTAAGTAATTAGGAGTTGAGTGATAACCTAATTGATGCATTATCATCCTTGATTATTACGATATCACCCTTGATACCTGTTTTACTGAAAATGCGTAGTATGCTTTGCTATGCTTAGAAGTTAAGCTTTTAAATGAAATGTTTACTCGGCCATGACGGAATACTTAATGAATATTGAAAGACGAGAATGAACTTGAAAGATCGGGCGGGTGGTTTGGCCACTGCTAACATGCATTGAGAAATGAGTCTCAATGTAATGTTTCCGCCTTGTTAGTTAAGGACCGTCCGTTGTATGGCCCGCTTGTGTTTCGAGACTTTGCAACTAGCCTCATGCCTTGGGTAAGCCCAAAATGTTGGTGATTCCATTACGAGAACGTCTAACCTCGCACTGGGAGTGGAGAGATGGCGGGAGTAGCGTGTACCCTCGGGGCTAGAATCGGGCCGGGTTCGAGGAGTACTGTACTCTCGGGTGGCGATGGACACGTTCTGGTTTTGGGAGATCTAAATGAGGGTTGATATATGCAGATTCGGTTCTACATATGTCGTGATGTTAGAGATCCCCAGTTGGGTATAATCGGTTCGAATCGTCGTTGCTCCTCGGTTATGGAGACTCGATCACCTGTCCTGCATCGTAGTTAAGAACTGAAATTGAAAGAAAGAATAAGAAAGGTTTTGATGATAATTACTTTGATCTAGATTAGGATCACCTAGAGTTGGTTAATGAACCATCAATGGTAAAAGTAAAATGTTGAAGATAAGGACTTATCTTAGTAAGCTTTTCTGCAAAAGAAAATTTTGATTCTTGATCACCCGTACCTTGATTCCCTAAAGCTAGCATGCCCTTGGAGTCCTTGTCTTAGTCGGGTAAGTCTTGTTGAGTACTTTTGTACTCAGGGTTTGTTGAACCCCTTGTTGCAAGTGCGGTTCATGAACAAGTTTGCTTCGAGCCTTGTTGCATGACCGTCGTGGTTGAAGAAAGCGACGAAGAGTAGACTGTGTGGCCTTTGGGCAAGGCATCTCGCTTGTGTGATGTAATAAAGTTACTACCGATACTTCTCTACTATGGTTTGTAATAATGTACATAAGGTTTGAAGTTTGAAAACTGGTTTGTAAACCTATGTTATTGTAAGACTTCCGCTACTTTACTCTGTTGAATATTTTGAATAAACTGTTGTAATATTGCAATACTCCTGTGATTGGATCCTGTTCGGAGGAAAGCAGGCCTTTTAAGTTATGGTGAACATAAGTACGACTGTCAGAGGTCATTATGGCAATGACGTGTACTTGTGGGCCATCATAATTAGGAGGTTCTGTGACAGTGACCATCCCAGCCGAGCTCCCAAAAACCTCTCTCTCTCTAGAAAACTAGGGCGGTGCACCGTCGCGCCCATGGCGGTGCCCCCATTCGTTTTTGCTACTCTCTGGTGAATTAGGATGGTGGCACCGGACAACCCATGGTGGTGCACCACCATGCCAGTGGCGGTGCGCACAACTACGTCCAGTGACCACCCCACTGCTTGCTACTCTGCCGAGGCCAGGTGGGCACCGCCCTAGGGGTGGTGGTGCCACCCAGGCACCACTACTAGCTCTCCAAGTTACAAACTTTGTCACAATTCGATCCACGACAACTCGAGCTACTTTCCTCAAGTGATGCTAACTCTCAATGTGTTTTCTCAAAAACATGTTAGAGCCATGTTAGCATTTCTCAAAACATTTTCAATAAATATTTTTGCTTGCTCTCCGAAGTGCACTAGGCCTAAATGTAATGCATAAAGTCCAACACCTAGTGGCGCTAGATGACCGAATTGTCTAGTAGAGATCCCCTCTTAATAGTACGTCAATCTATTTTAAACGTGATCACACTCTCTATAGTGTCTTGATCACCGAAACAAAAATCTCTATTTATACCTTTGCCTTGATCTCCATAGGGTTTTGTTTTTCTCTTTCTTCTTTTCAAGTTAAGCACTTGATCGTCATCACATGTGGCCATCTCTTCATTTTATGTGATCATTACCATCACTTGAGTGCCACCATGCTCCATACTTGGATTGCACCAAACTTGCTCATTTCATAACTCATGATAAAGGTTAGTACATATGTTTCATTAATTGTCTAAAACCAAACTAGGGCTTTCATCTGCATCCATTGTGTTGGTATCGCGTTGGTGAAAGGTCCTAATATGGCTAGAGGAAGTGTGAATAGCCTATTTAAAATTCTATAAGATCACTAGAGCAATTTGATTAGTATGACAAACGGTAAAATGCAAACTTGCTCTAGCTCTGCAATGGTTGCAAGCCACCTACCCAACAATTATAGTTGCTACGATCTCTATGCACACAAGCGGGTATGTCACTACTCACTAAGAGCTCTCAACAAGGCTACACTAAAGAGCTCCACTAGATGAAACTAAGCTACAAAGCAAACTCTTAATTCTAGCTACACTAAAGAGCTTGCTACAACTAGTTTGCGCGAAAGTAATGGAGTGAGTAAGGTGATTATACCGCTGTTGGTGTCTAGAAACGGGGGTATAGGCAGAGCGACGAGTGAATTTGTATTTGCGCGTCTAGGCCTAGTATAACAGAACCGACCAATTATACAAATTAAGTAAGAAAATTACCGTCAAAGCAGGTAATTTGGCAAACTTAAGCCCGTATAACCCAGTAGTCCGTGAAACCACAAAGGATTTCAAACCAACCAACATATAAACTAAGATTGTACAAGTTTAGCAGCCATAGTCACATATTACATAAAGTTTGCAACGTCATTTCGAATACATCGGAGTTCAGAATATAAAGTTATTACAAAACAAGTTTATAATAAAGTAGCAGAAGCAAATAGTTTTGAGACTTCACACACACTTAATTTGGATTACAGTGTCAAATAGTAGTCATGCCCAACAAAAGCATCAGGTAAGACGTACGGAGCGACCATGCCCTTGTTCCTAATTGTCACCTATCGCGGGATACAGATAGTTGATGCAATATCCATAATACATCTGGTTGTAACAGAACCGACCAATTATACGAAATTAAGTAACAAAATCACCCGCCGAAGCAGATAATTTAGCAAACTTAAGCCCGTATAACCCGGTAGTCCATGAAACCACGAAGAAGTTCAAACCAACCAACTTACAAACCAAGATCGTACAAGTTTAGCAGTCACAATCACATATTATATAAAGTTCACAACATCACTGAGATACATCGGAGTTTAAAACATAAAGTTATTACAAACCAAGTTTATAATAAAATAGCGGAAACAAATAGTTTTAAAGTCACACACACACGTTTAGTTCAGATACAATGCTAGGAGATAGTCATTTCTAACAAAAACATCAGATAAGACCTACGGAACGACCATTGCCCTTGGTCCTAGTTGTCGTCTATCGCAGGGTACAGGCAGTTGATGCAATAACCGTAGTACATATGACCATTTGTAACAACAATGGGAACAATGCCCTGAGTACGAGAAAGTACTCAGCTAGACTTACCCGTCTTAAACCAAAATAAAGTTACACCAAGGAGTATGCAAGGTTTTCTTTTAGTGGACTAGCTGACTCATTTGTGGAAGAGCATTAAATTAACTTAATAAACCATTTAAGTACTTTGCATCATCTTTATTATAACCTATCAAGCTAGGTAAGCACCTATACTATAGCAATCACTTGATTAACCAATAACATCCAGTTATCAACTTAGATTTAGCATTTTCAACATCATCCATATAACCATCAGTGTTCCATAATCATTGCTACGATGTCGTAACTCGAATCAAGTACTCACTATCCAGGAGCGATGACGATTCGAATCGACTCCTAATTAGCTTGTGATTTATTCCTCACACAAACCAAACTCACCAATCAAGTGAGTTGTAGATCACTAATGACACTATCCAGGTAAACGTCGCTGGACAAACTGGAGCCATAGTACCTAGAGACCATCTGACCGCCAGGAATCAGGCCTTGCCTGCCCTTAGGCTCACTCTTCGTGCCCCTGTCATACCCCCCTTCCGCACCAATACGCGCACCCGTATAGATCCCGGCCCGAATAATGCCACTAGCTTCGTGGTCCAAAGGTACTTTATTCAGCCAGCTAAATATGAGGCATGCGTTCAATATGACAAGAGGGACGAACAACGATTAGTCCTTAACCGAAAAAGACGAAAAACTAATAGCACCTTAGAACCCTGTCTAGTTGCTTCTAACTTTTCTGTCCGGTCTCTAATTATCCATCAACACATGGTTATTTCTCAGATTTCATCCATTTCATAGTTAAAGTATTCCAATAACCACCTATAATTTTAGGTGACCAAAAATCACCGATCGCTACCGGTCTAAGCAGAGCTAAGCAGTTATTCGATCCTAAACCTAACAGGGTAAGAATATAAGTAGTAGGCAAGGATAGTAATAAATGCATCAATAGTTCCACTCAACTCCTATAACTTAATGCAACAATATATAGAACTCATATATAAAAAGATTGCTTTTATAAAATAGGAGACTTAGAATGCTCCGGGGCTTGCCTCGCTCAAAGGAACTAGGTTAATCATCCACGTACTCGGGCAGGTCCTCTCCTTGCTCCTCTTCCTCTAGCACCTCCTGTGCTTTGATTTCCTATGGGTCGGCCCCGGCCTGCTCCTCTTGAATTGTTACTTGCACTTTCTCCTGCGATCCTACATGATGCAATTGTATAAGTGATTATGCAAGTGGTGCATCGGATGCGATGGCATATGATGACTATGATGACATGAAATGGAGATGTACACATTTAGATTCATTAGATGGAATAGAGATAAAATTTTTCTACTAGGCAGTCAACATCATTCAAAAACATGTACCACAAGCACATGTCGTCTACTGCATTATCTTCTATTACTAACCCCCAATACTTTTTCGCTAACTAACATATAGCCCTAACATAAGTCCTACTACACTTCAACACAATTATACTAACATGGCAAGTGACATCAGCAAGTCATTTGATGCTTTAAAGATACACCAAATCTATATCATTAAACTAATCATGCATAAAGAATATTATTTTATTTCAATTTAATCTAGGGTTACAACATCAACATGTATTTCTGATGCTCATAAAAATCTAAGAAAATTACAATAGCTTTATCATGCAGTACATAGTCTATCATAAAATTTTCACTGCATTTGGACTAACACAACAGCCTACACAAAAAGACAAATGTCAGGACAGAAATACACATGAAAATACTTTGTACTATAAAAAGTGTCAAACAATAGATCTGGTATTTTTTTCATGTTCTATATAGTAAACAAACACTGTACAAAAATTATAATATGCATGTTTTATATTAATTTTACTCTCTAGCAAAAATAACAAAAATAACCAATAAAGATACTTGAACTAGACATCAATATTTTTCTATAGAATATGCATGACATATATTTTTCATGCAAAGCACATCACAAAAGAACACTAACAAAACTGAAACCATATTTTTTGAGCAACATGTGATTTACTATGCGTTTTTGAAGATTAATAGCATTTGCAAGAGTTAAATAAAACTCTACAGAAAAAAAATCACAAACTTGACATGCAATATTTTTCTAGTGTAGTTCTAGTCATAAGAAACCTAACAAACTTTGTTGCACTAAATTTGGAGCACAAATGAGCAAGATACAAATTTTCAATAAGGAAATCATTTCTTTTTCTTTTCTGAAAAACCCGAACCAAAACGAAACGCGTCCTCGGATCTGTGCACCCCAGTCCTTCCCGAGCCGCTGCGAGTGGGCCCCAAGGCCCCACTGGCCAGCCACCTAGAGGCAGGAGAGGAGCCCGCCGGCCGGATTCTCGCCGGCGGCAAGGTCCTCGGCGTCCCGGCTGGTACGCCGAGCATCCCTTGGGCGCGGTCGACCTAGCGGTACAGAAAGCAAGGACGGGGTGAGCTAAAGCGATGGCGACGGCGGACGCCGACGAGCAGCGGCTCTGCTCACCGATGGGCCACGCTCTCGGCCACGGTGGAGCGAAACGAGGCGAGCAGCGGCTTCGCGCGTTCAAGGCAAACAAACGAAGGCGAAATAGGGAGGGAATGGGTGGCGGAGCAGCTCTGGCCATGCTCAGGCTGAGCTCGGTGGCCATGGCGCCGCGGGGGAGGTGAACACCCAATCGGGCCCCACCTGAGTGCAACGACGGCGCAAACGTGAGCACGGAAAAGAGCGGAGTGAGGCGGAGGCGGAGTCGAGAAGAATCAGGCGGAGGTGGACCACCGACGGCATGCTTTGCCTGCGGGGTGGCGCGGTGAGCGGTGGCGAAGGTGCTCCCGCTCGGGTTTTGAAACTAGAGAGGGGAAGATGGAGTGGATGAGGGGGCTCGGACAGGCGGGGGTTAAAGGCAGCCAGTTGGAATGACGAGTGCGCCATTGCCCACGCCGATGTACGGCCGGCGGCCATGTGGCGGGCGCGGCCTGCGTGCGGGCAAAGCGCGCGTGGGCGCGGTCAGGGCGCGGCGTGCGTTCGCACGGGGCGCGCGGGAGCGGGAGGGAGGTGGAGCTGAGCGGGCCAGGCGGCTTCGGCCAGTGGGCCGAATGGGAGGCGCGGGCCCATTTTCAAAGAAATTTGATTTTTCATTTTTATTTTCGAAGAACAGCCCCCAACTTGAAATTTGAAATAGAAAATGACATTTTCACAAGATGGTACAAAAATAAAAGTTATTTAGAATTTAATTCTCTACAACTTTGCTTAAATGTGCATCTTGAAATTCCAAATAGATTTTGAACTAGAAGTTAAAAGTCAATTTAAAGTTATTCCTCCTATTTTTCAAGAATATTTTTAAAAGCAAATTAAACTACATGCTAAGCAAACAAGCACACATGTAACCTAATAAACATTAACCTATTGAAACAAATAACTGCAACAACCAGGTTTCATAAGCATGTTTGAGTTGTTTCAAAGCTGCGTTTCAAAGACATGTTTCAAGGTAATGTTTCAAACCAAAATTTCATTTATATTTTATGTGATTATGAATGCAAGATGATGCTCATGTTCAAGATCTGCAGTGCCTAATGCATGCTTAACACCAAAGGTGTTACACTGGCCATCTGTAACAACAATGGGAACAAAGCCCTGAGTACGAGAATGTACTCAGCTAGACTTACCCGCCTTAAACGGAAATAAAATGACACCAAGGTGTATGCAAGGCTTTCTTTCAGTAGGCTAGCTGACTCATTTGCGAAAAGCATAATTTATCTTGAATAAACCATTTTAAGTATTAGCATCATTTTTATTATAATATGTCACTCTAGGTAAGCACCTATGATATAACAATCACTTGATTAACCATTCATATCAAGTTACCATCCATCATTATTACTATGATACCGTAGTTCGAGTCAAGTGCTCACTATCCAGGAGCGATGGCGATTCGAATCGATTCCTAACCAGCTGGTGATTTATTCCTCACACAAACCACACTCACCGATCAAATAAGCTATAAATCACCAATGACACTATTTCGATAAATGTCGCGGGACAAACTAGAGCTGCAATACCCAGGGGCCACCCGACTGTTAGAAATCAGGCCACACCTACCCTTAGACTCACTCTTCGCGCCCCTGTCATACCTCCATCGGCACCAATACGTGCGCCCGTGTAGATCCCGGCCCGAATAGTGCCACTAGCTTCGCGGTCGAAAGGTACTTTATTCGGCCAGCTAAATGTGAGGCACGCGTTCAACATGACAAGAGGGACGAGCAACGATCGGTCCTTAACCGACACAAGCAGAAACTACAAGCACCCCATAAACCTGTCTGGTTGCACAACATTCATCTCGTCCGGTCTCCAATTATCCATTAACACTTGATTATCTCTAAGATATTATCAATTTCATAGTTAAAGTATTCCGGTAACCACCTATAGTTGCCGGTGACAGAAAATCACCAACTGCTACCAGTCTAAGCAAGGCTAAACATTTAATGCGGTCCTTGACTTAGCAAGGTATATAGATATAACAAGGTAACAAGGATATAATAAATGCATCAACAGTTTCACTCAATTCTTACAACTTAATGCAACAATATATATAGAACTTATATAATTAATTGCTTTTATAAAGTAAGAGACTTATAGTACTCTGGGCTTGCCTCTTTCGAAGGAACTAGATTGATGGTCCACACACTCGGGCGGATCCTCTCTTTGCTCCTCGGCCTTGGGTACCTCCTGTGCTTGGATTTTCTGTGGGTCGGCCCCGGCCTGCTCCTCTTGTACCGCTACTTACACTTCCTCCTGCGGTCCTGTATGATGTATTTGTATAAGTAATTATACAACTGATGCATCAGATGAGACGGCATATGATGCTCATGATTGTATGCAATGTAGATGAACATGTTTAACTTTATTCGACAGAGTAGGTATAAAACTCTTCTGTCAGGTAGTCAACATCATCCAAGAACATGTGCCACAAGCACATGTCATCTACTGTATTCTCTTCTACAACTAACTACCGTATAGCCACAACACAGACACTATTATCCTAACACCACAACTGCTACCCTAGTATGTCAAGTCATACTAGCAAATTATTTGATGCTTCAAAGATACACAAAAGCTACGCAATTAAACTAATCAGGCATAAAGAAGGTTATCTTATTTCACTTAAAACTAAGGTTACAATAGCAATATGTATTTATGATACATATAAAAATCTAGAAAAAATTACAGTAGCTTTCCCATACAATAAATAGTCTACCATAAAATTTTTATTACATTTGCATAAGTATGATAGCCTACATAAAAATAACAAGCTATGATGCATAAATGAGCATGAAAATACTTTGTACTATGAAAAGTATCAAACAATAGATTTCATATTTTTTTCCATGCTCTACATAGTATAGGAACATTGTAGAAAAAGTTTCACCTACATGTATTATTCATATTTTTGTCTCTAGCAATTTTAAAAGAAATTAGCAATTAATACACCTAAATTACTTGGCCATATTTTTCCACAGAACATGCATGTTATATATTTTTCATAGAAAGTACATGTCACCACAAGATCAGCACAATAAGAACCATATTTTTCTAACCTTTCTACAATTTATTACATATTTTCTAAGATATCAGCATATACCAAGATTTAATTAAAGCTATACAGAAAAGTATCACAAAAATAGCATACAATATTTTTAACAGATAGATCTAGTCACAAAAAGTCTAACAAAATTGGTCTAATCAAATTTGGAGCTAAATTGACCAAGATATGAGTTTTTGAAGCATTTAAATGATTTTTGAAAATTCATTTTCTAATTCCCCTATAAGAATTCGGCCACTGAAAGGCTATGCGCACTCGGTGCAGTGCACCCCGACCCAAACCGAGACGCTGCCAGTGGGGCCCATGGGTCAACGGGCCCATGCGTCAGCCGCGCAGGCAGAGGAGGCGGCGTTGACCTCCCCGATTCTCGCCGGCGGTGAGCTAGCGGCGGGACGAGTGGCACCATCGGGTTCCTTGCGACGAGGCGGACGCAACGCGCTAGAGAACGGCGATGCAGACGCACCCTAGCTACTACAGCGAGGGGAGTTGCGCGGCCACGGTGGTGCGGCTCGCCGGAGGTTGGGAAGAAACGCCCAAATGGGCCTTATCCTGGGCGAAATCGGTGGCACGGGCGGTTGTTGAGGCTAGAGCAGCGAGAGGCGCAGCGGTGGGAGCGTGCTGGCGAGCGGAGGTGGACCACCGGTGGCGTATTTCGCCGGTGGAGCGGTGGCGGTGGGCGGCGTTGGTGTGCTCCCGTTTGGCTTTTTCAAAAGGAGAAGAGGAACGGCTTTTTCAAAAGGAGAAGAGGAGTGGGGAAATGGAAGGAGGAGGGAGGAGCTCAGGCGAGCGGCCGATAATGTGAGGACGCGGTTGCGGGGCTGTCGAAGAGCAAGTTGCCGTCATCGCCGGTGCATGGCGGCCACACGGTGGCGGTTGGGCACGGGCGCGCGGGGGAGAGGCCGAGCTGGGTCGGGCCGGCTTCAGCCGTGGGCAGAGAAAGAAGGGCGCGACCTATTTTCAATTATAATTTGATTTTTCTTTTTCTTTTATGCATAACAGCCCCTAAATACCCCATTTTGAGCACCAAAATTCCATTTTCGAAAGGTGGCCCAAAAATGAAAGTTGTTCTAAATTTTGTGACCTTCAACTTTGCTGAAAGGAGTAAACTCAAATTCCCAATATATTTTGAACTAGGGATTGAAAGTAAATTTTTAAATCAATACTCCATTTTCTAATATTATTTTTAAAGTCAAATTTGAGAAAATTTTAAATACAAACCTTGCTCCAATTTGTTTGCTAAATATTTCTAAGTTGCTTATTTACTCAAACAAGAACATACAAATCCTAACAAGCATCAACATAATTTTAAATCTACTAAAACAACATATTGCAACATGCATGTTTCGATAACATGTTTCAAGTCTATATTTTATGTGATGCTTAACAATGCATGATTATGCTTATGCACATAATTTGAAAATGCTAATGCAAGCCTAACACCGAGGTGTTACACCTGGATGGTGTGCAAAGCGGACACAAGAGTTTATACTGGTTCGGGCAAGAATGACCCTACGTCTAGTGGATTCTACTGTTGCTCAAGTTGCCTTGCACCGGAGTGCTTATATTAGGGGCTACAAGCTTTCGAGAGAGGAAACGGATCCCAGGTCTCTTTGAGGGAGGTGTGTGTTTTGTCTTAGCGAGGTGTATGTCTGTCATCCCTAGATGTGGCCCCTGCCTCCCCTTTTATAGTTTCCAAGGGTAGGGCTCGGGTTATATTTGTGGTAAAAAGATGAAATGGGGAAAAGATGAAAGAGAAAAATAAAAAAGATGGCCTCGGGTGCGGCCGTCTTCCTCCTTATTCGGCGTGAGCAGCTTCCCCTATAGCGCAGAGATACAACGGGCGTTGATCTTTTGGCCTCTCCATCCGTTGGTGCAACATGCTGTGGCCATACTTCGTCCTGTGTGCTTTTGCGCCATCGAAGATGGGCGGTACGTGCGCCTAGATTTGCGTAGAGAGGGGGTAGGTGGTATAGTTGTCGTTACCCTCCGTCGCTGTAGAGGTATGGACGTCATCGTGGTGGAATGACCGGGATTATGTTGGATCAGAGTGTGGTTCCCGTGTTCCTGTTCATTGTGCACGGTCATGTCCGTCCCATCGGCGGGAATGAGTGCTGCGGTGAGGGCCCTCGTGGCTCCCCGCCTTGCCAGAGGACTCCACATGTCCCTCGGGTGAGGCAAAAGTATACCAAGAGGGTCGGGCGCTCCCGTGCTTACATTGTAAGGGTCGGGCGAGGCGGAAATTATTCCCGATGGGGCGCAGGGGTTGGGAGCTTTGATGATGTCATGGGGGCTCGGGCGAGGTGAAGGCGTTCCTAAGCCTCAGACGATTTAGTAGTTGACATGCTATTAACACTCTTGGTTGGGTATGCCTACTATTGATACCCGACAACCGCCGCGTCGAGGAATGAACCAATCACAAGATATAGATAATCCAATCACTGGAGAAATCCAATCACACAAGAGACACATGATTTTTCTCCCGAGGTTCACGTGCTTGCTGGCACGCTAGTCCCCATTGTGTTGACCAACACTTGGTGGTTCAGCGGCTAAGAGATGTTGCACGAACCTTGTCCACACAATTGGACACCGGAAGAACCTACCCACAAGTGAGGTAACTCAATGACACGAGTAATCTACTAGAGTTACCTTTTAGCTCTCTGTCGGGAAAGGTACAAGACCCCTCACAATCACCGAAGCCGGCCACGAACAATCACCAACACATACCGAAGCTCCTCTGCTGCTCCATAGGTGGTGGTAACCACCAAGAGTAATAAGAAATCCACAACCACAACGATCCCCAAGTGCCACTAGATACAATCACTTAAGCAAATACACTTGGAATAACTTCTAATCTTACTATAATGATGAATCAATGATGGAGATGAGTGAAAGGTGTTTACTTAGGCTCACAAGGATATCAAGTATGTTAAAGTGCCAAGAGTGTGAACCCCAAGCCAGTATCTTCCTATTTATAGATCCCCCAAGTCTTAAAGATCCGTTGGGCACTCTCAAGCTGATCGGACGCACTGACCGGACTCAGCCCTGTGTCCGGTCGCGAGCGTCCGATCGCTCCAATGGCTGCCACGTGTCCATAATTCAAACCTCAGCCATCGGATCTCAACGGTCAAAATGATTCCACTCGCGCGGTTAAGAGATGAACGGACGCGCTACTCAAACCGACCTAACACGGCTCAAGGTAGGGTCCGGTCGAGTCCAGTAAGCACCTCGAGAGGGTTTTTGATGACTGAACACGTCAGGTCAAAGGTGATCGGATGTGCCGGTGCGTCCACTCTTCTCTGCGCTCGACCGAGAAGATGACGCTAGCATACGTCATCAACGACCTGACACAACCCCTACGTGTCTGGTCGTGCCAAATCGCCTCCTCTGAAAAAAATGATCGAACGTGCCGGTGTAGCCAGCCCCAGCGTCCAATCGTTCGTCAGCCCTTTCAGCCAGTCACTGCCCACTGCCTCCTCTCTATAATTGACCAGACTCAGCTGCCAGAGTCTGGTCAGGACGTGGCCAACATCCAGTCATACCTTTTCTTTTTCTAAGTCCACAACCACTTCACCTTGCTTCTAACTTGCTAACCACAAAGTGTAGAACTTGTGTGCACGTGTGTTAGCATTTGTCAAAGCATTTTACAAGGGTCAAAATTAGCACACTAGTAAAGATGGCAACGGATGCATCCCTGATGGGTATCAGGAGAACATTCTCATCCCTGGCACAACAAGATTGTCCCGCTCCCTGTTCGCGTCCCTAGTCTCGGGGATAGATTTTACCCCTCCCTGTCCCTGACTAGGGAAAACATACCCGCTGGGTACCCCATACCCAAGTACATGTCCTCCTTGGTGCCCGAGGACAAGCACTTGAATCAACAATCCAGAAGAAGAAATGATGACAAAAAAACGAAGAAATATGGACAAAAAACAGATCTTACAACAACATGAAATAAACTCGCTTAGTTTACAAATCACAGCTCCTTTGCATACCAAATTTGCAAACAAAACACAAAGAAAAAATATCACAAATCTACTAGTGCTTGTGTCATGATGAGATGTATGCTTGTGTCAGGCAAGATCCACCTCCCGTTGTCCCCAATCAAGCTAAGAAACTGGAGCGCAAGACCATTTTCCTTGTAGACCAAAGCACAAGCAGCAGACGCCCAATCACGGCTGGTCTCCTGCGTCAGCGCTGGGAGCACAGGCACAGGGCATGCTGCACGCGAAGGGGCAGAAGACTTCGGCTGGGGACTTCGATAGATGGCCGGCGCAGACGCACGTAGCGCTTATGCGTGCAACGGCGCGAATCACGCGCCGGTGGTGGTGGCCTGCGGGAGTGCCCAAGAGGAGCGAGAGACAAAGGGAGAGCGTGTGGCGGCTGAGGATGGGGAGGGAATAATATCTAGGGTTATTGGGGCAATATATATGAATGCTAATACTTGGGCCAAATTTCCTATGTTGGGCTTTTTTGGGCCTGTATTCGCGTACGCTGCTAAATTACGGAGTTCCCTGACGGGTAACGGGGACGGGTACTAGTAGAACATTATCTTACCCGCTTTACCCGACGGGGATCAATGTTTGCCCGTTAAGAACCCCGTGGGTACTGATTTTGTCCCATCCCCGTCCCCTAATGGATCAAATCCCCGTCGGGTATCGGCCCGTTGCCATCCTTACACTCTAGGTTCCTAAATGCATATGCAAGAACAATGTCACCTAGTGGCACTCGATAACTGCTTAACCAAAGATTTTTCCTCTTTATAGTACGGCTATCGATCCTAAATCACTCATACCCTCCATGGTGTCTTGAGTGCAAACCAAAAATAGCTCCTATCATTATACCTTTGCCTTGAGCCCATTTTTATTTTTTTTCTCTTTCTTCTTTTCAAAATGTGAAGCAATTGATCATCGCTTTTGTGACCATCACCTTCACCATGACCATTATCTACCTTCACCACTTGGCTTGGACCACCTAGTCTAATTCACATACTTAAATCAAAGGTTAGTCCTAGGTTTCATCAATTATCCAAAACCAAACTGGGGCTTTCAGTTGGTCAAGAGGACGACACATGGGACCAGCTGGGGGTAGGGTCCTCATATTCATGGGCTACTAGGTGGGACTCCACAACTCAACTACGTTGTTGTGGGCCCCCTAGACTTCCGTTTTGTTTGCACCTCCTAGCACACCATCGCAGGTGTCTTCTGAAGGGTCGAGATGGCAAACTAGAGGGAGGTGAATAGTCCTTTCTAAAACTTAATTATGTCGGCTACCCGAAACAAATGCGAAATTAAAACTATCGGTCTAGTCAAGACTACACCCCTCTATCTATAACTTTAGTACCTTACAAAAGATCCTAATTAAGCAACTAAGGTGCCTTCCTAGCAAGAGCCCACCTAACAATTCTAGCTTGCAAGGTCACATGTTTATGCAACTAGTACTTCAAGCACTGAGAAGCTCATACACAGTTCTAGTAAGCAAAAGCATAAAGCTCCTAGGCTCACTAGCAGTGCTCAATAACAAGGCAACCAATGTCAAATTAGAGAGTGCAAATTACTTAGCTACACAAACTAAGAAATATGACTAACAAGGTTACACAAACCAAATTAGCCACGCAAAGAGGATACTTCTAGCTACACAAGCAAGAAGATATCTAGCTAGCTACACAAGCATAACTAGACACTAAGTCCCGAGGGTGCCAAGCACTAGCCAAGGCCGGCCAACACAAGTATTTATAGCCCTACAAATGAATATAGCCGTTGGCCCCTTCACTGGGCGTCTTTCAGGACAACCGGATGCGCTGGTCGAACTGACCGGATGCACTACACTGCGTCCGGTTACTCACAGCCGTCCACATGTTGCCCTACGTTCAACATCGTCCGCGTGATCCCAACGGTTACTTGCACGCCAACGGTCAAGAGATCGACTGGACGCGCCACCTGCACAGACC
The DNA here is from genome assembly GCA_038087645.1 of Saccharum hybrid cultivar R570. Classification (NCBI taxonomy): domain Eukaryota; kingdom Viridiplantae; phylum Streptophyta; class Magnoliopsida; order Poales; family Poaceae; genus Saccharum; species Saccharum hybrid cultivar. Next base: position 1,221,158 of record JAQSUU010000056.1, on the reverse strand, counting down.
GGACGCGCACGTCACACACAATGCTTGCGCCCGTGAAGCACTGATCGGACGTGCTGCAGAACTGACCGGACACGTTACACCCGGCGTCTGGTTTGAGTCCAGTAAGGGTCCACTCGTGACCGGACGCGCCACCGTGTCCGATCGACCACACGATCTGTAGACCCTTTGAGTGCCTGACCGAACGCGCTGGTCCCACAAGTGATCGGACGTGCCGGCGTGAAGCCCTAGCATCCCGTGCCAGTCTGCTGCTACCACTGACCGGACGCGTCCGGTCATGCCGAGACCACGTCCGGTTCAGCGTCCGGTTACCCCAGTGACCTCCGTTCGCCTCCATTTCTATCCACGATGACTTAGAGAAAATCTTTGCCTCCGGCGTAGTGGAAAATATGCATTTCACTTCCACGAAAAGCGAGAGAGGGCCCTAAACCCAGCTCTACCGCTCAAACTTCACCTCCTTTGCAAATGTGCCAACACCAACAAGTGATCACCACCTTGTGCACGTGTGTTAGCATTTTCACAATCATTTCCTTCAGAGTTAGCCACTCAACTTGCCACACCACTCGATTCTAGCAACGATGCAAAGCTAGATCACTCGAGTGGCACTAGATGACTGATATGCAAACAAATTTGCCCCTCTTAATAGTACGGCCATCTATCCTAAATCCGGTCATGCACTTCTCTACACAACCTTTTGACCGGTGAAATGAAATGCCCTAGGTTATACCTTTGCCTTGCGCATTCCATTCCATCTCCTTCGATGTTGATACAACACATGCACCAACCAATCACCAAATGATATAATCCACTTCATATCATCACGTGACCGTATTGGTTCATCGATCTTGACTTCAATTGCTCTTTACCGTTGCGTTGGTCCATCGGCGCCAAGTCTTGCTCAAGCTTCACCGTCACACGCGGTCCCTTGCTTCAAAGCCTCTGACTTGCCTTTCACACTTGCAACCGGTCCATCGAGCCAAGCCTCATCTTGATCTTCTCCACCTAGGTCACATGACTCAATGTCATGTCTCACGTGCAATAAGCTCCTTCATGACACCATCACCTGTGGACTAATTCCCTGTGTATCTCATACAAACACAATTAGTCCACTTAAGTTGTCACTCAATTACCAAAACCAAACAAGGACCTTTCACCTTCACCGACCGTCATGGTTGGAGAGTGGCCACATCTCAATCGCCCCTTGCTGCTCCTCACCATAGAGATAGATACAACATTAGACACATAGAGAGAGAATATCTTCTTCATTTCCTGCTCTCTTCTTTGCTCCCTCCTCCATGGATGCCTGCTGCGGAGACGGGCATGGCACAAGGGTCAAGGCTACCTATTGCAGCGACGGTGGAGCCAAATCCGCAGGCGCCATGGGCGTCATCGTGGGGTCCCTCCTCTACCTGACCGAGCTTCTCGACGGCGACGTGGTGGAATAGCATCTTTATCGCTATAGAACTTCTCTCCTCTCCCGCCCTTGATGATAGGTCCGAGAGCAACCTCCTCACCCTCCCTGTCCTCAGCCACCTTGTGCCCGCCATCGACATCGCTCGTTGGACGCGCCCTCACCTAGTGTCGTCTTTTGAACAGGGTGTGCTCCTCAGAGTCAGAGGGGAGCACATGGGTCCTTCGTGGCCTATACCTCATAGCTCCATGTTGTTGTTGGCTTCCCGCAGCCACCTTCACCGATTGTCGTGGCTGGCTGCATCCTAACCATCCCTTGCTGCTCCTCCCCACGGAGACGGAGGCGACACTATAAAGAGAGAGGGGGGGGAGAGAGAAATGTGTGTGGCTATCGAGTAGGTCCTTATGTTAGTGAGCATATGAGATGATTAAGAGGTATTTGTATTCATACAAAAATACAAATCTATTCGTGCGCATGTTTTTGAACCCAGAAACCGCTATGACCGTACAAAATAGCGTGAGATACTGCAAGAACTATATTTGTATCAACTATATTAGATAATAACTAATGGTGTTTCTTAAAAACATCAAATTTATAATAACATAGTTCTGACCTGTAAGCATATTTGATGTCTTAACAAATTAATTACGAAGAGAGATAAAAAAACGTTACATAGAATTTCATCTAGGTAAAATCTGATATGACAAATTTACTAACGACCCTACGAAAACTCACCACTAATAAATCGCGACTAAGGGTGTGTTTAGTTGGTGAAAAATGAAAAGTTACTGTAGCACCTTTCGTTTTTATTTAACAAATATTATTCAACCATGAAGTAACTAGACTTAAAAGATTCGTCTCGTAAAAAACAGACAAACTTAGCAATTAGTTATTTTTTTATCTATATTTAATATTCCATATATGCGTCTAAATAGCACCTTTCGTTTTTATTTGACAAATATTATTCAACCATGAAGTAACTAGATTTAAAAGATTCGTCTTGCAAAAACCAGACAAACTTAGCAATTAGTTATTTTTTTACCTATATTTAATATTCTATGTATGCGTCTAAATATTTGATGTGACGAGTGAAAGAGAAAATATTTTAGGTTTGCACGGGGAAGTGAACGGGGCCTAATTCACGACTTCATGGCAACATCAATGCTGCCCGTGCTGCCGTGCAGGGCAATATCCAGGTATAGACGGCACACAGAGCCCGTGTTTAGATGCGGAATTGGAGCTGTCGATTTAGAATAGTGTAGGTCACGTCGTACTATAGTAATTTTTGTTTTTATTTGGTAAAAATTGTCCAAACTTTGACTAATTAGGTTTAAAATGTTCGTCTCGTAAAGTACAACAAAACTGTGTAATTAGTTTTTAATTTCATCTACATTTAGTACTTTATACATGTGCCGACATTTTAATGTGATGAAGAATCTTCTTTTTTATAGTGAAATTTGGGGGGAGAAATTGGGATCTAAAGAAGGGCAGAGGGAGAGTCGGAGACGGGTCTGTGGTCTTTGTGCCGTCACATGAATGCTATTGGTGGGCCCGGCGAACGCAAAAGTTGTTCTTCCTTCCGGAGCTGAGCCTGAGCCAGACAGCCTGTGCCACTGCTCAGCGCGCCCAACGCCCGGCGCTCTAATGATCTGATCCCGCTATAATGGGCCAATCCCCTATATGCCATCAAAACTTATAAAGATCCCTTACTTGCCATCACAAATTATGCAATCCCTTCAAAGCCATCAATATAGATCTTTTATCCCTTGTATGCCATTACCGTCATACCACAGTTAGAGTGCTGTTAAATGATAGGATGAAAAGACAATATATCCCTATTATTTCTGTAATCTAATCCCTTGTATGCCATTGCTCTGATAATAGTGAACAATATATACAGACCGACCAAAATAGACAAATATAACATGACAACAAATATTTGATTTTCATTCCAGCATCATTTTTAAGCATCCATTGCTGTCCATACCAGCATATTTCCAAACCATTGTTGATGTCCATTACAACATCATTTCAAGCATCCAAACAGCCATATGCCCATATAATAAGCAGCCACAAAAACAAAGTGACAGCAGATATTAGCCCACATAGGCCAAGCAAAATAACTGGAGACTTGGTTTCACAAAGACCAATCAAAATGAAGAGATCTCCATAATAAACAGCTACAAATTGAGGTCTGGAAGCTTTCTCTTGCTCCTAGTATGTGAGGCAGAGCTACTCCTTTGAGGGGTTTTGCTTCTAGTACACATAGCTGGACTTTCAGGTGGAACTGGAACTTCTTTCTTCTTTTTCTTCACTGTTGCCTTGTTCTTTTTCTTCTCTACTGCCTTGACCTTCCCTTCAGCCTTTTTATTCCCTGTAGCCATGGAGGTGGTAGGAGGCGGTGTAGTTTCACCTGAAGAAAACAAGGAGAACTCAAGGGAAAGTGGCTCAGGTTGGTTTGAGCCCTTTCTAGACCTGTCCAAGAGTTGCATAATTTAGGATAATAGCAAGATCGATGTTGTAAAAATAATATGTAAGCACTAAAATAAAAATACCTTAAAGAGTTTCCTGAGCTTAAGCTAACTGAGGTTCCTTGGCAGACGGTGGGGAAGGGGGCGCGCACACTCGTGGCGAGCCTGTGGAGGCGGCGCGCCCAGCTGACCAGGACGGGGCGCCCAGCTGATGGCGGCGGCGCGCCCAGCCGATTTGGGCAGCGGCGGCGCACCCAAGCGGAGCGGCGTCCTAGGCTCAAACCGAGGGGGCGGCGTCCTGGGCGAAGAAGCAAAACCGAGGGAGCCGCCAAGAGCCCAGGACTCGATCTAGGGTTTCATGTGGTGCGGAGCTTTTTTTTCTTTTGACCGGATGTGCTGCCGCTCGGCTTGGAGAGAACGACGGCCTCACCTTTTTCTCTCGAGAGATCTTTTTTCTCTTTGTAGGAGTATCCGTGAGGGGTACAAAAGGAAGTGATTTGACTTAACGGCGTTATAACGTTTGCTTCACTAGTATTAGTCAATATTCAGTTTAGTGGCATACAAGGGATTATAAATTTATATTGATGGCTCTCAAGGGATTGTATAATTTATGATGGCAAGCAAGGGATAGGTGTAGATTTTAATGGCATATAGGGGATTTTCTCATAAATAAACGACCACGCGCTTCTCTCCTCTCTTCCGTCCCCATTAGCAAAAAAGAACACGAGAAAAATCAAATCCAAGAGACGGGGATTCCAGAGCGCTCCCCGCTCGGGTAGGGTAGGGAAGGGAAGGAGAGGCGAAGGCGAAGCGGAGCGGAGGCGAGATGGGGGCGGCCGAGTCCGTGCCGGAGACCTCCATACACGAATTCACCGTCAAGGTGCAGCGATCCCCATCCCGAGATCACGCTCCTTTTGCGTGGTCCTGTTTGTATTTTTAGTTTCTTTTGCTGTTTTTTTTCCCGCAAAAGATAAATTTTGGGAAATTTCTTCACGGAGCAGGATTGCAACGGCAAGGAAGTGAGCCTGGAGACCTACAAGGGGAAGGTCCTCCTTGTTGTTAACGTCGCCTCCAAATGGTACGCTATCTTTCCCTGACTGTCGATAGAATTTGTTCTCTGTATTCTCCTGGTTCGTGAGATGCTGAGACGGTTTTGATGTTCTCGGTGCCGTCAGTGGGTTCACGGAGGTTAATTACACGCAGCTGACGGAGCTTTATCAGAAGTACAGGGACAAAGGTCAGTTCTTTGCTTGCTCCTGTTCTTGATCTGTTGTTGTGCTTGTTAATGGTCTGAAATGTGAATCTCTCTGGGGTTGGCGTGCACAAGTGGGTTCAACAAGTGTTCTAGTTAGAATTGGGGTAGTGCACGTTGATGCTTGTCGGAATAGTGGTTGTTGTCTTCTGTTTGAATTGAAATTTCTGTTTGAAGTGGAATGGCAAAAAATCACATAAATTTTCACCTGAAAAAATTGTGTGATTAGTCTTGCCCAACGGAGATTTTACATTGTTTGCCACACAGCACTCATACCAAAAGCTTTGTTTACCTGTAGCTCATTTCTGCGACTGTTTTTCAACACGTATACTCCCTCCGTCCCAAAATATCTATCGTTTTCGCTTCCCAAGAAACAACTTTAACAAAATATATATTAAAAAATATTAATATTTATGATACATAATTAATATCATTGGAAAGATCTTTGAATCTAGTTTTTTAATAAATTTATTTGGAGATACAAATGTTGCACGTATTTTCTATAAATCGAGTCAAACTTATGGCACGAAAACCGAAAATAACAAATAAACTAGGACAGAGGGAGTAGGTTTTATGCAGCTTACATTAGATAGGCAGCTGGTACAGCATGCATACAATTTCATTGCATTCCCTTATCAAATCGAAGCGATCTTCCGTTTTCTGGAGTGCTTGGATAGTGGTTCTAACTTGCAGACATGTTTTGAGGATCAGTGAAGGATTCTGAAAGGAGGCTGTGAAAACCCTGTTTTCCAAAGAAGATGTTTGTTTCCATGAGGATTGTTTCCCCAAATTTCTTGGACAACTAAAATTAGCTTCAACCTAACATTTTCCTGACTGACTGCCAATATTGGCACTGTTGAGTGAAATTAAATCGAAACTGCATGGAGTTTAAATGACGCTAGAATGATCACGATTTGTTGTTGCTTAGGCATCAAGTATTGTACCCACCTACACTTGCAGCAAATTTGATTTGTTTTAAGTTCAGTATATAGGGCTATCAAGCAAGCCCATGTCTCTTGTGACTATGCCTCTGTACTTTGATTCAGTCTGCGCATGCTATTCCATTGAACTGATTTTATTCTTTAGATCTAACAGAAACTGATTTTATTTCCAAACTCGTCAGACTTTGAGATATTGGCATTCCCCTGCAATCAGTTCTTGCGACAAGAGCCAGGTTCTAATGAGCAGATAAAAGACTTTGCTTGCACCAGATTTAAAGCTGAATATCCAGTTTTTCAGAAGGTGAGAACTGTTTGTCAAACATGCTATAGCTTGCTAAGAGACTTTTGATCCTTTTTCTAAGATAATTTCTTCTGAATACTAGTCTCATCTCATGTACCTGGTAGTTAGAATAATATTGGATATTCTTTATGCAAATTTCTAGATGGTGCCAAAGACCACATGGCAGAATACATGAATTTGGAAACTAACATCATGTGGTAGAAATAAACACAGAACTTGACGATGCATTATTATATTGTTTTTACTTTGGCACAACCAGACAAGTTTTAGTCGATTTGCACAAGTGTATTTAAAGATGCAATCAGCATCTGCATGTTACCGTCTAAAATTACAAGTAATCAGCCATGGTGAGAATTTGTTGGCATGCATATGATATTTTGGATAGATCCGACAGGTTGATATCAACGTGCAAACTGTGTTCTTATTTCTAAGAAAGCTGATTGCATTTTGAACTTGGGTTTGCAGGTGCGTGTAAATGGCCCGGACGCTGCGCCGGTTTACAAGTTTCTGAAAGCTAGCAAGCCTGGTTTGTTTGGATCAGCAAGAATCAAATGGAATTTTACCAAGTTTCTCGTGGACAAAAACGGGAAGGTCATCGATAGATACGGAACATCGACAGCTCCAATGTCAATTGAGGTCCTTCCCTCCTTCCCTCTCTCTTTCTCTCCCTTTCCAGACGTCTGCTTACTTTTTGATGGATTGATGTTTTCTTCGACTTTGCAGAAGGACATCCAGAAGGCCCTTGAGGAATAAAGATCTCATGTCCTCTTGTCTCGTCCCATCCGTCACCCCACTTGCAGAAATAGGCACTCGCAGAAGTATTCCGTCGTTGCAACATTTAGACGCCTTTGCTTGTTTGTAGTAAATCTGTATAATGCCCTCCTTTTCGCGCTCGTGTTTGCGTTCGTGTAAGTATTGTTGTATTAAGGCCCATCTTAGCGTAGAGTTTCATTGCGCTGTTTTCAAGACTGTCATGTCATATAGAATGAAATAAAACTTGGTTGAAATACCTACTCTTAATGTAAAGTTTTGTTCTTGAATTTCATAAGCATTTAATTCTAAGACTTATAGAGAGTTAGTAATCGTGGTAAGAGAGTTTCATCCCTATAAAACTTATTTCTTCTCTTTCTTTATTAAAATATTGCCATGTCATTAAAAATATATATGTGGCAGACTATTAAATACAAATGAAACTCTCACTAAAACTGGCCTAACTAGCCATCATCTTCTCCGTCCTGTTATTGCCCTTTTTTTTTGTCTGGAGAGTGAAGTCATGGTATATGGATGCAAACTATGTAACATTGGTGAAGCACTATAGATTATTAAAGTTTGTGTTTACGCTCATTCCGTTCCTAATTACGCTTGATGGCTCCGACGGACTGGCTATATGTGGTCTCACTGAGGCTGGTGGTATTGGAGGGGGCATGGCTTGCACGCCAAATCTGCACGCTTCTTCTAGACGATCTCACAGGTTGCTATCAGACCTTTTTAACCCTTCCGCTCAGGTCTTCGATGCTCCTCATAGACATTTTTAGGCCGGATGATTGCCATAGCTAACACGAAGACACAGCTGGGAAACTTAGATAAGGCAGGTTTGGCGCGTAGCAGCGTAGCATTTCGGTCAGATCGCACATGAAACAACGTAAAGTATTTGGCAAGGGATGACTACTGAGCAACACACGAAACACCCATACAAAAACTACTTGCTGTCTTGCAAGAATTGGTTCGAGCATGCGTGTCGCATTTGCCTTGTTGCACGGTCGCACTCTTTCGTCACAATCGCCATGCCATGAGCTGCTACTCCACTACACTCCGCGGGTCTTGCTCACGCGACGGCACGCGCAAAAATACAAGGAAAATTTGGCAGAAGGATCTCCTCCCCTGGCAGCGAATTCCACCAGCTGAGAACAAGAGGGCTCAGACTTTATCAGAAGCATCATCCTCCGCGTCCTCCCGCTGCTGCTGCTGCTTCGGCGGAGGCGTGTCCTCCGCGTTCCTGACCGCGGCCAGCTTCTCTGCCAGTCTCTGCTCCAGCGCCCTCTGACCCCTTTCTCTGCACAGAACGGACAATAATCAGATCAAACGAGATGCCCGGTTGAAGCCGGTTTCAATTCACTAGTTAAGAACATCAAACTGATCAATGGGTAGGGATCATTTTGTGATGGTGCTCAACGGGTAGGAAACCAACAGCAGGTGCTCAACTACGCAGATGGTTTCAGTGATGGATGGCTAGAACGATGAGAGAGAAAAAAAGGGAATTCGCACCTCCTCCTGTTTGCCTCAATGGAGCCTGAACCAGGGAACTGTGACCCATCCAATGTCTGGCCCGTGCCTTCAGGTCTTGCAGATCGCCCACAGAAAAGTTTGTGGAATATGGAAGCAATAGGGTCCAAAATTGGCCTACAACATTTTAATAAGTTTATGAGATAAAAGAAACAAAGTTTAGGTCTACTTATTTCTAGATTTGTTGAGTCCTTTGTTGTTTGGGAAGTGTTTAGCAATCACAACTTGCAGAAAAAAAAATCCAAGGACAATTCTTTGCAGAACCCTAGAGCTAGGAATTCATAAAATGATATAGTTGGAGGGTTAACGCTAGAGTTCTGCGTTATTACTAGGGTCAGGAGCCACCCCTAGCATGGAGAAAACAGGTTGGATGAGCACCTATATCTGATATCTCTACAGCCATTTCCTAACTCTTTCTCTTCATATATGCTTTTGAAGGTAGAGTAAGATGTTATGTTTAATTGCAATGGTAATCCAAAACTTTCTTCTAACATTTTAAATTAGGGATTCACACATTGCTGAGCAAGGGGTACTCTAAAATGTTCTTCGCTTCGCAGAATTGTTGCATTGCATTTGCATTTCCCACTGCTTTACAGCAAGATCACTTGTGAAAAACAGTACCTTAAAAATCCAGGGAAGAAGCTTGAAAATGAGAATTCATCACTTGGATCCCCTTTAAGGCCTACTTCTAATCTCCTTTGGAAGTAACGCAGGTAAATCCAGCTCATGTAGATGCCAAATAATATGATGGGAAGGTATGACATCGATTCCTTCATGAAGAAGCTTACAGCAACCGAGATAAATGCAACAATAGATGGAATCCACTGAATAAACAGAAAAAAAAATTAGGAGACCCTGGGAGATAATCAAAATTGATTGCCAAATTAGACAAATTTCATTATAGAAATGATCAAACACCTTTGCATTAATCTTGAGCACAAGAAGGTTAAGCTCCTGATCGGGTAAAATTTGTTTGATGCCCACCAGTAGTCCTGAAAGAACTCCATAAAACCCAGAAACAGGTGTGTAACTGCATAATCAAATAGATGCAATGTCAATTTTCATGGAAAAGTATAACTAGGTCAAGAAACTAATAATTCTGAACTGAAATATGATGAATATCCACTGTTGAAAAGAATCAGAAAACATTATGTTGCTGCATCTCCCAACAAACCATCTAAACCTAGTTCTTTCTTATCAGTTAGATATCCTATGATCAAAATTGGGAGACAAAAACATCATTTCAATTTTCAAATGAGGGAGCTCAGCACATCATTTCTTAGAGTACAATACTAGACTCGGAGAAATTGAAATCTGCAGGTTGGCTGTCTGGAAATACTTTTGCAAGTACACTTAAAAAAAGTATTCCATAACAAAGTGCCCATGTAAATCGGATAAAAAAACTATTTGACTAGCAAGCTAATAATTAATGAAATGTGACACTTACAGGTAGCTCTCCTCCTGTGTTATGTAGTACAGCACAATAGTAGTTACAAAGACACAAGCTGAAGTTGAGAGATTAACAATAAAAATAAACTTGAGCAATTCTTTAGCTCCCCATAAAGGCTCCAACACCTTCCCAAATAGAAGAAGACCAGCTATGCTCACTATCACCTGCAAACACAGAAACCTTGTAAGATAAGGGTGCCATTGCCTAATGTACTAAATAATGAGCCTTCACGACATTGTGGTGTGATGCAGTATCCTAGGTAATAGAGTATAATGAGCAAGGGATAAAGAGATTGACTAGAAAACTGTTCAAATTAAAGTACACATCAAGCACCATATCTCAGTTATTCCACAGGAATAGGAGACAATATAATGGGAAACAGAAAACATATGAAATATCATAGCATTCCTCACAATTTTTTACGTGCTTAGAGTTCATCTTTTGTTTCAATGTTTGGTCAGCAGGACGTGCAAACATAATCGCGGAATGGTGAATTGGTATGTTGGACTATTGGAGATGTGTCGAGCAAACATACCCCTGGAATTGTTTGCTCAATATAACCAGCGGTAACCAGGTTCCAAGCAAAAGGGATTGTCCTGTACAGAGAACACCTCTAGTTAGTTAATCTCCTGGAAAGAGCTATTCATGTAATCTACCATGAAGAAATGGCACAATAAGGATGTTAGTATGTAGATTGACTGGTAGTTATATATGGTCATTTCCAACAGTATAGCACAGGTGGAAGTGGAAATGGACATTAAAACTTGCATCAAATTTGAATCAAGCATTAACTACTGCCGTTTAGAAACCTTTTTCTTTTCTAATTTCAGTTACAGGCAACTGAGCAGTAACCAAAAAGAAATGCAAATTAGTAAAATTCCAATTAAACGCAACTGATAAGTAATCAAACGGGTGTGTAGATTACATGAAATTGATCTTCCCCATATAGAGAAGAGCATTAGCAATAACTGAACGGCAGTGCAGATTACATTCAGAAAATTATTTTTCTGATTTCAGTTAAAGTGTTAAACACAGCTGAACAGTGACTGAAGGGAAACATGAATAAAATAAGTTTCCAATTATCTTTTTAAAAAGTAAGTTTCCAATTAAACAAACTGAACAGTAAGTGAATGGGGCTACAGATTACATGACTGATCGTGGTTCAGCCAAATAGGAAAGAGCAGGAGCTCGGCTAACCTTCAGAAATCAGGGATCCGGGATCAGGAATCACAGCGGGTACCTGGCTGGTATCAGGGTGAGATAGGTGGCGGCTGAAGGGAAGAGGTGGACCAAAATGTGGGCGAGGAAGAGGATGACGGCGAGGCCCTTGCACAGTCTGGTGAAGCCCGTGAAGAACCGCCCTCCCTGCATCAGCGAGATCGATCAGTCAGACATGCATAGACGCGCTAGCTGGTAGTATAAGCGATCCGGACATCCAGTCCTGCCGAACAGGTGCTCCGGGAATCCATGATCTCCGTTTGTGAGGCCCGTGGAATCGTCAGCAAGGCGGAATGCAGAGGGGAGGGTCGATTCAATGAGAAGGCGGTAGAAACACGGGCAGATCAAGGGACGGGTCCACGCGGCGGAACGAGGGGGAGGACGAGAAGAGGAGCGCGGGCAGTGGAGCCATACCGCTGCGGGGGGTGGGGTCGCGGAGGCGCTCATTGCGTCGGCAGCGACCTCTCTCAGTTTCCCGTCGAAGGCCGAACCCGACCCGACGTCACCGACACTCGTCAGAAGTTGGCGGCAGGCGCTCGGAAGGAGACCGCCGCCGGCGACCCGCGGGTGCAGGCAGACGCGGTGCTGCGCTTTTGATCTCGCAGAAATGGAGTCGGTAGCGGAGAGCCTCCTCGGCGTCCTCCGTCGTCGGTGAGCAGAGGCGACCGGGCCGAGTCGAGCGACTGAGCGAGCGGGGGTTTTATGGGGCGAGGGCGATGAACATGGAGGGATGCGACTCAACTAGGCTGGGTGGGCATGGGCCGGTCCGTGTACGTCCACTCGAATCGCAGGGGCACTTGGCAATGGGACGGCCGCGCGGGCGGGGCAGTGGTCGACTGGCCGTGGCCGTGGCCGGTGGGTAAATCGGCCAGTCCCGTCCGTTGGGATTCAGTTGGTTGGGTCCAAAACCAGTACGCGCAGTCGCACGCGCACAACGGCGACTCGGCTAGTGTGCCCGCTCCTACCGTGCTCGCGCGTGACTGGATGCACCCACCATAGGCGAGTGAGGCAGCCTAGTGCGGCTACACGGGCCTGCTACCAGATCGTGCCGCACCTCGGCGCTCCATATTGTCTTCCAGAGAATGCGAGTGCAACGACCCATTCCCACCAGCCTGCTCCGACGTTAACCGTCGTATACTCTGTGTCGGCGAGAAGCTAGACTCCCCACATCGTACTCTTGACGTCGGGGCGGGCGGGCGGGCGGCAATAGATCGCAGGCGTTTTGCTTTCAGTTTGCTGCCTCAAGTCCAAGACGAATAGATCACCGGCGTTTTGCTTTCAGTTTGATGCCTCAAGTTCAAGACGAAGTACCATACATAAATTTATGAAAACAAATTACAGTACAATGATTTTTTGGGCATCTCGGACGTAAATACAATATTTATTTCACCCTACTACTAGTGCAAGAGAATTCGAATCGACATTAAGAGGCACATTACCCTTTACTATTTTTAATAAAAAAATATATAAAACCCTACAAAGTAATCGGCTTTCAAATTATGTTACAACACATTAGCAAGAAGAAAGGTCTTGCCAATTCACAGTGGACGTTGAGAGATGATACAAATCAATGGGGGCGCTACAGTTCCTACTTCTATATACACACCAACGTCCTGAAATCACCTGTTTCCTTTCCATTTTACATGTAAAACCAATCAAGCTGGACATCAGCCAACGGCAACTCTGTTACTATTAACACAACGGAACACGTATTGTCAAGGGAATCATTTTCCTCGTCTCAGTCGTTGTTCTTGAAGAAAGAACCCCATTTTTGTGTCAAACCATCTATCAGGCCGCCCGTCCGGCTCTTCTGAACTACCAAAGTAAGTTGCTCTTGTGCCGTCCTCTCCATTGGCATTCTGAGTCACTTTCTGAGATTCTGCCGAAGCAGGTTTTCCATTGGTCATCTGTGTTGATGACAGGGGCTCCGAAGAACCAGAAGCAGAGACCGAAGCACTGTTCTTTAATGTGTCGCAATCTGTACTTTGCCCTTCACTGACTTTTTCTCCACTGTTGCAGACATTCGTATGCTTGCCAGGAGCATCAAATGACACAGAGGATGCAACTTGCTCCAATGCTGCTGCAACCACACCATTTGTATCATTCTCTTTAGGTGCAGCATCAGATGCAGTGGATTGCACATTTTTTGTATTTGACTGTTCATAGTCTTTCAGTGATTCAAGAATTGCTTGCATCAGCATCAGCATGTCAGCACAGCAATACAAGATTCAATACTGATAGGCTTAGAAACACAAAAAGGATGAATCTTAAAAAATAGCACATTCAGCATAAATAGCATTCATCCTTGTAGTCCTTAGGACATTTGATTTGCACATGAATGAGATATATGGTACCACACTACATGTGCTACCAACAAAGTTCGCTACATACCCAACAGCTCTAAGTCAAGTTCATGGTGCTAAGATCCCCATTTCGAATCGGAGTGCTCGTTTGCACCAATAGTCCCTAAGACCATCTCCAGCAGTTTCTCCATTATTCACTTTCTCCTCATTTGGAGGGCCATCCCAATAAGTTTATTGGGCTGTTTGGTTCAACTCTAGGCAAACTTGCCTGGGGCACTGTGTGTTCCCAGCCATCCGATTTTGATCGCATGGGGTCTGGATCGTTGCCTGGGTGTGAGTCTGCCTGGGAGGGTTCAGTCCAAACAGCCCCTATGTCTCTATCACTTATGTTACCAACAGACTTTCTAATTCTTGTTCTCTAAATTCAAATGCCCCCCTCCCCCCTCCTCTCTGTGTCATGAACAGATGGACCCCAGCTGTCATCTTCAACCTCCCTTTCCCTTCTCTCACAGGCCATGAAAAGCACCAGCACTTCATCACTCGGACTCTCACGGCCAAAACAAATCCAGCACAACAATCAATCTCCCTCACCTGGAGAAGGAACATGAAGGCACAACTCCACTAGCAATGAATTTATGACCTTCAATTGTTGGGCTCAACAGCTTCAAAATTTGAATGAAAAAAAAAAGACAGGAGAGAGGCACCAGCACAAAGGGGCTGGGGCCATCAGGCTGGGAACCCAAGCACGGGCGTCACTCCAGAACAGGTAGATGGGCCTGACCTGACTGGACGTTGATGAGCATGGCAGCCATCAGCCTCACTCCAGCCTGGCACACGGATGGTGCCAGACTTGGCAGGGAGCACTCACGGGGACCAGACAGCGGGTGGGAACAAGCAACACTGTGAGAAGGCACAGGTGCTCAACGCAAGGGCACCCAGATCAGCAAGGACGGAAGAAGATGACGTGCAGTCAGGAGGCTTGGGAAGCGGGAGCTCCACAAGTGGAAAGCGAGAGAGCCGTTTTGGGGCATCCAAACTTTTGGAGGGACTGATGGAGAAGCTGCTGGAGCATGTATCTGGCCTGGGTTTTCTAAATATTGCTATTGGAAGCTGGATAGTACATCTGTTGGAGATGCTCTAAGTAGTGTACTCTCATCACTCAACCAAAGATTAATAAGAACTTATCACGGCATGACCATATGTTTAATCAGTGATCCAGGCACCTAGCTATATTTACCCTCTGTTGAACTATGTATAAGACCTAAGGCACTACACAAGGAAGTGCTGCATAAAGGCACAACTATGACTCCAAAGGGTGAAGTAATTTGAGGTATGACTTACTCTATCTTCATCTTCCACGGTGTAAGGCATATCTGACAAGCTATCAAATGAGTACTCCACATACTCGCCATCATCTGAGGTTGGAGTCAGCAACCTTCCGTTGCGGCCGTTGGGAGGAGTTGCTGTTGATACACTAGATGAGGAAGGACCATGATCACTATCCAAACCCTGTTAAGACAGCAACCAAGTAAGAATCTGTGTGGTTATGCTCAATAGGTGTAAACTAGCATAGCAAAGATTAGCATTTGACAGAACAAAGCATTTTCCACTGAAATTTATATCAGCAAAATATATGAACTTGGAAGGTAGCCCATGCACGTTCTTGAAACAGATGAATTTGGTATACCACTATCACAAAAAATGAGGCCTAACACCCATTTTAATTATAATTGCAACTCTGAAATAAATGATATCTAAATTCCATATTGCATTTCAAATTTCATATGTAGCACACTGCACACTCAATATTGATTATATAATTTATATTTCATACAGTAACTGTTCAAGTGCATGGTTTTTGCAACCTATTAAGTTCAGGCCAATCAGCAAGGAAAGGAATACAAAGAACAGGAAAAGGTAGAAACTACAAAGGAAGTTGGACTTTTTAATGATTAGGATGTGTGATAAATCAGGAACAGTCAGCACAAATATGGTGCAATGCACCCTGCATATGGGCGTGTTAGAGACTTAACATCATACTTGAACGCATCAACCTCTCATGTCTTTCCTAAATACTTCAAATTTAATACAAGTTTTTATTAGTCATGTCATATGTGACAGAAATAAGTCTGTGTGTTGGCTGGTCTTTGTGGGGACTGCAACACATGGTCCTTGTGTCCTTGTAAACAGCATCCTTGACTGCTTTTAGGACAGCAGTTAGCATCTTAGGACAGACATCTTAGAACAGCATCTTGACTAGCATCTAAGACAGCATCTTAGACTAGCATCTTAGCATACGCTTGGCTGGTTAGCAGCCTATAAATATGTATCCCCAACCCCTCAGGTTGGCATGACATTGTATGAGTTTGTGTGAGAAATAAACCAGAAAATTGCCCCAACTCCTAGTGTCATCCTCTCTCGATGAGAGTAAGGATTCTGCTACTACCAAGAGTGAGAATCCAGCGACTAACAAGATGCTATGGATTACAAATTTTCTATGACACCTTGTCAGACCCAGTATGCCAGTAATTGATGGCAATCAAGCATGTTATATCTTCCAAATTGCAATGGTTCTAGGATTAGTAAGGGCGATTTGCTTTCAAACTGTAAAAATAGTAAAATACACAGTTAGGTATGATCAGATAAGAAACTCCGGTGTTTCAAAAGAAAGAACATGCATATCCTAAAGGGGAAAGTACCTCAGTTCGATCAGCCCTGTCTTCAGTGGTGGCACCAGATGGGACCTGCAAAAACAATAATAAGAAGCTGAAGCTATGCTTGCTACCTCATTAAGACAGAGAACAATGCATAAGGAGAAACAATTGGTTACTGAGGATATTGTGCCAAAATAACCCCCTTCTCTCTTCCTTCCCCTCCATTGTCCATCCATTATTTGTGCTTGAGATATAATTTAGGGATGTTTTGTTTGGTCACATTTTACACAAGGAATGATTGCCCAGTAAAATACATTTAGCCAAAGTATTAAAAGATGGACGGAGTAAATTAGTTGATAGTATTTAAGCATAGTGCTTATCTAAGAGAACATTTTGAGTATCAACCAATGGAAACGCACCTCCATTCTACTCATGAGCCTTCTAGAACGCAACTGGGCAATGGCATCTTCTGTCGTAGTCGCATGGGCTGTCCCTGAAACAAATCACATGATCACATGAGTTCTTGGCTTCTTGCTAATTGTTGTACCAAGTGATGATCAAATTTTGCAAATTGTACCTGTAGGTGATTGAGAGAACCTATACTCTATGTCCTGTTCTGTATCCCAATGACCCTATCAGCAGAACCTAAGGTAAGTAAAGCCAACATAATTCAATCAGATGTGAAGAACATTGTTATACTACCTGACCAAGGCTACTATGTGGTGTCAGGAAATAATGATCCTCTGCCACTTCAGGAGGGTTTAGCACATTATGGAAAAATATAGTGATTGAGTCAAAGTAAAATTGAGGACGTGGTGAATTGTGGTCCCCATCAAATTTGATAATGTTTTTGTCACCCTGCAGAATTTGGAACAACCACATATTACTAACTTGACAGACAAAAGGTCAAGTGTGATTAGCGTTGAAGGGAAAGATGGGAACTTACAATATATGATTCATATATCTTGTCTGAATGATGGGGAAGTATAAAATCATCCTCAGTTGCATGTCCAAACAAAGCAGGAACAAAACATCGTTTTGCTACCTGCAAGGTTACATTTCCGGTAGAAAATACACATTAGCATGCCTTCACAACAGAACCAGAAATAATGGGGCATTTCAGATAGTCCATCTTGGGACCATCCCATGAATTTCAATATTATATGAAGACCTATTCTTGGGAGGGACAAGGTGGTGATGAATCAAACCCTTCAGTTCCTAACACCAAACAAATGTGCCATGTTCAGAGCTAAGATTTGATGATCCATCACCATCCTATTCAACACCAAACAACCTATAAGTGCTCCGATGATCTGTTGCAGCATTATTGAATAAGCTTGCATAGTTTAGTGGGCGGTCATAAGAGAAACAGCCTAGATAGTCCCCTTGTTTACTGAAGGTTATGAGGTGAGAAGAAAACAAGGGAAAAAGTGAAGAAAGGATGTACATAAGCCAACCTAACAGTGTAGGATGTAGTCATCCAATGTAAAGGACAAGAAAATATCTTTTTAAAAAAATCTCCTAGCAGCTAATAGTAACTAACAAGATTTGAGAAAGAGCAGAGAATCAACAAACATAGACCAAGGAAAAAATAAATAAATAAATGCAACATACTGAAAGTCAAGTCTTGGGAACACCACGAAATTTGACAGTGTAATATCAGAAAAATATCCTAATGGCTGACATGATATCAACATTTAATGCAAGAAAATAACTTTATATATAGATGATAATAACCTGAATGGTATCAAGATCCATGATGTCAAAACTAGCTTTCCTCTTGACAATCTTTCGCATATGCTGTATTGCAAGTTTGACCTATGCAACAAGCAGAAGCACCACAAAATTAAATGTGATATACTCTATGCAAGAAAAGCTGCAGATATGTATACATATATAAAGAAAGTAAATTCAATATAGAAGTCAACTGAAAGTGGTAATGTGATATACAGTTGTAGTTTAAAATACCTAAGGTCAAAACATGAATCCTGGTGGAAAGTAACAGAGATACCCAGCATCAGATTGCAGAGGTCATGCACGAGTCCGGTTTACAAACCAAATGGTCCTACTCCTAGTAACTGTTTGGCTAAAAAGATTAATAGTGCTAGAATGTTTTTGTCTTCATTAGATTGGGCTAACCCTAGAAGGGTAGCTATATAGGTACCATACATGGGCCACATGGGCCTAGCCTCGTGGGCCTAATACAATCACACTCCAACACAACCCCCCCCTCCCCGCAGTCTGAACTACCGGCGCAACGGAGTTCCAGGCTGAACAAGAAAGAAAACAAGTGCACAAAACACACAGGACCCCCCCGCAGCCACAACTAGCCACTGGAGACGTTGAGGCTGGAGCGAAACTCGGAGAAGGTCGAGGAAGGGAGGCCTTTGGTGAAGATGTCCGCAAACTGGGAGGTGGTCGGGACGTGAAGTACCCGGACGTCGCCGATGGCCACACGGTCGCGGACGAAGTGTAGATCGATCTCCACATGCTTGGTCCGCTGGTGCTGCACAGGGTTGGTGGAGAGGTAGACCGCGCTGACGTTGTCGCAGTAGACAAGCGTGCTCCTGGCAAGGGGGCGGTGAAGCTCGGCCAGGAGCTGGCAGAGCCAAGCGGCTTCGGCCACTCCGTTGGCAACGGCACGGTACTCCACCTCGGCACTGGAGCGGGGGACCACCGGCTGGCGCTTGGACGACCAAGAGATAAGGTTGCCCCCGAGGAAGACAGCGTAGCCGGAGGTGGACCGGCGGGTGTCCGGGCAGCCCGCCCAGTCAGCGTCGATGTAGACAACCAGCTCGGCAGTGGAGGACCGGCCGAGGAGCAGCCCGTAGCCAAGGGTGCCACGGAGGTACCGGAGAAGCCGCTTCATAGCAGCCAGGTGGGGCTCCCGCGGAGCATGCATGTAGAGGCAGAGCTGCTGGACGGCATAAGTGATGTCCGGCCGTGTGAAGGTGAGGTACTGGAGCGCGCCAGCAAGACTCCGGTAGGCGGTGGAGTCCGCTGGCCCAAGCATCGAACCCCCAGCCTCTGACAGCTTGCCCTGGGTGTCAACCGGGGTAGAGCAGGGCTGGCAGGCGGTCATCCCTGCTCGCTCCAGAATGTCACAAGTGAACTGCCGCTGCTGGAGGAACAGGCCTGAAGGTCGGGGCTCAACAGTGATGCCGAGGAAGTGGTGGAGCACCCCAAGATCCTTCATAGCAAATTCCTTCTGCAGAGAGGCAATGATGCGGTGGAGCAGAGACTCGCTGGAGGCGGTGAGAACAATGTCATCCACATAGAGGAGCAGGTAAGCAGTCTCACCCCCATAGTGGTATATGAACAGGGAGGTGTCAGACTTGGCCTCCGTGAACCCAAGAGTCTGCAGGAAGGTAGCGAATCGAGAGTACCAAGCCCGGGGTGCCTGCTTGAGCCCGTAGAGAGATTTGTTGAGCCGGCAGACGAAATCAGGATGAGAAGAATCCACGAAACCGGCCGGCTGACTGCAGTAGACCGTCTCAGTGAGAGTGCCATGGAGGAAGGCATTCTTGACATCCAGCTGATGCACGGGCCAGGAGCGCTCGAGAGCCAGGGAGAGGACGGTGCGGACTGTAGCTGGCTTCACCACAGGACTGAAGGTCTCAGCATAGTCAATACCGGGCCGCTGAGTGAAGCCGCGGAGGACCCAACGAGCCTTGTAGCGCTCCAAGGAACCATCAGCACGCCTCTTGTGCGTCCAGATCCACTTGCCGGTGACAATGTTGGAGCCTAGCGGACGGGGAACGAGGTCCCACGTCTGGTTGGCGAGGAGGGCCACGTACTCCTCGTCCATCGCGCGACGCCAGTGAGGATCCGCCAAGGCCGCGCGGACGGAAGAGGGTACCGAAGAGATCCCCGGCTCGCAGGCGGCGGCGGTGAGGGCCTGCGGGCGATACGCCTGCCTCGTCACCATCGGGTGAGTGTGACGAGGGTTCCGGTGAAGAAGAGGCGGATGGTACACCGGCGGGTCGCCGCGAGAGCGCAGCGAGGCCGGCGGAGCATGCACCGGTGACGACGGCGCTGGTGACGAAAGCGGCGGAGCCGGGTCACGCCGGCGCTCGTAGACGATGCCGAAGCGTCCGGGAGGAGTTGAGGGTGGACTCGGCTCCCGCCGGCGCTGGTAGACGAGTCCGAAGCGCCCAGGAGGAGGTGGGGTCAGAGCACTCGGTCCCGCGATCGGAACGGCAGCATCTGGCACACCGGGAGGCAGCGAAGCCACAGGGAGCGAGGGTGGAAGCTCCGGGGCTGCCTCGGCCGTGTCAGGTACCGGAGGAAGGTCCGGGTGCGAGTCCGGCAGGGGCGAGGCGGGACCACCAGGAGAGCGCACCGGAGCAGTACCTGCAGGGTAGAGGGAGAAGGGTGGCGGAATCACCGGGTCAGTGGGAAAGAAGGAAGACTCCGCAGGGTCAACGGGAGGTGGGGGTGGAGAGGTGGTGGAGTAAGGAAATGCCGACTCATCAAACACGACATGGCGAGAGATGAGGACACGGCGAGAGGTAAGGTCAAAGCATCGGTAACCCTTGTGATCCGGAGAGTATCCGAGAAAGACACAGAGGGTCGACCGGGGAGCCAGCTTATGGGGAGCGGTGGCGGCGGTGTTAGGGTAACACGCACACCCGAAGACTCGAAGGTGGTCGTACCGAGAAGGGGTACCGAAAAGAGCGTGGTGAGGCGTGGGAGCTGGGCAGGCAGTAGGAGGAAGTCGGTTAAGGAGATAGGTGGAGGTGTGCAGACACTCAGCCCAGAAGCGAGCGGGTAGAGATGCCTGGAGCAGAAGGGTGCGCATGATGTCATTGGTTGTGCGGATCATGCGCTCTGCCTTGCCGTTCTGAGATGAGGTATACGGACAAGACATGCGGAGCTGGACACCGTGTGAAAGGAAGAAGGCACGTGAGGTTGAGTTATCGAACTCACGGCCATTGTCACACTGGACAGCCTTGATGGTGAGGCCGAACTGAGTGGATACCCAAGTGAAGAAGTGGCTGAGAGTGGGGAACGTCTCGGACTTGGCACGCATGGGAAAAGTCCAGGAATAATGGGAGAAATCATCGACCACCACCAAGTAGTACTTATAGCCAGACATGCTGAGAACAGGAGAAGTCCACAAGTCGCACTGAATAAGATCAAAGACACGAGTGGCATGTGAGGAAGAGGACTGAAAGGGAAGGCGAACATGACGGCCCAGCTGGCACGCATGACACAAGTGATCATCGTGAGCCTGAGAGCACCGAATGTCGGAACTACGACTGAGCTGCGTCAGGGCATCCCGGCCAGGATGGCCGAGGCGACGGTGCCAAGTGGTGGAGGAAGGAGTGGCGGCGAAAGCGGCTGAGGAAGGCGAAGAAGGTGAAACCGACGCCGAGGAAGGCGAAGAAGGTGAAACAGACGCCGGAAACCGAAGGGTATAGAGAGGCCTAGTGCTGTTACATCGGAGCAGAGAAACCCGGGAGGCCAAATCCCGCACGGTGAGGCCAGAGAGGTCAAACTCAACCGTACAAGAGTTGTCAGAGGTGAAACGGCGAATAGAGAGAAGGTTGCGAACCATACCGGGAGCTACAAGAACATCAGGGATATGAAAGGAGCCGTGGGAACTGGCAGTGCCTACGGAGGAAACAGGAATGCAGGAGCCATTGGCGACCATGATGGAAGAGGGACAGGAAGGGTGGGGAGGACGGATAGACGAAAGTAAACCCGCATCGGGTGTGGTGTGGAAAGTGGCGCCCGAGTCAGCGATCCAATCAGGACTGGCGGTGGTGCTGAAGGAGTAGGCCAAGGCGCCTGGGCCCTTCGCGCCCGCGGACGAGCTGGAACCGGCGACGGCGGCGCTGGGGCGGCGGCCTGGCGGCGGCGACTGAGGCGCCGAGAACTGGAATCGGAAAGGCATGGCCGCAGGCCGCACCCGCGGAATTCAGAACTGGATCCCCGGCTCGCAGGCGGCGACGGTGTCGGCGGGGTGCTGGGTAGCAGCAGGAGCGGCCGAGCCGAGAGCAGCAGTGGCAGCAGCGGCCAGGTGAGGTACGGATCCTTCGGGACCAAGGGATCCTGGCCGGGAGCGATCACCGACGTCCAGGGCGCCAGGGAGAAGGCCGGCGGGTGCGGGCCGGCCAGCAGCAGTGTGCAGGTGGGGAAGGGGCCGCCCAGCAACAGGGGGTGGGAGAGCTGCAGGCGCACCAGGGCTGCTCATGATGGCAGCCCGGGCCGTCGGAAGAGGAGCCGCTGGAGCTGGGCGTGAGAGGGCAAGGCCGTCCGCGCCCGCGCCCACGCCCAGGAGAGAGGGCGCGCCCGGAGCGGGAGGCCAGGAGAGAGGGCCGCCCGTTGGAGCTGGAGCTGGAGGGGCGGGAGCAGAGGCCCCGGCCGCCTCCAGGGAAGGAGCTTCGATCGCCCAGGAGAGAGGGCCGCCCGCCGCTGGAGCAGGAAGGGCGGGGGCAGAGGCTGGAGGGGCGGGGGGCCCCGGCCACCTCCAGGGAAGGAGCTTCGGTCGCCCAGGAGAGAGGGCCGGCGGCGGCAGTGCTGCTTCCGACGCCGCTCGATTTCGGCGGTGTCGAGGACGTGTCCGCGCGGGTCGACCAGTTGAAGACGGGGCTCGTCCCGAGCAAAGCAGGGGAACGGGCGCTGGAGATGTGGGACGAAGGAGAGGGGAGAGGGGGGAAGTGGGAATAGGTAGAGGGAGGAGGGGAGAGAGGCCGGCCGGCCATGTCCGGCGGCGGTTGGTGCTGCCTCCAGCCGGCGGCTGAGCAGGGGAGGGTGGGGAGGAAAGGGAAACCTAGCTTGATACCATGCTAGAATGTTTTTGTCTTCATTAGATTGGGCTAACCCTAAAAGGGTAGCTAT
The DNA here is from genome assembly GCA_038087645.1 of Saccharum hybrid cultivar R570. Taxonomy (NCBI): domain Eukaryota; kingdom Viridiplantae; phylum Streptophyta; class Magnoliopsida; order Poales; family Poaceae; genus Saccharum; species Saccharum hybrid cultivar. Next base: position 1,198,031 of record JAQSUU010000056.1, on the reverse strand, counting down.
ATAGGTACCATACATGGGCCACATGGGCCTAGCCTCATGGGCCTAATACAATCACACTCCAACAAATAGTCCTAGTGTTCAGTTTTATCTAGCCTTTCCGGGTACTATCTAGTTGGCCCTGCGCGGTCCATACATGTGAAGCCCTCATTTTTGAGAATTTAGTTGATAATGAAAATCACTCACTAGTACTGATGAATACTAGAAGGAAATTGTGAGTTACAATTTCATCTAGCTCTTCTTGTCTTGTTCATGTGGTTCTTTTTTTGATGTATTGGTGCACATTCTAACCACTACGTTATTATACTCATGCATTGAAGTGGTACAATAAGGGGTATATATGTAACAGTAAGACATGATGGTAGTAACAGCATTGTAAGGCAAAAGCACACAGTTAACTATCATGGCTACCTAGGCCAACAGGCCCATCGACACATCAACCAAAAGTAACAATGGCGAGTCCTTGTCGTCAAATTGTACTTACAGTGAATTTTGGCAGTGGATATTTGTAGGTGTCCACTAGCTCCATCATTAAGTCGACCAAGTTGGAGAATGGGCTATCAAGAACCATTCCTGCATGTGGAAATCAGAGGGACCACACCGTGGAGGCAGTAACAGCAGGAACTGGAGAGCCCAGAATAACAACAATGCTAGACCAGGAAGGGTCAGTTACAGTTTCACACCAGTGGAGCAGCAGATATACACACAAATTGAACCAATCATGAAGAATGTAAAAAGGATCATCCGTGAATCAAGGTACATTTCCTGGCCTAATGCAGCTTGAACAAACAAGCCTGCTTGATAAGTAACTAGGATAATTCAAGTAGTATGCTGAATTGCTGAAAGATAGGATGACCATGATTGATTTAGCTCAAGCTTCACAAGGTCCAAGTAACTGCAATAGTAAACAATATGCTTTTTTTTTTGTTACCTTGAGACACCAGGTGCTCCTTCTGTGCCTGAATCACTTATTAACAGTCTGCCTCGATTTATAATTTGCAGAGATGGCATGAAGCTTTCTCAAGATGATGAGAAGTTCGTGGTGAATGAGATTCTGATGTACCACCCAGAGAAGGAGAAGAAGATGGCCGGTCAGGGCAACTACATTATGGTAAGCACTAAGCAGCTCATCTTTGCATGAGAATGAGATCATAGGGAAATGCTCTTCTGGTTAACTGTTTTCCTGCTTGCAGGTCGATAGGCATCAAACTTTCCCTAGCAGCAGGTGCTTGTACGTTGCGTCCTCAGATGGATCGAGATCAGATTTCTCTTACAAGAAGTGCCTAGAGAATTTCATCAGGATCCACTACCCACATGCTGCGGATTCGTTCTGCAGAAAGTACTTCAAATGATGAGCCATAGCATGCTAATTTGCCCCAGAGGTGCTTGCATGCAGTGGTGCCACATTCTAAGTCCTTGGAGTGATCTGGATTGTATCCAATTTCCGCTACAATGTTGCCTTTGATGTCCACTAACTTTAAAGTTTAATTTGGTTGAAACTTCTGTAACTGTGATGCTATTTCTGAACAGTAGTAAACCGAAACACCCAGACCTTTACAGTTGTCTGACAACTGATGATGATGGTAAGGACTAAATTAAAAGAGACTTGCTCATGTAAACCATGAGTTATCCCATTGTGCCCACATCCATAGAGGAACATAGTTCATGCGCCTGAACCATCATTCTCAAAATCATATAGCATAATCATAGTAGATTTCATTCTTATGTCCAATGCATTATTATTTTAAACATCTATTTGGTAAAATCATCTAGGAGCGTTAATATAGCCACTGCATGAACATAATCTATATTCCATCAGCTGTGAAGTAAAACACGTGTAGGAGTGATAGAGTAACGAAGCGATAGATTTCATTCTTATTGCCTGTTATCGTTCAACTCTACAATGAACATTTGATGGTGCTAAAGCCGAGAGATTTAACAGGTACAATCAGCTGGAAGGTAGCATACACCTAGATTTGTTAACTGAAACAAAACTTGACACTCCCAACACTAGCAGACTACAGCACGAAGCAGCAACAGTTACCTTCCCTCGCTCGGGGAAAAGCCGCAAAAGGAAAGCAGGCAGGCAACAAACTCAAGTAGCAGCAGCAGCAGCAACTCCAGGCTCCACCTCAGGCTGTGCTGCGGCCTTGGCCTTGATTTGGCAGCGTTCAAGGTAGCACTGCAGGATGGCAAGCCTCGCGGTCTCGAAGGCACAGTAGCCGAGCGCGGCAAAGCACGCGCTGTGCAGCACCCTTGGCCCGATGCCACGGGACAGGCCGACGAGCCCCTCCTCGGCGACGACCTCCCTCATGGTGCCGAGCACGGTGCGGCTGCCCTCGGCGCCGACCCTGGTCATGAGGCGCGTCTTGACGACGTCGAGCGGGGTGGTGAGCGCAGCGGAGATTGCTCCCGCGAGGGCGCCGCAGAGGACGCTCTCCCCGGGCGTGAGGCTCTCCCCGGCGCGCCGCTTGAGCGTGAACGCCTTGAGGTACTCGAAGGAGGAGTAGCTGAGCACGCCCGCGGGGAGGTTGCGTAGCAGCGTGGCGGCGTAGCCCGCGTAGAGGCCGAAGAAACCGTCGGCGCGGAGGATGCCGAGGAGCACCTGCCAGGAGCGGCCCGTGGCGGCGCCGGACTGGAGGCGCTGCGTGATGAGCTCCTTGGGCACCATGATGGCGGAGGAGGAGACGTTGCCGCTGGCCCCAGCGAGCGGGGGCACGAGGAAGGGCGGGAGGTGCGGGCGGAGCAGCGACTTGGCGAGCTCGCAGGTTCCAAAGTAGACGGCGGAGGAGGAGGCGGAGCCGAGGATGACGGCGGAGAGGCCGCGGTAGAGGCCGAGGGGACCGTCGGTGCGGAGGATGTCGAGGAAGACCTGCCAGGAGGTGGCGGAGGGGGCCTGCACCTGGAGCCGCGTCTTGACGGCGTCGATCGGGAGCAGCGCCGCGTAGGTGAAGGCCCCCGCCGCGGCGCCCGCGCAGGCCCCGATGGCCGCGCGCGCCAGCGGGGTCGGGGTCGGGGTCGGGGTCGCGGTTGCTGATGTGGGACTGGGGTTCGGCTTTGGTTTGGGAGTCGGGGTGGGGATGGAGAGGGAGGAGGAGGAGAAGACGGGGCCCGAGGAGGAGGAGGCGGCGCCGGCGGGGGAGTGGAGGAGTAGGGAGGTGAGGTCGGAGATGAGGGACGGAAAGTCGAGGTCCGCCTGGGATCGGGCCATGGCGGGAAGCGCGAGGCGGGGAGCGGAGTTGGGCTGCGGCGGCGGCATGCCGTCGGCTGGGCTCCTGGCGGCGCGGCGAGGATCCGATGCAGTGTTTTGGTGGGTGGATGGTGGGGGGAAGGGTGGACGTGGGAGTGGGGACTGCCGGACGTGGGAGGATATGATCCTCCGTTTGTGAGGCCCGTGGAATCGTCAGCAAGGCGGAATGCAGAGGGGAGGGTCGATTCAATGAGAAGGCGGTAGAAACACGGGCAGATAAGGGACGAGGGGGAGGACGAGAAGAGGAGCGCGGGCAGTGGAGCCATACCGCTGCGGGGGTTGGGGTCGCGGAGGCGCTCATCGCATCGGCAGCGACCTCTCTCAGTTCCCCGTCGAAGGCCGAACCCGACCCGAGGTCACCGACACTCGTCAGAAGTTGGCGGCAGGCGCTCGGAAGTCGGGACTCAACTAGGCTGGGTGGGCATGGGCCGGTCCGTGTACGTCCACTCGAATCGCAGGGGCACCTGGCAAAGGGACGGCCGCGCGGGCGGGGCAGTGGCCGACTGGCCGTGGCCGTGGCCGTGGCTGGTGGGTAAATCGGCCAGTCCCGTCCGTTGGGATTCAGTTGGTTGGGTCCAAACCCAGTACGCGCAGTCGCACGCGCACAACGGCGACTCGGCTAGTGTGCCCGCTCCTACCGTGCTCGCGCGTGACTGGATGCATCCACCGTTGTGTGTGAACGAAACATGAACGCTGCGAGTGAGGCAGCGTAGTGCGGCTACACGGGCCTGCTACCAGATCGTGCCGCACCTCGGCGCTCCATATTGTCTTCCAGAGAATGCGAGTGCAACAACCCATAGCCACCAGCTTGCTCCGACGTCAAGCGTCGTATACTCGTATCGGCGAAGGGCGAACCCATATTGTTTTCCAGAGAATGCGAGTGCAACGACCCATTCCCACCAGCCTGCTCCGACGTTAACCGTCGTATACTCTGTGTCGGCGAGAAGCTAGACTCCCCACATCGTACTCTTGACGTCGGGGCGGGCGGGCGGGCGGGCGGCAATAGATCGCAGGCGTTTTGCTTTCAGTTTGCTGCCTCAAGTCCAAGACGAATAGATCACCGGCGTTTTGCTTTCAGTTTGATGCCTCATGTCCAAGACGAAGTACCATACATAAATTTATGCAAAAACAAATTACAGTACAATGATTTTTTGGGCATCTCGGACGTAAATACAATATTTATTTCACCCTACTAGTGCAAGAGATTTCGAATCGACATTAAGAGGCACATTACCCTTTACTATTTTTAATAAAAAAATATATAAAACCCTACAAAGTAATCGGCTTTCAAATTATGTTACAACACATTAGCAAGAAGAAAGGTCTTGCCAATTCACAGTGGACGTTGAGAGATGATACAAATCAATGGGGGCCCTACAGTTCCTACTTCTATATACACACCAACGTCCTGAAATCACCTGTTTCCTTTCCATTTTACATGTAAAACCAATCAAAGCTGGACATCAGCCAACGGCAACTCTGTTACTATTAACACAACGGAACACGTATTGTCAAGGGAATCATTTTCCTCTTCTCAGTCGTTGTTCTTGAAGAAAGAACCCCATTTTTGTGTCAAACCATCTATCAGGCCGCCCGTCCGGCTCTTCTGAACTACCAAAGTTGCTCTTGTGCCGTCCTCTCCATTGGCATTCTGAGTCACTTTCTGAGATTCTGCCGAAGCAGGTTTTCCATTGGTCATCTGTGTTGATGACAGGGGCGGCTCCGAAGAACCAGAAGCAGAGACAGAAGCACCGTTCCTTAATGCGTCGGAATCTGTACTTTGCCCTTCACTGACTTTTTCTCCACTGTTGCAGACATTCGTATGCTTGCCAGGAGCATCAAGTGACACAGAGGATGCATCTTGCTCCAATGCTGCTGCAACCACACCATTTGAGTCTTTTACAGTATCATTCTCTTTAGGTGCAGCATCAGATGCAGTTGATTGCACATTTTTTGTATTTGACTGTTCATAGTCTTTCAGTGATTCAAGAATTGCTTGCATCAGCATCTGCATGTCAGCACAGCAATACAAGATTCAATACTGATAGGCTTAGAAACACAAAAAGGATGAATCTTAAAAATAGCACATTCAGCATAAATAGCATTCATCCTTGTAGTCCTAAGGACATTGATTTGCACATGAATAGATATATGGTACCACACTACATGTGCTACCAACAAAGTTCGCTACATACCCAACAGCTCTAAGTCAAGATCATGGTGCTAAGATCCCCATTTCGAATCGGAGTGCTCGTTTGCACCAATAGTCCCTAAGACCATCTCCAGCAGTTTCTCCATTATTCACTTTCTCCTCGTTTGGAGGGCCATCCCAATAAGTTTATTGGGCTGTTTGGTTCAACTCTAGGCAAACTTGCATGGGGCACTGTGTGTTCCCAGCCATCCGATTTCGATCGCATGGGGTCTGGATCGTTGCCTGGGTGTGAGTCTGCCTGGGAGGGTTCAGTCCAAACAGCCCCTATGTCTCTATCACTTGTGTTACCAACAGATTTTCTAATTCTTGTTCTCTAAATTCAAATGCCCCCCCTCCCCCCTCCTCTCTCTGTCATGAACAGATGGACCCCAGCTGTCATCTTCACCCTCCCTTCCCCTTCTCTCACAGGCCATGAAAAGCACCAGCGCTTCATCACTCGGACTCTCACGGCCAAAACAAATCCAGCACAACAATCAATCTCCCTCACCTGGAGAAGGAACATGAAGGCACAACTCCACTAGCAATGAATTTATGACCTTCAATTGTTGGGCTCAACAGCTTCAAAATTTGCAGGAAAAAAAAAGACAGGAGAGAGGCAAAAGCACAAAGGGGCTGGGGCCATCAGGATGGGAACCCAAGCACGGGCGTCACTCCAGAACAGGTAGATGCGCCTGACCTGACTGGACGTTGATGAGCATGGCAGCCATCAGCCTCACTCCAGCCTGGCACACGGATGGTGCCAGACTTGGCAGGGAGCACTCACGGGGACCAGACAGCGGGTGGGCACGAGCAACACTGTGAGAAGGCACAGGTGATCAACGCAAGGGCGCCCAGATCAGCAAGGACGGAAGAAGACGACGTGCAGTCAGGAGGCTTGGGAAGCGAGAGCTCCACAAGTGGAAAGCGAGAGAGGCGTTTTGGGGCGTCCAAACTTTTGGAGGGACTGATGGAGAAGCTGCTGGAGCATGTATTTGGCCTGGGTTTTCTAAATATTGCTATTGGAAGCTGGATAGTACATCTGTTGGAGATGCTCTAAGTAGTGTACTCTCATCACTCAACCAAAGATTAATAAGAACTTATCAAGGCATGACCTTATGTTTAATCAGTGATCCAGGCACCTAGCTATATTTACCCTCTGTTGAACTATGTATAAGACCTAAGGCACTACACAAGGAAGTGCTGCATAAAGGCACAACTATGACTCCAAAGGGTGAAGGAATTTGAGGTATGACTTACTCTATCTTCATCTTCCACGGTGTAAGGCATATCTGACAAGCTATCAAATGAGTACTCCACATACTCGCCATCATCAGAGGTTGGAGTCAGCAACCTTCCGTTGCGGCCGTTGGGAGGAGTTGCTGTTGATACACTAGATGAGGAGGGACCATGATCACTATCCAAACCCTGTTAAGACAGCAACCAAGTAAGAATCTGTGTGGTTATGCTCAATAGGTGTAAACTAGCATAGCAAAGATTAGCATTTGACAGAACAAAGCATTTGACACTGAAATTTATATCAGCAAAATATATGAACTTGGAAGGTAGCCCACGCACGTTCTTGAAACAGATGAATTTGGTATACCACTACCACAAAAAATGAGGCCTAACACCCATTTTAATTATAATTGCAACTCTGAAATAAATGATATCTAAATTCCATATTGCATTTCAAATTTCATATGTAGCACACTGCACACTCAATATTGATTATATAATTTATATTTCATACAGTAACTGTTCAAGTGCATGGTTTTTGGAACCTATTAAGTTCAGGCCAATCAGCAAGGAAAGGAATACACAGAACAGGAAAAGGTAGAAACTACAAAGGAAGTTGGACTTTTTAATGATTAAGATGTGTGATAAATCAGGAACAGTCAGCACAAATATGGTGCAATGCACCCTGCATATGGGCGTGTTAGAGACTTAACATCATACTTGAACACATCAACCTCTCATGTCTTTCCTAAATACTTCAAATTTAATACAAGTTTTTAGTCATGTCATATGCTCTGGATTACAAATTTTCTATGACACCTTGTCAGACCCAGTATGCCAGTAATTGATGGCAATCAAGCATGTTATATCTTCCAAATTGCAATGGTTCTAGGATTAGTAAGGGCGATTTGCTTTCAAACAGTAAAAAGACACAGTTAGGTATGATCAGATAAGAAACTCCGGTGTTTCAAAAGAAAGAACATGCATATCCTAAAGGGGAAAGTACCTCAGTTCGATCAGCCCTGTCTTCAGTGGTGGCACCAGATGGGACCTGCAAAAACAATAATAAGAAGCTGAAGCTATGCTTGCTACCTCATTAAGACAGAGAACAATGCATAAGGAGAAACATTTGGTTACTGAGGATATTGTGCCAAAATAACCCCCTTCTCTCTTCCTTCCCCTCCATTGTCCATCCATTATTTGTGCTTGAGATATAATTTAGGGATGTTTTGTTTGGTCACATTTTACACAAGGAATGATTGCCCAGTAAAATACATTTAGCCAAAGTATTAAAAGATGGACGGAGTAAATTAGTTGATAGTATTTAAGCATAGTGCTTATCTAAGAGAACATTTTGAGTATCAACCAATGGAAACGCACCTCCATTCTACTCATGAGCCTTCTAGAACGCAACTGGGCAATGGCATCTTCTGTCGTAGTCGCATGGGCTGTCCCTGAAACAAATCACATGATCACATGAGTTCTTGGCTTCTTGCTAATTGTTGTACCAAGTGATGATCAAATTTTGCAAATTGTACCTGTAGGTGATTGAGAGAACCTATACTCTATGTCCTGTTCTGTATCCCAATGACCCTATCAGCAGAACCTAAGGTAAGTAAAGCCAACATAATTCAATCAGATGTGAAGAACATTGTTATACTACCTGACCAAGGCTACTATGTGGTGTCAGGAAATAATGATCCTCTGCCACTTCAGGAGGGTTTAGCACATTATGGAAAAATATAGTGATTGAGTCAAAGTAAAATTGAGGACGTGGTGAATTGTGGTCCCCATCAAATTTGATAATGTTTTTGTCACCCTGCAGAATTTGGAACAACCACATATTACTAACTTGACAGACAAAAGGTCAAGTGTGATTAGCGTTGAAGGGAAAGATGGGAACTTACAATATATGATTCATATATCTTGTCTGAATGATGGGGAAGTATAAAATCATCCTCAGTTGCATGTCCAAACAAAGCAGGAACAAAACATCGTTTTGCTACCTGCAAGGTTACATTTCCGGTAGAAAATACACATTAGCATGCCTTCACAACAGAACCAGAAATAATGGGGCATTTCAGATAGTCCATCTTGGGACCATCCCATGAATTTCAATATTATATGAAGACTTATTCTTGGGAGGGACAAGGTGGTGATGAATCAAACCCTTCAGTTCCTAACACCAAACAAATGTGCCATGTTCAGAGCTAAGATTTGATGATCCATCACCATCCTATTCAACACCAAACAACCTATAAGTGCTCCGATGATCTGTTGCAGCATTATTGAATAAGCTTGCATAGTTTAGTGGGCGGTCATAAGAGAAACAGCCTAGATAGTCCCCTTGTTTACTGAAGGTTATGAGGTGAGAAGAAAACAAGGGAAAAAGTGAAGAAAGGATGTACATAAGCCAACCTAACAGTGTAGGATGTAGTCATCCAATGTAAAGGACAAGAAAATATCTTTTAAAAAAATCTCCTAGCAGCTAATAGTAACTAACAAGATTTGAGAAAGAGCAGAGAATCAACAAACATAGACCAAGGAAAAAAAATAAATGCAACATACTGAAAGTCAAGTCTTGGGAACAACACGAAATTTGACAGTGTAATATCAGAAAATATCCTAATGGCTGACATGATATCAATATTTAATGCAAGAAAATAACTTTATATATAGATGATAATAACCTGAATGGTATCAAGATCCATGATGTCAAAACTAGCTTTCCTCTTGACAATCTTTCGCATATGCTGTATTGCAAGTTTGACCTATGCAACAAGCAGAAGCACCACAAAATTAAATGAGATATACTCTATGCAAGAAAAGCTGCAGATATGTATACATATATAAAGAAAGTAAATTCAATATAGAAGTCAACTGAAAGTGGTAATGTGATATACAGTTGTAGTTTAAAATACCTAAGGTCAAAACGTGAATCCTGGTGGAAAGTAACAGAGATACCCAGCATCAGATTGCAGAGGTCATGCACGAGTCCGGTTTACAAACCAAATGGTCCTACTCCTAGTAACTGCTTGGCTAAAAAGATTAATAGTCCTAGTGTTCAGTTTTATCTAGCCTTTCCAGGTACTATCTAGTTGGCCCTGCGCGGTCCATACATGTGAAGCCCTCATTTTTTAGAATTTAGTTGATAATGAAAATCACTCACTAGTACTGATGAATACTAGAAGGAAATTGTGAGTTACAATTTCATCTAGCTCTTCTTGTCTTGTTCGGGTGGTTCTTTTTTTTGATGTATTGGTGCACATTCTAACCACTACGTTATTATACTCATGCATTGAAGTGGTACAATAAGGGGTATATATGTAACAGTAAGACATGATGATAGTAACAGCATTGTAAGGCAAAAGCACACAGTTAACTATCATGGGTACCTAGGCCAACAGGCCCATCGACACATCAACCAAAAGTAACAATGGCGAGTCCTTATCGTCAAATTGTACTTACAGTGAATTTTGGCAGTGGATATTTGTAGGTGTCCACTAGCTCCATCATTAAGTCAACCAAGTTGGAGAATGGGCTATCAAGAACCATTCCTGCAATTGATGGATCCTCCGCTCCATACATTAGACTGAAAATAATAAAGATAAGAGTCAAAGGATGAATGTGCCTTAAGAGGTATCAAAGATGTATGGGCAGGGTTCAAAGCATGGAAACACACATGGAGGAGGGAAACGTTACATATATTGTTTTAAAAAGAAGATGAATGTCAGGTACAAATTTAAAAATAAGCAAGTGATTTTCTTCACACCACCAGCTAAGATAGCATGATATGGCTCCTAGTATGCCATATGTGCTCTTTGGCAGTGGCAACCAAACTGTGCTGTGGAAACAAAATCCTAATAGTTTCCCCTTATTTTATATTTTAATTATGATGATAAAGGAGAAAAGGTTCCTTCTCTTAAGAATGCCGGACATGTCATATTTTAATTCCTGGCCAACAGAATGCCTCAGGCCAAACACACCAATCAGATTTACAACCAACAGCGGTCTAACCCTAAATCAAATTATGGCTATACTAAGCTGAACTAAGTGCTATCATGAATTACTTCAAGACCAGATTCATTTAAACACAAGGAATTACCTTGTGACCGCACCCATTGAGCGACCCCACAAACCAATGCAAGATACATTCCCATCCGTTCGCAAATAGTTAACCACAGCTTTCAGATCTTCTCTCTGTTAAACAAAAGAGAGTCCATCAGCAGGTGCTCTTTGATAACAACAAAACCATTTACGAAAATATGCTGTTACTAAGATATTTACTTGGTGAAAACTGATAATATGCCGTGACAGAGACATGTTACTTCAGAACACAAGAGTGAGAAACAAAGGGGTCGAGGGGTGGGAACATATAATCAGGTGGAGAACAGAAATCGCTCCATGCTATAGCTTTGATTAGTCTTCTATGTTGGAGTATGTATTAGGCCCATGAGGCTAAGGCCCATGTGGCCCATGTATGGTTACTATATAGCTACCCTTCTAGGGTTAGCCCAAATTAATGAAACAATAATCTTCAGCATGGTATCAGCAGCCTAGGTTAGCTTCTTCCCCTTTCCCCTCCATCCAGCCGCCGCCACAGGGTGCAGCCGCCCCTGGTGGCCGCCGCCGGCCATGGCCGGCGCTCCTCCCCCTCACCCCTCCCTCTACAGCCACTTCCCCCTCCTCTCCTCTTCTTCCACTTGGGCCCAAGTCCTGGCCGCCCCTGCTCCTCACCCTGGCGGACGCCCGCCGGTGGCCCAGGCCCTAGCCACCGGCCCTGAGGCTCCGCCGGCCGGACCCCTGCACCCGGCGGTGACCGGACCTGGGGCGGGCGCCTCCCTGCCCCACCCAGCCGCTGCGGATGCCGCCCTGGAGCCCCGCCCGGCGCAGCAACCGGCCCGCCTGGAGCCGCTGCTGCCGCACGGGGAGCAGCAGCCGCTCCAGCCGGCCCGCCTGGCGCCGCCACCCACTGGCATGCTCCCCGGCGCCCAGGACGTCACCACTGACGGTGGTCTGGGCCCCCTGCTGCCCGGCGGCTCCGGCTCTCTCCCCATGGCGCCACGCGATGCAGCCGATGGCTCTCGCCCGGACTCCGTCCTCGCCGCCGCCCTCGTCGCCGCACGGGATGCCGCCGCGGAGGGGCAGGCTCGGGTGCGTGCGGCCGCCGCCATCTGGGCGCGCGAGCGCGACGCGGCCGACGCCCTGGCTCGCCAGATCGTCGAGGCGGAGCAGCTTCTCGCCTCTCCCGCCTCCCCGGGCGCTGGAGCCGCCTCCTCCGCCTCGCCGGGACGCCGTGTGTCACACACCGCCGTCCTCTGGCACGATCCGGCTGACCCGCTCGTGACTCAGCTTCACTACCAGGCCGGGGAGGTCCAGAACATTCGCCTCCTCGTCCCGGTCGTCCTCGAGCCGGAGTCGCCTTCCTACGCCCGCTGGCGGGATCTGGTTCTTCTCACTCTTCGCCGCTACGCCCTCAACGACCACGTCCTTGTTGACGCCTCGGTCGCCGTCCAGACGCCGTCGTGGTTTCGTCTCGACAGCATCGTCCTCTCCTGGATCCTGGGGACGATCTCTCTGGACCTCCACGACCTCGTCCGCACCTCCCCTGACGCGCGCCGGGCGTGGCTTGCCCTTGAGGGACAGTTCCTGGGCAACGCCGAGGCCCGGGCTCTGCGCCTCGACGCGAGCTTCCGCACCTTCGTCCAGGGTGACCTCTCCGTCGGCGAGTTCTGCCGTCGGATGAAGGGCATGGCGGACTCCCTGGGGGACCTCGGGTGGCCCGTGGAGGATCGCATCTTGGTCCTCAACGTCCTCCGCGGGCTCAGCGACCGCTACGCCCACCTCAGGACGTGGATCACCCGGCAAAGACCCTTCCCCACCTTCCTGGAGGTCCGTGACGATCTCGTCATGGAGGAGCTCACGCAGGGCATCCAGCCGGGATCCACCGCTTCTTCGGGGTCCTCGGCTTCCTCGACGGCTCTGGCTGCTACTCCGCCGCGTCCGTCTGCTCCAACACGGTCGTCCGCTCCGCCGCCACAGTCTCTCCTGGGTCCCCCTCCCTCCGGGCCAAGCGGAGGCGGGGGGGTCGTGGCGGTCGTCGTCGCCGAGGGGGTCGTGGGGGCGGCCAGGGTGGCCTCACCCAGGCTCTGGCATCGGGTGGGCCGCAGGGGGGGCACCATGGCCTTCCTTCCAGAACCCGTGGTCCGGACGCATCTCCATGTGGCCCTACCACGCCCCCGGGATCGACACTCGTCCACCGGTGGCCATGCTCACCGGAGCTCCTCCAGCTAGTCCTCCACCCGGCGCCTTCCCTGCTACGTCGTGGGCTCCACCCTCCGGGACTCTACCGGGGGTCGCCGGCTGGGACCAGGCGGCCCTGGCTCGCTCGTTCAGCACCATGGGCCTGACACCTCCGGTCGGACCCGAGTGGATCGCTGATTCAGGAGCCACCTACCACACCACTCCTGACCCCGGTATACTTTCGTCGCTCCACTCTCCCTCTTCCTCTCTTTCTTCGTCCATTATGGTCGCAAATGGTTCTCGTCTTCCAGTCACGTCTGTGGGTACCGCCGGTACTCATGGCTCCTTCCGTCTTCCTGATGTTCTTGTTGCTCCTTCTATGGTTCACAACCTTCTTTCTATTCGTCGTTTTACAGCTGACAATTCTTGTTCTGTGGAATTTGACTCTTCTGGTCATACTGTAAAGGATTTGGCTTCCCGGCGTCCTCTGCTCCGATGTGACAGCACCGGGCCCCTTTACACCCTTCGCTTCCCGGCGGCTCCTTCATCTTCTTCACCGTCCGTTTTGCCAGCTGCCTTCGCCGCTTCTACTTCCTCTACTACTTGGCACCGGCGCCTCGGCCATCCTGGACGTGATGCCCTGATACAGCTCAGTCGTAGCTCCGATCTTCCATGTACTCGGGCTCATGATGAGCAACTGTGTCATGCGTGCCAATTGGGCCGACATGTTCGTCTTCCTTTTTATAGTTCTACTTCCCATGCGGCCCGTATTTTTGATCTTGTACATTGCGACCTATGGACATCTCCTGTTCTAAGTATTTCCGGTTATAAGTACTATCTTGTGGTGGTTGATGATTTTTCACATTATTCGTGGACTTTTCCCCTCCGTACGAAGTCTGATACGTTTACCACGCTCCTTCACTTCTTCACTTGGGTGTCCACACAGTTCGGCCTCACCATCAAGGCCGTCCAGTGTGACAATGGTCGCGAGTTTGATAACTCCACTTCCCGAGCATTCTTTCTCTCTCACGGTGTTCAGTTGCGCATGTCTTGCCCATATACCTCCTCGCAGAATGGCAAGGCTGAGCGGATGATTCGCACCAACGACACCGTGCGCACCCTTCTGTTTCAGGCCTCTTCCTGCTCGCTTCTGGGCTGAGGGCCTACACACCTCCACCTACCTCCTCAACCGTCTTCCTTTTGCTGCCTGTCCCGCTCCCACACCACACCACGCCCTCTTCGGTACCCCTCCTCGGTACGATCACCTCCGCGTGTTTGGGTGTGCGTGTTACCCCAACACCGCTGCCACTTCTTCCCACAAGCTGGACCCTCGTTCCACGCTCTGTCTTTCTCGGGTACTCCCCGGATCACAAGGGGTACCGGTGCTTTGATCTTACCTCCCGACGGGTCCTCATCTCTCGCCATGTGGTGTTCAATGAGTCCGTTTTTCCCTTCTCCAGCACCACCACCCCTCCGGTTCCTGACCCTCCCTCCCTTTTTCCCGCTGACACGGTGGTCCAGCCACCTTTTCCGTTGTCTCCTGCAGGTACCGCTTCGCCGAGCTCCTTGCCGGCCTCCTGTCCAGGCTCCCCGGTGGGTCTGGACCCGTCGTCCTCTGACGCGGCCCTGCCCTCTCCGGTTGGCAGACCCGGGGCCTTCGTCCCCCGCTTCTGCCCCAGGGGGGCCGTGCCGGTCGCCGTCGCCGGATCCTGCCCCGGCACCTGCCCCGACACCTCCGTCGAGGTTCGCCGCGCCGGTACGGGTGTACCAGCGCAGGCCGCGGCCGCCGCCGCTCGCGGTCCCTTCTCCGCCGGGGACACCGACACCACCACCGCAGCCCCCGCCGACTCGTGGTGCACCGCTGGTCTACCACCCGCCGCTTCTTCACAGACATCCACGGCATGTTCACCCGATGGTGACACGGCACGCGGCTGGCACACTGCCGCCTCATGCCCTTGCGGCTTCGACCGACGACACGGTGGTCTCCCCGGTACCCTCTTCCGTCCGCGACGCCCTGTTGGATCCTCACTGGCGCCGTGCGATGGAAGAGGAGTACGCCGCGCTACTCGCCAACCAAACGTGGGAGTTGGTGCCCCGGCCGCCAGGCTCCAACGTCGTCACTGGCAAGTGGATCTGGACCCACAAGCGTCGGGCTGATGGCACTCTCGAGCGCTACAAGGCTCGATGGGTCCTCTGGGGTTTCACTCAGCGTCCTGGAGTCGACTATGATGAGACCTTCAGCCCGGTGGTCAAGCCGGCCACCGTCCGTACCGTGCTCTCGCTGGCGCTTACTCGGTCATGGCCAGTCCATCAGCTGGACGTCAAGAATGCCTTCCTGCACGGCCTTCTCACCGAGACAGTATACTACAGTCAGCCGGCGGGGTTCGTTGATTCCACTCGTCCTGACATGGTCTGCCGGCTCAACAGGTCTCTCTACGGCCTCAAGCAGGCACCTCGGGCGTGGAACCACCGGTTTGCTACTTTCTTGCTGACACTGGGGTTCGTGGAGACCAAGTCTGATACATCACTGTTCGTCTACCACCATGGGGCTGACACTGCGTACTTCCTGCTCTATGTTGATGACATTGTCCTCACAGCCTCCAGTGAGCCACTTCTCCGCCGGATCATTGCCGCTCTCCAGCAAGAGTTTGCGATGAAGGATCTGGGTGAGCTCCACCATTTCCTCGGGGTCACTGTTGAGCACCGTCCTGCCGGGTTACTTCTTCACCAGCGACAGTATACTCGGGATATCCTGAAGCGGGCTGGGATGACTGACTGCAATCCCTGCTCCACTCTGGTCGATACTCAGGGCAAGCTGTCCGAGGTTGAGGGACCTCCGGTGTCTGACCCCACTGCATACAGGAGTCTCGCCGGGGCCCTTCAGTACCTCCCCTTCACCCGGCCGGACATCACCTATGCAGTTCAGCAGGTCTGCCTTCATATGCATGATCCCCGGGAGCCTCACCTCACGGCCCTCAAGCGCCTCCTCCGCTACCTCCAGGGCACACTCGACTACGGCCTTCTCCTCCACCGGGCCTCCTCCACCGACCTCGTCGTCTACACCGACGCTGACTGGGCGGGGTGCCCGGACACTCGCCGCTCCACCTCCGGCTACGCCGTCTTCCTGGGCGGCAACCTCGTGTCCTGGTCGTCCAAGCGCCAGCCGGTGGTCTCCCGGTCCAGTGCTGAGGCGGAGTACCGCGCTGTCGCTAACGGCGTGGTGGAGGCCTCCTGGCTCAGGCAGCTTCTTGCTGAGCTGCACACTTCGCCCTCTCGGAGCACACTGGTCTACTGCGACAATGTCAGTGCGGTCTACCTCTCCACCAACCCCATCCAGCACCAGCGGACGAAGCATGTGGAGATCGACCTCCACTTTGTCCGTGATCGGGTGGCCATGGGCGAGGTGCGGGTCCTTCATGTTCCGACTACCTCCCAGTTCGCGGACATCTTCACCAAGGGCCTCCCGTCCTCGACCTTCGCCGAGTTTCGCTCCAGCCTCAACATCACCGGTGGCTAGTTGAGTCTGTGGGGGGGTCGCGTGTGTTATTTCTTGTTCAGCCTAGAACTCCGCTGCGCCGGTAGTTCAGACTGCGGGGGGGTGTTGGAGTATGTATTAGGCCCATGAGGCTAAGGCCCATGTGGCCCATGTATGGTTACTATATAGCTACCCTTCTAGGGTTAGCCCAAATTAATGAAACCATAATCTTCAGCATTCTACGCAAAGATTTATGATGTTTCTTCAGATACTTCTGAATAAAAATCAACAAATGCCAAAATATTTCATACAATTTATTTCTCAAGTTTCCTGGCCATATTTCTACAAAGACTGAATGCAAAAACTATACAAGCAAACTGAATCTTCATAATAAGAACAAGTTTAGTTTCTATCCTCTATAAGCACAAGAACTCACTTCATTCCAGCCTAAGGTGACATGCTCTCCTTCAGAGAGTCCAGACCCTGAAAAGTCCAGTGTAAAGACTGTAATGTTTGACAGTAGAAGAATAATAGCGGCTTCACTAGCATCAGCCCTGCACCCACTGGAAAATAAATAATGTAGATCAATTAACACAAAGCCAACAGAAGAGATGAATATCATAACAAATGTATAAGGACTCGGCTTTGACTTTCTTGTATGTGACATACCATTTTCACTAGCACACATTAACAAATACTATAATGTTGACGTGCATATAGCCTTACCTGTTTCCATGACAATATATGACACAAGGAAGAGCTTTTCCTTCAGGAATCACAACAGGCATGTAGTGACTACACTGCAATGTTTTGCCCTGGCCATTTTTTACCTGGAAAAAAATACAGAGAATATTTAAGCAAAGAATCCAACTGAAGAAGAACCCAAGTTTATCCCCATCGGTATTAATCTTTCTGTTCATTATTTTGTAATATATAAGCCATCTAACAAAATAACAAAAGGGCGCAGGTCGGTTGCAGTGTAAGATTACAGTATCACAGCAAAACAGCAACTAAGGACAGATGTTATGAGGCAGTTAAATAGCTAATAAAATAAAGAACGTAACTATCATGTACATATCGCATCCACCAACCATGGTAGCATATGTCCAAAAATCAATTGCTGCATATCAACGTTCTACAGTCAAACAAACTAGAAATCACTTTCCATGAATCAAAACACATAACCAACTAAAAGCAGTCAACCCATTTATTGAATAAACAAGCAGACATCAATATCTACATTGCCACACATCCATGAAACATTTTAATGTATGGATCCACATATTCTATTATCCCCTCAAACAAATACTGATTATACCTGGATATCCGGAAACGTAAACATAATGTATGAGATCCAAAGTTACTCTGGCATTGCAACATTTTTGGTGTTTGTCTAGCAGGTTTGCTCATTCACAAGACATGAGCCCGTTGTTCCCAATAAGAATGCAACAGTTACTAGCACAGAGCCTAAAGATTTAGAGGTTCATGGACTGTTTTTAGTCTGTTATCATCATGATGCAGCATATATAGAAAATCTGACCTCCAGATCCTTTCTCAGGAACCATCTTCCCTTCAGCATAAACTCCTGCTCTAATAGATCATCATTTGGACTGTAGTCAGCTCTGTCATGCAATGAAATAGCAGACCATCATCAATAACAATGAGTTACTCAGAGAGCCATAACAGCATTGCCATCAATTGAATAGTTACAGAAATAACAACTTGTCTATTGGTGGTAGAAAGAACTCCAGCAACCCTTGAATTGGAGAAGGACAATTTATGTTGTTGAAATGGAAGTATTAATGAAGAAATCAACAGGAGAGGATAAGAGCGCAGATGCCACGCCAATAAGATCGCGAAAGCAATGCATTCAATACCATTTTTAACATAGGAATGATCATGGGTAATTGGTATCTTGTGAGCTCAGTTTACTGGCAAGTATGCCAACCTCGCAAGACGAAATACACACATTAACAGAATTCCTGTTAAAATAGGACTCACTATCTAGATGGATGTCCAATTATAACTTCCCCCTCATGTCATGCATTCTCTCTCACATTCTTAAAGATACTAAACAGCATTTGTACTTGCACTTATAAATCATATAAAAGGCACAGGAAAACTACGAGCTAACGGCTACTAGCTGAACCAAAACAACAAGACTCCCGATTGCCAGAGCATCCAAATCCGGTAACCCACACAAGGAGCAAAACCAGCCACCTGGATGAACCGAATTGCAAGCCCCCGGCATACACAAACACTGTCACCATCCTACATGAGCTCAAGCCCAGCCTCCTAAATTGCGCGCCGTGGGGTACAGCACAACCCACGGACCGCCTGCCACCCGGGAATCCGATCCCACTGCCGCCCCGACAGCGCGCGAACCAACCCCGGCCAGGAGGGCCAGAGCGAGGCAGCGGCACCCACCGCCCATCCACCCCCACCAGAAAACCCTCTTGCCGGCGCGGCCCAGATCCAAACCCACAGCACCCGAATCACGGCGGCGGGGCACGGGGAGGGGCAGCTCTCACCTGGGCGGGCGGATGATGAAATTGACGAGCTGGTCCATCGGCGGCGTGGGGCCGAATCTCCGCGG
Source organism: Saccharum hybrid cultivar R570 (assembly GCA_038087645.1). NCBI lineage: Eukaryota > Viridiplantae > Streptophyta > Magnoliopsida > Poales > Poaceae > Saccharum > Saccharum hybrid cultivar. Next base: position 1,179,043 of record JAQSUU010000056.1, on the reverse strand, counting down.
CGAGAGACGGAGGGCGGGCGCGAGATGGGGGAATTCGGTAGAGGAAGCAAGCAAGCTTTGCTTTCTCTGACTGATCGCTTCCGATTCCCCAACCCACCTTCTCTTCTCGCCGCCTCTCCCGGCTTTTTAATTGCTTCGGTTGCGGTGAACGGGGGTGGGGTGCCTTGCGTTTGCGTAGCTGCCTTCCCCTTTTCCGGGCTCGGCCTCGGCAGACGGCGACAGCGCAAGGCTGGGGACTCGGGAAGAAACGAATGGCGGTTTTCGCGTCTGGGACCCTCTCTTCTTCAGTTTTTTGACAGTATACTGCGCCATTGGTGCTCCCGGGCGAACTTTTGTTTTTCAGTTTGCCGCAGTTAGAGCATCTCCAAGGGACTTTGCAAAAGAGGTTTGCATTTGAGAATTTGTCAAAAACCTGAAAAAGATAGCTCCAATGGTTTTGCATATTAGTTTTGCATTTGGGGAAACTTTGCAATTCTCATATTGGGTTTGGCATTTATGCAGAAGCCAGGTGGACTTTGCAAACGCTCGGTCGTTGTTCCTCGCGGCCATTCGTTCGTCGCGGCCTGGCCGTCGCGCCCTGGCCGTCGCGCCCCGGCGTTCCTTCGTCGCGGTCCTTCTTCACCTGGTGCATGCCGCGGTATTTGTCGTCGTTGAACATGGTACTGCTCATCGAAATGACTACCTACTTTACAGATGCTGCTGTGTTTGTCGTCAATTAAAAATTCTACTGCGCATCATTGATCCAGCTGTGTTTGTCGTCGGTGAACATGGTGCTGCGGCCAGGACAAAACCGGCTGATCTCCAGGGCACCGGCAAACTGTTGATGGGCGTCCGACCAACAGCGGCACCGGCCGCCAGAGAACTTCACGCGACTTGACGCCGATCACCGGCGGCCTGGACTGGACAACGACAGATTGACTCACCTGGGGCTACAAATTTAGTAATTGCCAAGTCTATTTGCAAAGTCCCTTGGAGATAGCTTATTTTTAGACTTTGCAGTTTGGTTTGGAACTTTGCAAACAACAACAAATGCAAACCTCTTTTGCAAAGTCCCTTGAAGATGCTCTTACTTGTCTTGAATGACTGCGTTTTTTTCACTTGCAACTTTCAAATTTCAGGTGCGGATTTCCAGTTAAAAATTCAGATATTTCTAGCGGTCGTTTTCAAATGAGGTGGTGTTTAGATGGTGTAAAAGTTGGTGTAAAGTTTTTATAGCACTTTTCGTTGTTATTTGGTAAAATTTATCCAATCATGGACTAACTAGGCTTAAAGGATTCGTCTCGACATTTATAGACAAACTGTGCAATTAGTTATTTTTTTACCTACATTTAATGCTCTATGCATACGTCTAAAGATTTGATGTGACGGGGAATCTTGTAAAATTTTTGAAAATTTGAAAGGATCTAAACACTGCCTGACTTTGCAAGATTCTGCGAACGCTCAAAAGTACATTTGACCCAGACAAAAAAAAGGATTGCCTCGTCTTCGGGTTTCCATTTATACATGGTGCTCATGAATGAATATTAAGGCTGTGTTTAGTTCTCCTGAAAAGGGTGAAAAATGTACTGTAGCATGTTTTGGTTTTATTTGGTAAATAGTGTTCAACCTAATTAGGTTCAAAATTTCGTCTCGCAAAGTACAACTAAGCTGTATAATTAGTTTTTTATTTCATCTATATTTAGTACTCCATGCATATATCGCAAGTTTGATGTGACGAAGAATCTTTTTTTACATAGTATTTTTTTTAACTAAATACAGCCTAAATGGTTAATGTGCCGTTTTGGACCACACGTGCGGTACCGGCACGGCACGGCCCTACCGCAGGATATATGCTCTCATTTATGGCTAGTTGGCTACTGCTCCGTTCCATAAAAAAGAGTTGTCGTGGAAAGAGTGTTGGTCAAACTTTCTCAACTTTGACTACGTTTATAGAAAATACGTGTAACATTTATATCTTTAAATAAGTTTATTATGAAAGTTTATTCAAAGATCTATCTAATAATACTAATTATGTACCATAAATATTAATATTTTATTAAATATATTTAGTTAAAGTTAAAAGCTTTTGACTTTTTAAAGCGAGAATGACTCTTTTTATGGGCCAGGAGGGAGTACTGGAGTACTCCTACCAGTAGACAGTAGTGCATCTTTTTGGAAACAGGAGGTTTCCTGTTGGGGGAATTGAACTGCTTTCTTGTGAATTTGTGGCCGCGTTCACTTGCCATGCGTACCTAAAATATTTCCTCTTTCATCCATTATATCGAATCTTTAAATGTATGCATTAAGCATTAAATGTAGGTAAAAAAATAATTAATTGCATAGTTTATCTGTAAAGTTCGAGACGAATCTTTTGAGCCTAATTAATCCATGGTTAGACAAATTGTACCAAATAACAACGAAAAGTGCTACAGTAACTTTTCACTCAAATTTTCTCAAACTAAACACAGCCCTTGTTTCAATATTTCAGTCCAGTACTTCCGTGTTTCTCCTCTTCATGGTATTTCGGTTACGACGAGACTTTGATTGAATGATGATTATTTCGCCGAAGAATGTCGTTTTAGATTTAGTGTAACTCAAGCTATTCTGAGTTTAACTAATTTACGTAAAAAATGTATCGACAGTTATAATACTAAGTAGATTCGGCAGGCTGTTTTTTTTGGGTTATAAGCCGGCTGTGGCTGATTTGCTGTGAGAGAAAAACACTGTTCCACGGCTGATAAGCTCAGCCGAACAGATGGACTATGAAATTGTATTATACAGTGAATCTAATGATATCAATCATAAGTACAGAAATTTTATTTTCCATAAAGCTCAAACTAAAGATGGTACTCCATATGTTCCAAATTATAAGTCACTTTGACTTTTTTTTAGTTCATCTATTTTGTTATTTATCTAAACATATTATTACATCTAGATGCATAACAAAATAGATGCACCAAAAAAGTCAAAGCGACTTATAATTTGGAACGGATGGAATATAAAACTTAGCATTGTAGTTAGAATTGCATTTTTTAAGGGGGTATTGTATAATGTCTTATCATAAACTTTAAGTCATACTCCCTCCGTATCAGATTTAGAAGTCGTTTAGGACAGTGACACGGTCTCCAAAACACAACTTTGATCTCTTGTTTTTATAAAAAATATTTATGGAAAAGTAATATATGTATACTTTTATGAAAGTATTTTTCAAGACAAATCTATTCATATAATTTTTACATTTGTAAATTCAACAACTTATAAGTTACTGATGATTTATATTCCCAATGTTTGACCCAAACCTTGTCCAAAACGACTTCTAAATCCGATACGAAGGGAGTAGTTAAGTATTATATGTAAAAAATATAACTACATCAAGCTTACGTCGCAAAAGTTATATATCCAATAGAATCCCAATTGGTCAAAAACTTAGTTATCAAGGTGCAATAAGCCTTGTGATTTCAAATAGAGGGAGTGCATCCTCGGAGTAGTACACATTCAAAAGAAAATTGTTAACCATTTTCAAAAACATTTCTTACATCACATAGGGATATGCATAATTTAGTTATTAACTAATTTATTCTCAAAATGTGATAATTGTATTGTTTGTAGGCTGGAGGTAAGGGTGGGCAAAATACCCGATATCCAATTCCCGAACCCGAATTACCCGAACCCAAACCCGAAGTATCCAAACCCGAAATACCCGATCATAATTTCGGATAGTGATGGTAAAAACCCGAAATTAGTTTGGGTAATTCGGGTAATGTTTCCCGGTACCCGAACTACCAAAATTACCCGAAATATCTCAAATATTTGCTCTTCTATTCCTAATATAAAGACATGAAGTATTTCAATGCCATATAAATATATTATTTGGTATGAATTAACGTAGATTTATGCTAACTTGATAATTGATTTGTTGGTAATTGATATGAATACATGATGTGATTTATAGGACTATTGTGTATTGCTTTAAAATGGTACTTGAATTCTTCCAAAATATTTGGTTTTGTCAATTTCGGGTATATCGGGTAAAACCCGAACCCGAACCCGAATTATCGGGTACCCGAAATTTCGGGTAATGCTTTTTCGAGACAAAAATCGGGTAACAATTTTTAATACCCGAATTACCCGATCCAAATTTTTTAGGTAACCCGAATGCCCAGCCTTAGCTAGAGGGAGTAGTAGCTACGTGTTCATTCACCCTGTTCGTTTGGTCTTATCAGCAGAATCAGCAACCATCCAGCAGTGTTTTTCTCTCACAATAAATCAGCGAACAGTGCTTTCAGCATAATAAACCAGCGAAACAAACAGGGTGATTAAGGTTTGTGTTGGTTGAAGAGCACGAGAGGAAGGATTTCTTCATCACGTTTTTAAATATGGGATGGCTTCATTCTTTTTGTGATTACATAGTACAACTCAGAAAGTCAAAACGCACGCACACTCACTTAAAATTTAGTTGGTAGTACAAACACCGCTCAGCTAACGTTAGTCCAACTAGATTTTAATCTGACTAAACTTTATTTTTAGGTGATCCAAATAGACACTTAGTAATCAAAATGCTATTGGAATATTTGGTTTGAATCCAATGAATCAATCATTTTTAGATTAGGCCATGTTTGACAGAGCTCCAAGTTAAAAAAAACATATATGGAGCACTAGATTCATCATGATGTAGCTCCACGTGGACCAATGTATTTGGTAGAGCTCAGCACATATGATGGTGGTCGAAGTACGTATGTCGGCGGCCAGAGTTGCGCGCGGAGCAAGCGCGCGATAGAAGCGCACCCATCCACCCATGAACCTGATCGGGAATCCTACGAGCTCGTCCAGGCGCGTACCTAGCGTGTTGAAGCAGTAGGGCGTTTGGCGTCACGCGGATTCGTGTGGCTTTGAAAGCACTATTTAGGTGCTCTATGAAATCCCATGGACCTGGAGCTGCTAGAACTCTTCCTAATGGACCATTAGCATGCGTTTAACGTGAATGTTGATTATTGCACGCCATTTTACAATCAGGGCGTTCTGTCTTTCTCTACTCATAAAAAAATAAAATCGTGGGAATTTATGAATCATATACTGTCCGTCGGACACATATTCTCATGGCACCTGCATGCACGTACTGGTGGAGTTGCAGTAGAGTACGGTTAATATACCAAAGCGGCAAGGGCTCATCTGCAAAGTCGACCGACCCCACGAGGCCGGAAGAGTAGAAGGTGGGCCATCCGAAGTACTCCGTACAGTACTCCGTATAGGCTAGTCCGGTGGTCGCCTTGCCTGTAGGCTGCTGTTGTAGCTGTAGCCCTTGCAGGTGGGCCACGTGCGCGGCATGATTTGGGCCACCCGCCGGCGCGCAAGTGGAAACCGGTAGCTGTAGAAGCAGAACCTCCGCGGGGCCCGGCTTTCAGCGGCCACGGCCTCCAGGCACGTGCCAGCTGGGCTTCTGGTATTGGTACGTGTGTACCCGGTACTCCCAAGCCCAAGGTTCCGTTCAATCGTTTGGCTCGGTTACCGGGGGACGCCGCGGTTGGGGCCCGCGGGGCAGCTGGGCCACGACGTGCGCGCTTTTGCCCCCGATGCGCCCAGCTGGCGCCTGGCAGCGCTGCGGCTTCTGCTGCTCTGGCTGCTTTGACCGATGCCATTGACTCCTCGTTGTCCGGGATTTGCTCCGTTGGACTGACTCGGCGCACGGATCGTCTCGGCAGGAGTAGAGTACAGCACTCCCTCATCAGAATAATAAGGGCTTGTTCACTTCCTAAAATATTTCCTCTATCATTCGTCACATCGAATCTTTGAACATATGTATAAAATATTAAATGTAGATAAAAAAATAATTAATTGTACAGTTTGTCTGTAAAGTTCAAGATGAATCTTTTAAGCCTAATTAATTCATGGTTGGATAAATTTTGCCAAATAACAACGAAAGTGCTACAGAAATATTTCCTCCAAATATTTCGAAAGTGAACACAGCCTAAAACGCATATTTCATTTTTTGTATGAACCAAACTTTTCTATATTTAATTAAATTTATAGAAGATGCTACTCCTAGCATCAACGTTTGTATTTATAAATATATTTATTATAAAAACATATTTTACTATTAATCTAGTATTATTCTTATATATCGTAAATGTTAGTATTTTTTATATTTTTTATATTTGATCACCTTTAAAAATTTGAATATTCGAAACACCTTTTTTAAGAAGATAGTAGTTTGGATGAATGGATGGTGCCTAAGCTCTAAGGCTTTTGTTCTCCAAGTTGACAGTGATGGCACTTCTATCTGCAGGTATTGTACATGATACATGTAGATAAGGATATAAATTTTACGTGTGGATGTAGATACAAGTATAAGATTATATCCTTTTGGTATGGGTATGTATATCGCTTTACCTATTGGTGCTTCAAATACATGGGATCTCGTAATAATATAATCTAACTCTTGGGTATCACTATTCATCTACACGACTGTTTAGCCCTAACGGGTGTGTAAACGCTACAGAGTAGGTTGTCGTGCCTATTTAATCAGTCATTACCATTTATTCCCTTTAGATGACCGTTTAACCTAATAGGTAAATGATAGGTGATCGTTCAATCCGTTTAAACGCTTAGGCTAATGGGCGCGTTCGACTGGTCCAGTGCTGGACTGAAATCGGCACAAAGCTGGTGGGAGACCAGCCTAAACCAGTCCAGCTCTGGACCAGCCGAACTAGGCCAATGTTGGCAGGTATCATGCTTGATGGGTGTAGTGTCAGTACAAAATGTTATCCGCGAGATACAAATGCGAGTGTAAAATTTTACCCATTAATTCGTCGTGGCTATTTGCTTCACCCACACGGCCACACTTTACCTAACATGCTGCCGTCTCTCTATATGACCGTGTGACCCAGGTAATTCATAGTAAGATTTCTAAATGTAGTCATTTTTTTGTCAGATAATCGGTTACTAAATCAACACCTGCTCATATTTTCATGATGATATAAGTAAGTTTAGGTTCAAGCTCCCTATAATCTTGTGGAACTCCACGTTAAACACAACAAGAGGGTATGAGGATGATGAGCAAGATAAAGAGATCAACGATAATCCATTTGATATCATAATGATCGATAATCTGAGTGAGGTCACTCAAACTGTCAAAAATTGCTGCTAGTCCTCAACCATCTACCAAAAATATCCACTGACAGAAAAGGAACTACTGTATTGGTTGAGTACATACACGTGGTCGATAGACAACGAAGCACACTGTAGCATTTTTGTTTTTATTTGGTAAAAATTGTCCAAACATTAACTAATTAGGCTCAAAACGTTCGTCTCGTAAAGTACAATAAAACTGTATAATTAGTTTTTGATTTCATCTACATTTAGTACTCCATACATGTACCATCATTTTGATGTGATGGAAAATCTTTTTTTTCATAGTGAAATTTGGAGAAATATTTGGGATCTAAACAAGCCCTAAGTGTTTGGACGGTTGCGTGCAATGAAGCCTTGTTGTGGTTAGAAAACAAATTCTACTACATGGGCCCCACTTCTGTGTAAGTTGATATACTCTCTCCACCCCTAAATAGCTGTTATTTTTTTGTTTCCGTGCCGTAAGTTTGACTAGATTTTTAGAAAATACGTGCAATATTTGTATCTCCAAATAAATTTATTATGAACATAGATTCAACGATCTATCTGATAATATTAATTATGTACCATAAATATCATTATTCTTTTATATAAAATTAGTCAAAATTATTTCTCGAAAAGTAAGAACGAAAGTTATTTAGGTACGAAGGGAGTACTTGTTCTCTTGTTGTACATATATAAAAAAAATAATTCTAAATTTTGCAAAATGGACAGTCCATATCTCAGTTTGGATGAGATCCACGGAGGTGTGATAAGCTAGACTGCAAAAAATGGCAAAATTGCTTTAATGCTGGCCTGACATGGAGTACGATATTTCACATTGCTGCAATGTAAGATATGTTCTGTATACTCATTTAAAACCTTATATTTTATCATCTGTCACTTTTATAGACTGGGTGTTTGTTTACACGTTCTACTGCCATACTGTCGACTTAAGCACTACAAATTATACATATTAGACATGAGCTTGGCACATACTAAATGGAAAAGATAATATTTATTACTGGCGTCGTAAATTTCTAACATGGGTTCTAAAAATATTGGACTATAACTTATACGTAATATGTTTCATCTTTATTATCGATAATCATTTGATTTATTATAACAATTAAACACGTGCTCTTCTCCAACAACCTAACAAGCTTTCTTGTATAGAAATTCTTGCGGTCATGGATGACATAAGATTGCCATTGATCAACACTGTGAGTATATATATTCTCTATGTATATTTTACAGACTAAACAATAAATTAATAAAGTTATCTTATTATCTGTCATACATAGGGAACACATTCACTGAGAAAGTTTTTTTGTGTGTGTGGACATTTTAAAATGCAATGCAAATGAGCGTAAAGACATTATCCATGCATAACTCTATGATCTACTTAAGCAAATCATAAATGGGTGAGACGAGGCATGTCTTATTTATTGCCTTGTTATGTCACGTACATTATGCGACAAAAATATTTGGCTATACAATATATAAGATGTCAATCTTAATGAATTTAATGGTTCGTTTTACATTTTACAAAATTTATCTTATTTTGTACTCTACCGTAGTTAGCACCGGTACAATGCGTAATTCGGAGATTATAAAGGGCTTTTAGGGAACGCGCAGTGTGGCACAACTGACGCTAGGTTCGCAGAGGGGAAAGAGGGGACAAAGGGAGACGCGTCGCTTCGCCTTCTTGCCACCGCCGCCTCCGCCTCCCTCCCTCCGAGTTCGAGGTACCATTTCATGATCACCAAATCCATGTCCCGGCACGACCGTGATTACCGCTAAACCCTATTTCACGTGTCGAATGCGCCCCAACCCAATTATAAAGTTTTTGCCGTGAAAATTTCATTTAGGGACTGCTCCTTGGTAGGGTTTTGGTTTTGCAAATGGTAAACTGCATCGTTGAATCTCGTTCTTCAGTTGTTGTGATTCTCAGCCCTAATAGTAGGTACAAGATAATTGTGATTCATCATGCTTAGATATGCGCCAATGTACATACTCTGATGAATGTCGTTGTTCATTTTTTTGTGATTCCTTCCCACATATAAGGTGTATAATTATCCTCTCAAAAAAGTGTATAATTATAAAATTTCAGGCTTCTTGCTTTTGTGTTCATGAGAATTTGCTTGGGACTTATTGTGCTCTGGCTTGGTGGTTAGGATATGGAGTCGTCAGATTCGGATGAATCTTCAGGCGCATATGAAGCTGATGTCGTCATGGAGGAGCTTCTGCTAGGTCCATCTCGCAAGAGGAAGATCGAATCATCATCAGTCGCACATGTCGGTGATGTTGTTATGGAGGAGCCTCAGGAAGGTCCATCTCCTAAGAAGGTTGACATTCATCGGGCAATTGACCTCATGAGGTCTGTCTTCAGAGAAGGGATGCCTTTCCTAGACAATGGGTCTGGGAGATCTTTTGCAGAGAGGATGATTGTGGACATGTCAGGCTTCATGGTAGACATGATGTTCCAGGGTCCTAGTATTTTCCAGCAGAATGCTCCCGGTCGGATGTGGACGATAACACCTACCCTTGACAAGGATATTGCCCATGCATTTGCTAAGGAAACAAGAAAAGGTATCGGCAGTGTGGTCCAGGGAGATTTCTATGGGATATTTGTTGATACAATTCACATACCTAGCACGATTATGTCCTGTATGGTACTGTTTGTGCGCTATCTCAATGGCAAGGGTGATGTGGTGGAGAGGCTTCTCGGTGTTGTGCCAGATCCTGATTTCGGTGGTTCATCTATCAAATTGATGGTGGATTCGATGCTTTTTGAAGCTGGATTGAGTTTGTCGAAGCTACGTGGTCAAGGCCATGGCTTGTTTGGTTATGACGATGAACTTTTCACCGAACTAAAGACACTCACTAACGAGAATGGATTGGAGTACTACGTTCATCCTTATCTCTGCCGGCTGCATTCTTCTCTTGTACATTCTTCCCATTAGCAGTTTAAAGTTTATGAGCTCTTCCAAACTGTTGATGCACTGTCAAATCTAATCAAAGACTGTCCCCAGTTCACAGACAAGGTTTGTTCGCTAATACAAGAGAGAGGGTGGAACCTGGCTAGTGATCTTAAGAAACCTAGTGAAACAAGCTGGGGTTCATATTATGAGGCACTCGTGAAATTTGCTGCTCATTTTGATCCAATTTGTGATGCACTTTACTTTGTGAGAGAAGAAGTGAAAGACCATGATCACACATACCTGGCATACAAAGTACTTAAAGGATTGTCCTATGACTTTGCCTTTGCCTTGCTTTTGATGCAAGATGTACTGAGTGTCACAAATGAGCTTTCACTGGCCTTGGACAGGAAATATGTGGACGCGGAGAACTATATGGCTCTCCTCCAGGAGGCCAGGAAGCAGCTGTAGGTAATGAGGGATGAAGGATGGACATCCTTCCTCAACAAAGTCGGCTTGCTTTGCAGTGAAAATGAATTCCCCATGCCCAATATGGGAGCCAAATTTGAACCTCGGCCGAGATTGAGGGGCAATGCTCCAACGATGACGAACCTGGAGCACTACCATATTGATTTCTTCGAAAAGGTTATCAATATTCACCTCAACGAGTTTGACAAGCATTTCAGCACGCAAAGCTCAGCGTTGTTTCTTCTTTCGTCATGCTTAAATCCACAATTCTTTCCAAGCTTTTGATAAGGAGAAGCTTCTCGAGTATGCTCGGCTCTACCCGTCCGATTTCTCTGATTCTGACATAGCAACACTTGATCAGCAACTTGAAGCCTTTGTATCAGACTTGCGCTCTGATGTCAGGTTTCGTGAATTGAGTGCTCTCAATGATCTTTCTGTTAAGATTGTGGAGACAGGCAAGGCCTGTCACAGAACCTCCTAATTATGATGGCCCACAAGTACACATCATTGTCATAATGACCTCTGACAGTCGTACTTATGTTCACCATAACTTAAAAGGCCTGCTTTCCTCCGAACAGGATCAAATCACAGGAGTATTGCAATATTACAACAGTTTATTCAAAATATTTAACAGAGTAAAGTAGCGGAAGTCTTACAATAACATATGTTTACAAACCAGTTTTCAAACTTCAAACCTTATGTAACATTATTACAAACCATTAGTAGAGAAGTATCGGTAGTAACTTTATTACAACACACAAGCGAGATGCCTTGCCCAAAGGCCACACAGTCTACTCGTCGTCGCTTTCTTCGACCACGACGGTCATGCAACAAGGCTCGAAGCAGACTTGTTCATGAACCGCACCTGCAACAAGGGGTTCAACAAACCCTGAGTACAAAGGTACTCAACAAGACTTACCCGACTAAGACAAAGACTCCAAGGGCATGCTAGCTTCAGGGAATCAAGGTACGGATAAATCAGAATCAAAATTTTCTTTTGCAGAAAAGCTTACTAAGGTAAGTCCTTATCTTTAACATTTTACTTTTACCATTGATGGTTCATTAACCAAATCTAGGTGATCCTAATCTAGATCAAAGTAATTATCATCAAAACCTTTCTTATTCTTTCTTTCAATTCCAGTTCTTAACTACGATGTTGGTGCCAGGCCAAGACTCCTTTCTCGTAGAGTAACGACGATTCGAACCGCTTCATTTACCCAGCTGGGGATTCCTAACCACACGACATATGTAGAACCGAATCTAGCATATATCAACTCTTACCCGAATAACCCAAAACCAGAACGTGTCCATCGCCACCCGAGAGCACAGTACTCCTCGAACCCGGCCACATTCTAGCCCCGAGGGTACACGTTACTCTCGCCATCTCTTCACTCCCAGTGCGAGGTTAGACGTTCTCGTAATGGACTAGCCAAAGTAAGGCTTACCCGACAGGGCACATGGCTAGTACTAATAAAAACTCCATGACACGAGGGCCAACAACATACGGTCCTTAACTGATAAGGCGGAAACAATACATTGGGACTCCTCTCCCAATGCAAGTTAGCAGTGGCCAAACCACCCACCCGATCTTACAAGTTCATTCACATATTTCATTATTCATTTAGAATGCCGTCATGGCTATGTAAACATTTCATTTTAAAAGCTTAACTTCTAAGCATAGCGAAGCATACTACGCATTTTCTGTAAAACAGGTAACAAGGGTAGTATTGCAATAATCAAGGATGATAATGCAACAATTAGGTTATCACGCAACTCCTAATTACTTAATGCAATAAACCATAATATAAATAATAAAACATTTGTAAAATTCAAGGTAGGGTTTAAATGCACCGGGGCTTGCCTTGCTCGGACACGACGACTGACTCAGACTCGGAGACTCCAACGTCTGGTCCGGAACCCACTGACGATCGCTCTTCTCTGGAAGCTTGCTCGACGACTTCGGCTTCTTCGAAAGCGGTGACTACACGAATACATAACATGCTTTAACATGATGCTCAATGATAAACATGATGCTTGATGATAACATGCCACGTTTACGATTCGAGTACAACTTCCCTTCACGGTACAGTCGTAAACAGAAAACCTACTAACTAGTAGCAACGAGTTTCCGCGATACCAGCTTTTAACCTAACAAGTTACTAACGAGCTCAAACATAAAATTAAAGTGCCAGAGATCACAAAAAGGGTAGTGACCTAAGGACATCACTCAATCAAAAGGCACACAACACTTAAAGTTCTCAAATTAACATTTATTTTCTATTTAAGTAATTAGGGCATAATTAGAAATTAATCAAACTTTATCTAAACAAGCTCAAACTTTTTCTATGGGTTAACAATGATTTATAACAGTGCCATAATTAATTTCATAATTTTTGGATAAATAAATTAATTATTAAAATTACTGGAAGTTGCATTTAATCTTTATTGGAACCAATTATTTCTACTGCATAAAGTATTCAAATTCATGATTTAATATTTTTCCTAGATAGTTTATATATTGAGAAGCTTATACAAAAATTTTCATGAATTTTGGAACTCTACACAATTTTTAAACAAATAAACAAATAACAACACTATTCATTTATTTGAAAAACAAAAACAAAAACAAAACCGAACTCGGGCTGCTTCTCCTCGGTCCGGCCCAACCAGGCGGCCCGCTAGCGCGCCCGCGCCCGCACGCGACCGGCCCAGCTGCGGCCCAGCCCACTCGCTCGCCCGCGCGCGTCGGCCTCCCTCTTTCTCTCGCTGACAGTGTGACCCCACCTGTCATCTCCTTCCTCCCGCTCGCTCTCGCTCTCCCGCGCGCTCGCTCTCTTCCCCGCGGTGGTCGGCCGACGACCGGTGACCCAGTCGACCAACCGAGCTGACCAACACCTTCTACACGAGTCAGCGAACCCGTTTTGCTACTAAACACCCTAGCTCAAGCTCCGGCAACAGCTCACCGACGACGGTGGCGGCTCAACGGGGACGGTGACCGGCGACTCGACGGTACAAAGCGGTAGCGATTAAAGCGAGGGTTCAGGGAGCATCAGGGGCGTACCACGATCACGACGGAGTGATCGGTTGAGGCGGGGAGGCACTGGAGGCGGCTAGCGACGGTGGCGGAGCTCAACTGGAGCGGCGGCGACCCGAGGTGGAAGACGACGGCTCCCCGGCGATCCAGGCGAAATTGGGCTAGCTCAGCTGGTTCACGAGATGCGCAAGGGAGCGGCGATCCTATTGGTGCAACGGGCGTGACCGGAGATGGCTTGGTGGCGGCAGCGGCGAGCGGTGGAGCTAGCGGCGGCGGCGGTGGTGGAAATGGAAAACGTCACGGTGAACTCATGTATATATAGGCAACGACCACGGTTTACTTCACTGGAAGACGCGCGTTGTCGAGCTGGCGATCGAGAACACGCCTGGAAGCCGGCCGAAGCCGTTCGGCGTTTCGCCGGCGCCCATACCGCGCGGTGGTCGTCGGTGATACGCCGGCGCACTGTAGCTGTCCCCCCCCAAATTTTGAAATTCAAACTGTTTTCTCAAATTACTTTCAAATTTGTATAACAACTTGAAAATCTTCCAATGTATGAAATCTTCAGAATTTCAAGCTCTACAAGTTTGGTATTGAACACTTTTTCAAATTCTGCTTGGATTTTGAAATTTGAGTTTAAATTCAAAAAGGGACACATTTTTCAGATTTGGCAATTTAGAAATTACTTTTGATTTTATATTGAAACTTCAAAATCTCCAAACATCAAAGTTGTTTATCTTGACCAGATCTACAACTTTGCTGTTCAAAACTTTTTCAAATTCAGCCTCCATTTTAAAATCTTAGTTTGGGGACAAAAAATGATTTAAAACTGAAATTTGCTTATTTTCAAAATTACTCCACATTTTACACTAAAACTTTGAAAACTCAAAACACCAAAGTTGTAGCCCTTGAAAAGTTCTACAAACTTGGTTTTGAACTTTTTCCCAAATTTTGTTTAGATTTTGAATTAATTTAAAAGGGGTAAAACAGGGTTTTGAAATTTAGGGTTTTCGAAGGGATTTCAAATTGGAATTTGTTTCTACTTTGATTTGTGATTACTTAGTGATCAAAACCTCACCCAAGGGCATCATTTGGACCAACATGACATAGTTGACCAAATGGCACTCTTGGTTGACCAATTTACTTTCGAAATTGTTTTACAGTTCTCCCCAGATTTGAATTCGAATTCGGATCGGAAAACTCGCGACAAGTTTTGGGACTCCAATTCAAACTCAAATTTGGAGCTTCATTTTAGATGTTGTACTTGAGCTCATACCCTACACTTGACACTAGTGTGCAACACAGTCGCGCACCTCAAATTACGCAGGGCATGTACCAAGTATTTGCGGTGATATTCAAAATTAGGGTTTTCGATTTCGGAGCACACCACAGAGAAACACATTCAACCTAATTAAGTAAACTCGTTTTAGTTGATGCATAACAATGTTAACCTAACAGGGATGCTTTGCGATGCATTATGATGACATGGCAGATTAATTAGCACTATAACACCCGGGGTGTTACAAGGCCACCGTGTATCCTCTGGTATATCTGCTTCTAAAGCTTGCTCTCATCCTTCCTGGGACACCGGCCACCGCCAAGACAGCATCCTCTGCGATTAAGTTTATAGATAGCACGATGCAAGAAGAACCTCGCGACCAGTGGATCAGTGACTGCTTATTGCTGTTCCTGGAGCGTGACATATTTGAAAGTGTTACCAATGACGCTGTCATTGCATCTCTTTGAGGCTACATTGCTGGGATGGTGACTAGGCTACATTGCATTATGGAGGTGCTGGTTTCTTGAGCTGTTAGCCTGTTACTTTGTCTGTCGAACATATGCATTTTTTTCTGTATGTCTTGGTTTGTTTGTCTCAATGCAGCGCCTGATGCATGAACCGGATTATATGGTTTTGGATATTTGGACTTCTGGTGTCGAATGTTTTTGTCAGCTTGAATGTTTATGTAGTACGGGGACTAGATTGATTCATGTTTCATGCTGAAACCTCTTCTTTTCATCGTTCTATAGGCTATATAGGCTACTGGATAATTCGTTTGTGTCAGGGGTGGAACAATCTGAAGTCATAGCAGGATTACCAACTTCATTTCTTTTGGCCTGGACTTAAATCTGTTTGAAATTAAGCTAACTCAAGTTGGTTATGGGCGTATGATTGTATGCATAGCCACACATAGCTCTATCTTATTTATAGTGACTCGCAGAGTGAGTGAGTGACTTAGTATTATTACGTTAAATAGTGACTTGCAGAGTGATTTAGTATTATTGCGTTAAATAAACAAAGAAACACAATGAGTGGGTGGGGATGGGGATTATTGTCTTCTTCCATCTCTCACTGAGTCATTTCGCAGGTTTTTAGACAGAGAATTTTTTTTATTGGTTTTTAAGTTCATTAGGTGGGGATTTTTTTTATTGATTGATTTTTAAGATCTTTAGGTGGGTCAAGTTGATAAAAAAATCTTCAAAGCACTACAGATATCTGCTTGTCAAGTTGATAATTTTTATTTTTGATGAAAGCCTACTAAAGTTTGACACAAAATTAGACACCCAAAAGTACTCGGGTAAAAAAGAAAATTTATCTAAAACCATAGGAGGTTGTATTGGCGAGATCCAGGCGTTCACCACAACGACAAAGTTAACCATAGTTATAAAATCCGTTTCGGTACCTGCCGGAATAGCTCCTATAGACCGGTATGAAAAGGGCTGTATCCTGTACCGGCTATGATTCCGGTCGATTCCGGCCATCCCGACTGTTCCGGACGAGATACAACGTTCCGCTGATCCGGTAGACCGGTACCAGTTGGATGGAGTCTTCGAGCTCTCACCTGAGCGGCCAGACACGCCTGCCGCACGCACTGCTGCGTTGCTGCATTCTCGAAAGTAGGAAAAGCAAGCGGCAGTAGCTAGTTTCAACCTTTTTTTATTGGAAGGACAGAAGTTTCAGGCCGTGTTTAGATGTAAAAAAAGCAAAAAAATTTGTAGAGTAACTGTCACATCAAATCTTTAGACGTATGTATAGAGTATTAAATGTAAGTAAAAAAATAATTAATTACACAGTTTGTCTGTAAATGTCGAGACAAATCTTTTGAGCCTAGTTAGTCCATAATTAGACAAATTTTGCCAAATAAAAACGAAAAATGCTACATAAATTTTTTCTCAAAATTTTTCACAACTAAATGGGGCCTCAGCACGTTTGGGGAAGCTTGACGGCAAGGAAGTAAAAGCGGGACTTCTTATGCATACTATAAAACATATATATGTATTGGAATATATTGATATAAATACATATAAATATAAATCTTTTTAATTTATTATAACTACGGAATGGTACACCGATATTGTCCGGTATCGAAATGTTTCATTCCAACAAAAAAAAAACCAGAATAGTGTCCGGAACGGAATTTACAAGTTAGCGACAAACACACACACAAACCTTTAGTACCGTACTAAACCAGCAGTCTTTCTTTTTTTTCTTCCATTCAGCCTACTTCCCTTGTCCGTTTTCTTTTTTCATTCAGCCCACTTGTTCGCTTTATTCGTAAGTTCGTGACGAAGATCTTTCTATCAAATAAATATGAATGAGTATTTGTCATAGGGAATAGGATCTCATTTGTTTTTTTTCTATTGTTTGATGCGATTTAGAGAGAAAGGGCGGTACGGACCAAAAAAGGATATCAAGAGATGATTAATAACTATCAATCGGTGGATTAGATTTCAACTTTATTTTCGAAAGGTCATGGCCACATGTCTCACATGTGTAAAATTCTCAAAAGATTCCACTTTGAATTAGGTTTTAGAGCATCTTCAAGAGACTCTCCATGTCTTTTCTAAATGCTAAGAAAAGAGATTTTGGTGAAAACTATCCTCCAACAGATTCTCTAAATGGTCATCCAAATATAACCATCTTCTATTTCGGATTTTTTCTAGCCAAATATAGTGATGTTGGAGAATGAAAAGATATTGAAAACGATTTTTATATAAATAGCTCTCCAAATGATGATTTAAAGAGTGAAATTTAGAAAGTCTATGGGAGATGCTCTTACTAACCTTGAATTTGAATAGGCTGAACTTTCAACTATAGGCGGAGCTATGTTGGGGCTATATTAGACTCTAGAGTCTAGCCCACTTTGCCTCTGTTTTTTTCTTAAGCACACATTATATTCGGTCCATGTTATCGAGGCATGGCTCTCGTAACTTGCAAGTCTCTGTGAGAACGCGACTCCCTGCCTTTGGCCTTTGCGTGTGAAGTATTCTCTCCATTTCAATAGATGTTTTAGTTTTTTAAAATATATTTTTTTACTATGTATTTAAACATAGTATATATCTAAATGCATAGCAAAAGTCATGTATATCTAAAAAAAATTCCAAAATGTTATGTCACGTGGGTAACCCACGAAACCTAAGCCAATTCCCAAACAAACCTCACACATTAGACCCCTTTTAGAACACATGATAGGATAATGTAAGAATAGGAAAACATAGGAATCGATATGTTTTGGTTCCCTAATCCTATAGGATTCAAAAGCACTAGAAAATATATGAGAAGCTCTTTGGTAACACCAAAAAAAACCAAATAATGTGTTTTGCAGGAATGTTAAGGTTAACAAAAAAATAACACCAAAGTGTATACTTTACATGTGTTTTCTCTCTTTGATTGGATAGAACAAATCATAATAGATCATTAGTTGCTTGCATCAGCATTCACCTTCTCATACTTCGTGCGTGGAATTTTTCTAAGAGCTCTAGGGGGACGTAACAAATCCTATGAAATCAACACACAAAGGAATGAAATCCTATAAACAGTAGTGGTGCTTCTTGCCCGCCAAACCATAATAAGATAGGAAACTTATCTTTGTCAACGATATTCCTCCAAACCGTAATCAAAGGAGCCCTTAGTAATTTGTTTTTATATGGAGTCGTTGATGGAGAAGAAAATGTTTGACTGAGCAGTGACATGTTATAATCGAGGTCCAGCTCCAAAACATTCGTGCTCTGCCGCCGCTAGGTTTGCGAAGTGCGAAAGACGAGAACAGCGCGGAGAGGCGCTCCGCTTTCCCCCACCTTTCGCCTCCCTCCGAGGTACCATTTCTTGATCTCCAAATCCACCGTCTATGATCTCGTGTATCACGGATGCGGCCCCAGGCAAACTTTCAGGTTTCTCTTCCCGTCAATGGGAGAGGGGAAAAGTTTTAGGGCTCGAGTTTACCTGTGGAGTTTTATGTAACTGCACTGATGAATGACATTGCATTGTTCAGTTATCTTTTTTTTCCACCGATTACTCAGTTATCTTTTTTGAGTTTAGACAGTAGTGTATGATTCTTCAAGGTACGGTCACTACTGTAGGTTCCAATTCATATAAGTGGTAAATACGCAAAGCCCATATGATTGCCCATGTGTCTACTCTTTATGTTGTTATTCAGTTCTGCGATTCCATACTCATGGCCTCATGGGGATCTGCTTGTGACTGAATGCTTGCTATTTGGCTTGGTGAAATTAGGGTATGGAGCCATCAGATTGCCAATCCTGTACTGGAGCCAGTGGTGCCCACTTTCACTCAGATGAATCTTCAGGCGCAAATGTTGCTGATGTTGTTAGGAAGGGGCCTCGGCGAGGTCCATCACGTAAGAAGGTCAAATCTTCAGGTGCACATGTAGCTGGTGTCGTTAAGGAGGAGGTTCAGGAAGGTCCATCTCATGCGAAGGTTGACATTGACCAAGCAATTGATCTCATGAGGTTTTCCTTGAGAGAAGGGATGGCTTTTCTGGATAATGGATCGGGGAGATCATTTGAGGAAAGGAATATCATCGACATGTCTAACTACATGGTCAATCTGTTGTTCGAGAGAGGTGCATCACATCGCGGTGCTCCCCGTCGGATGCGGGCGGTGAAACCTACCATTGACAAGGATATTGCCCATGTGTTTGCTAAAGAAGTAAGAAAAGGTATTGCCAATGAGCTCCAGGGAGATCCCTTTGGGATAGTCGTTGATGTGTGTTATCCACCTTCCACAGGGAAATACTACATGGTTCTGTTTGTACGCTATCTCAATGGCAAGGGTGAGGTTGTGGAGAGGCTTCTTGGGATTGTGCCAGAGCCTGATGTCAAAGTGGCAGTTGATTTGATGCTTTCTGAAGCTGGATTGAGCTTGTCAAATGTGCGGGGCCAAGGTTGTGGCTTGGCTCGGTATGGTGATGAAACTTTTGATGAACTAAAAACATTGGTCAGTAAAGCAAGTGCATCAGCGTACTATGTTCATCCTTCTGCTTTCCAGTTGCATTCCATTCTTGCCTCTACTTCTCAAAATCTGCTTGAAACTTACCAGCTTTTCCGAGCTATTGATGCTTTGTCAAATTTAGTTCAAGAGTCTCCTCAGTTCAATCAAAGGGTCCGCTCACTGATCCAAGAGAGAGGCTTGAATCTGGGTAGCAACCTTGAGAAGCCAGGTGAGACATCCTGGGGCTCATACTATGAGGCACTAGTGAAACTCGCTGCTTATTTACCTGCTGTTTGTGATGCACTTGACTTTATGGGGAGAGATGATTCCAAAAGGACTGATGAGAAACTTACAGTATTAAGAGCACAATGGGCATTCACCGAGGACATGCCTTTTGTTTTGCTCTTGATGCGAGATGTACTAGCTGCTACAAATGAATTGTCTCTGGCCTTGGACAGGAACGACCTGGATGCTGAGAACTTTATGATTCTTCTCAAGGAGTCCAAGAGACAGTTGCTGGCACTGAGAGATGAAGGATGGCCATCTTTTCTCGTGGAAGTGGACTTGCTTTGCGCTGAGAGTGACATGCCTGTGCCTGACATGGGAGAGCAGTATGCACACCACAGGTGGAGCGACGATGAATCTCCAACATCGACAAACTTGGAGCATTACCATATCCATGTCTTCGTAAAAGTTATCAATGACCAACTCAGGGAGCTTGATAAGCGCTTTAACAAGGAAAGCTCTGAATTGGTTTGCCTCGCATCATGCCTAAACCCACGCAACCTTTTCCAACATTTTGATAAGGACAAGCTCATTAAGTTTGCTCGGTTCTATCCATCTGAGTTCCCCGATACAGCTATTGCAGCACTTGATCTGCAACTCCAAGCGTTCATAACTGATGTGCGCTCTGATGCCAGATTTCATGAAATGGTCAGATTGAACGATCTTTCTGTGAAGATGGTAGGGACAGGGAAGAACTCCATGTATCCATTGGTTTATCTGCTCCTGAAACTCGCTCTCATCCTTCCTGGCACAACAGCTGTCGCCAAGACAGCATCTTCAACAATGAAGTTCATAGACAGCACAATGATGAAAGAACCCTGCAACCAGTGGACCAGTGACTGCTTATTGGTGTTCCTGGAGCGTGATATATTTGAAAACATAACCAATGATGACGTCATCGCATCTCTGTGAGGCTACCAAGTGTAGTGATTGGTTGACACCTCTATCAAAACAGCGTCTTGCAGTTTTTGCAGCAGCATGTTAGTTCCATGCACATTTATCTTCTTAACCTGTGTGATTCTGCACTTCTATTGTCGCCATACTAGTTTGTTCTGTATGCACCCTTGTTTGCTCGTCTGAATGCATTGTCTGATGCACGAACACAGTAGTTTGGAGCCATGGACTTGTGTTCCATTCTTGGTAGCCTTGAAGGTTTCTGGACTACTGATGAAACTATAGATGGATTAATGCTGAACAAATGTCTTGGGTCTGTATCTGTATGTTTTCCTTTCTGCACTGAGCTCGTTGGATATTTGGTTCGAACACATGCAGCAATGAAAATGCATGTGCTCTCCTGTAAAGATATACTGCATGCTGCAAGGAAATTAAGAGGTGAACAATTCACCTCTACAGATTCTCTTTGCTTCACAGAAAAAAAAAAGAAGATTCATATTCGACAAAAAGCGCTAGAATCGTATGCATGGGCAGGGAACATGATGGCAAATTGGATCAGCGATAACCACGGGGATTAGAGTACTGGCAACATACAAGCGCGTACCAGGCCATGGCTTATTGCGTTTATAATCTCCAGCAGTATACACACATCCTGTTTGGAATAACAATGATTACATGGTGCCTTTATACAATAGTGATAAATGGAGATTGCTAATTATTATTATGCTAGATTGGTATGGGGCCCTACATGGTGCCTTTGAACAATAGTGATAAATGGAGATTATTAATTTATTGTCGTGCTAGATTGGTATCATCGGGCTCCTTGGGGGACTGATCCTAACTAGATAAGGGATGCCTCTTCGAAATTACACCTCAGCAATCCTCGGTATCGGTACTCCTTGCCCTGCTGTCAGGACTTTGTATGCGTTCTGGATTTGTCTAGTGACTGGACCAATTTCCCCATCGCCGATTTCACGCCCATCAATCATTACAACCTGTTATAAAGCACAGAATGTATCAGCAATAATAAGACAACTATTGGGTGCGCCAACAGTGGCAACTGACGCTTCTCAGTACTTTCCTAGTCAACATAAACTCGGAGCAGAAAACAGAAAAAAGGTGAATTGCTGGAAAACTGGAGCACTCTACAATGAAGTCATGTGTAGTAATACTCGATATCACTTGTCAGCATGCAAAAGAAAATAGATCAATCTAGTTAGGGGGCCACACCTCCTTGACAAACAATCAAAAGAATGGGCAAATAGTGTTCCTTGAGATTAGAGAAATATGCAAATATTTCTTCACTATTGCAACAAATCCAACTTCAGTTTTCAAGTTTATGAGAACCATTTGACAGTGAATGAATAACTGACTAAAACAAAAACATGACCATGTAGTGCAAGAAAGTCGAACTCACCGGTGTAATTTCACCCATCGTTCCAGTTGTCCATACCTGCATGTGAAAATCAGAGCTGTAAGAATAGACATTCATGTTCTGGACTTATGGTGGGTGTGGGCAGATTAATATATCAATAACAATTCATGCATAATTCTAGACATCAAGTTTAAGTGCATGGCATCCTACATGGAAGCCTTTTGAAAGGAAAATTTTGATCAAATGCGCTCCATCTTTTCATATTAGTTCATCAACAGGAAGTCTTATAAGAGACATTCAGTGAAGGATTACCCAGTTAAAGAGAGCATATAACTGATATCTCCAAGTAAAGTACCATACCTCATCTGCAGCATGAAATTCTGACAGACTAATGCGTCGTTCATGTAACACAAAGTTTTCTTTCACCACAAGATCCATGACCTATTATTTTCATTTGAGAAATGTTAGAAAGACTCAGTAAACCACACCTTTTCATTACTAGCACCAATTCCGCGCATTTCCACATGTATATGTAGCGCCTTTACAGTAAGCATACACAACCAGAATCCAGAAACACTACATTAAGCATACAGTGATATAACAGAGTTCTAGAAGTATTGAACGGGCAAACTTATTCAACTAGGCAGGACACTGATGAAAAGATAGCAAGGCTACTAGAATTGTGGAGAATTTCTGCTTCTGTAGTTCAAATATTTTACACTTTCTCCTGATGAAGATAGTTCGAATACTCGCTCAAAAAAAGATAGTTCAAACATGACCCTAATCCAATAAGTTGAACGTATGCAGAAAAATAATGAAAAAAAGCAACCAAACCTTACTTCCTAATATGTACCGAAGTCCCTCCATCAAAATGAAAACAGATAGAACCATTCCTACTATTTTAGAACCTATATTTTTCCACTACATATCTTAGTAGTATATAAATGTGCAACATAATTCAAATATTGTGAAACAACTTGAGCCTCAGAAAGAGTATTGGTGCACAAATAGAACAGAATATATCTCTAAAATACTTGGTCGGAATGGAAAGGAGGCACTTGTAGATAGCAAGGCTACTAGAATTGTGGAGAATTTCTGCTTCTGTAGTTCAAATATTTTAAACTTTCTCCTAATGAAGATAGTTCGAATACACGCTCAAAAAAAGATAGTTCAAACATGACCATGACCCTAATCCAATAGGTTGAACGTATGCAGAAAAATAATGAAAAAAGCAACCAAACCTTACTTCCTAATATATACCGAAGTCCCTCCATCAAAATGAAAACAGATAGAACCATTCCTACTATTTTAGAACCTATATTTTTCCACTACATATCTTAGTAGTATATAAATGTGCAACATAATTCAAATATTGTGAAACAACTTGAGCCTCAGAAAGAGTATTGGTGCACAAATAGAACAGAATATATCTCTAAAATACTTGGTCAGAATGGAAAGGAGGCACTTGTATAGATTGGCCCCAGTTGTTCCAACTGGAATCTGATTATACTCACAGTTGCTCGGGTAATGCCTGGAAGGCAATAGTCAGCATGAGGTGTCAATACAATTCCCTTTTTAACCATAAACTGCAGTTAACACAATGGCAGTTTTAGAGCAGTCATGTGCCAAGTGTCTGTTAGTCGATTTGCCAAAGGTATGTATGCTTACAATGTTTGTTGCATTTGTTTCTGATACAAAGCCATCCTTGTCTAGCATAATAGCATCCTCAGCCTGGGCAAGATTACCTTCTATCTGCATAAGAGGATGGAAAATTGAGTCCAAACATATCAAAAAAAGATATCAAAAGACAAAAACTCCATTACAGTTGCGGTATATACTAAGAGCTAATTAAGAGCTTCGAATCAAAAGGAAAGTGAACCTTTGCCAGAATATTGTTGATAAGATTGTTGTGATGTATCTTGGAGTCTATACTCTGAAACAAGGAGAATAACCATGGTCAAGATTAATTGACAATTAAAAGAACAGAAAGTAACATAACAACATATTTCAGAGTATTTGAACCGAAGCTGAACTAAAGGTATATGAAACATTGACAATAGTGAAATTGTAAGACATTGACAGCAACTGAAACTTGTAAGTGATGGAGGTAATAGACAAATATATTCGGTTTACACCAGCTATTGATGAGTTAGTGGATGAATACAAAATTCCGCAGCCTTGAAAAGAAAACAAGTTTTACAGATTCCAGTTCACTTTTGTCTACAGCTATGACCGATCAATGCCAAATGTCTATCAGTGAGAAGTATATTTACGTGTTAACATGGCAACCCTGAGCCCAGCAACTGCACAATACTATGACTGCTCTGGAAAATTTCTTTGAGTTGATAGATTTAGGTAATGAGAACTCTTGGGGTCTAATGGTAACTATCAGCCTAGAGGCAAGCTAGTGGCTAAAAATAAACCAGACAGCCAAATTCTTGCATACAGATAATAATTAATAAATATGTTCGAGATTGTGCTAGTCACAATCCCTCCATATTCAAGCAATTCAGCGAATGATGCAAAGAAGTTGGTATTGTCCTTTTAAGATGATTGTCTGAGATATATCAGCCTCTTAAAGATGATCTTAAACTATATAGTTGATTTTTCGAACTTCAATTGTCCATGAAGTTAACAATGATTTTCCTGTTAAACTATAAAACCAATGTTTTCAGTGGCACCAGGTAGGACGAAATCGGAAATGCTGCTCTTGTCAGCACTGATGGCTACTGGTAACATATTATGATTGTCTTGTCACTTTCGTATGAAATTTTCAAATGCGAGTTTGAATTCCGACTTTTGCATGTGAGTACATATTTGTATGCACTATGGATGTGCCAAGTTTCAAAATTTTTTGAACAACCAAAATACATTTTTTGAATTGGTTTCCATGTTTCCACCTAGTAGGTGGTTTCCACCACATTTCACCCTCCAAGTAAATGCTAGTTATGTGAAAAAGAAATTCACCTATTAAGAAAAACTACTCATCTAAAACGACCCTAAAGCTAGCTGAAGTTAAATAAAAAAAATCATGAAAAATTCAGTAAGTATATCTTACATTTGGAGAATTTCGACGTGTGGTGGCGGTAACCAATTTTATTCCATGAGAGTTATCATACACTGGTGGTTTCCACTCTGCAAGCACTGAACAAAAAAAAAAGATTTTATCAGAAACTAACAAAGCATTCATTGCACCTCTTGATACAAATTAAATTGGATGTAACAGTGACATGTATTAGTTTCCTTTCCTCAAGATGTATTGCCAGTATAGCAATAGCTATACCATAGTCAAGTGTTACCAGCTTGTGCATTACAGGTCGGTCAATGAACCTGGGATGTTATGCTGTTGACTTTAGAACACTTATAGAACACCACTGGTGCTTAAACTCTTCCATACCATGGCCTATTGTGTATCTTTGTGCTCAAATAAAATTCATGGTGGAAAGAAAATGCTTTGTGTGCGTTCAAAGGTGGACTCATGATGCCAAAGAGAAGAAGGTGCACGTGGATGTAAAAAGAGAAAAAGGTGGGTGGAAAGATGAATACCAATCAAGGCGCACCCATAAAGATTGAAACCAGGACTCATTCCAGATGTCACCTTCACTCGATAAATTATAGCCAATGAATTGAATGAGCGAGCAGGTAGCATGAAGGTGATAGATAACATACTATAAAAGTGACATTGTGATGAATCTTGATCTATATTTTACCTTTTTCCCACGGGTGAGCGTGAGCCTTATATGAGCATTATCAAACATTCCATTTGCAATCAGAGTCTTAAAGATGGCATCCTTAATCTGCACCAAAGCATGTGTGAAAAGACAGCTCAGTTAATAAAAAATTGAAATTGGTTTCCAGTGATTCTCTCTAAATGAGAATTCAGATTTTAGAGAACCACAAGCACCTACATCGCAATACAATCTACAGTGAAATCATGAAGCTCGTATGCTAAGGTTAACTTACCCAATCACGAGTAGGCACATTTCTGAAGGCCATAGCTTTTGCAGAATCAAACAATCTAGATAAGAAAAAAAAAGAGAACATAGCTGTTAGATAAACCATAAAAAGAAAATGGGATGCAGACAGAAGACTGAACTAGCTACTGCACCTGTCCAAATGTTCATCTAGTTTGAATACTTTTCCATCATATATACGTAAACCTTCCCAAACAGCATCTCCTCCTTGTACAACTGAATCAAACACTGAAACCTTTACAAGAAAGATTATTAGAGAAAGAATGTAGAGAGTTTACTATGTTCTGATGATGGTGGCATTGCACAAGGTACCAGTGTCATATACCTTTGCACTGTCACGGGGCAAAAGTTCATCTCCAACCCAAACAAGAATGTTTTTATTTGCAGGGACAGGCAGAGGAGGGTCAGGTAATGGTGGTTGCCGGGGTCCTCTTGTCTTCCTTATTTGGCGCTTCAACATATTGTAGAAAGGCAAACTTTGCTCAAGCAGGTCATAAAATGCGAAAGGGAAAGTCTGCAATCAAACAAGAAACTCCATGGTAAATAAGAACTGTGCCAGATGGTACAAAACAAGATTAAGTGAATTGCGATTTGATAAACTAAAATGGAAGCATGCTAAAACAATAGTAGTTTGCAAAGCGCTTATTTACTAGCAAATAATTTTCTTATTGGTGCTTCAGTTTGTTTACAGTCCATTACAGATTAAGCATCAGGTGGTTAAATAGGATGCATAAATGTCCACAAAATAATGGTCATGACTTAGGTATTAGCACTGGATTTTCAAGGAGAATGTTGAAAAATCTGGTTGCTAGTCAATCAACACCGTTTAAGTGTATTTCAGAATTACCAGCACCATTGTGATAAACAGCTAAGGTTTTCTGTGGAACACATGGCCATGTGACATGTCAGTTCAAGATGGGTGAAAATTTGTCTTGAGGAGAAAATAAACAGAGAATGAGAGACCAAGAATTTCAATATGTACTAATCACGGGAGCACCTTATACAGACAAGGACGTGAATCAACCATCTGCTACCACAGATGACATTCCTATAAGTCACTATCTGCAACCACAAAATTTTGTCGTTGCAGTGGAATAATATGGTAAAGAAAAAAAATATGCAACGTCTCAGGACAGATTTCGCGAAACAGCCCCTACTAATTTTCATACTAAACATCCAGTTAAACCATGATTCCTTGAACACAAAAAACTATTAAATTATGTATATATTTATGTCATATTTTTTTCCAAGTAAAATATTTCAGTTTATCTAGGTAGTTTTTTTCACCGACTGGCGTGCTTCTTACCATCTACCTTTCCCAGCATGCCCTTTTCCAATCAAGGTAGAACTGACTTGCTATGCAAATTTTATCCAGCATAAAAATACTCATAAATACTGGAAAATGGGGATCAAGAGATTTTTTTTTTTTGGGGTGGGTGGTGGTGGTGGTGGTAAGCTTACCAGAGGATATTGGCGAGGCTTAGAGAAACCCGAAGACTTGTGCACACTCCCATACCACCAGGGGGCCCATATACCATCAAATTCCTTGGGGCCAGCTTCCCATCTAAAAAGAGGAAACAATTCCAACTGAACATGATGAGACTACATATGTATATCACAACAAAAGTGTAATACTAGAGTCAGTATTGTCTACAACATACATACTTCAACATCTGTGGCTGGAAAGGAATGCCCAGATCCTCACAGAGTCCACTCAGGACAGCCTGCATGTGAGGTGCAAACCAACTGAATACACTGGACCGCAAATGTCAAAATTATGGGAAATCTAACACAAGGATTGAAACCAGCAAACATTTGCATCACATTATTTAAATATTATAAAACTATTACCATTGCAGGGTTCACGATTTATGACCATCAAAACTGATGTGAATTGTAAACTAATGTAGCACTAGAGAAGTTGGTATACTCATGCAAAAAGCAGGGGGAAAAGTAGTAGGTGTAGCATATAAGCTGAGGACTAAAGTGGCAGCCCTTTAAAGCAGCTAACTATACCATCGTGGAAGATGACATCTATTACTCTTAGATTAGAATCACAAGATGGACAGTGGTCACTCTAATAAAACCACTGCATTAACCAGTCATAGATTTACCTCAGGATCCTGTTGCAGATCATCTGCATCTATCACGGGGGGTGGGCTCCCAAATCCACATAATTCACTGTATATTGAGACAAGTTCGCCTATGCCAAGCTCCATGAAGGATGGTGGAACAACTTTATCAAAAGATGGCTGAGATAATGGAATTGGATATTATTAGTGGTATACACATTAGGTAACATGTACAGCACAGGATAGCAAAATCTGCTAAAGAAAAAGATCTTGCAAAGCATCAGGTATTTCTTTTTGAAAAAAGAAAGGCAAACACAAAAGTGGCATGTCATAAGATAAAACTTGCGAAACAGAAAGAAAAAAATAAGACTGCATGTGTGAGGCTTAAGGTGACAGATACCAGTATATTTAAAGGGTTACGTATCAATATGAAATGCTTTCCCTTCTTCATGAGGTCGCTTGACAGGTTTGGGAGACGTTGCTTTGAGATGTGCTACTCAAAGAAAAGAAAGGGGGTTATCATATATAAATAAAATTTATCATTTCACAAAGCTGTGCAGTAAGTTTTTGAAATCACACCTTGCAGTAACGATACCTTTTGTCCCCTGGGCCAAAAATCACCTCTTTGACAACCTTATTTCCATCAGGGTCCTGCACCAGAAATGCCCCAGGTGACTCAATTAGACACAAGGAACACAATTCTTAAACATCATTTTCTGGAAGAAAAAAAACTCTGCTCTTGCAGAAAAGAGGCGTACAGGATTATGGTACATGACAGTATTTTCCATACAAAATTTATCAGGATTAATTGAAACAATGAGAAATTTCCACCTAAATGGTCCTAGAGGCAGATACATCTGTTTGAGACCAGCAAAGGATATTGAAAGCGGCATTGCAGCCTGAAAGCTTGAAGGTCGGCACCAAATTAGTTGCCTGTCTGTCAACCACCTCACTAGTCGAAACAAGCCATAGTTCCAGGCAATTCGAAGTGTCAGTTGGAGTTAAGCCTTGCATGGTGCTGAATCTCACCATTTTAGACAGGAGCTCCTGCCGGTAGGGCCTGTCGACGCCGGTGGCACGCAGGAAATTTGCGTAGAGAGGCTCGTCCAGCACCTCCATGTCATCCCTCTGGCGGCATACATACAGGAAACAGCAATCCAAAATCAGTTGCCAAGTTAAGCTAGCGCACATGAAGAAAAATGGGCGCGAGGCTAAGCAGCAGCAGTCAGAGTGACACTCGATTACGCGATAACGCAACAGTTTTTTCCTTGGACGCGATGAGCAAGCGCACCGCATAGGTGTACCGCCTACCGCAAGCCCTCGTCGGGACACCGAGAACGCTCGCGTTGCAGCTGAGCGAACGCGCGTGCGCTGGAACGGGTTCCCATCCGTTTGTGATCTCCCCTCTCCCGCTCCCGCCTCAGGATGAGTTGAGGCGCGAACAGAGCAGGGAAGGAAGGAGGGAGAGCAGGGTGGCGGACCGACCTGGGCGAAGGAGTACATGAGGCTGGTGCTGAGGGAGCGCGGCGCCGACCACGCGTGGATCACCACGGGGGACTCCGCTTCCGCCTCCGGCGCCATTCGCTCGCGGCCGCAGCGCCTCGCCGATCGAGCGGAGACTGGGGACTGGAGAGGGGGATTTCCGGGCTCCCGAGTCGAACTGACCCGCCCGAGTGCCCGACAGGAAGGCTATTAGTAGGACTGTACGAGGGAGAGGCGGGGAGCACCACCGATGGTGCCCTGATGCGTGATGCACTCACTGGTGGGTGGTGAAGTGTGGCGTGGGCGCGGCACGACGAACACGACGCGACTGCAGGTCCCGAGCTAGCAAAGAACGTACGGCGAGCGGCGTGTGGATTATTGGTTGTCATTTTGTCATGTCAGGTAGGGCCTCTTGCTTATCCCCTCACAAAAAAAAAGTGAAACTAGCCGACGAAATTCAGTTTGCATAATGCAGGAGAGGGTGGGTGGAATGGACGGAGACGCTGCATCCTCCCTTCACGAACACGATTGCACGAATCACGAGTACATATATACTACTCCTACTACGTACTCCCTCCGTCCCAAGAAAAGTATCGTTTTAGGTTTTTCAGACATCGTGTTTGACCGTTCGTCTTATTCAAAAAATTTGTGCAAATTATAAAATAAATAAATCATTATTGAAGTATCTCTAATGATAAAATAAGTCATAATAAAATAAATAATATTTATTAAAATTTTTTGAATAAGACGAAAAACCTAAAACAACACTTTTTCTAGGACGGAGGGAGTACATACATACACTAATCGATCCAGTAATCCTCCCGCTTATTGTTGACCTCGCCAGCATGAACGGATGAACCTACCCTAGCAGTGAACTTATTGGTGCACGTGTTTACACGATTAAACAAGCAAGCAAAACTCAGTCGTGATGGATGCGCGCGGTTCTCACGCTCCCTTTTTTTATTACAAGTGATGATGATTGATGACACGACGATCGCCTGCTGCCTGCATCTACTTCTTCTGTAGGATAAGAATGACACTCGACTAGTTGGCCTGTTTTTTCTTCGTCTAGGTGCCGAATGATAGGGCATTCCTATTCCTAACGTATAAATTACCATAGTTTTTATGGATATTAATTGCACTACTACCTAAGCATTTTGCTGATGTAGAAAGGTAGTTATTGAAGAGAGTAAAAAATCATTGAATTCGAATCTAAGTTAGAAGTCATATCTACACAAGAATCAAGACATGAAGGAATATGATCGGTAGAGAATGGAGAGAGAATATATGTAATTGAATAAAAAAATATTCTGTAGAAACTATTCATTGACATCATGGTATCTATATGCAGTGTCTATGGAAATTAATAGGTATAGAAACGTTTCTAGCATTAGCATTAGGACTGTCCTTAGTCACTAACTATGCCGCCGGCTGACTTAGTAACGCTGACTTAGTAACTACACCAATTGGCACACTGCCGCCTTCGTCGCCACTACCCGCTGGCCGCAACCGCCCGCCAATTGCTGCTCAGGCCCAGGGGAATTTTTTTGTAACATTTCTTATACAAATATCATCTGCAGATTTAGCCATTTAAGGCGCTCGGAAGAGTTGGCTGCAGCAACGCTGCGGGCATGCCGCTGCAGCCTCTCCTCTCATCTTTTCTTGTATTTTCTCTTATGTTTCCCTTAGCTTCAGCCAGTGGCGGAGCTTGGCCCAAATCCAGGGGGGGGGGGGGGCGAATTGCCTATTCCTGATCACTGTATCGATTTTTTTGTGAGAGCAGTTAGATTTTTGGGCCTCAAGGAATTATGCTTACATATTTTTGGGCCAGCTAGCTAGTTTGCATTGCTTTTGGACTTTATTTAATGGGCTGACAGCATTGGATACACATAGTTGCACTTCATATTGATGGGCCAGCAGACCTTGTGAAAATTTTGTGAGGCAAGGGGGGGCGGAGGCCCAGTTTCGCCTCCACGAACCTCCGCCCCTGGCTTCAGCTTGGCTCTCCTCTTATATTTTCTATTTCCTCTATGGCTCTATGCAGCTGCAGCCTGCAAATGCTGTGCAGCTTGCTCGTCCGAGAGCGCAGCCATAATGGCTCATTCAAATTTTAGCAAATATAGGATCACGTAATTGTCATCACATCCAAAGGAGTGAAGAACTCCTCCGACGTATCAGTGTTCAGTAGAATGTAACCAAACAAAGATTAGATACAAATAACTTCAAAAAACAGAGAAGAGATCGTCACTTCGGCGATTTTTTATGTTTTCAGTTACAGAAGCTTTGCCATCATTCATGAGCGGCCACTGAATCTAACTCAGTGGTATCACCAAAGATGACGCTTAATAACACCCCCACTCTGGTCTTCCTTGTGGCTGCAGCTTGTTCAGCCTTCCTTGCAGCGTCTAGTCCTGCCTTCTTTGCTTTCAATACCTTGTACCACTGCTTCGCGGCGTCAGTCCACCCCACCTTTCGATCAGCGTCAACCGTTCTTGGATAGCCTTGTATCCTCCCTTCAGCATACATACGTCTGACAGTACTCCTCCCAGTAAGAGTCATCCATCTGGCGATGAGGACCATACATCTCTTCGTAGATCCAGTCCGCGAGGTCGTTTGGGGCAAAACGGGCGCTAGCCTTGGACCGTCTTGATGCATTGGCCTTGTCACTTCTGATTGCGCACGCCTTGAATAGTTCGTATCTCATAGCTTTCTCCTCCTCGTTCTTGTAGGTCCTCCCAAACTGTTTCATCCATTCCTCAAACCTCGCCTTCATCGCTGGCTCATCAACGCTCATGCCCTCCTGTTCCTCATCAGTCTTCACATTCTCCGGCTTGGTAGTGGGGCGCTTAGGAAATCTTCTTCGAATCATCTCATCATGGTCAGTAACCTCAGGATGCCGCATTAGAAAGTTGATGTAGTCACGGTACTGAACCCAAGCAACCTTGCCATCTTCATCCGTGAACTTTGCTCTGATAGCTGGATCATCAACAGGGGGCCTCTTCATGTCAGTCGTCACGACGTTCGTGATCTCCTTGCCGGTCACCTCCAAAGATGACGACGACTCATCTCCGTTGGAGTACAGAATTCCAACTAATGCAGCTATCCCACCCGCGGCGGCTAAGGCGCCTATAGCGCCGTCAACTATGCCAAGATCCCTCGAAGTGCGGAGAGATCGAAGTGGCCTATGCAAAGCCGATCCTAGGGTTTCTGCCTGCGCCTGCACCCACACGCGAGGGATCCCGCGTGGCGAGAACCGCCGGTCGAGGAGAGAACCAAGGGCCCGGAGGGACATGATCACGAATTCATGATCGCTCCTCCGACTTGATTTCCTCGCTCGCTTGTCGCCGCCGCCACCCAGCTCACGTCGATTGAAGGGTTTCGCTACTGCGTTACGTTGTAGGTTAGCGATTGAAGGAAGGATTTCGCTACTCCGTCTCACCAGACCGCCTGCGGCCCAGCAGACAGGCACACCGCCGCCAGCCCAACTCACAAGAACCGAAGAACGCCTGCGGGGCTGCGGTCCAGCCGTTCAGGAGAGCCAGAGCCCAGACAGCCACACCGCCGCTCAGCCCACGAGCTGACCCTCTTCTATTTATTTTATATATTCTATACCTTCCCCTAAAAAAATATATATTCTATACCTATTATATACCTAATAATAAAAGCAAAATTTTCGGTTATTTTTTTCGTCCATCCATTTTTTTGTCCGTCTCCGTCTAACTGCTGATCAATAGAGAGTTTCTTTTGTCCGAATTTATATATATATATAACTCGTGCTCATACGAGTTAGAATAGCTCGCGTCTAAACCAATATAGAGTAAGAATCTTAATCTAAATAGATTTCTCAGATCTTGAATACTCTAAATATAACTCTTCTATATACCTAATAATAAAGATTCAAAATTTCTTTTTATCTTTTTTTTTGTATGGCCTCCCTTAACTAACTTCATGAATATAGAAACTATCTCGGTTTGTATCCGATATTGTATATTTGTTTTGGAAACTGACAGCTGAGCAATGTCATATCCGAACGTGACTTGCTCATGCCAACTCAAACCGTATTTCTGACTATAAAATACTACACCGAAGCCCATAAAATTTCTAGATTGATTTCTTTTTCTTCTTCTACGTAATAGATCATATCTATATAGCATATATACCCTGCCAA
This sequence comes from Saccharum hybrid cultivar R570, assembly GCA_038087645.1. Taxonomy (NCBI): domain Eukaryota; kingdom Viridiplantae; phylum Streptophyta; class Magnoliopsida; order Poales; family Poaceae; genus Saccharum; species Saccharum hybrid cultivar. Next base: position 1,145,061 of record JAQSUU010000056.1, on the reverse strand, counting down.
CCTACAAATATAGCACGTATATATATATATATATATATATATTTGCAAAAAAAAGTAAAAGAAAATGAACCTGAAAATATTAGAATAGACACTCATGCTCTCCAACTCCGACTCAGCAATAGCAAGACCGAAGCCTTTCCAGCCCATTACCTGCAGCCTTGGCTCACGCAGGACGCGGCCTGACGCTCATGTTTGACGGAACTGGCCATCAGGAGCGTCCGTTCTGACCTAATCTACGTAGGCACGAGGACAAGGGCCTTCCATGGCAGTGCAACGGAATTCTGATATAGGCTCTCCATGAATGCATCACCATCAGACCAAGATTTGGAGCAGCGCTGCGATGGAGTCTCGCCGCCGTGCGTTGTCGATTCTCTCGGATGGACCAATATGCTGAGGCGTCCAGGCTAGGAGGTGAGATTCATTAGTCTCTGCTTGTTTTGCCTGTTGATTTTCTTCTCCTGTCCGCTTGTAACTCTATTTTGCCGCCTCCAGTTGTCCGTAAGTTAATTATGTTGCCTTTTTTATTTTTTCTTTTCCTATTTTTCTTCTGCCGGTTTGTTCGTAATCCGTGTGTTATGCTGCTTTTTTTTTCTTTACCCAATTTTCTTCCAACACTCTCTAGTTGCTTGACTATTTTATTCACAAAATTTACTTCGTGACGGAGCACGACCACATGATGCCCGCGCTAGTCGAGATCCCCAAGTTCGTGGTTTCCCAGGAGCACTAGGAGTCCGAGCCGCTGCGAATCGGGAATGCACCATGCGGAGGGGTTGCTCGCGCATATGGCTGCGCCGCCGTCGGTGGCCACCATGACCGTGCGTTGGAACACGTAGGGCCTACCGCTGAGGCGCTTTAGGGAGGATGCTGCCGCCGACATTTTTTATGTTTTCTTTTCTTTTCCGCTTATTCTTATACAAAATATAAACAAGTAATAAATATATAATATTACATATCTTTAAACCTTAGGTTTCATTTGCATCACTAAGCTATCGTTGCAGTTTTGGTTTTGTTAGAACCTGATGAGGCAATGGCCCAAGTAATCAAACCATCAGCAGAAAACTTAAATAACCTATTACCTAATTTAATCTAAATAAATGTGTTCCAAACCTATACACATGTATGTGTCTCGAACTTATACACATAAACAGTGCAATCCGTATAGGGTCTGGAACTCGATATTTTAACTCTACCAACATATGGATATTATGAAAATTAACGTTATTTTATATTTACGAGTAAATATTTATGTGCCTTACAACAGAAGAAAAAAAACTATCGGAGTTAGTATTTTAAATTTGATAGTGACTTAATAAGACATTGCAATTTTATACCAATATTAATTATTATTATGGATGTTATGGTCAGCATACATTCAATTATACTAGCTTTTAAATTTTATGGAAAGAATAAAACATAAATACATATATAATATTTCAATTCTCATTTTGATGTCTTTTGCTCTCTCATTGCAACGCACGGATACGTTTGCTCGTATATATAAAAAGTGTGGGGAGGTTTCGTGCACAGAATATTTCGTGTGTGCGCCCGACCCCATGCTACGAAAGAGACCGAACCCACGTCTGCGCTGCCCTCATGCAATGCGTGCGCTGCAGAGTCCAACCAGGCCGGCCGTTGCATGCCCACATGCAAATAGCTACGGAACCGAGACAGAAGCGCTGCAGAATCCAAACCCAAGCCGGCCGTTGCATGCCCACATGCAAACAGCTACGGAGCCGAGATAGAACTGAGGCCACACACACATACGGATCCGCAACGGTCTAAAAAAAAAAAACCCTCTTCGGCTTGCTTGAACTTATCAGCCGCCGAGTGTCGCCTCACGCCAAATCAAACAGGACATAAAAGCGCCGCCTCACGCCAAATCAAACATGATAGGAATGACGTCAGCTCTTAGGTAATTCTAAGATTAAAAAAACGTTGTTCGAACACCAACATTAAAAAAACGCTGTTCGAACACCAACAAAAAAATTCATATTCAACATTTATAATTTTTTATTTTATTATATTATTATATGTTTTGATGACTCTCTCTTCGGCTATAAATAAAAGTATCGTCTCAAGCCAAATCAAACAGGATAGGAACGGCGCCAGCTCTAGTAATTCTAGGATCAAAAAACATTGTTCGAACACCAACATTTCACTCAGCCATTGGGCTGTAATCCGATCTATACCCACACCAATCCACATCTCTGCACTGCAGTTTTTGTTACCAAACTAAACTAATCCAAACGTGGTGGGAACCAAACTACTGCTAAAAGCAGAAGGCGGTAAGCAGTAAGCAGAGTCTGTGCGTTCCTATCCATTTGACAACCCATGGGTTCCTATCCATTTGACAACCCACAGAACAGTGCAAAGCAGATCAGGTCTCGCCCTGAGCTGAGCATGCCACTTGATCGTGCCCGCGCCTCGCCGTTCTCAGGCGCGTGTTCACCTTCCCCACTGAGCTTCTCCAGCCACAAGTCATGGAAGATTAGCCGTGAGCATGATCATGATCCAATGCCACAGAACATGGTTCACAAAGCTGACGGTGGCGACAGCTCCGACTGGGAGACCGCATGGCAGATGCTGCAGAGCATCGTCACGCCGGCGTTGGAGCACAAGTTGTCGATGGCGAAGCCCTCCGATGTCATCACATCGAGCTACATCACAATGCTACAGGTTCGCTTTTCACTTTAGGCCGTGGCGATTCGTTTTGTGCATGTCTCGTTCTAACCCGGTCTCGCGTCGTGGTCGTGGGCGACGCCGCGACGCGTACACAGGCCGCGAACTACACGTCGTTCTAGCTGGGCTACGCGCTGGAGCTCGAGGAGAAGCTGGCGGCAAGGGAGCGCGAGGCGTTCGTGCTATGGCAGGAGCTGTCTCAGGCCAAGGCCGAGCTCGCCGGCGTGAAGAAGGCGGCCGTAGAGGAGGTGAGGAGTGTCAGGGAGGCCGCTGTGCTCGAGTTCCGGGGCTCCATGGAGCAGGTGCTCTGATTTGCCAATCATGCGCCGGGGACGGGGATGGGGACGGCCGCGATTCCGCGACGGCGATGTACTCGTTAACTCGTGGGTTTGCCTCTGGTCTCGATCTCGACTCCAACCAAACCAGAGCCCAATCCACTAGCTCCAAGATACCAAGCCAATCCAGCCCATGAGTCATTTTAAGCCTGTTGTCCCCAACCCAAAGTCAATTTGGGTAAGATCCAAATTGTTGAACCCATTTGAGCCCAATCCACTAGCAGGGCGACCAACATTAAAAAAAATGCTGTTCAAACACCAACAAAAAAAAAATCAGATTCTACATTTATAAAGTATATTCACGAAGAATATCGTATATAAAGATGTTTTAACTCCATAAAAGAGGTAATTTCTCTCGGCAATACATATTTTCTCCATATGGTAAAAAAAATACTCTAGCTTTATATATATTAACAACAAAAACATATGCAGGTTGCTACCAACATAACTACGAGAACTAGAATGACTACTTGACTGCCAGTGCTTGACGAGCCAATACCCTTAGGATGCTGTTAAGAAGATGTGGAACTTAGGAGGATACAATTAAGAACATAATTGCTCCTCTTAATTCTAACCATGCAGAAAACTAAATTTGTAATATTGATGTTCCGAACATCTCGTTCAAAAATTGATTGTTTTAACACGTTCATACTAGCATCATCATGAAAATATTTAATCCGTGCAACGCATGAGCATTTATCTAGTAAAAAAAGATTTGCTAGTGCCCAGACGTCTGATCCGGGGCGCTAGGGTCGGATGGCACTGTAACACCCCTGGTGTTCCGTACCTGTTTAATAATAGTTTAAGGCTTAATGAATCCTAATAAATAAGTTTTCTATGCTTGGTGATAAATTCTTGCATGAAATGATATGATGCATGTTTGTTTAAATCACCTTTGTGAATATAGTCAACATGTGTGATGTCAACCAACCTTGATTTGTGTGCTTAAACATCTCTAAATGAGTTTGTGAACAAAAGTTGTTTAGGGTTCATGTTGGAAAAATATGAAGAAAATGCTTAAAAATGTCAATAAAACCCTAATTGGTGTTAATTGCTCAATAGCTTTTTGAAGGATAAATAAATAATTATTTCATATAGAAACTATAAAATATGTTGGCGTGAAAAACTTAGTACAAGTTATGAGCTTTGTGGTGGAGTGCTTATTGGTGCTTAGTTTGCATGTTTGATATATTAGTTAAGGCTCCAAAGTTTGAATCAAATTCAGTTTTAGAAGAACTTAGAAAAATTTCTAAGTCACTGGAATCAGCCTGACAAACCAAAGTTTGAGCATGTTTATTTCCTAATCCGTGGTGCTAATGACAGTGGTCCCTTCAGCAAAGTTGGAGTTTGCTTCGAGTTGAAGATATTTGATACAGGACGTGGCACCCATAGATTGACCGAATCCGCTGCATAGTCGTCCCAAGTCGGGCACTTGGACACTGCTGTCGCCCATGCCCTGCTCTGCCTGCCCTACGCTCTGGCCGTGCACAGTGCGCGCCATGGCCGCCCACGCCGCGCTGCTCCCTCTCCCTCCCTTCTTCTGCAGGCCGAGGTCGCCTTGCTCGTCCTCACGGTCCATCTCCCTCCCTCTCTCGGCTCTCTCCCTCGCTCCCTACCGCAGGAACGCGAGCGCGCTCGCCATGGCCGCCCGAGCTCCCGCTGCCGCCGCCGCGCTCGCGCTGTGCCTCCACGTTTCCATCGTCTCGGACGTTCTCGGGCCCCCACGTCTGCACCACCGGATCCACCGCCCCCTTTTCCCTCCCCTCCGCACCTCGTTCTGCCTGATCGTCGCCGGAGCGCCGCTGCCGCCTGCTGTGGCCGCCGGGCAGCCACCAGCTACCGTGGCCTGGCCGCCACGGGCTGCTGCTGGCCGGGCCAGGGCCAGGCACGGGTGCGGCAGGCCGCCGCCAAGATCGCGCGGCCGTGCCTCTGGCCCTCGTCGCCGGCGAGCCGCCCCGCGAAACGGAGTCGGCCCGGCAGAGGCCGTCCTCTGCTCGGTGCAGCGAGAAGAAGAGGAAGAAGGACCTCGGGGTGATAATAGAAACTTTTCCAGGGTTCCTTCGTAAAGATGCAACAGACAGAGAAAATGTGGGAGGGTCTGCTTGGATTAGTAGGAAGTATAGGGTTCCCGATGCAAAGTGTGTTTTTCTTTTTCTGTTATCCTTTTCTTTTAGGCATAAATAGGCTAAAACTTTGAAAATTCATAGTTAATCATAGAAAAATCCTAAAAATGCCAAACCAGTTTTGTTACACTCCTCATGCCTAGATATATGCAGTAGATATATAATATCATATGCTTTAGTGAAAAGTTTTTGTTGAATGTGTAGATCTAGTTTTTATGTGTTTTTTTATTTATGTGTTATTTAATAGAGCATGTTTTCATAGTCCAAATGCAATGAATTTTTTATGGTATACTAGTGTTGCTATCTCTGGTCTGTGGTAAAAATTTCTTGAACAATGTGTTATTGTTTTATCTTGTAATATGCTTGTTTAATAGTCTCAATTAATTAAAAGTAAGTAAAAATAGAAAATGCGGTTCTACTGTGAAAAACACTTGAAACATGCGTGACCAAATCTACTTTTATAACATCGAGATGAAACATTTGGTACGTACGTCTGAAACCGATGAAACACTTGAAACATGCGTGTATAGCCATTCAACATGTACAACACCAAGATTTACTTTTGATCTAGATTAAACATTTGTAACATACGTTTGAAACACCTGGAACACTTGAAACATAGCATTGCAACATGCGTATTTTGTCATTGCAACATATGCAACATTCCAGATTTGCTTTTTGCAATATTCACATAGAACACTTGAAACAAAAGTCTAAAACGTCTGAAACACAACGTTCGCCACTCGGTCAACGACCTACCTGGTGATGAACTGCGGCAGATTGGCGAGGACGACAGGGAGCGGATGGAGGCCGCCCTGGCGGGGGGGAGGGGGGAGGGGGCGGGGCGCTGGAGTGGCAACGGCGAGGCCTAGCCAAGCCGGGGGCCGCCGCCCAGAGGGGCCCCGTGAGAAGCGCCTTCTCCCAAGCCACCCCGACGCCGTGGGCTACTCTAGCTCCCTCGCCACCACCGACATCACGTACCCCATCGGAGCCGACCGGTCAGGTTGCGATGGGGTGGGGGACGGACACAATAGTGTGTGTTGGTTGGGGAGGAGAGAGGCGCACGACACTGTGTAGGATGGAGCACCGCCCGGGAATGGGAAGCCAAGCGTCACGGGCGGGGTGCGCGCGTCGTGGGAGGGAGCGGGCAGCGGGGAAAGGCAGCAACAACAAGGTGGAGTCTGGGCGCGGCGGCGATTCGAGAATGGATGCGGTCACGACAATAATTAGAGAGGAAAGTGAGCAGATATATTTTTTCGCTGTTTTAACAACGTTGATGACCGTGCGATTGATAGTGCTAGGCCGTTCGGGCGGGTGAGATCCACCAACGAGATCCACCAAACGTAGATGTCCGAACGATCAGACGTCTTACCCATAGCATTATCAAGAAAAAAAAAGACAGGACAGATGCCAACGCAGGGAACAAACCCCCGCGGAACCGGAAGCAGACCTGAGACCTCTCACTTTGTTTTTTGAGTTTTTCTGTTCAACATCGAGAGGTAGCGTTAGCGTGTGCTGTGCTGGTGCTGTGCCTTCTGTTCCGCACCTTTTCTGAAAACGATCCTACTACGAATGATGACACTACTCATACTCATGGGAGTACGTGTCAGTCCTTTTGACGCGTAAGATCAAATCCAGCAATTCAACCCTTTTCCGAGTAGTTAATTTTCTAAAATCTAACTAAAATGATACAAAAATATATTAATAATATTTATTATGTATAATAAGTATTATTAAATTGAGCATGGGGTATACTTTGATAATAACCTTATTTGAAGATACAAATAATGATATTTACAAATCTAATAAATATCAGACAACTGCATTTGAGTAAATCTGTATTTAATTATATATTTTTAGTTATTAAACTTAAAAAAAGTGACTTCTTGAAAAATAAAATTTGCATTTGTTTGGGACGGAGGAAGTATTTTTCTTATTCCCACAGATGGCCTGACCAGACTGTACAAATGCTTGCTACACATCTGTAGCACTAACATGCAGCAAAACGAGCATTTGAGTTCTGAATGAGCCTTGAAGGACGTGCATTACAATTACAACATGCATGATGAGTCGTGCAGAGGCAGCTTCTTAATAAAGCTGAATCAGACATGCTCGAAGTCCTTGAGGGCCCAACGGCCATCGGCGCCCCTGACCATGCCCTTGTTGAGGGCCACCCGCCACTTGGCCGGCACGGGGTACTCGTCCCTGAGCGCGTCGGCGGCCTTGTTGACGAGCGCCACGTCGCGGTCCACCTCCAGCTTGAACCCTCCTCCGTCGTCGGCGCCGGCGCCGCTGCCCTGCTCCCCGGCCACGCCGTGCAGGTAGCACTCGAGGTTGTGGAGCGTCTGCGGCGTGCCCGGCTGGCGCAGCCACGGCGAGCGCGCCGTGTGGATGGGCAGCGGCACGGCCACGTCCACGTACCCCAGCGGCGGGTACAGCGGCACCACGTCGCCCTGGTTCTTCACGTGCAGCGCCCTCAGGTCACCGAACGAGGCGAAGGCGGCCTTGAAGAAGGGACCCCCCACGTGCGGGCTCGCGAACACGATGGCCGTTACCGGGCAGCCCGCCGGCTGCGCGGAGGAGGAGGAGGGGCCGCCGGCGGCGGCGGCGGCGGGCGCGTTCAGGCCGTTGGCGACGATGTCCACGGCGTTGAGGGTGGCGAGCGACGCGCCGAGGCTGTGCCCGGTGATGGTGATGCTCGTCTCCTCGTCCTTGTACAACTCCATCAGCTTCCTGATCTCATCAAAAACCTGCACGCACGTCTCGGTTGCTTCAGACAAAGCAAATGGCATGTAGCTTTCGTGCATCCGACAGCTAATCCTGGTGTCCCTCTCGTGGGTATGGCTGAAACATCAGAGGCCGAAATGCTTGAAGGAAGGAATCAACGAGTCACTCTAGCTGAGATCATCGATGCCACGGTGTCTCCCCTCAGAATACATTGGGACATAGTTATCGTCCAGTCCGTAGCTGAGGCAATGCCAATTTGACCACTGATTTCTATTACAATCATTAATCGTTAGAAAACAACCATGATCGAACCTATAGTTGGTCCACCAGCAGTGATAGGAATGCCTCATATTGGATCCCACCAGTTTTCAAGAATCTGGTTTTTGAAAACGGGGTGAGATCCAAACAGGCTAGTTTTTCCCTAGTTTCTTGTGTCAGTTTTTGCCAGATTCTTAAAAACTAAGAAATTGTTAATATCCAGTTTTTGTCAGTTTCTTGTGACCCTGTGAGCGATAAATGAAGCCAGATTCTTAAAACTGGATGATCCAAACACCCCCACCAGTTTTTACTCAGAATCCATATTTTAGAAACTAGAAGAAAAACTGGCTTTTAAGGATCTGAAACTCATCTAAACAGGCCCTCAGTCATGCCAAACCTATTAGTATTGTAGCCAAATATTAGAGAGAGGAAGTCATGCCAGTTTTAGTCAGTAACCACCATGTGGAGACCCGGTACAAGTGTTGCAGACTTGCAGTGAAAAAATGCCTTCATTTGAATGTAGAAAGGATAAAGGAGTTCAAAATCAGCAGCACCAAAATCAGAATGTGTGTGTGTGAGTTCATGTTCATGTATATCCTCCTACTTTATTATATTAGTGATGTACCACGGATCAAACAACATATTCTCTTTGTAAATTAAGTCCTATAATTAAGAATCAATAACCACCGTGTGTAGACCTGGTACAATGTTGTAGTGAAAAAGAAAAAAGACTTTTGCTATTTATCTGTTGACAGATTTTTTTGGTATTAAATCTGTCAGATTTCTATACGTTTAATTGTGTTTTATTTAGGATTTGTGCTACAACCAACTACTAGGTCTCATATATAAACAACTGACAAATTGACACCTCAAAAGAAAATAGGGTAAAAGAGCTCGTTTGAAAAAAAAAAGAAAGAAGGGTAAAAGAGTTCAAAATCATCAGCACCAAAATCAGAATGACGTGTGTGTTAGTTTAGACTAGTGATGTACCACGGATCGAACAACAGCACAATCTCTCTGCAAATTATGTGCAGTAATGCAATATTATTAAGAATCAATAAAGTTTTTCATAGAACTAAGCTCAGTATAGTAAGAATGAATGAAATTCTCCAAATTAAACATTAAAGTGATATGATATCGATATGGATCGACTTGCCTGGTCTCTGGCGCTGAGCTTGTTGTACTTGGAGCTGGCGTTGCTGGACGTGTAGAGCGACAGGAACCCCCTGTGCACCATGGCGCGCGGGTGCGCGTCCGCCGCGGCGCCCAGCACGGGTGCGGCGGGCACGGGCGTGAAGTCGAGGTCGTTGACCCACTCCAGGCTCCGCACCGTCCCGCGCCACGCCACCACGACGTCGCGCCGCCCCAGCTCCGCCGCGCCCTCGTCCGTGGCCACCGCCACGTACCCCATCCAGTTGGACTCCCTGCACCACGGCTCCTGCCCCTGCAGCCCCGGCTGCGGCAGGAGCAGGAACGCGTCGGCCACCTGCAGCCCCGACGTGGCGTACACGAACTTGGTCACCCTGTACCGGTTGTTGCCGCCCGCGGCGGCGCCGGGCGCGCCGCCGCTGGCCGTCAGCAGGTCCGCGAGGCCGTACACGCACGCGCCCGCGTGCGGCGACCGCGCCTCCGTGTTGAACCCGTCGTAGGTGGCCTGCGCGAGCTCGCCGTAGGAGATGACGGACGCGCGGAGGTCGATGTCCAGCGGGTCCAGCAGGCCTTTCCATGAGTCCTTGCCATGGAGCTCGCGCCACCTGCTGGCTATGCTTCCAGGCATCGCCGATGGTTACGCCGTGTATGGCTGCTAGCGAGCGATTCGTCTTGGCAACGATATAGTAGTAAGCTGGCAAGTGCTTGGTTCAGAAATTCAGGTTTATATTTGCTTTTGCTTGGTGCCTTGGTGTGTATTTGTATCACATAATCACTAAACGCAGATCGCTTCAATGTGGTTTTACTCGGTCTAACCTACTCCTATAGCACACTTATCTTTCAGTAATATGCCATTTTTTAGAGGCTTTCAGTAACGTGTCATTGTACACTCGTAGACCAAGTATGCCCATGTATGTTATAGGAAACTGGTCGGCAACTACATTTGCGGCTTTATAGAAATGCTCCTGCTTTCAAAATTATTTTTATTTCATGATGTGTACACATATATCTTATAAATTTCAAAACCTGTAACTTCTGAGCAGTATGCAGGCCAACAACATATTAGCTTATTGATTGACGTAGATAGAACCGATACAATTATATTCAATGCGTATTTCTACGGTTATGATAGATCAGTATATATATATATATATATATATATATATATATATATATATATATATATATATATATATATATATATATATATATATATATTATCAGAAATATTGGCATACAACCGGGTGTAGCTGCGCACCCGGCGGATGCCGTCGGATCTTGTCGTGAATAGTCAGGATGCGGGATGGCTGCCCCAGTTTACGAAGTGTATTAGTGCTTAATAAAGCTGGCCATGCCGTACTCTTCACTCCTGCTGCCCACATACGTCATGGTCTCACGGATGTCTTCCGCCTTTGGATTCCTCGTCTCCCTCCTATAAGGTCCTTTGCAAAATTTTTAAACATTCTCCGTCACATCGAATCTTTGGACACATGCATGAAGTATTAAATATAGATAAAAAATAAAACTAATTACATAGTTTAGACGAAATGGACGAGACGAATCTTTTAAGCCTAATTAGACCATGATTGGACACTAATTGTCAAATAATAACGAAATTTGCTACAATATTATTTTGTCAAAAAAAAAATTTATCTAAACCGGCCCTAACTTTTCCATGAGGTTGATCTTATCTGCAGTTGGCCCCGCACCAAGGACAAGGACATGGTCAAGCGTACCTATCTCGCTACTTCCTTCGTGAGCGGAGCAGCGAGGAGAGGACGAAGTCCCCGCCGCCGATGGGGAGTCGCGTTGAGGACGGGAATCGCCGGCCACTCATCCCATTCATCTCCGGTGCAAGCAGCCGCGCGATAAATCGCGCGTTGCCCTCCCTCTCCAACCCCAGCGAAACCCGCGATTTTTTTTTATTTTCAACACTTTTTAAAAACTATTTTTAATTTTAGCATCGAAACTTTTTTATTTTTATACCTAACACTTTTGGCCGCTCCACACGCGAGGGAGCGGTATTTCAACTTTGCCGCTCCCCACGTGAAGGAGTCGTGCCACGCGGACACACGACTGCCGCTCCCCCTGGAGGAGTGGCAAGGCTGCCGCTCCCCAGATCAGGGAGCGGCAAGGCTGCCGCTCACCAGGTGAAGGAGCGATAGTAGCCGGATATAACACCCGCCAGTTAGAGCCGGTTTAGATGCAAAAAATTTGGTAAAATAGACACTGTAGCGTTTTCGTTGTTATTTGGCAATTAGTGTCCAATCATAGTCTAATTAGGCTTAAAAGACTATGACGAATGTTTTAAGCCTAATTAGACTATGATTGGACACTAATTGCCAAATAACAACGAAAACGCTACAGTGTCTATTTTACCAAATTTTTTGCATCTAAACCGGCTCTAACTGGCAGGTGTTATATCCGGCTACTATCGCTCCTTCACCTGGTGAGCGGCAGCCTTGCCGCTCCCTGATCTGGGGAGCGGCAGCCTTGCCACTCCTCCAGGGGGAGCGGCAGTCGTGTGTCCGCGTGGCACGACTCCTTCACGTGGGGAGTGGCAAAGTTGAAATGCCGCTCCCTCGCGTGTGAAGCAGCCAAAAGTGTTTGGTATAAAAATAAAAATGTTTCGGTGCTAAAATAAAAAATAGTTTTTAAAAAGTGTTGAAAATAAAAAAAATCGCGAAACCCCAGGGGCACGCTCATCCCCCTCTCCTTTACTGGGGACCAGACATGGTCAGTACAGCACGGCCACTCCGCACCTCTTGATTCCTCGCGCGGCTGCTTGCATGCTTGCTCCGACTTCGAATTCATGCTTCTTACCTCGTTGCTGTGCGCAGGAGAGCAAGCAGTGGGGGAAGGCGCCCCAGGAGGCGGTGGGCGGAGGCGGTGGTCACCAGGTGGATCTAGATGAAGAGGACGACCTGGGGGAAAGCGCCCCAGGAGGCGGCGGCCTCCGTCTCCGTTGTCTGCCCGCCCCTACACCGGCGGCGCGGGTATAGCGGACAGGGCGGTGGTAGGTGGCGCAGGGAGGGCGGTGCGGGATGACCTAGGCAGACGAGGAGGCTGCGGCGGGCGGCGCGACGGGCTGCAGGCAAACGGCGCGGGACGCGGCTATGGCGGGCAGCACGGTGGGTCTTCGTCGGCGTTGCTACGGCCTACGTGAACTCACTTATCCGGCCACGCCGTGGTCACGCGGCTCGGTTCACCTGGCCGGCCATGCCCCACGCTCGTCCGGCGGTCGCCCATTTCAGCGCCTCCGGCGTCCGGCCAGGCGCCCCCTGCCGTAGCCAGGCTGCTACTGCGGGACGCGGACGCGACCTGCCGTCTGCCAGCTCCTGCACCAAGTTACTGCAGGGTGTAGACAAAGGAGGTGGAGGGGGATTCTTCCAAGTTAACATAGCAGCACATCACACCAAGTTCAGCGATGAACTCATAGCCAGGATTGAAGAAGGATTGGAGAAAAAATGTTGCGTTTTCCAAGTCCCAGTAACAATCGAACTTGCTTTAAAGGCAGCAATGGATCTCACAAGATTCGCATCCCCTACCGGCCAAATCAAGAGAGACAATGCTCGTTCAAAAATAAAGAACTTTCTTTCCCATGCGCGCGGCACAAATCAGTCACAGAACTGATTTCACACGCACAAAAAAAAACAGTCACAAAACTGCAAGAAAAAAAGGCAGAGGGGATGGATTACACGAGGCCAAAATGCCAAATAAACAGAGGAGATGGAGAGGGGAAGGAGGCTTACCCGAAAATGAATGAGTTTTTTACCTGTGTGCCATTATAAAAGATCCAAATGATCTACGTACCATTGAGATTTTGAAAAGTTCCTCAGCACCCTTCTCCAAAGTTTCTTTTACTTGTGTGCCACTTCCATCTATTTTGGCAGTAACAACAACTAACGCCCAGAGAAAAAGACGCTTTTGCCCTCAGTCATAGAATACATAAAAATTTTCATTCCTTATGTGCCACTGTAACACTTCCAAATCCCCAAAACTCCACCTTTTCTCTATACCATTATGAAAAATTCACGGTAAACATTTGAAATGCATCCAAAATATTCAATAATTACGACAACCACAATAAACATTTAAACTAAGTACATTTAGACATAATAGAGGTCCAAATTTTTCATGACATGCATAGTCAGCTTGATTACTAAATCAAGTTTGCACACAAAAGATGGTCACATTGACCTCATTGCTAGTTTAAACATTGTCTGGTCATGCGGACCTTAAGTACTACAAAAGCATGCCACAGAGATGCACAAACTCATTACAGATCAAGTTTTTTCTTGCTTCTAGTTCCCATGGCCGGACTAGAAGGGGAACTAGGGACCTTGCTGCGGGTTGACATGGCTCGACTACCTTTGTTTGGAGTCAATTTTTTTGAAATGGCCCTCTTCTTCCTTGCTGCAGGTTGACATGGCTGACTTGCACTCTTGTCAACTGTGTACTGCTCACTTGATCCTAAAGGGGCTAGCTGATTTGATCCTGTTCCAGATCCTCTGAAAAAAAGAAACATGAGTACAAAACAGTTGACTTACCAATTAAAGTGGTGAAAAGACAATTATAGAAAATTAGCTCACCTCACGGAGGCGTCACTAGCCTCAGCAGTTGAAGTATTGGAAGTACTCTTTTATTTCTTCGCACGAGTTGATGAGGATGATTTGTTCTTCCTTTTCTTTGATAGATCCACAACAGTAGGTAGAACTAGAAAAACCATCCTTTGTGGTGCTGCAGGCACAATGCTGGTCTCAGTAGTAGCTAGTTCTATCTTTTTCTTCTTCTTTTTAGGTGGACCTCTGCATGGACAAATAGGTTAGCAACAAATTCCAATTATTTTCATATAATCAAATTCCAATTACATGATAATAACAGAGAGAACACAGATGGCTTTCCCAATTATTTTCTATCGAATTGATGTATGGCCTTCACGTGATCACAGTATTATATTTAAAATCATGAGATATATGTTGCAGCAGCTAGCTGGCTGTGAGAGAGTACATGCATGCACCATGCATCTTTCATGGAGTAGCATCTCTCTCTATGTACTAGGTAGAGCTTCCTCTTTCCTATCTGATCAAAAAGAAAGCTGGCTGGCTATATGCCTGTGCTGTGCCTTGCATGCGTGCAGTAGCAGTAGTCGACTAGTCAGCAGTACTATTTGCAACTTAGAAGACAAAGGCACTGCCATTGGCACGAGCACAAGTAGAAGCAAGATATTGTATCAAAGATGGTGCTGCACTTCCTAAAGGAAATAATTGCTTAATAAATTGGCACTATATCCCATAGTTCGATAAATTAAGTGTAAGCATGAAAAAAAATCAAATAAACATCTATGCAATTGACATGAAACAACGCTTGGAGCTCATAGGTTTCGCGAACATATGCATCAAGTCTTGGTCTGAATGAATTTGTATGTTGGACTTGCTATCAGCACAGAAATAGAACAGCTTGACTACATCACCATACCCGCAAGGAAACTGATCCATAATTTCATCAACAAGGTCTTTAAAATTTGTGGTGTCTAAATCAACAACTTTGCTAGTGCCATACCATGGTCCTCGCATAGTTAGACTAATTATCCTGATTTCTAGATTGAAACTAGTCTCAATGTCATTCCTACACATGAACAGCATATATAAACTCTTAATGCCAAAGACCTCAATCTGTCTTTTTAGCTTCTTGGGGTAAGAGATGTAAAGTGCGAGATGATACATTGGGGAAATCTATAACTGAATGCAAATATAGATATTAGAATAGAATAAATAATCACCAGATTCTCTGCTGTGTTATGGGTGGAAGATAAGAAATGTGCTTGTTTTTAGGATTGATTTGATCAGTGCAAAGATACTGAAAAGGAGACTTCTAGGCATGGTGCAAAAGTGGAAAATTCATGTTTCATGCACAAGCCGAATAAGAGAAATAATGTACAGCATCAACTCCTACCACAAACTACTAAGCGTCTCAGTTAAACATAGCAATTTTTAATTAAGGTTTAGCCCTCTGAAATCTGGACAGTGCAAAATCATCCTTGAGTTTCCCAAGACAAAGGGATAGAGATTGAACTCAACACCTGGTTGGTGGCCTCACAACTAGACACCTCCGCACCAATATCGTGCATTTCGAGAAGGAAATGAATGCTCACCCATCGGGAAGCCATGCTGGTCGCCGGTCTGCCATCCTTCCCAAATCCGCACAAAATCAGCAGCACATCACGCCTCCTCCGCACGCGAGCAGCGCCTCCGCACACGAGCAGCTGCCTCCACACGCAAGCCTCCTCCACACGCACCAAATCAGCACCACATCGAGCCTCCTCCGCACCAAATCAGCACCGAGCCTCCTCCACACACGAGCAGCAGCCTCCGCACACGAGCCTCCTCCGCACATGAGCAGCAGCCTCCGCACACGAGCCTCCTTCACACGCACCAAATCAGCACCACACCGAGCCTCCTCCGCACACGAGCAGCAGCCTCCGCACGCGGGCTCCCTCGGGTTCCCAGCGAGCAGGCCCCGCAGCGCGCCTCCCCACGCGAGAGAGAGCCCGCGCCTCCTCCCGTCGCGACCACGCGGACGACCAGACGACGAGGCCGCGCCTCCTCCCCTTGCGACCGTGCGGACGCCGAGAAGAGGTCGCGCCTCCGCACGAGGTTTGCGCGCTGCCCGCTCGATGAGATGCACCTCTTCCCTGGCCCCCTCACGAGCACACGCCTCCCTCCGGGGTGCACGGCCGACGCCGCCTCCTCCGGGTGCACGGCCGGCGGCGCCTCCGTCCGGGCTCTAGGGTTTGGCTTCGAGGTTCTTTGCCTTCGAGTTCGAGTGGGGAACGGACGACTAAAAGCCGCGGAGACGAGAAGTTCACGAGTGCGGAGACAGGAATCGGACGAAACACTGATGGGCAAACAGGTAATTTTTACTCTGGTTCGTAGCCCCATATGTTAGAATTGGACGGCAAGCTGACGGAAGTGGCATGCAGAGCAAAATAAATTTCAAAGAGGGTATTGGAGAACTTTTCAAAATTCCAATGGTACACAGGTCATTTTGAACTTTTATAATGGTACACATGTAAAAAACTCAAAATGAATGCTCTCCGCCGCCATGGACGCGGCCACGCCTCCGGGCATCGCTGTCCCGTCATCCCTGTTGCGCGTCTTCCGTGCATGCGCTGGCGACGGCACGGGCACGCCAGAGGACGCTTTCGCGCGGCTGCTACTGCTGCGCACAACCTCGCTGCTCACCGAGACCAAGGAGGAGCGCTGCGACGCCATGAGATGCAGAGACAGAGACAGGTTGACTACCTAGCTCAACCGGCATGTTGGCAAGTCGTCGGTGAGCCTGACTTCCTGAGCGTGCGGAAGTCTAGGCCGATGTCCCCGACGAACGAGCTGTTGCGGAAGTTGAGCACTCGGAGCCAGCGGCACCGCGAGAGCGTGGCGGGAAGCTCGACCTAGATCTGGTTGGTGAATGCCCGTGGAACATGTAAGGTACCGGCCCGGAGAAGGCATTGAAGGAGAAGTCGAGTCGGACGAGACTGCTGAGGGTGCATAGGCGAGGCGACAGGCCGCTGGAGACAGAGTTGGTGTGGAGGCTGAGGGACAGCAGCGACATGATGCTGAAGAGATCGTCCGGGAGCACGCCGTCGATGCCGTTGCCGTCGAGGGAAGTTCGGTGCTCGGCGAGCGACCGACATTGCCCGAACCCAGGAACGCGTTGGAGAGCCTGTTCATTGAGAGCTATAGGACGCGCACCATCGGAGCGCACAGGACGGCGGCGTCGACGGGCCCTCGAAGATGTTGCCCGACACGTCGTATGCCCTGAGGTTGCCAGCGCCGGCGTGCACGGGGTGGGTGCCGTCGAACGCGTTGCACGAGACGCTGAACGCGCGGAGCACCGGGAGGTCGATTGCCACGGGTCCGCGACTGAGTAGACCGTCGACGAGCGCGTTGGCAGCCCCGAGGTCGGCGCCGAGCACCTCGAGGGTCTGGAGCAGGCCCGTGGGCAGCGCGCCGTGGAGCGCGCTAGCGGAGAGGTTGAGCACCCAGAGCGCGGCGAGGCCGGCGAGCGATGCGGCCACCTGCCCCCGCACATCACCTCGGGCCAGACGCAGCACCCATCGTCGGACGTGTTGGCGGTCGGCGAGCCGTCGACCGCGGCGTTGAGGCCCGTGGAGAACACACCAATTGCGAGACGCCACGGTCCTCATTGGCTAGCACCGAAGGAAGGAAAGCCTGGAGGCGCCGAGACGGACGGCCGCCGGACGGGCGTCGGGCGTGGCCGCGTCGGAGGTTGGCGCGCGCAGGAGGCCCCATCCGCAGCCCGGCCGCTCGGATCCTGGCCGGCGCGAGCACGGGGCCCACTGGAGCCGCCGGACTAGCTGCCCCTGGCCGCTGCGAGGGCCGAAGGGGACCCGGGGGCGTCGCCTCTCCTGCTTCCCGAAGCACCTCGTGCTGCGCCTCCAGGATTGGGCTCCAGGCGCCGGGGCGAGCGCGGAGATGCAGGCACGTCGCGGCCAGAGGCCAGTGAAAGCCCAAGTTTGGTTTTGGTAATTAATGACACCAAGTTGCTAATGCTATTGTGTCAAGTGTGATTAAGCTAGGCATAAGCAACATGTGATGGAGGTGAAAATGGCATGGAGAGATGGCCACAAGACCACATGATTTGGTGCATGAAATGATGAGCAAGATCATGGTGGAGACACACTTAATATGATGGACATGATGATCAAGTGAAAGAGAAGGATCTAAGAGCTCAAGGCAAAGGTATAACCATAGGGTTTTCCTTTTGCCGGTCTAAGTTGAGTAGAGAAGTGATTGACCGGGTTTAGGATACATAGCCGACTATCAAGAGGGGCAATCACGGTTAGCTCGGGAATCAAGTGCCACTAGATCAATGTCTTGAGCATATGCATTTAGGATCTAGTAAAGAGCTAACATAACGCCTTGGAAAATGTTTGTGAAATGCTAACACACATGCACATGGTGGTGTACACTTGGCGGTGTTAGTACTTTTGCGAAGGCGGTGGAGTTTAAGCGGTAGAGAGGGGTTTGGGTTCCTCTCTCCCTCCCGCCGAGCTTGCGAGGCGGGATTCGGCGCTTTTTGGAGAAGTGAAACGCCTATTTTCTATTGCGCCGAAAGTCGGAAAAGAAACGGAGGCGAACGGAGGTCACTGCGTGCACCGGACGCTGCACCGGACGCTGCACCGGACGCGGTCACTGTACGACCGACGCGTCTGGTCAGGCGAACAGCGGTTCACGAGGACCACCGGACGCGGTGCGCGTCCGGTCATAGGTGACCGGACGCGTTCGGTCGTCCAGGGAGCTTACTGGACTCCCACCGGACGCGGGCACTGTGGCGTCCGGTCAGTTCTTCAGCGCGTCCGGTCGATGTTTCGCGGTGCGCGGCTCGGTGTTGACCGGCGCGTCCGGTGGGTCACGGGACCGGCGCATCCGGTCGTGACCAGCGCGTCCGGTCGCTCGGTCGAGCGCGTCCGGTCAACGGTAACGGCTAGTTCGGAAGAGCACTGTTCACGTCTGTCGCGTAGTGACCGGACGCGTCCGGTCACCCTGACTGGAGCGTCCGGTGAGCGCGATTTCTGCTGCGTCGTTTCTAACGGCTAGCTGCGTACCCCTTCGTTATAAATAGATGGTGGCCGGGGTTTGAGGGAAACTCTTGCACATTTTGAGACCTAGAGACATCCTTTGAGCTAGAGAACAACCCCTCCACTCATCTCTTTGATTGATTGCACATCTTGAGTGAGATTGAGTGAGATTCAAGTGCATTGCTTGAGAGTTGCATTCTAGAGGCACTTGATCTTCGAGTTGCTGCGGATTTCTCGTTACTCTTCCGTGTTTCCCGACACGGTAGACGGCTTGGAGCAGCGGAGGTGATTGAGCTCGCAATTGGAGATTGTTGGAGCCTTCACCAAGTGTTGTAAGGGGTTCTTGATCCTTCCCCGCGGGAGTTCGCGAATTGGATACTCTAGTGGAGCTCGTGGCTTGGAGGATCCCCATCTTGTGTGCGGTTGTGCGGCGCCCGCCGAGGGCTCAACTCTTGATAGTTGATTAGCTCGCGAACCGACAAGTGGGTGCATCGCCACAACGAGGAGTAGCTTGCCGGGAAGCAAGTGAACCTCGGGATAAATTCTTGTGTCATTATCTTCCCGAGGATTTCTCTTGTGTGATTGGTTGATTGGTACTTCTCATCTCTACACGGCGGTATAATCACTCGAAGCTCTTCTCTCGTATTACTTCTTGTTTCTAGCTTGTTGTTGTTGTTGTGTTTAGTGGATAGCCTTGTACTAGAATTGTGTAGGTGGCTTGCTTAATTAGTTAGAGCTAGTGCTTGGTGCTTCGCCACCTTTCTTACTAACTTGTGGTTAAGTAATTTTTGTAGAAGTTTTAATTAGGCTATTCACCCCCCCCTCTAGCCTATTTGGACCTTTCAAGTGGTATCGGAGCCGAGGCACCGTTTATTTGAGGCTTAACAACCTACGGTGAAAAAGAAATGGCTCAATTAAGTTTGCACATCAACAACACCAAGAAGGCACCTCACTTTGATGGCACAAATTATGCATATTGGAAGGTTAAGATGACCGCACACCTCAAGTTAATCAATAGAGAAGTGTGGAAAGTCACCGAAACCAAATTTGAGGTTGCTAATCCGGAAGCACCTACACCGGTGGAAGAGAAGAAGCTCCAATGCAATGACATTGCAATTAGTGCTCTTCATGAGGCACTAGATGACAAGACATTTGAGCAAGTGAAGAACATAGAAGTTGCACATGATGCTTGGGCCAAGCTAGAAGAAACATTTGAGGGCACCGAAGGCACAAAGACCGCTAAAGCATATATCTTGCAAGAAAAATTTTCAAGCTTCAAGATGCAAGATGATGAGAGTGTACCAGAGATGTTTCATAGGTTGCAAGTCATTGTCAATGAGCTCAAGGCACTTGGTGAGGAAGTCAAGGACAACCAATTCTCTATGAAGTTCTTGAGAAGCTTGCCCAAGAGGTTTGATACATTGATCACCGTGCTAGTGAGGACAACATTGAAGGATTCAACTCCTCAACAAATATTTCAAGAAGTGATGACCGATGATTCATATAGAGAAGATGATGAGAAGGATGAGTTGGTCAAGAAGAAGAAGAAGGAAAATGAGAAGAAGGATGATGAGAAGAAGAAGAGTGTGGCATTCAAAGCCACCACATCCAAGGGCAAATCCAAGATTGAATCATCAAGTGATGAAGACTCAAGCTCTTGTGATAGTGATGACATTGATGAGAAGATGGCTCTCTTTGTCAAGCAATTTGGCAAATTCATGAAGAAGAAGGGCTATCGTGCAAGGAGGAGGAAGAACTCATCCAAGAAGAATGAGCATAACATGAGATGCTTTAGATGCCATAGCAAGGACCATCTCATTGCAAAGTGTCCTTATGATAGTGATGATGAAGATGCTATCAAGAAGGAGAGGAAGAAGCAAAAGAAGAAGCAAGAAAAGAAGGAGAGCTCTCATAAGAAGAAGAATGATTCTCATGTTGCTACATGGGATAGTGATGATTCCTCAAGTGATGATGAGGATGACAACAAGAGCAAGAAGAAGGGACATGCTAGCATTGCTATTCAAGAGAAGGTCTCCCTCTTCGACACTCCATCGTGCTTCATGGCTAAGGCCGCTAAGGTATCATCCGATGATGAGAGTGATCATGACAATGCTAGTGATAGTGATAGTGATGAAGAAGAATTCTCTAAAGATGAACTAATCACTATGCTAGAAGATTGCACTCAACATTATAAAGAATCTAGAAAGGAGTGCAAGGGCTTGCTTAAGGAAAAGAAAAACCTTATGCAAGAACTTGATGAGCTTAGAGCATCTTATGAGAGTCTAAAGGTAGACCATAAGAAGCTTCAAAAGTCTCACACTAAGCTTGAAGAAGCTCATTCCTCTCTAGTTGAAAAATGTGAAAACATGCCAACTAATGTTGAGAAAGCTAAAACTTGCAACATAGGCATATCATGTGATATAATTGATGAACCTTTTCATAAGCCTATTGTTGTTGCTCCTACTAACCCTTCATGTAGCGCATCTACATCATCCTCATCTAGTAGTGACGGTTTCACTTGTGATTCCACACTAATAGTTGAGAATAAAAATCTCAAGAAGGAGGTAAAAGAGCTCAATCACACCTTAGCTAAGGCTTATGGTGGTGAGGACCGCTTGCTTATGTGCTTGGGTAGCCAAAGAGCTTCTCTCTACAAAGAGGGATTGGGCTATAACCCCAAGAAAGGCAAGGCCGCTTTTACTCCTCACAAGACTCGTTTTGTGAAGAACAAAGGTAGCTATTGCAAAAGTTGCAAGCAAGTTGGTCACATAGAGCAACATTGCATGAACAAGAAATCCAATGCTAATGTATCCTCAATTAAGTTTGATTCTTTCTATATACTTACCAAGGGTACAAAGGGTGTTCATGCTAAGTTCATTGGTGCACCATGGATGGGCTCAAAGAAGAAAGCCATTTGGGTACCAAAGAGCTTGGTCACTAACCTTGGAGGACCCAAACAAGTTTGGGTACCTAAAAAGAATTGATCTTATCTTGTAGGTCAATTACAAAGCCGGAGGAAGGCATTGGGTGCTTGATAGTGGGTGCACTCAACATATGACCGGAGATTCTTGTATGTTCAAATCAATTGATACAAGTCAAAATGGTGGTTTTGATGCTATCACTTTCGGCAACAACAAGAAAGGCAAGGTCAAGGGGCTTGGTAAAATTGCTATCTCAAATGACATGAGCATATCCAATGTGTTGCTAGTTGAGAGCTTGGATTTCAATCTTTTGTCGGTGGCACAACTTTGTGATCTTGGCTTCAAGTGCATATTTGGTAGTGATGATGTTGAAGTCATAAGTGTGGATGGATCAAACTTGATATTCAAAGGATTTAGACATGGTAGTTTATACTTGGTTGACTTCAATGATAGTGAGACCCAATTGACATCATGCTTGCTTAGCAAATCTAGTATGGGATGGTTGTGGCATAGAAGGCTTGGTCATGTTGGAATGAAACAATTGAATAAACTTTTGAGGCATGACTTAGTTAGAGGCTTGAAAGATGTGACTTTTGAGAAGGATAAACCTTGTAGTGCTTGTCAAGCCGGCAAACAAGTTGGAAATAAACATCCTAGTAAGAGTGAAATGAGTACATCAAAGGCATTTGAGCTATTGCATATGGACTTGTTTGGGCCAACAACATACACTAGTATTGGTGGCAACAAGTATGGTTTTGTGATAGTGGATGACTACACTAGATACACTTGGGTGTTCTTTCTTTATGACAAGAGTGATGTATATGATCTATTCAAATCATTTGTCAAGAGAGTGCAAAATGAGTTTGAGACTACCATCAAGAAGATTAGAAGTGACAATGGTAGTGAGTTCAAGAACACAAGAATTGAGAAATTGTGTGATGATCTTGGTACTGGACATCAATTCTCACCAACATACACTCCTCAATCCAATGGTGTAGTTGAAAGGAAGAATAGAACTTTGATTGACATGGCTAGATCAATGCTTAGTGAATACAATGTGAGTCATTCATTTTGGAGTGAAGCCATCAACACGGCTTGCTATTGTAGCAACCGTCTCTATTGCCATGGGAAGCTTGGGAAGACACCATATGAGCTATTGAATGGAAGAAAGTCCAACATTGCATACTTTAGAGTGTTTGGTTGCAAATGCTATATTCTCAAGAAAGGCACTAGATTGAGCAAGTTTGAAAAGAAATGTGATGAAGGGTTCTTACTTGGCTATTCTACCACAAGCAAAGCATATAGAGTTTGGAATCTCACAAATGGCACATTGGAAGAAGTTCATGATGTTGAGTTTGATGAAACCCAAGGGTCTCAAAATGAAGCTCAAAACCTTGATGATGTGAGAGGAGATCAATTGACAAATGCAATGAGGAACATGGACATTGGTGACATAAGGCCGAGGCAAGTTGATGATGATGATGATACTCATGTGATCAACCAAAATGTGCAAATTGATACAAATCAAGCAAGCTCTAGTGGTACTCATGATGAGGCTCAAGATCAAGGTCAAACAAGTGGAAGCAATCAACTCCCAATACTCCAACCTACTAGTATTGCAAGAGATCATCCATTGGATCAAATCATTGGTGGAATTCAAAGTGGTGTTCAAACTAGATCAAGATTAGCATCTTTTTGTGAGCACTACTCATTCGTGTCACTTGAAGAACCTAAGAAAATAGAAGATGCTTTGAAGGATTCCGATTGGGTAAATGCCATGCATGAAGAACTAAACAACTTTGCTAGAAATCAAGTTTGGGAACTTGTGGAAAGACCAAGGAACTACAATGTAATTGGCACCAAGTGGGTCTTTAAAAATAAGCAAGATCAAGATGGCATGGTTGTGAGGAACAAAGCAAGATTAGTAGCACAAGGATACACTCAAGTTGAGGGTCTTGACTTTGGAGAAACATATGCACCGGTTGCAAGATTGGAGGCTATTAGAATCTTGTTAGCATATGCTTGTGCACACAACATCAAGCTCTATCAAATGGATGTCAAGAGTGCATTTCTTAATGGTTACATCAATGAAGAAGTTTATGTTGAGCAACCTCCCGGTTTTGAAGATGACAAGAAGCCCAACCATGTTTACAAGCTCAAGAAGACATTGTATGGTTTGAAACAAGCACCTAGAGCATGGTATGAGAGATTGAGGGACTTTCTTCTCTCTAAAGGGTTCAAGATGGGAAAGGTTGACACCACTCTCTTCACCAAGAAAATTGGAAATGACTTGTTTGTGTTGCAAATCTATGTGGATGACATTATCTTTGGATCAACCAATCAAGATTTTTGTGAAGAATTTGGAAATATGATGGCAAATGAGTTTGAGATGTCTATGATTGGAGAGCTTAGTTACTTCCTTGGACTTCAAATCAAGCAAATGAAGTATGGCACTTTTGTAAGTCAAGGCAAGTACATCAAGGACATGATCAGGAAGTTTGGATTGCAAGATGCTAAGTCAATGAGTACACCAATGGGCACAAATGATCAATTGGGTATTGATGATAGTGGTAACATGGTAGATCAAAAGCAATACCGGTCTATGATTGGAAGTTTGCTCTATGTCACCGCTTCTAGGCCGGATGTGATGTTTAGTGTGTGCAAGTGTGCAAGATATCAAGCTTCACCTAGAGAAAGTCACTTGAAAGCAACCAAGAGGATATTGAGATATCTTAAGGGCACTCATGATGTTGGATTATGGTTTCCAAAGGGGTCTAATTTTGAGTTGATTGGATATTCAGACTCCGACTTTGGTGGATGCAAGATTGATAGAATGAGCACAAGTGGCACTTGTCAATTGCTTGGAAGGTCTCTTGTTTCATGGTCATCAAAGAAACAAAATAGTGTTGCACTATCTACCGCCGAGGCCGAATACATTAGTGCCGGTAGTTGTTGTGCACAATTGCTTTGGATGAAGGCCACCTTGAATGACTTTGGAATAAAATTCAAGAATGTTCCGTTGTTTTGTGACAATGAGAGTGCTATCAAGATGACACAAAATCCTGTTCAACATTCAAGAACCAAGCACATTGATATTAGGCATCACTTCATAAGAGACCATCAACAAAAGGGTGATATTAGTATTGAAAGCATTGGCACCGAAGATCAACTAGCCGACATATTTACAAAGCCACTTGATGAAAAGAGATTTTACAAGTTGAAGAATGAATTGAACATACTTGACTTCTCCAACTTGAAATGAGTGCACCCCCACATTCTTATATGACATGCCTCTCCTCCGACATAGCAAGGTAAAGTTGTTTGGCATATCATTCATACTTTGCTAAGGACATGTTTAGAACATTTAGACATATTTGCATGACAAATAGACTCATTCATGAAAATCAAATGAGTTTAATGTATATATGGTACCACTATTGCTTCTATGTTTGATTGATCTAGTGGTAACATATAACATGTTTGTGGGCTTGCAAACCTAGTGTTGAATCTAGAAAATGAGCTCATGATGTGCAATTCAACATGGTCAAGATAACCCTTATACTTTATAAGGTGTGAAGAAGCTTGTCCTTGGATCAAACCGAATTACATATTCTAGGCAAGTGATCTAGATTGAACCATAATTTGGACTCCCTCATTTTGATTGACTTAACTCTCACTAAAATTGGCACCTTTTTGGTGATTGTTGACAAAGGGGGAGAGAAAAGTCACAAAGATAGAAAAGTCACAAAGGGGGAGAAAGATATAATAAGAGGGGAGAGAAAAATCACAAAAAGAAAAAGTTACTAAGGGGGAGAGAAAGCATAAGATAAGACTTTGGAAAGGAATCAATTAAATTTGAGCACACAAGTAGGGGGAGCAAGCTCATGAACTATTTGTTGCATTTGTATGCGCATTAACATGATGAATTGTTGCATTGCAAAGCTTAAATTCATATTCATGATTGCTTGGTGTTTGCTACAAATAGAACTTGAATGATGTTTTGTTAAGAGTAGCTTTACAAGTAGTATCTAGACACCTTTGCTTATAATGTTGATCTCACGGGGTACTTTAGTGTTTATGATCTTTACAAGTGAGGTATTACAAGTGGTGTCTAGCTACATCGATGCTAAGGATGGTATATAAAGGCAACTCCGATTGGTATCACGCTTCAAAGGTCCATTCTATATACCTTAGCATCAATTTGATAGTAGCAACTCTCCCAAATTTCAAATCCATACATGTGTGCACAATTGAACCAAACTCATGAAAGCACATATGTAGGGGGAGCTAATATTATCGAAATTGAAAATTGATTTCATTTCATATCTTTGTGATGGTTGTCATCAATTACCAAAAAGGGGGAGATTGAAAGCCCAAGTTTGGTTTTGGTAATTAATGACACCAAGTTGCTAATGCTATTGTGTCAAGTGTGATTAAGCTAGGCATAAGCAACATGTGATGGAGGTGAAAATGGCATGGAGAGATGGCCACAAGACCACATGATTTGGTGCATGAAATGATGAGCAAGATCATGGTGGAGACACACTTAATATGATGGACATGATGATCAAGTGAAAGAGAAGGATCTAAGAGCTCAAGGCAAAGGTATAACCATAGGGTTTTCCTTTTGCCGGTCTAAGTTGAGTAGAGAAGTGATTGACCGGGTTTAGGATACATAGCCGACTATCAAGAGGGGCAATCACGGTTAGCTCGGGAATCAAGTGCCACTAGATCAATGTCTTGAGCATATGCATTTAGGATCTAGTAAAGAGCTAACATAACGCCTTGGAAAATGTTTGTGAAATGCTAACACACATGCACATGGTGGTGTACACTTGGCGGTGTTAGTACTTTTGCGAAGGCGGTGGAGTTTAAGCGGTAGAGAGGGGTTTGGGTTCCTCTCTCCCTCCCGCCGAGCTTGCGAGGCGGGATTCGGCGCTTTTTGGAGAAGTGAAACGCCTATTTTCTATTGCGCCGAAAGTCGAAAAAGAAACGGAGGCGAACGGAGGTCACTGCGTGCACCGGACGCTGCACCGGACGCTGCACCGGACGCGGTCACTGTACGACCGGCGCGTCCGGTCAGGCGAACAGCGGTTCACGAGGACCACCGGACGCGGTGCGCGTCCGGTCATAGGTGACCGGACGCGTCCGGTCGTCCAGGGAGCTTACTGGACTCCCACCGGACGCGGGCACTGTGGCGTCCGGTCAGTTCTTCAGCGCGTCCGGTCGATGTTTCGCGGTGCGCGGCTCGGTGTTGACCGGCGCGTCCGGTGGGTCACGGGACCGGCGCGTCCGGTCGTGACCAGCGCGTCCGGTCGCTCGGTCGAGCGCGTCCGGTCAACGGTAACGGCTAGTTCGGAAGAGCACTGTTCACGTCTGTCGCGTAGTGACCGGACGCGTCCGGTCACCCTGACCGGAGCGTCCGGTGAGCGCGATTTCTGCTGCGTCGTTTCTAACGGCTAGCTGCGTACCCCTTCGTTATAAATAGATGGTGGCCGGGGTTTGAGGGAAACTCTTGCACATTTTGAGACCTAGAGACATCCTTTGAGCTAGAGAACAACCCCTCCACTCATCTCTTTGATTGATTGCACATCTTGAGTGAGATTGAGTGAGATTCAAGTGCATTGCTTGAGAGTTGCATTCTAGAGGCACTTGATCTTCGAGTTGCTGCGGATTTCTCGTTACTCTTCCGTGTTTCCCGACACGGTAGACGGCTTGGAGCAGCGGAGGTGATTGAGCTCGCAATTGGAGATTGTTGGAGCCTTCACCAAGTGTTGTAAGGGGTTCTTGATCCTTCCCCGCGGGAGTTCGCGAATTGGATACTCTAGTGGAGCTCATGGCTTGGAGGATCCCCATCTTGTGTGCGGTTGTGCGGCGCCCGCCGAGGGCTCAACTCTTGATAGTTGATTAGCTCGCGAACCGACAAGTGGGTGCATCGCCACAACGAGGAGTAGCTTGCCGGGAAGCAAGTGAACCTCGGGATAAATTCTTATGTCATTATCTTCCCGAGGATTTCTCTTGTGTGATTGGTTGATTGGTACTTCTCATCTCTACACGGCGGTATAATCACTCGAAGCTCTTCTCTCGTATTACTTCTTGTTTCTAGCTTGTTGTTGTTGTTGTTGTGTTTAGTGGATAGCCTTGTACTAGAATTGTGTAGGTGGCTTGCTTAATTAGTTAGAGCTAGTGCTTGGTGCTTCGCCACCTTTCTTACTAACTTGTGGTTAAGTAATTTTTGTAGAAGTTTTAATTAGGCTATTCACCCCCCCCTCTAGCCTATTTGGACCTTTCAGCCAGGGCCAGCCCAGGGACGTCGCGGCTCCTGCTTCGCCGAACCACCTCGTGCTGCCCGCGCAGGCGGAGGCGGGCCGCCGGCATTCAGCCACCGGTGCGAGAGGTGTGTCGGGCGCGGCCTCCAGATCGGCAGGCACAGGGGAAGAGGGGCGCCACCCGGCAGCCGGATTGCGGGGAGGAGGCACGACAACTAGAACTCAGGGCAGAGCTCGATCGCCGTGGTGGTGGGGAGCTCGGTCATCGTCGGCGCAGGTCAGAGGTGGGCCGGAGCGTGAGCGTGGGCACGTGCGTAAAGCCGCTGGTACTCATGGGCGGAGCTACAGTGATGCCTGAGTATTCCTGGGAATACCCAACTTTTTTTACAAGAACAAGTATATATATATATAGGTATACCATATGTATAATATATATTGATGTTTATTTGATCGTTTTGGAGCTCAAAGTGAGCCAGGTAGCCAATTTCGCGCGGCCCACAATGGCAAGAACGGGCAAAGCAAGGCCCAGTGGCCATGGGCCTAGTGCAGTAGTGCCCCCGCCGGCCTCCTTTCCCTGCCTACTACCGTGTGCGACGCGCTCATCCTCGTCTTTCTGCGACTACGACTCGAGGCTCGAGCAGTCGAACTCCTCCCCAATCCCCAATTCCCCATCCCGACCCTAACCCTAATTGCTCACGGCCGAGGGCCGACCGGCGACGGCGAGCAGTTGCCGACAGATTCACCTCACGGCGAGCGGCAGCAGGCATCAGGCAGGGGCGCAGGCGCACCAGCCACCAGCGCTGGTCACGGGCGTCGGGCGGAGCCTGCTGCGCACCGCGCACGGCAGTCAAGCGACCGGCGGGGGCCGGCTAGCCGCCGGCTGGGCGTTCAGCGCTTCAGGCAAAGCCCAAAGGTGAGCAGTGGAGATTCCCCCCTTTATTGCATCAAGGATTTGGTGATTTGGATTTAGGAATTAGGAATGTCTGGAACCACCTATCTTAGATATTATGAACAAGTATTCAAATACTGTACTACTGTATTGTTATTATGATCTTAAATATGAACTGTACTTTCCTACCGGTCTTATTAGTTTTGGTTATGGGAATACCCAAGTTTATAATCCTGGCTCCGCCACTAGCTGGTAGATCGAGGAAGAGGACGGGTGATACCGATACAAATACAAATGGAAGGATGATCGGTGACGCAGAGTAGCTTTTTTTATTCGAAAGCTAAAAGTTCCTGTAGAAGGCCCACTCATTGGTTTCCGTGCTGTTTTCTTACCGTAGCACCGTACAAATACTGACACGGTGACCAGAAGATTTGCAAAGGTTCTCTCGTTTTGCTACATGATTATCGAATGCGGGGGCCTACCTTAACGCAATGCGGAAACGAATCTTGGAGCGCATCCAACGTCCATCAGCGCGTGCGTAGCTACACCCGGTAGCAGGAAATCCACTCATATATATATATATATATATATATATATATATATATATATATATATATATATATATATATATAGTCGTATTGCTCACCAGCAGGATTGTAGCTGTAACCGTTTCCAACAACTAGAATCAGAACGGGCACAGAAAGCATTCGTGTTAGTCAGCCCGTTGGCCCGGCCCGTAAGAATGCAGCGTTCCACGGCGTCAAAAAAAGAATGCAGCGTTCCACGGCAACTGTATGGGCTGGGCTGATCGCACCAACTAGTGTTGGGCCCTTCCCGACACGTGCGCGAGAGAGCAAGGCCATCCGCGTGTTCCTCTCGACTCCCGCCGCGGATTCGTGTTCCTCTCGACTCGAGTCGAATCTCGACCACGGCTACCGCCTCGGCGCCTCCGATTATTTGTCCACGGGGCAGTCCGGCACTGACCCACCCAGGATCGCAGCTCTCGTGAGGCCTGCTAATGAGTTAGGTTCAAATGGGTTTAATGGGTTAGATTTTTAAATAGGTGTACTCTAGATGGATGAAAATGTGTTGATTTATTTAGCGGGTTGGGTTGGGTTGGATGGGTGGGAATTGAGTTCCTTTTTTTTGTGGGTTTGAATGGGTTGAGCCCATGGGTTGATATTGAATTTTTAATATATCATAGTATACATATATATTGATTTGTAATTTGTTTAGCTTTTGATGTAGGGCCCACATGCATATTTTGCTATGCTAATTGGCACAGATTAGCCTCATGACATTTTGAATCCAGCTTAATTTATTTTGGTCAATTTCGACAAAATTTTATAATGTGAACACAAGCTTTTATTTCTAGGGTCTGGCTTCGAGGTGGGGCCCACATATTCATCTGGCAGTGCCAACTGGCATGAAATACCTGCTTGTTACATTAAATCATCTGCAACAAATTTTAGTCAATTTCGACAAAATTTTATAATGTGAACACGAGCTTTTATTTCTAGGGTCCGGCTTCGAGGTGGGGCCCACATATTGATCTGGCAATGCCAACTGGCATAAAGTAGCTGCTTGTTACATTAAATTAGCAGCAATAAATTATAGTCAATTTCGATAAAATTTTATAATGTGAGCGCGAGCTTTTATTTCTAGGGTCCGGCTTTGATGTGGGGCCCACATATTGATCTGGCAGTGCCAATTGGCATAAAGTAGTCGCTTGTTATATTAAGTCATCTGCAACAAATTCTAGATAATTTCGATAAAATTTTATAATGTGAATGCAAGCTTTTATTTCTAGGGTCCAGCTTTGATGTGGGGCCCACATGTCTTATCCAAGCATATATATATACATTTTTATGTAAACCCATAGGTTTTTATAGCAAACCCGTGAGTTTAATTAGTGAAGTTCGAAAATCACATCCACGTTTCGAATAGGGTTTTGCTTGCTCCGACTCCGAGAGAGAACAGAGCGGGTCGAACGAAACTCTCCGCAATGTACGGCCAGCACCGCGACGGTGGCAGTGGCGGCGGTTGCCGCGGCGGTGGAGGCGGCGGATTCCTGTGGGGCGGCCTCGCGTGCGGCTGCGCCTGCGCAGCCTAATTTTTTACTATTTGGCTCTTTTTTTGAAAAAAATTCACGTTTAGACTCTTGGACGAAGTAAACTCAACTTTGGATCCTGGGGGTCGACGCCATGATTCATGGCGTTGAGGTTACACGTCTCGACGCCGTGACTCACGGCGTCGAGCTTCGTGGGCCTATTTGACGTGGCAGATGATCTGGCAGACAGCTCGACGCCGTAGATCACGGCGTCGAGCTCGGCGCCGTGATCTACGGCGTCGAGCTTGGATTCAAAATTCACGAAGTTGCTGGTTGACTTGCTGGATTGTGCCGTTGCTTGTAAGACACATGTGGGAATCGTATTTTTAGGGATCGATCGGACCACGCATGTACTCGCACTGCACGCATCTACACTGTACACTTGCACGCATCCGCACTGCACACTTGCACGCATCCGCACGCACTTGACGTTTATTAATCAACTTGCATTTCTTTACAGTCACATGACACACAAAGCTATATACCGTATACATATATATATATGTATATATGTATCCTGTATATAGCGTGCATGGCGGTACATACGTCCGGCGGACGCATTTCCGCCGCGACGACGCCACCGGCCTATCGCCACGCGACATGCATGGCCTGCCCTGCCGCGCACGCCGTGTCGTGTCGGCCTCCTCATCGTCGTCCCTGCGCAGGCCGAGTAGAGTAGTATTGTATGGCCCTGGCTGGCCCCTGGCCGAGTAGAGTAGTACGTAGCGTGGAGTCATGGGGCAGTGTATATGTATAGTGCTATGATTGTACAGGTGTCATCGGCTTCGGCATGTATGCCGGCCATGTACATCAGGCCATACGTGCTGGTGGCCGTCGTCCATCCGCAACAGTCTCAGCGCACAGTAAGAGGGACCGGTGGTGCACCCACCCAGCCTAGCCTGTTAGGGCTAGCTTGCGGCCGGTATTGGTACACTGCGCCTAGCTAGAGGTGTACGTGCATGTACGCATGGCATGGCACGTCGGCCGACGTATACCACTGTACTTACGTGCAAACAGAGTGACTATAGCGTCTTCGTCCTGGTCCTAGCTTTTATCTATTCTACTTGTCGTTGTTTAGTACATACGTTTGGTAACTTTCTATAAAAGTTTTACGACAACGAACGAACGCCGGGATGTAATAAACATGACACGAGAAATAAAAAGAATCAAAGCATATATTACATTAATATATAATTACTAGTAAATTACTAGCTCCAACATCGATAATCTCGTAAAATCATCCTAGTATCGTTGGCTGTAGTAGGACGGGCACTAGCTACAGGTGATGAGAGGACCAGGGAAAAGACTATCGTTGCCCAATGCAACTTAACACCAACCCCTCCTCCCCTCACTTAATTAAATTGTAATCAAAATGGAAATACCGACAAGTTAAAGAAAAGTTCTCTGTTGGAGGAAAAAGAGGAACAAGTTGAAAAGCCGTTTTTTTACGACTTCTGAACATGCCATTATATTCACGTTCTATTTTTATCTAATTACCAACTGATTTTACAGCCTGATCATATGGTAGCAGCTCAACGGATCACCACCACCCAACAACTATTGATTACTATTACAAATTGAGATGGCGGGGTTTGATCTAAAGTACTACTCCTATACACTACTAGCTAGTGAAGCCCCCAACAAAGTAATCAGATGAATCCAGGCTCGACGCCGTAGATCACGGCGCCAAGCTCGACGCTGTGATCTACGGCGTCGAGCTGTCTGCCAGATCATCTGCCACGTCAAATAGGATCACGAAGCTCGACGAGACATGTAACCTCGACGCCATGAATGATGGCGTCGACTCCCAGGGTCTAAAGTTGAGTTTACTTCGTCCAAGGATCTAAACGTGAATTTTTTTTTAAAAAAGGATCAAATAGTAAAAAATTAGGCCTGCGCGGCGTGCTACCTAGCGGGGAGGAGCTATGCTCGGTACGTACTACGGCCTCCTCCTGCCTGCACGCACGCTTTTTTGCCCTCTCCTTTGCTGTCGATTAACTCATCTGCACCTGCCATCCTGCGGTCTTGGTGGTGGGTTCCTTGTGCTGAAAGCATGGTTGCTTGCTTCGTGCGTGCAGGAGCGCCAACGAGCTGCGATCGGCGCGCAGGTTCTTCCGCATCTCTGATTTGTGTGAGTATGCCGTTTGCCGAGAATTCCGATGCTTGTTTATTTCGCTTGTGAGTTTGCTTGGTGATCAGCTAAGATCGCGGCTAATTTCCTACTCATATGCATTAGAGGTTCTTTATGTTTTAAATATAATTGCCAGCCTTGTCTGCTAAATCATAACCCCTGTTGATTGACCGTCAAAAATCAACTAGTTAGACTGGTAGGGAACGGTAGTTTCAGGTGCCACCTGCTACTGCTACTCTCTCCGTCCCAAATTATAAGACATTCTAAGAATTTTGAAGAGTCAAAGGATCTCAAGTTTAACCAAATTTATATGATAAGACAATAATATTTATGACACCAATTAGTATCATTAGATTCTTTATTAATTATATTTTCATAGTATACATATTTGATGTTATAAATTTTTGTAATTTTTTCTATAATTTTGGTCAAACTTAAAATGCTTTGATTCTTCAAGATTCTTGGAATGCCTTATAATTTAGAATGGAGGGAGTATAACCTAACCAGGAGCCTGATTTTTGTAATTCGTTAGTTTGATCCTAAAGAGTGCGATGTCCCACTTCTGACACTAATACTGTATTGGTAGTATCTTTTAAGCAAGAGTCTTGTTGTCTTGTTAGAAGACAGATTCAGTGGTCTAATTATCTGAGCAGCATCAGCCCGCTCTGACTTTATGTGGACTGTGTTAAATGCTTTTGTATTGGCATGCTTGGCTATCCTCTATGTGCTAAATAAATTATTTCCGTTGTTTGCTCCTGATGATGGAATGTTGTTGTTTTATTCTACAACCATGTGTGTAATGAGACATTAGTTTCTCAGTACAGATTAAGTATGTACCCCAAATTGGGTGGTTTGTACTCAGTGTTTTCGTTATGTAGGTTTGAAACTACTGGAGCTTACATAGTTACACCTAGGTTTGTTTAAAGTATTTGATGGTACTGTGTATTATTCTTGCTCAAGTATACTGATCCATTTCTTTTATTTTTTTTCGTTCTTATACTGTGTGTCTTTGACAGCTATGACACTGGCCGCCTCATCCGCGTACCTTCCTCTTGTAACTCTCTCCGGAAGAGTTGGATAGGTGAACAGAGTGGTCAGGAGGCTGCAATTGTAGTAAACGATGTATCTACTGATTTCCCAAAAAGCCTAGGCCCTGTTTGGTTACGTTTCGTTAAAGTTTAACACCCATCACATCAGTGTTCCCTTGAATGCATGGAGTACTAAATGTAGACTAATTGCATGCATGTCGACATAGATTAGGAGTAATTTACGAGACGAATCTATTAAGCCTAATTAATCCAAAATTGAAAACTTTTTATCAAATAAGACGAAAGTGCTACAGTGTTTGTTAAACTTTAACACCCCAAACCAAACACCCTCTATGTTCGTTGAAGATGTGTTCACCTTCTTGTGCTTTCAGTTACGTGTCTACCATTTTTGTAGGTAACTCAGATCTTCTTGAAGAAGGAGAAGAACAGGAAGGATGTCAAGGAATACATAGTGGTGAAGAAGACAAAGGAGAAAGATGGCACTGAACACTTATTCCTCAAGAATAAGGAAAATGATGATCCCGACCAATGGATACGATGTTCTGAGGAGATATTTTCGAAAAGAAAAGAGGTTCCTTGGTATCTGGTAATTTTCTGCAACTAGCTCTAGCTTGATTGAGATGTTGATGCATATAATTTCAGGCGGCCTTCCTTTAAATGCCTTATTGCACTTCTGTCATTCTATACTTACTCAATGAAAAATATGATATTTTTTTTGCCTACGAAGAAAAAAACCTGTTACATTTGGCGATTTGTGTAGACATAGATTTATGCTTGTGGATTATATTCATCCATAAATAATTTATGACATTTTGTATTTCATTTTCCTGTTTCCACACTCCACTGTCTACTGTATAATCTTATCTTCTTTTGAGCATCTAATTAGGTGCTACAGTATTTAAAATTTCCTGTTCAAATGTTCTCTGATATCTTGCTTTTACTAGGATGATGGTACTGGCCTGTTGGAGATTGTCAGGGATCGTAGCACAGATGGTTCTCATTTGTGCCTTGCAAGTGAGGATTTTGAGAAACAACCTCGTTCATGTGCTTGTGAATGCTCAATCAAGGTCAGCTAACATAACTTAAACTGTATGTTCTGCTACCAGCTGGAAGGTCGTTTGTAATATATTTTTCTGCAGCTACTTGGACTAAGGCGAACTGAATGGATTATTCCAATCGGTGATAAGTTAACTGTTGTTGGCGAGGTAATACTCATAAATAAGTTGGGTAGAAATGTGTTGGTAGACCTGCGTGAGTCTTCTGTTTTGTCATATTTATTTATAGTCTATATTTTGGTATTTTCATGTAATTGGAACAGGCTGTCAAAGATGATGAGTCAGGTAAAATTCTGATTAGACGTCCAACAAATGGCGGGCCGTTTCATGTTTCAAGAAATAGCATCGATAAAGTTATTTCAAATCTTGGGAATGACGCGAGGTACCAAGACGCTTCAGAATATTTTGGTCCCTTTGTTTCTGAAATATCGTTGAGTGCTCTAAGCCACGTGTTTTTCAACAGGTGGTGCAAGATTTGGGCTGCGACATTTGCAGCTTCTGGCGCACTGCTTCTTGGAGTTGGAGGCTATGCCGCAATGTGCTGACAAAAGGTAATACCTCTGGCTGGGTTTAATTAACAATTTTGGGCAACCAAATTGACCTTCAATTCGTTCTATCATATCAAGCAGTCAGGCACTAATTAGTACAGTATATGTTCTTTCACCCTAGCTCATCTGATTTTTAACATGAACACCAGTTATGCCGCAATGTGCTGTATCCATAACACTTGGTAAATGGTAATGAAGTGTACAAATTGTTGTGAGAACGTCGATGCTCTTGTGAATCGCCCTGTTCATCTGGCTTATAATTTGTCTTATTCAGCTTGTTTTTTCAACCAGAACAGTATTTTTCTCTAACAAAAAATCAGCAACAGTGTTTTTCAGTCGGCTTATAATTCTGTTTCTGGAAGTTGACAGCACTAACATTTTTTCTGAAAGTTTTGCTGCCACGCAATTTGTTTATTAAATTCGTTTTTACATTATGTAAAAGCAGATTCTTTTTTCTGGGGAATGTGATGCTGCTTCTCGTGAGTTCATAGAAGCTCACTTTAGTTTGTGTGCAGAGCATCAGTCGAAAAGAACGGACATAAACTGCACCGCACCTCCTATAAAAGTCGCAGTTCACATTCTGCACTTTGGCGAGCGCACCAAGTTTGTGCGCGATGCAGGCAGACAAGGCAGAGCCTGCAGCTGCCGCGGCCCCCGCCGCCGGCAAGCCGACGAGCATCTGCGACAAGCTCCAGAAGGCCTTCCACGCCCGGCCGGCGTTCCTGCCCCGCCGCCGCCTCACCGTCCGCCACCAGGACGGCGGAGCTGCCAAGCCTGCCGCCGGTGCCGGTGATGGAGCCACCAGCGCTGCGCCTGGGCCTGCCCCTAAGCACAGCGGCCCGCCATTGCCGGCTGCGCCGCGGCCACTAACGCCGTCGCCGGCTTCGGTTGCCGGCGTTCCCCCGGTTACAGCATCGCAGTCTGAGCAGCCGGGTCCTGTGCGCTTACCAGCCGTCACCACTAAAGTGGCGGCGGGCAGCACGCCAACGAGGCCGCCGGCGGTGCCTGTGCCACCAACGGGGCCGCCGGTGCCTGTGCCACCGCCGGACGTCATGGCGGGAATGGCGACACCGGCGGATGCCAAGGCCGGGGACATAGGCCAGCAGACCAAAGGGAAGTCCAGGGTCCGCAAGGCGCTCTCGTCTAAGTAATACAGAGGTGAAAAGAGTGGGATTTATGATTACGAAAAAGTTAGTGATCCTGGACTCCTGGTCGTGTATGCAGCAGCGTTCCTTCCATTTGATGATGGATGTGGTTTAATTAGTCTCTGTGAGACCCTTCTGTGAGCGTGAGAACGTTGATATCGTGGCGAAGTTCACGGAATACGATTACACGAACAAAAAGCCCGTCTTATGCCTAGGCCCTAACCCGTTGTTGTCATCGTTTTTTTTTGACAACACCGTTGTTGTCATCGTTGTTGTCACCCGCGGAGAAGACCACACTGATTACAAAATTGTGAATATCAAAGAAGTTAGTGATCGATTTCCTTAGAACTTTTACTCTTTAATTAACTGTGTGTCGTGGGATTCTAGTTTGTTCACTAAAGCAACTCCACCAGTTTCAAGATGGGGATAAATGAACAAATCGAGAAAAACAGTCTCCCTTATGCAACCTTGTACATGTTAGTGGACTAAACGTTTTTTCCCCCTTCTTTTCCTCTCTACCTCTTCTCTCGTCCCAACTTCCTCTGTCCCTGCCCCAAATGTGCCTTCTCGAAGCCTCAACGCCCATCCCCTGTGCACCTTCTTCCTTGCACATTCTATGAGACGGGCACGGGTAGCTGCACAAACTGCTCCTGGCAGTGATTGGCCTACTTGGGGCAACGACAGCTATTGATGACGAGAAGTAGCCCTCTGTTGGAGGCGCCACCATTGTGAGTTTCGGAAAGGTCGGTGGTGCTACGGTAAGCCGACTCTGATCGATTTCCAACCTCGCAGCAACCCTCCGGCAACAAGCTAGCACCGGTGTGTTGGATGTAATGGGAGGCAGCGGTGGATGCGAGCGAACAGAAGGAAAATGGTGTGCGAAAAGGGAAAAGGGACCTGGGGTTCTCCCCTTTCTTTGAGCTCAATTGAGAAAAAAATTGAAAAAAAGGGTGTAAAAAGGGATTCACTAGAGTAAGTTTTTTCACCCCATTCCTTTATACCATAGTTTTTAACAAAAGAATATTATTTTTATCAATCGGGTGAAAATGCTTTAATAGCCTCTATGTAAGTTTTATGTAGCAAATTAACTAAGTTTCATTTTGGACTCTCCAGACTTAGGCCCCGTTTGGTTTCTGAATCATTCAGTTTAACTCCCATCACATCAATGTTGTGGCAAATGCATGGAATACTAAATGTAGACTAATTGCATGCATGTCGGCACAGATTAGGAGTAATTTACGAGACGAATCTATTAAGCCTAATTAGTCCAAAATTGGAAACTTTTTGTCAAATAAGACGAAAGTGCTACAATGTTTGTTAAACTTTAACACCTCTAACCAAACAGGCCCTTAGGGACTAGACTTGAGAAAAACAAGTCCCATCGAAGGCCACCAAGCATATACAAGAGTAAATAGTGATGGTAGTTCTAGAGAAGGATAGAAGAGAGGTGCATCATTTATGTGACGGTTGAGGTCTAGCGAACACATTGCACAAGTAATAAGGAAATATATAACATGTAGTTTTCAAGCTCCAATGAAAATATGGGCATACAAGAGTAAGCAGCGATGGTAGTTTTTTTCTTCTTAAAAAGCAGGAGAGCCACGCTTCATTATATTAAGAAGAAGAAAGAAAGGGGCTAAAACCCTACAACACACGCCACAACAACCCCACACAACTCAGAAATTACATTCGCGTCCAAAAAAAGAAAGGGGACGACCAAAAAGACTAGCACTAAGCTCACCACAAAGGAGAGGGGTTGTCAAAGAGGATAGACCCTTAGCTCCTGCTAGTCTCCACAATCGGCGCTCTTCTCCAGCAAGGGTAAAAGCACCACCAAGGGCTGAGGACAATACCATAAAAAACGCAACGGTTCATGGTTCTAAAGAGTCCATGCACCAAACACAATGATAGAGTTGAGACCTGTCACATCCGATCCAATTTAGAATTTAGCCCGTAGTGGCCCATGTGCGTGTTACTGTGATATTGTGGAGAGTTTAGTCTCACCTTGATTGTTAAAGGTGGGATAGACCAACATATAAGGCTTCTAAAGTCTATTTCATCATCTCCAGATTAATCCTTTTATGTGAAGCGAGGACAAAAGCGTAAGTGGGATGGTGGTTAGGTGTGGTACGCTCAATGTGCAGAGTGGATTTGAGCCGTTTGGACTCTAGTGCGTTACAAATAGTATCAGAGCCGACCTTCGCGGCCACGGGTGCGTGTAGGTCAAGTGCGCGGACATGGGGTTCATTGCGCGTGTAAGGCCTACGGGGTGCACGGCATGACACATGTGTCGGCGCTGGACGCACGGTCGCATGTGCTATGAGGGAACGTTCCTGGAAGCAGTTTTCATCAATTCGCTTGTTACTCCAATTGTCTTTTCCCACCAGCTATCAAAGGAAGTGTTCGAAGGCTGTGGTGACAAGGAATGGAGGACGACTTGCCTTAAAAAAGTAGCGATGATTAGTTGTAGAGAAGGATAGAAGAGAGGTCCATCATCTATGTGATGGCTGAGAGCTAGCGAACACATTGCAAAAGTAATAAGGGAATATAAGGTGTGGTAGGCGACAATAGTGTACCAAGGCTATGGTGACAAGGAATGGAGGACAACTTGCCTTAAAAAAGTAGCGATGATTAGTTGTAGAGAAGGATAGAAGAGAGGTCCATCATCTATGTGATGGCTGAGATCTAGCAAACACATTGCAAAAGTAATAAGAGAATATAAGGTGTGGCAGGCGACAATAGTGTAGACGACCATTGCAATAAGCTGATAGAGAACCAAAGAGCGGAGTGGTGGAACATGGTGAAGGTAGGGTTAGGGTTTCACATAACAAACTCCATAATTTAGGACGTTTGGCCATGATTCACTAAATACAAAAGGTCAAGGGTTTATGAGTAAAAGTACTATTCGATGTGTGATGGTGATCATATAATATATACATCACAAGTAGGTAATTTTATAGATCTAGTATGAATAGAGTGTAGAAGAGTAGACATGACAGTCTGTAGTTCCAAAGAAAGACATAAGAAATATGCATCATTAATATGAATAATATAGTAACTTAGTAAGGTAGGGTGCGCTGCACTAATATAGATGACCGTTACAATGAGGGCGGCGCGCGTGGTTGGTAGAGGAGCGGGGTGGCGGCGCGCGTGGTTGGTAGAGGAGCGGGGTGGCGGCGCTCATGGTTGGTAGAGGAGCGGGGTGGCGACGCGGGGGCCGGGAGGGAGGACAAGAAAGAAAGGTTAGGATTAGGGTTTCCAAATGAATCTGAACCGTTGGGTCATTGATCCCATGAATATAAAAAATCAATAATTTTCAAGAGAAATTATTTATTTTAAAAATGTGATGGCCCTTTTTTATATTATATTGTATATATATATATAAATGCCTATCATCCCAGGCCATAAACTCCCACCTTGATAAGCGCCCTGTGTTTCTGGCTGTCTTCCCGGACGAAACCAGATTGCGAATCCCCTCTCCTTGATCTCAGCAATGGCGAAGGACTGGGTGAGTGATTCTTCTCCCGGTGTGGTTCCTTTGTACGATCTCGCTCGTTTGTTCTACTACTACTTCCGCTAGCTGGGCACTGACGCGACCCTCGGCGGCGCATATATGTTGACCTCTACGCACGCGCGCAGGCCATCGGCGGGTGGATCAAGCGGCTCCTCGCGGAGGACTTCTCCGCCAGCTGCAAGGAGGACCGCTTCTGCGTACCCTGCGCCGCCGCCTTCTGCCACCACTGCTGCGGCGCGCACCACCGCGGCCAGGGCCACGAGGTCGTCTTCCGCGCCGAAGCCGAACCCGGCGCGGCGCAGGGCCACTCCGGCAGCAGCAGCAGGGGCAGGGACTCGTTCTGCGTGAGCTGCCGTGCGGGCTTCTCCGCTGCGCTGTGCGCGCACCACAGCGGCCACGACACCTTCCGCATCGACGTTCGCGAGGGCCGCTACTGCGCTCGCTGCACGGGCTCCGAGCCGTGGTTCCACGTGTTCGACGGTATCGATGTAAGCATTTTTTTCTGTCCCCTTCCATACGATTGCAACCAGTGCTGTTACTGCTACTACTTTGCTGTTGTCCTGTTACGTCGTGGTGGATCAGGGTCAGAAGATAGGTGCATCGGCTGTCAGCCACTGTACCAACTTGAAATCCTTTCATCATTTTATCTTTTCTCGATACTTGAATTATTCCAAAATCCCGAATCTACCTTTTTGCGTTACGTATTAGTTTAGACTATGAAAAAACTGGGGTATCAATTATTTAGATTAGTGTTGTTTTGTGTTAATATCAGTACCCTTTAGGTGTTCTAGAGCAACTTCAGCATAAACCCTTAAATTAGAGTCTCATCTTTTTATTTGATGGCTCCCCCTACTCTTGAGGGTAGTCAGCGAAAGGATCTCGGACAACTCATCAAAGCGTGAAAACCTTTTGAAAATAGTCATATTTGAAGAGTGCTTAAAAGTACTCTAGCAGGAGTCATCAAATTATTCTAAGTAGACAATGGCATATGGGATCCACTCGTCATTAGGCTATATCCACCATTGTTCCAATCGAGCTATGTGGGCATGGGAAAGGAGGGGGAGCACTGGGACATGGGGAGGCAGGAGCCCTCAAATCTATTCTAGTAGGCACTGGCATATGAGATCTACTAGTCATTAGTCTATATCCACCATTGTTCCAATTA
The DNA here is from genome assembly GCA_038087645.1 of Saccharum hybrid cultivar R570. Lineage (NCBI taxonomy): Eukaryota > Viridiplantae > Streptophyta > Magnoliopsida > Poales > Poaceae > Saccharum > Saccharum hybrid cultivar. The sequence goes on along the minus strand of JAQSUU010000056.1, from coordinate 1,103,390 downwards.
AGGTATGGGGGCATGGGAGAGAATGGGGAGCACCGGGACATGGGGAGCGAAGATGCGACGGGGTTGAATGCCTCGCTAGGAGGAGAGGATCGGAGCCACATTGAATGGGCCTTGCCAGGAAAAGAGACGAGCACTGGCAAGCTGGGGATGGAACGGAAGCCTAGGAGGGGAGCCGCTCCGAGGCAAGGGGCTTCACTGGGGAGCCATGCCGCGTCGGGGATCGGAAGGGGAAGAGGGCAGAGGCATGGGAGAGAGTCGGGACAAAAAAAGACACGGATTGGGTTGAGGAGCTTCGCCAAGGAGGGGAATAGGGCGGCGACTTGGGAGAGTGATAGGACAGAAAAAAAAACATGCAGAAGTGAGTTGATAGGGGGGATTTTCTGGAAAGAACTATGGAGCTCCTTATGCACACCTGGGAGCTAAGATGGGGCTGAGGGTGGAGATTTAGGGGCCTTCAAAATTAGGGACTCAAGTTAGGATTTTGTTAAGTTTTTTTGGCTCTTACACCAAAAAAAAAGATTGGGTGCCCTATTTAGGTTTCCTACTAGAGATACTCTAGTGAATCAATTTCCTAGCCACCTATTTCTAGTTCTAACAAGGCCCGTGGACTCAATTGTCTATGGTTTCATACAAGTTTCTGGAAAGGTCCATGCATTCGGATATTATCCCATATATAGAAGACTAGTTGGTGTATTTGCTGGTTTGAAACTTTGAGGAACGATTGGTGGCAACTCCTAAGGCTAGTTTAAACTGGTTTTTAGGTGGTTTTACAGTGAAGACCCACATGTTAGGAGATCTCTCTTTTATAAGAAAAAAATAATATTTATAAGTAAAATAATGTATGCTGAACCGGCAGCTTTGTATTATTTTGTATCAGCAAAACCAGTATGTGACCCTTTTCCTTTTAAACTAAGACCAGTTTGTATTTTATTTTGTGCTCTAATTAATCGTATTGGTTCTGATGCTCTTCCTCTGTTTGGGCTGTGTCTGTGTGTGCATGTGCAGACTTACTATGACGAGGACAAGGGTCACATACTGGTTCCGCTGCATCCTCGTCCTCGTTGTGGTGGGCGCAGCTGAGAAGGTGCTGGTTGGCCCGGGGCATCGGCCGGCGAGCATGACTGCTCCGTGCTGGCTGACCAACGGGTACTTGGCATCAGCGAGATGTGAGCTAAGCGATAGGCTTCTGGAAAGTGATCAGTTGTTAACTAGACAATGGCTGTCGTTCGATTTGTTTCCTTTCGTAACTCGGTGCATTCTACTGTATCGTATGCTGCTGCTCGCTTTGGGATTCTGAATTTTACTGCTACCTGCTTGAATTGGATGATGTTGTTGTCTTTACTTTGCCGTATTACGGTTGGGGGGAGTTTAGTTTCATGGTGTTCTATGGGGGTAAGGACGTAAGGTAGTGTCTGGTTGCTGAATACGGTCTCGTACATGTGTTTGTTCAGGTTAAGTCCGGAGAATTTCCCCAGTGTTATTAGCTATTCTGGGTTTTTCTCTGTAATCTCTGAAGGTTAGGACCCTTCTTCCGGCAAAAGGCAGAGCTGAATATAGGTTAGGACCCTTCTCCCAAATTTGTTATAATTTTTCATGACTCATGACTTTTCAAACAGCATCCCAATTTTTTGTTATACTTTTTTCATGACTATTTGGCATTTGCATGTTGCTTTTAAGTTCTGGAGCACTGGATATTTTCCCAGCAGTATCGTCGATTCTACATACTGTGAGTAGTACACGCCACATTGCAATAGCTACACCTTCGCTTTTTCTCAAACAAAACTAGAATTCATTTGACTAGATAGCTATCTCACGATGCGATTCTGTGTCTATTTTCCCTGTATAAATTACGGTACCGCAAAATCATCAGTAGAATTCCATCAAAAGCACCAATCCTTTGCTATGGTCTCCTGAGACCAAAAACGAAACTCTCCGAAAAAAGGAGAAAAAAAAAGACAACAGCTCTTGAAGGCTACATGTGCAATGTGATATATATGGTTTTGGTCTTGGCAATATATGGCTGACAAGTGCTGAAAGTCCTCCAGAAAGACACTCTTGCATTGCTAAACGGTAACTTGAAGCTTTTGGGCTATGCCAGCTTCTGGATTTCCTGAATGATTAGGTCTTTCTCCTCATCAAGTTCATCGTCACCTGTATAAAGGAGGAAAAATGATGATCTTAAGATACACTTCCATACTTTATTCCTCAACACTATGGTGTTTTGGTCTGTTCGTATCTTGATTCCCCAAGTGGCCATGTGGTTCCATGTCAAAAAAATATATAAGATATTCATGCACAACAATACCTTTACTTGTAGGAAGATTGTGGAGTAGCTTCAAAACTTCCCTGCGATTGTCTAGCAAAGCTACAATGATACATCGAGGCTTGTTCGGATTGGCAACAAATACCTGTTTGAGCACAGCAAATGGTTAATAGGGGTCATTTAAATGCATAGCCGCATGTGCAAAGGTGTTCATGCTTAAAAAAAGATCATCATACCTTAAAAACATGGAAGGCACATATTCTGATATTTTTGCTTGAATCCTACAAAAGATGTGGGTTAGAATGAGACAGAGCTATAAAATCGGTTTTAAGTGCATGAAAAAGTTGACTATTTGTGCAGGTTGAGAACATCTACAACAATGTATTTCTAAGAAATAATAACCTGACTAAATGCACTTCATGGCATAAAAAGGAGAACTGCTGAAACGCTTTACATAGGATGTGTTGTTTTATGAAAGATCAGGAATGACATTGTTGAACCTTTACTTTAAGCAGGCTTGTAACTACTATTATCAAGAAACGGATCTATTATAAGAGTTATTCCCTCCGTTACAAAATGCAGGTCAATTTAGTTTTTTCTGAGATCAAACTTCTCTAATGTTGACAAAAAATTGTATGAAAATATACTAATACATATGAATTCACTATTAACTATTAAGACACATTTCATAGTGGATTTAATTAAACTAATTTGACGTTGCAGATGTTGGTGTCTCGTTACGTAAACTTGGTCCAAGTTAGATAAGTTTGACTTAGAACAAAACTAAAATGGACGAAAGGAGTACCTAAATTGGTCAAGAACTCAAAATTTAAATGTTGTGCAGATATAAGCATAGTTCAAAGCAGATCCGATAGACCGATACCCAAAACATTTGCACCTGTACTGATGCACAATAACCTCAGCGATTGAAATTTCAGTACAATGTGTATATAATGCAATAATACCTTTTCCCTTTCAAATTCCCAGTGGAAATCTGGTCTAGTATAATTAAATGTGTAATTTAGACATTCGATTTGTATAGCATTAACAATATAAAATAAGGCAGTAAAGTTATAAATTAACCTAAGAAGAGACAGTAGTGCAATTATCATATAAATATATGTTTCTCAAGTAATTTCCAAAAGAAGAGAAGTAACGTATATCATACCTTTAGTAGATTGATCATAATATTTAAAAAACGAACTTCCACAATGTATCTCTTCATTATTTGAGAGTTAGGAGCCTCCAGTAGAAACTCTGAAAGGAACTGACAACGACAGATGGCACTATTAGTTTCCTTCTGAAGAGAATAAGATGATAGTATAGTTAAGCTAAAAATAGTCAAACCTTGATTGCCTGCCTTCTTGTTACATAATTCGTTGACGACAAGAGCCTTGAGTAGAGTTCAAAAAACTGGAAAAGATTACATGATTAGAGTGATAAACAGAAACAAACAGAATATATTTGGCATCAGGTATTGACACAATTGCAATACAATTTTGGAATAAGGGATTAGTGAAGCAAACAACATATAGCACATACTTTAGAGTATGGAATAAATAAGATAGATATGCTTTAACGAAACTTTATCTAAAAAAGTTTTCTGCTGTCTTTCTTTTGTTGACATGAACAAAGGTGTACTTCAGAACAAGTAGTGACCTGCTCGTAGTGGGAACTCAAGAACTCTGCGACTACAGCTTCGTGCTTGGTAAGCAGATCCTGCAACAATCTTATCAAGAATGATCATCAATATTGATTCTTCAACCATCAGTAGGAGTTCAAATTACACAGAAAAAACATGCACATATGGATTTACCTTGAAGGTGTTTAGAGCATCTGAAGCAATATCAAAGTTTGGCAGCTCAACATACTCAAAGAACAGTTCAAAGCTACCAGATTCCAATATGTATCTGAAAGAGCACTTCAAAATCAAATGCATGAAATTTCACTTTTAGGAAACCCAGTGCTATTGTAGAAGTCTACCTCAAGTTCTCAACAGAGTAGAAAAACTCATTCACTGAATAGAATTTACAGAAAAGCTAATGTAAGGATGCAGATCTGGCCTGATTGCTGACTTAGTTCATAATGTGTTGGAACTAGAAAGATACAACTAAAATGAAGGTTTTATTATATTATGTCCTGTAAAGTCGCGGTGTCTTTTTCATTAAAAAAATTCCAAGTATAGATTAAGAAAACATCATATGTCCATTTTCTATCTTGCCTTGTTACACGTAGCTATCATACATCATCAGAGAGCAAGTGATTTTTATGTGCTACTTATCATAAAAACAGACCAAGAAAGGTAAACCCAAGCACATAGATCACCTCAGTTTGTTTTCTGTTTGAGGCATGTAGAGTATTTATAAAGGTATGCATGCATCGTCTATTTAAATCATGAATTGAAGGGAATCACAGTTGAATGGTAGTTTTGAACCCTTACTTTGCAAGTGTAGGATACTTTATGCATTCTCTTAACATATTCCCACAGTTCAATGCAATATCCAAGTTCTTGTAGCTGTAGAAAAAACAACTGTTAAGCTTAATATAAAGGACATAATGCAGAACAAAAAAAAAGGACCAAGAAAGTCAGAAGCTGGTACCAAAAAAAGACGAAAATCATGGAACAAAAGGCTCAAAGCTCAACACACTTTAGCTACACGCAAGTAGTTAAAGACCCCATTGACAATTATAAAGGTCCAAAAAGGAGAGTATGTGACATAAGCTAAGCACAAGCAGCTAGCTAACTACAAGCTTGTTGAAATATATCTTTCTAACTACACTATTACCTCGAAATCACTTTTCATGTATCAATGAATTATTTGTCATGTTAACATCAAGAAATGGATGGCTTACCAACCAACAAGGAAATCTAAAAGCTCCAGATGATTTTCAATATACTGCACGCAGCAATAAGTTTCATCAACCTTCTGCCTAAGCAAAATGCACCAGCAGAGAACCAGATCTTTTCTTACCTGTAACCACAGAGCTAATAATCAGTTAAACACATCATTAAATTAAAAAAATGGTCACGAAGAATATTAAAGGAGACCTAACGTACTCCCCAGCCCAAGGATGGCAGATTCTGGACGATCAGGGAAATGACGTCCTCCTTGCAAATCTCAAGGGTTATTTGCAGGACCTGCTCTTGGTTTGGTTCTACTTCTCCATCACCAAAGATCAACAATCTCAACGACGAGATATTTTTCTCGACCTCTTCCAGTGCCTAACAAGAAGGTGAAAACCAATCAGTCTACAAGTAGTATTCTAATAATCTGATAGAGAATTCAAAGTAAACTGAGTTACGTGAAAACAATCACTTTGCTTTGAGGAGCAACGAACAAGGGAAATAATCAATCGCATCCTAACATCACGGTGGCGACAATCAGACAAACAAAGCACTACAAGAACATGACAGCCTAGCAACTGCATATTTGCTCTACCAAATCAGTAGTTCTCTGTTTTATTCAAGCATCACGGCGAAGGGTTGAGCCATTCCGCATTATCCCATTTCGACCCACCAGAATATGCCAGTAATGTCACGACCAATCGGAACCCCTCTCAATTATATAAACAAAACAAAACGAAGGAAGTGATCACCAGGCACATGGGGAGAACCCAACAACGATGATCTTAAGATGACCACCGAAACGAAACTGGCACATCCGATTGAGGCTATCCGGAAGCGGGTTCGCATGGATCGATCGGCCTCTAGATCTCCGAAGAAAAGCGCGCAAGAACTACCGAAGAGGAGGCCTGACGGAAGGGGACGGGGAGACGGGGGAGACTAGCAAATCACCTTGGCGTGGGTCCGCGTGTGTAGCGCGAGGAAGGAGTCCTTGATGGAGCGGACCACCTCCTCCGGCGTCGACGGCCGCAGCCGCGACGCCATGCGGAAGAAGAAGGACATCTCAGCTCTCGCGGTGCCTTTTCCTTCCTTGTCGAGTTGCCGGCGGGCAGACGGCGGGCCGCGGACGGGGCGTAACTAATAATGCACACTGGCGTCAATGTACAGGGACGGGGCCACGGTCGGTCTCGGGCGGTTGCGATTGCGACGCCCTTCTGTCTCCTCTGTATTTGGCCGCGCATAGCTTTTGCAGGTAACCCTCTGCTTGTTAATACAATACTTCTTTTCACTCCAGACTACTCCTACTAAAGATTTATGAGTTATTTTGAACCTATCTAGGGAGATAAGAGCATCTTCTATAGTTTCTAAAAAAATAACTTAGTAAATTAATGAGTTTTCAAGTGACTAAAAAAATTTGGGAGCATATTTGGGCTTCTTCCATCAGTTTCTGAAATATCGCTCCTATGTCATGAATCCGAAACTATTTCTAAATCACTTCAATCACCTTTGCATGACTTACTTTCTCTCTTGTATATTTGCATTAGGAATTCTGGCCTATTCCTTATTTTTTCCCACATCCATCCATATTTGGGTTGGTGTGATGGATACATGCTTATATATCCACGTACAAGATTGATTTTTTCAAGTGTGGAAAGATTGAGAGTTGAGATAGGGAGTTGTTGGATAACAGTTTTTTTTTTCAATCTTATCAAAATATCTAGATTGGCATACCCAACTTGCTTGGGACTAAAATACTTTGTTGTTGTTGTTGTCATCAAAATTTCTAGATTGGAAATGGGTTTTGAAAACTCCTGGAGATGCTTTAATAAGGACAAAAATCACTAACATATGCACAGAAAATTTCACTGATAGTATCTGAATAAAAGCTAAGCATTTTCTAGAAGTAGGGTACTTACATGCAAAGCATTTTTCAAGGAATAAAATTGAAACAATAACCCTCTTTTGCATTCAATTGACGTAACCATTGCACCAGTACAATACCCTCTAGCTGGATACACCATGTCTTTCACTGCCAGATATCATGCCGTGTCTCTCCATGTAAAATCATTGCTACGCAACACAAAACTTTATGTCTCTGTCCCTTGCATTTTTTACTAACTCTTACTTCACCTCCACCTCTGCGCAAATAACCAATAAGGAAATATCTATGCTAATTGTAACTTGTTCTAAACAGGTTATGTGTACATGTGTTTACAAATTTACTGACATGAATGTCCACAGCTACATGAGAAATATACAGTTTACGCAATAGAGATGGTGCGGCGAGAAGGGTAAAGTTAACCATAGGCAGACCAAGTCGCAAAAAAAGAAACAAAATCATAGAGTGATCTACAATGGCCTCTAGAAATCTATATATGTTTTTTTTAAGAATCATATAGAGAAACTACCTATTACTATATATTAGAAAAGAATAAGAAATCTTGACTGGGCAATACAACAGAGCAGGCCCCAGAAGAGCCTCACAACAATAAAAAAAAGTAACAATCAACAAGACAGCAACTAAAACAGATATAGAGAGCGGCCGGGATCTATATGCTTTATTTAATTTCCTCTCCTAAATTCTCGTCCCTCTTTTCAAAGTAGTGCACTAATTTTTTTAGAGTGGGAAATTAGTTGAAACCTACAAAGGGTTGCAGGTGGGACATTGTGTCTCTCTTTTATTCATGCGGTCTTCAGATGTTACTACCTCTAGTTGGTATTACATATCATTCGCAGATGTCAGGACATGTAATGCTGACTGGAGGGGGTAATATTTTAATAATAGAGGCGGAGTCCATAAGCAAAAACTCATGTTGTACTAGCGAAGATCAATTTTTGGTTCTCTTTCAGCAAAATTCAAATATTTAGGATTTCATCGTGAGCAAAATTCACCATCATTATGTTCCAAAAGTCCTGACCTGCTTAAATGTTTTTCCTCCAAGTCGAATTTTTTAAGTAAAATATAGCAGAGATCTTGTCCTTTCTTTCAGAAAGCAGAAAAAAAATAGAGCCCTATAATATGCATTCGCTAAGTATTCCAGGAGTATTTAACAACCTGTGCTGCATTCTGCATACGGAATCTGTGTGTTGTATTAACATGAACTCGAAATATATAGTACAATAGTACATACATTTGTCAGCATGAGCTTCCCCACCATGCATACTAATAATAATCTGTACAAATTTACATCATGATCTATATATATACAAAATTAAGAGGGTGAATTGCACAGTATATAAATTAAAGATCCAAGAGATAGCCATGCATGCATTGTTATGCCTCTTCCCTCTGCAAGAATTGTCCTACCATTGCTAGGAGCTCCTCAGGTGGTGCCTGCTCACGTCACGGCTCATCAGTCACAAGTCACCACTCGTCGATCACCGGCGACGAGTAACGGTAGAGGTCGTAGGGCGCCCAGAGGTAGTCGACGGAGCACGGCCGGCGGGCGTCGAGCCGGAGCCACGGCTTACCCTTGCCGCTCCAGTGAAGGAGGCTGATGGGGCCCGGGTGGAGGCCCCGGCAGCGGCCCTCGACGTTGTCGCCGCCGAGCCCGTGCTGGTTCCACCGGTGGTCCACCGCCCGGATGTGGCCCGCGAAGACGAGCAGGAACGGCGGCAGCGAGCCGAGGTGGTAGATCCGGCGGCGCTTCTGCACGGCCATCCACTCCTCCACCCGGCGCGTGTATCCGCCGGCGCGCCACTTGTCGACGTCCATGACCATGACGCCCGTGTTGAAGTAGCAGGGCCGGCGGCCGTGGAAGGTGCCGTTGAGCGCCGGGTGCGACCAGAAGGCGTCCGTGAAGTAGTTGCTGAAGTTGGCGTGGCAGTACTCGGGCGCCGCCACCACGTGGCCCGCGAGGTCGACCGACGCCAGCGTTCGGACGTCGTCCACCACGATCACGTCGGAGTCGAGGTACGTGACGCGGCGCACGTCGGGCGGGAGCGTGTCGGCGAGGTAGACGCGCGCGTAGTTGAGCGGCTGGTCCAGCTCCTGCCGCACGGACCGGGAGATGCGGTCGCGGACGCGCGACGGGTCGAAGCGGTACACCCGGAGGTCGAGGAACGGGAACGAGGCGCGCAGCGCGGCGGCGAGGCCGTGGTCGTTGGCGTCGGCGGTGAGGAAGTGGAACGCCACGCTCTCCGGGCACGCCGTGTGCTGCAGGATGGACAGCACCGCGGCCATGGTGCCGCGGAGGTAGTTGGCGTCCAGCGTCATGGCGATGTCCACCCGGCCGTCGTCGCTGTCACCGTCCGCCGCGCCGCACTCGGGGCCGTTCCGGAACGCGGGCGCCTCCCTGAACATCAGGACGGAGGAAGGCTGCCGGATCATCATGGTGCCAACGCGGGCGCCGGTGACCGCGTGGCTGGCGCTGAGGATAACAACAACAAAGATGGCGATAACTAGTACTATGGCACAATTTGAAGGCATTTTATTGTATGGCGCCGCCGGAGAGGGGGCACGGGCACGCAAGGACCGAAAGGCGGCCGGCCGACTGGGGCTGCCGGCGGCGACGCAGGTGGCAGTGGCGAATGAACGCGAAGCGGGTAGGTGGTGGCCGCCCTGGTCCTCGGAGATGGTGCGTGAAGGGTTTAGGAGGCGAGGGGGGCCACCATGGGAATGGTGGGGAAAGGAGGCGAAGGAGCGGATGGCCAAGCGCTACATAAAGGCCGCAGCAATGGAGGGGCGGAGGGCCAGGAGACAAGCTAGCTAGGAGAAGGGAAGATGGTGGCTGACGCCTGCTTGCCGGCTTTGGGTGCTGCTATACTTGGAGACAAGCTGGGACCATTCCATTGCCTATTCGTGGATATGGATGGTTGCATTGCATGCATGAAGCGCCAGAAAATTATCCAGCAGATGCATGTGGAATCAGCTAACGGCTGGTGAAATTTGGTCCAAAACTACTCTTGGCAATCTGTAAAACAGATTCTTTCTTTTCTGAAACAAGGGTAGCAAAGGAACCAAAGGGAAATGAACAAACTATCTATAATAAACATGCTTCTGTTACTGTCCAGTGGATATCCTGCGACTTTGCAGCACACGGTCGCAAATTCGATGCAACCGCATCTAGAAAATAGCACAAATCCACACACAAAAAAACTGCACTTCTCGTGTATTCAGTACTGCAGGGTAAAATTTCATTCAGTATTGATGTAATATTACAACTAGTAAAACAAGTTCAAAAGTGGAAATGGACATTAAATTAAGGGGATCCCTCCTCCGGCATATTCAACCTCCTGAAATAAGAAAAGAAAAAGAAACAAACCAGTTTAGGCAACCAATATAAGCTGGGTCATGGATTACATTCGGCTCACATATTAAATTTTGCCTTTAGTCATCATGGTAAGATTGTCACATTTAATTTCATTATTAAGCAAACATGCACTCTAACAAAATGTTTCACTGGCAATACTATACAAGTAGTCAGATCAGCTAAATCAGTTCCGTACTACAATCAGCAATCGCGTATGATTCTGGCAAAGTTTCATTTTAATTGTGCAGAAAAGAAACAACATCACAATGTTTTCAAACAAATATTCTCTGGGGCTGCCCAATTACATGATTTTCAGGCAGTTCATAGATAGTGCCAAAGGTGCATTGTGACACAGATGATACTATGTTCCATCTGATATCAAAACCAGTGCAAGCACTATTAACGACTAATACCAGTTTAAGACACTGTTACTTACATTATACAACTAACAATTACTAAAGCGAACAATACTTTGAAACTATATAAAAAACCTATAGATGATTGAAAAATGTCAACGCTAAGGGCATGTTTGGATACACATGGCTAGTTACTAGTTGGGCTAAAAATTATCCAAAATTAGCTATGGTTAGCTAGGTAGTTGGCTAACAACTAGTCGAAGACTTGCTAAAAAATTAACCCACCTACTAGCTCTCCTGTTTGGATGTACTAGAGCTAATTTGAGCTAAAATTAGCTAGCTAAAAATTAGCTCTTGCCTCATGGTATCCAAACATGCCCTAAACACTTAACTCATGGAATTTAGTTTGTATGGTGCTAGGCTATCAGAAGCATACCCGAGCAGGAGCCAGTGAAGATACCCAATCTGATGGATTTGTTGGAAGAAGGCCCAATGTATTAAGCTGTAGAAGCAGTCACATCAGAACTTCAAATGCTTAGAGAAATACAAGATAATTATGTGTATATAATTAGACATGTAAAAGAGCTCACCTTCCATACACCCAAACCCATGGCAGCTAAATTGAGGGCAATAAAGAGTAACTTAGGAGCAATAGTATCCACCCTTGGGTCCTTAAATGGTTCAAAAACTGCAAAGAGAACAACTGTTTATAAGAAAATACTCAATGCTGAATTGCTTAGAAACTAAGGATATCACTCGGTTTGGAATGACTACAGTATATACTTGATTGGACCTAAGAAATCAACTGGTATATTTCCTGTTCCATGAGAACTTTAGAAATATGGAGATTGACAGAAGAAATGCACTTTCCATATTGATGAAATCACATTGGTCATCTTGTTATAGTTTTTTATTTGCAATTTTATCCGTTCACTTCTCTCCATAAAGCACACCCATAGCTGACCACATTATGGACCAAAAGCAAATAATTTGGCATTATCAATTGCATTTGACACAATGCATTAAGCCAATTCCATTCTTCTCTGTAGTTCCATGTGCTGACTAACATAACACAACGAAAGCAGCATATAAGTGAAATACGTGCTATTGTTACACTAGATGCACTATTGCAAATAAGATTTAGGGGATAAGACAACCTTATCGCACTGCATTGGAGACTCCTAAGTCAATTTGTATGTGCAGAATTTTCAGCTTTCAATAAGCCTTGAAGTGAAACTAACATTGCATTCCTTTGCGTGGGCATACCAAATATATAAAAAAAATGCACCAACGGAAGACTGAAGAGAACATGATGATGTCCTGGAAAAGTATATTACTTGAGAAAAGCAGCAAGCCGATCATGAAAATTTCAGCCATCCCATGATATGGCTGTGCTTTATGCTATTCATTCACCAAGTTCACAGTGATGCTATTACGAGCAGCAGCATAAAAGGTACCCTTATGACTTGCTTCTGGCACACACCAACACACATTCTTGTCTGAATTGCATATTTGCAATAGTATATATGTTACAGAACTAGTAAATATAATAATTCACAGGAACTCAATTTAGCCTTTTTAGGAATGATTAATGTTGTGTATCATTTACAAACTGTGCAAGGGTTACAAGCATAAAACATCGTCTTATTTGTGAAAACTAAAATGCACTCCTAGAAGTTACTTGCACATCCAGAATGACTCAATATGAGCACACAACAAGTGGTGCATGTTCCTAAATGATTTAACTTGAACACGAAGGCTTAAAAATTTGATCAGAAGTTAGATGGCAGTCCATGGAACATTGAGTGCTCACTGGAAGTAAAACTCCTAACCTTTGTAGCTCAGCTAAGCTAAGATAAATTGCTATGTATGGGCTTATAAATACATAATATACAAGTTGCCCATAAAAAGTCCTACAGTGGCATGGATTTGCAAGCCGAAAATATATCATATCACTTGGGGGTTAAACCATAAAAGCAGTACCTTTCCCAACAGAACGGAGCGCGTTGAGGGGTTGCCACAGAGCAGAGAAGGTAATTCCGATGCTGAAGAGGTGGACGGTGCTCCCTGCCATCCACATCATGAATCCCATCATCATCAGGTTCTTGAACGGCGCCTGCGCGACTTCCCAAGCTTTCTGTTCACATCAGGGAGCACCACACAGTTAGACAGCAATTCCAAAGCCTAGAACTACTTAGACGCTAACTCTAGATAATCACTGAGGACGGCAAGATTATCAAGATCTGAGCTCTCGCAAAACTGAAAGATCTGGTTATCCTATCGTAGCGGGTCGCGCTGATCGCGGCCTGGATCTACTAGACCACGCACAAATATGGTACCGATCGAACGAACCTGCGCCTTCCATGCAGTCTCGGAGTCCTTGCGCTGGCGCGCACCCGCGGCGTCGTCCTGCGAGCCAGGGCAAGCACGTGAATTGCGGGACACAGAGCCAAACCAGCGAAGGGACGAACGGGGAGGAGGAGGAGGAGGAGGGGTTACCGCGTCGGGCGCGGATCTGGTGAAGCCGGGCGGGTCGGGGACGGCGGGGCAGGAGGAGGAGGCGTCGGGGAGCTCCACCGCCCAGCGGCGAGCGAGGCCCTTTCCCTTCTCCATCGCCGGCGGGCCGATGCTCGGAGATCGACGACCTGGTGCTCCGCCGCTGGCGCTTTTGCGGCCGTCTGCGTCTGGGCTCGAGACGGGGAGGAGTGCTAGTCCGAGTTGCAGGTTTGCAGCCTCAACCAGTGGGGCTGTGGGGCCGTGAGTTTTATGAATAGGTCCTCGATAGTGTAATGTGTTCATTTATGAGTCCCGTAAGAAGACTGATCGATTCGGAAAAGAATTTGGCCTGGTCCGCTTCGGTTCGATTTAGGCCACATTTGGCTACTTGGGAATTTGGGATAATCGCATATCCAGGCAAATTGGTATCCGGAGTTCGTGGACCGATCTAGGATTCTAGCCCAATAAAATCGCTAGTAGTTTAAATTGTCTTAAATATTTTTTTCAAAAAAATTAACCAAATTTATAGAAAAAAATATAAAAAATTATGGTACCACATTGTTATCATTATATACACCATAACATATATTTTTGTAATATTATTATTTAGTTTCATAAATATTTGTTGTCTTTTTAAAAAAAATAGTTAAATATAAAAAATAACTTTAGATAACTTTAAAAATTAATTTATTTATAGATAGAAAGAGTATTAAATTAATAAAAGAAGACTTTTCTCTGTCCCTCCTACTCTTGACTAGGTTGAGGCAATAAGCATGAGCAGCAAAGCATGTATGCCATTACAATTTCACGCTTCTGAGATAAGGCATTATTATTCATCTATTTGAAACCATACTGTTTTATACATCTTCAGCAACATCAGACCTGCACGAGGGCGGATGTGTTCATACAAATTTTCCATATGGCCTGAAACATCCTTGGTAGTCCCCCTCTCTTCCTCACAAGAGAGGCCCATGGCTCACCGCTTTCCTCCTTTCTAGTCCTCATCCATCTTCTCTTTCCTCTCTCTTGTTCCATCACAAGCTTTCACGGTGAGCAGGTGACCATGGAGCTAGCAGGCATGCTATGGCGCTTGCGCCATCTTTCTTCACATCGGTGTCCGAGGCCCCATCACCTCCCTTTTGACACTCCTCTTTGCCTTTGTCAGCGTCCTCCACTACAGCAACTGTTGCAACCGTTCTTTTATGTCTTTGTATTCTACTACTTTATCTGCTATGTTGATCATGGTGACACGAAGAGGAAAATGTTATGAACGCGATGACATGTTTCACAACATCCACTCCACTGCGTTCGTGGCTAGGTAGTGCCGTCGTGACACCACAAATGGGCCGAAGCCTTTTGCGATCGCTAGGGTGCTGATGGCAGTCGTAGCGAGCTAAGCTTCGTCATGTTATGCAATGTTACTTTAGAGGTACTTTTCAGTGAACGAACAATGTTTTTCTCCACAACAAATCAGCATAAGCATCAACATAAGCCAAATTTCAGCGAAACGAGTCCCTGTTCGTTTCGCTGAAATTTGGCTTATATTGGGTGGGGCAGTGCTCTGGTTTTTTTTGAATCAATTCAGTGCTTCAATTGATTAATTCAGCGTAAGCTAAATTTCAGTCGTACTTCAATTGATCAATTCAGTTGATGCTCGAGCGCTGGGTGGGGCAGTGCTCTGGTTTTTTGGAATCCCTCATGTAGATGCACACGTCTCTTGTCGTCGTTGTCTGCCACGTCCGCAGAATACCAGAACCAGAATATGAGTGTTCCTGGCTGACGTCCACGTCCATGTTGTCATATGCCTTTCGGGCCGTTGCTACTGCACGTCTGCACCGGAATACTGATGCAGTGAGAAGCTCATTCATCGACGACGATCATGAGCGAGTCAATGCGTGATGTAATGGCTGATGGAGCTCGGCTATGGCACCTTTAGCTCTTTTGACTGGCCGGTCAACTCTACGCTATTTTTGTACCCTGCGTTTTTGCAGCGGTGTGGTACATGTCTAGCAAAAAGCAACGGATTTGCCCCCGCAACAGAGCGCAAGTGGGCGGCGACCGGCCGGCGGAAGTGACGCTTCGCTCTGCTGCTGCTGCGCTGCATCTGCATGGTGTTCGGGTGTTCTGCAGCGCGTGTTGAACATTTGTCCATTGGATTTCACTTAGCTTATCCATGTCTACGAGTATCTAGAGTCACAGGGTTCGCTCCATTGCACTTATCCTTGTGCACATGTGACGAACAGTACATGACTACATGTAATTAGGCAACATGTGTATATAGATCCTATGTCCCGTAAAAAGTGTTATACTCACTTTCTGATAAGTCAACATTCACTTTGACCAAATATAAATAAGGACTTATTAATATTTATAGGTGTATAATAACTATTATTAAATTAATTTTAAAATAAATTTATTTGAAGATATAAATATCACTAATGTTTTTTATAAACTTAGTCAAAATTTGACATGCATAAAATCTTACTCCCTCCGTCCTAAAATAGGTGTCATTATTGCTTCCCGAGGAGTCAAACATTTTTAAATTTGATCAAATATATATAAGAAAATATTAATATTTATAGACATAATTAGTATCATTAGACAAGATATATCGTTGAATCTATTTTATAATAAATTTATTTAAAGATATAAATGTTGCTAATGTTTTCTATAAACTTAGTTAAATTTTAAAAAGTTTAGTCAGCACGAATAACATAACGATATTTATTTTGAGACAGAGAGTACCTGACCCTTTTTTTTACGGAGGGATCAGATGAGTACCACGCATAGAACATACTGCCCATAAAATTTATCTGATAAATATTTTATTAAATTATACATTTTATCTTTTCTAGATGTATATTACTCTATTAGCTTTTACTATGTAATATGTCCCGATACAATGTATGTGTAAATGGAGAGAGCACCCAATCTATATAAGACTTTAAACGTGGTGAGTTAGCTACAGTTTCTACAGTGTTAGCTACAGTGCCGGGTCTCCCGTGAACAGTGCCACCCGGTAAACTACAGTACCGGATCCAGTTAAACAGGACCGACCCGTATAAACAGTGTTGACCCGGTATGAACAGTCCCAGTCCGCTTGCAACAGTCCTACCCGCGCGAAGCGCGGGGGACCTGGGTAGTAAATCCTTAAAAAACGGTTGGTGACTGCCGTTACTACACGCACCATCGCAGATTAGCAGTCACTCGTACATTCACATTCCTCTTCGGCTGTTCCCCCTGTGCTCCTTTGGGCCGGTGTTTTCTCTTCCTTCCTGCCGCGGCGATGGCGTCGGGTGACAACAGCAAGCAGAGGAGCGAGGAGGAGTGGCGCGCCGTCCTCTCCCCCGAGCAGTTCCGCATCCTCCGCCAGAAGGGCACCGAGTCAGTACTCTACCCCCTCCTCCTTTTTCCCTAAGCGACTGCCACTGTGACGATTGATTTGTGGCTGAGCGTGCTGCTTGTCTGTTGTTCATCTGATCTACTTTCCGTGGCCATGGATCGATTCAATCCGATCGGATCCTGTTTGATGTTCTTGGTATGTCCGTTGTCTGATACTAGTGGGGTTGCGCCAAGTCCTCTTGGATTTCGGTCTCAAACAATTCCAGTTTCAGTCTTCAAGTTGACTTCTGATATGAAATGAGTCTAGAGAAAAAAAATGCCAACATGTTAGCCTTGTAGTACTAGTACTATTTATGTCATGCATCTAAGTTCAGACTTGACCCTTGACTTGGAATATCCTTATGGTTCGATTTCTCATTCCACAACACGATCGGGCCTCTTGGTTTAACAGAAACACTTGTAGTCGCTGCTCTGTTGGCATGTGGATTTGAGCAATTCCAGTTGGCCAAACTAAAATACTCCTTGTGTTACAAACTGTAAGTTTATTTTGGCTTTTCTAGATAGAGAATATCTGGGTGCATAGCAAAAGCTATGTACCTGAAAAGCCAAAATAAGAACTTACAATTTGAAACAATATGATTCGCAGAGAACATGAAACATTATCTTGTGTTGGTAGAGTACTGCTGATTGGCTGTACATCATAACAGGTTCAGTAATTTCCTTGCAACTGTAGGATTCGAAATCATTCTTGTCAAAAATAAAAAGAGGGGGGGGGGGGGGGGGGGGGGGTGGATAATATGGATCCAACAGGGTTTTAAATCTCTGGATATAGCTGTTTGAGGAGGATTTAGCTATTTGCTCCCATGTAGTACATTTGCAACTTAGCCGCTATAGCCTGATTTATTCGGTGGTTAGCTGTTTGAGGAGGCAGATCGCTAGATGTCATAGCCTGTGATTTGAAATACTGATTGGAAGTAAAACACTACTGAATAAACTGTACACTAGGAACTTGAAAGTTCCTCTGTATAATTTGGATCCACTGTATGTTCATTGGAAAAAGCCCCTATTACTTAATAGCAAGGTTGGGCGTACAATCTATTATACCTGCAGTCCATGTGCTAATCATCATTCCTCCTTATCAGGGTTGGTATACAGTCTACCATAACTTCCTGATCCAAGTGTCAGTCGGCTATAATTGGAATATCTTGTGGGTAAAATTATAGCACAATTTTGAACAGTCATTACTCCCACCGGTCCATTTTATCTGGCGCAAGTTAGAATGACATGGTCTCCTAGATTATACTTTGACCATTCGTTTGCTTTATTTTATATTGTTTATGCTTATAAACTTATAATCATTGGATAGTATAATTCCTTACAAATCTAATCATATTAAGTTTGTATTATAATAGTTAAAAATTATTAGCCTAATTATTGGTCGAAGTTTTTAAAGTTTGAACCTTGATATGTGTGTGCGCCAGATAAAATGGATCGGAGGTAGTAGTAATTACCACATATATAGGCAAACATTTACCAATTTCAATTTGTGATGCTGTTTTGTGAGTTGTAACCTCTATTAGAAGAGTGGAGTAATTACAGGTGATCATTCGCACGTGTGTGTAACTATGAATGCTTTATCAAGCTCTTCAGGCTATGTTCAGTCATGGATTCTCAATTAATAAAGTTTCAAAAGGAATAAACTAAATCTATATTGCTAGAAATCATATATTGGCAATTCCAGTACCGTACTTTCTGTTACCTTGGAGGCTTGGACCTTGATTCAGGAAATTGATATCATAGCCGTCACTTGACATGTAATTGGTCCCATAATAATAAAACATCTGTTCTCAAGCTAGGCTCATGTTCATGTCCAGGTTACCTGCGACAGGAGAGTACAACAAATTCTATGGTGACGGGGTTTATAACTGTGCTGGCTGCGGGACTCCCCTGTACAAGTCCATCACAAAATTTGATTCTGGCTGCGGCTGGCCTGCATTCTTTGAGGGGCTTCCAGGAGCCATAAACCGAACAGTAAGCCTCAGTAGCCGTTAATTTGATCTCTTACATCCCCTCATTTTTCTGTTTCAAATGTGTATACCTATATTTCATTGTTTCAGCCGGATCCTGATGGTAGGAGGGTAGAGATCACATGTGCAGCTTGCGGTGGGCATTTGGGCCATGTGTTCAAGGGAGAAGGCTTCAAGACACCTACTGATGAGCGCCACTGTGTGAACAGTGTTTCTATCAAGTTCAGTCCTAGCTCCTAGATCATCTTCCCCTGGATGAGATTCTCGTGTCTGGAACTGTGGGAAGCACAGCAAAACGATGAATAAGATCTATTCAGCATATGTGTTACACTGATTGAGAGATGAATCTATTATCATAATCAGTTGTTACTCTACGTGATTTGTCATTTACATCAGCTGCTGTAATGTTTTCATGAAAGTTATCCTGAAGTTGCTTTGTCCATTTATTTTCCCAGAATGTTGGGTCAGTAGGATAGATGTGAATTGTGATCATTACTCGGCAAATGAACTCATGCTCTTAAAGTCTGAACAAGCCT
The DNA here is from genome assembly GCA_038087645.1 of Saccharum hybrid cultivar R570. NCBI lineage: Eukaryota > Viridiplantae > Streptophyta > Magnoliopsida > Poales > Poaceae > Saccharum > Saccharum hybrid cultivar. The sequence continues at coordinate 1,084,273 of JAQSUU010000056.1, read as the reverse complement.
GACGGACATTTGGCTTTTAACTCGTTTCCACTGAGTGCTTGTTTGAAATGCAGGAATTTCATAGGAATCCTGCAGGAATTGTACAGCAATTAGTTCAATTTCGTAAGAAAAATGCAGTAATAAAGATTTTTTTTTCCGTATTCCAAACAGCCCCAAAAATTGCACAGCTGTACCAAAGAAGAGAGGAGATTTGGCCATTTGAGTACCAGACTACCAATACCACTGTCTACACTGCAGCCTGCGATCCTACTGTCTGATCCTTTCTCCTATTCAAGCAGCTAGTACATCAGATCAGATCGATGAATGAAGTATTGGATAGTTCCAATGAATCTACATGGACCAAAGAAATGTTCAGGCACATACTTCGTCAGTGCTGGCTCTGTCGTGGCTTATCTTTTACCGCAAAAACTCTGTACTTGCTCACGGTCAAGTTTTGTTCAGGTGATGTGCACATAGTTTTTTTTTTCTCGAATACGCAAAAGGTTTATGTATTATTGTATTAAAAAGAAGAGTTAAAACATACAGACGACGTGCTTCTATCGAGCATCGAAGGAGGTTGACCTAAAACAACCGTAGCTGAACCATCCTCGCAAAGGATCTCTAGTCTCGATATTACATAAATAGAAAACAACCAAAACCAACAAAGTAGTGCGACCTAAGAGGTGGCCTTGCATTTTCTCGGTTGCCTCGATGAGCTGTTTCCACGGTCCGGAAAGAGCGTTTCGTGGACATAGTTTTGTTGGAAGTGTCGTTAGAGAATGCATTTTCACGTGTTTTTTTTGTTTCTTTGTTTCCTTTTTTTAAAAAAAATCGGGATCTTAGAGTTTATTAGTTGGTATCTTTGTGCTGCCGTGCAAGTGATTAACACACAACACGTGTTTTTTCAAATAGATGTTTCTTCCAATTCCAAGTAGCTAGGTTCACCCCCCTCTCTAGCCCGATAAGTTTAATTCCGCATTTGTTTCGGTTAGCCAACACGTTTAAGTTTTAGAAATGACTATTCACCCCTCTCTAGTCCGTCATCTTGACTCTTCAGTGATCCCCACTCTCGCGCGAACCCAACGGTACCCGCGGCGTGACCTAAGAAGCTCTAGAAGTCGGCCGCCGCCGTGCATGGCGGAGTAGCGGCGCGGGTCGTCGACGGTGAGGTGTTCCCGGCCACGACAGGGTGAGTGGAGGCGCTCGAGAGCATCAGGGACACGGTGGGGTGCTCGTGCGCGAGAAAAGAGGGCAGGAGGTGAAGCGAAGGGGAGGTGCCCACGGAGCGGTTCTTCTCCGGTGAGCAGGTCCGATCTCTGACGAGCGATTACCACGGATAGGGGCTATGACACGGCGAGCCAAGGCGAGCACGGGCTGAGCGAAGGGAAGACGGTGCTCGAAGGAAGATGGAGTCTCTGGCGGTGAGCTGTGGTGGCCTGAGCGGCCAACTCCGGCGAGCGCGCGCACACGATCACGGGGGCGGAGGCGGACGCGCGGGCTCTGCTGCTGCTGGTGAGAGGAGGGAGTGGAGGAGGAGTGAGCGGGCGTGGCCAGGTGAGCCGAGGCGTGGGTGAAGGCGAGCGCGGGGGCGTGGGGGCCACCGGACGCCACCCGGCCGGCGTCAACGGCATGCGGCCGCCACGCGGCGTCAAGCGCCTGAGGGCGGTCGGGACGCCGGTGCGCGGCGCGCGCGGGCGCAGGCGCGGGCGCTGGGCTGGGGCGGCCTGTGCTGGTGGGCCAAAAACGGGGCGGCAGCCTGTAAGCAAGAAAAACGTTTTTCTTTTCTGTTTTCAATTCTAAATTTTACTAAACATTCCCAAATTCAAATTTTGAAGTAGAAAAAGGCATTTTCAAAACTTGACCCCAAAAGAAAAGTTGTTCAAAATTTAATTCTCTACAACATTGCTTTAGGGCACATTTTGAAATTCCAAACAAGTTTTGAAATGGGATTCAAAGTTCTTTTTAAATCAAATTTCTATTTTTCTAGATTATTTTTAAAAGCAAAATTTGAGGAAATTTTGAATACCAAACTTGCTCCAAATTTTATGCTAAACATTTCTAAATGTTTTGCACTACTAACCAAACATGTTTTAATGGCCTAACCAGCATAATTATGGCATAGTTATATTTAAACAAACAATTTCAACATTCATGTTTCAAAGTAATGTTTCACATGTTTCAACTATATGTTACAATTATATTACATGTGATAATGAATGTGAGATGATCCTCATGCGCATGATTGAAATGCTTAATGCATGCTTAACACCTGAGGTGTTACATCAATCGGTCGTGATCCTCTGATATATATAGAGGGGGTGGTTTTATTCTAGTAGAAAACAAGTCTCAACCATAATCTCCACATTTTCTACGCGAAAATAGATCCAAAAACCGATTTGTAAAGTAATCGGTTTGGACTTAACAAGAAAACCGGCTTATGCGGGCCCCAAGCCGGCTTTTGTTGTGTCGGGCTAGCTGGGGCGTTCGGTTGAGCAGCAGCAGACCCGACTTAGCCGAATTCCAAGCCAGCTAAGCTGGTTTCGTTGAGGCCTGAGAGGGCGGCCAGCCGATGCATCAAGGGAGACGGCTTAGCCGGGTCCTGAGCCGGCTAAGCTGGTTTTGTCGAGGGCCAGCTAGAAAGCCGTGGCGTGGTGCAGGAGAGCCGGTCGAGCAGGTGATGGGGCCACCGTCGTTTCTTCCTCTTTTCTTCTTTGGAGTTCGATGCAACGATCCAAAATCATTAGGAATTGCGCATATGTATTCAATTTGTCCAAGAAGTCATGGTGACTTATTTATCAAGATAGAGAAGGCGGCCACCAAAGAATGTTTCAAGATTATTTGGAGGTCACCAATCCGAAATATAGGCACCAAAATAACCTCATGCAAGCGCAGCTCCAGAAATTATACACTCTGTTCGCTGGATGGTTTCTGCGGCTGATAAGCCGGCTAGTGCTGTTTTGTTATGAGAGGAAAACACCGTACCATGGTTAATAAACCGGACTGATAAGTTCAAGCGAACAGAGTGATAGAGGAGAGAGTGTTCTAAAATATAAATTATTAGGAGAGAGGCAAAATCAATATATTTTTTAGATTTCATAGCAAATGGTACATATACATAAGAAAAATTATCTATCGTAGAGGGTGTTTGGCCCCAGCTCCTGACCTCCTATTTCTTAAAAATCAATTAAACCTTGAATCGTTACTACTATCGTATCAGCACATGCCTCTGTATGGCCTAGTAACTTTATATAAATCTTTGCATAGTAAATATTAATATTTTAGATGGTTATATATTGTAATTTTGTACCTAATGTACCTAGGTTGCTATACTAATAAATTAATTTATTAATTTATTAATATTTTTGGAGTGTTTTACTTGAATGTCCAAGAGTTATTATTCTTTTCAATGTTTTTTTCTCAATGTCCGAGCCTCTTAGGGCTTTCTAGTCTAATTCAAGCAACCCCTAAGGCCCTGTTCGGTTATCATAGATCTTCTCCATGTAAGAAATTCTAGTTGGATTGCTTCTCAAATTTATATAAGTTTTCATCTTCTGAAACTATTCCTGGGAGAATCTAGACTAACCGAACAAGCCCAAAAATAGATAAATCTCCGACCAAGAACCGCGACCAACATTTTCCAAACACATACACCGCCGCCCATTAATTAATAACCCTTGGGAAACCGTACCCTTAGCTATGGAGAAAATTCTAAAGAAGGCTGAAAACTGTCAGCCAGAGCAAAGAATTCTCGGACAAAGTTGAAATTAAAAATCCGTGGCCACTTTATTTATATGAAAACTATATTCCAAAATAATTGACACTTTTTTGTAAGTTCCAACTATTTTGAGACAGAGTGAATATAGTTTAAAGAAGGTATAGCTAAAGATTAACAGGTTGTCACAGTGACTCGAGATCTGCAGTGGGCTCAGCCGCTCAAGGCTTCCGAGCGAGAGTAGGGGGTACCTGCAGCTCGGTAGTGACGGGGTACACGTCCATTTCAACGTGGTCCTTGCCGACAGAGACAAAGCAGCGTACCACTCGATCCGTTCTCGCACTACCGAGTGCCCCCGACCAAAGGGACGCTAGACGCTACTATGAGCATTGAGACTGAGCTGGCGAATGCGAGGAAATTGTATTGGATGGTGAGGAGAGGACAAGTTTTCAAAACATGTGAACAATTATATCTAAACATGTGAAAAAATATATCTCTGTCTTTCCAATTCCTCCACTCCATTGTTTATACTGCCTTTTTATTTAGGCCCCCTTTAATACACCTCTTACCGGCTCTAGCTTCTCTAACACACGGACTGTTCATTCCTTATTCACATGAGCTCTTTTTCTCTCCTCTCTGCCCTTCTCACAGAGCCGGTGGAGTCAATTTTTTTTCTCCCTGTGGCTCCGTTAGCTATGTCAGAGAAGGAGAGATGAGAGAAAAAGGAGCTACTAGGAACAATGTGTGAAGAGTAAGTGTGTCAGAGAAACTAGAACTGCTCTACCAAATGGGGCCTAGCATATCGCGAGTGCTCCATCTCCAACCATGTGCTCACAAAGGACGCCACGTTCAGGTTCAGCTGTGGGTCTCCGTCCAGCATCAGCTAGTGCCCCTCCATGAAACGATGATCACCAATGGTGCTCTGGCCACCATTAGTACAGTACCCGTCCCGTTCCGTCCCGTCCCTATAAATTGTGGAAACTGCACTTAGGACCGCAGTGCGCCCGTTCTTGTATGCACACAAGAGAAGAAAAGAATAGGCACATCCCAGCTACGTACGTGTTCTTTACTACGTTTCGATGGAGACGGAACTAGTCTCTTTGCTGGGCGGCGTCGTGCTCGCCACCGCTCTTCTCGTCGTCACCGCCCTCTGCCGCATGTGCAGCTCCTGCTGCAGCCGCAAGCACAAGCTCCCACCAGGCCCTCGGCCGTGGCCGGTGATCGGCAACCTCAACCTGATCGGCTCGCTCCCGCACCGCTCCATCCACGCGCTCTCGGCGCGGTACGGCCCGTTCATGTCCCTCCGCTTCGGCTCCGTCCCCGTCGTCGTCGGCTCGTCCGTGGACACGGCCAGGTTCTTCCTCAAAACCAACGACGCGTCGTTCATCGACCGCCCCAGGATGGCGTCCGGGAAGCACACCGCCTACGACTACTCCGACATCGTCTGGTCGCCCTACGGCGCGTACTGGCGCCAGGCGCGCAAGCTGTGGAAGGCCCATCTCTTCAGCGACCGGCAGCTCAGGTCGCTGGAGCACGTCCGCAGCGAAGAGCTGCGCGCCCTGCTGCGCGACCTGTCGCTGTCCTCGTCCTCCGCCGCGTCCGCAGGGCGCGGGCACGGAGTCGTCGTGCTCAAGGAACACCTGCTCATGTTCAGCCTCAACGTCATCTCGCGCATGGCGCTGGGCGGGAAGTACGTCGGCGAGGGCACCGCTGGCTCGCCGATCTCGCCGGGCGAGTTCAGGTGGATGGTGGACGAGCTCTTTCTCCTCAACGGCGTGTTCTGCGTCGGGGACTTCATCCCCTGGCTCAGCTGGCTGGACCTTCAGGGCTACGTCGGGAGGATGAAGAGGCTGGGCAAGATGTTCGATCGCTTCTTGGAGCACGTGGTCGACGAGCACAGCCAGCGACGGCGGAGAGAGGGCGACAAGTTCGTCGCCGCGGACATGGTGGACCTGCTGCTGGAGCTCGCCGACGACCCCAACCTCGAGGTCCCCATCAAACGGGATGGCGTCAAGGGATTCGCTCTGGTAAGACTGGAGGTGGAGGCTTACTAATAATTCACGCCTTCGATACTAGCTGAACGATGATTTAATTACAAGATTAATTAAACTTGATATAACAAGCGACAGGTGAGGATTGTTATTCGTTCATAACATCACTAAAAATTCTAAAAGCAAAATAACAAAGAACCAAATTGTGTAAATAACTGATAGTTATCCGTCACATGGCAAATAAGCATAACTAGCACATATGCATGTATCGTTGCAATGAAAGAAAAAAAGAGTAAAGTTCATCACCGGTCCCTAAACTTGTTTGGTAGTGTCATCCCGGTCCCTAAACTCGCAAATCGACCGTTTAGGTCCTCAAACTTATTCAGCTGTGTTATCCCGGTCCCTGAACATGGAAATCACTCGTTTAGGTCCTCAAACTTGTTCAATTGTGTCACTCCGGTCACTAAACTTGGTTTTGAGTCTCATTTGGATCAAAATAGGGTGATCTAAAAACTCATTATTTTTTCATATGAACTCGAATGAAGACAACCTTTATGTTAAAATTGTAGCCCTCAACGCGATCTACAACTTTGTAGTTAAAAAGTGTTTGAATTAAAACTGTTTAGGGTCACAAAATATTGTTGTATCTTTCATACTGGTGTTTAACTTGAAGGTTAAAAGATATAGTATACTTTGCCCTTTTTATTTTTTTTAAATAAAGATCCTCTAATGTGATGAGTACGCGTGCAGGACCTCATCGCTGGCGGCACGGACTCCTCAGCGGTGACAATCGAATGGGCCGTGTCGGAGCTCCTGCGGAAGCCTGAGGTCCTCGCCAAGGCCACGGAGGAGCTGGACGGCGTCATCGGCCATGGCCGTGTTGTCACCGAGCAGGACATCCCGAGACTGCCGTACCTGGAGGCTATCGTGAAGGAGACCTTCCGCCTGCACCCCGTGACGCCGTTGCTGGCGCCGCGGCTGTGCCGCGAGGACGCGTCCACGGGCAGCTATGACATCCCGGCGGGCACGGTCGTGTTCGTCAACGTCTGGGCCATCGGCCGCGACCCTGTCGTGTGGGGCGACGACGCGGAGGTGTTCCGCCCGGAGAGGTTCGTCGGCAGCGGTGTGGACGTGAAGGGGCAGGACCTGGAGCTGCTGCCGTTCGGGTCCGGCCGCCGGATGTGCCCGGGCTACGTCCTTGGGCTCAAGATGGTGCAGGCGACCCTGGCCAACCTGCTGCACGCCTTCGCGTGGCGGCTGCCGGATGGCGTGGCGCCGGAGAAGCTGAGCATGCAGGAGAAATTCGGACTGGCCGTTCCGCGCTTGGTCCCTCTCGAGGCCGTCGCCGTGCCCAGGCTGCCTGCACACCTCTACGCCGGGCCCTGATGGACGTCGGCCTCGTTCTCGGTACTGAAGCTAGACAAGGAGGAGCTTGCTTGTCTTATGGGTGCAAATACGTACAGTATTGGTAGAATTTTAGTTATGTTTTCTTTTTCAGCGTTATCGGCTGCCGTTTTTGGTGGGCTGTTGCTGTAGGCTGCAACGGTTGCGGGGTCAGCCGCTTGAAAAGTCTAGCCGATCGGACCCTCTATATTTTTGAAAGGTCGTACTATACCCTCGTCCCTAGTCATGCTGTCTTTTTTTTTTGTTATACTCACCCGTCCCAAAAACAATATAAATCTCTCTTTACGGGAGTCAAAGAGTTTTAAGTTTAACTAAGTTTACGAAAGATATCATCTGCATTTAGATCTTCAATTAGGTTTTATTATGAAAATATATTTTATGTTTAATCTAATGATACATATTACGCATCATGAGCATCAATACTTTGTTATATATATTTGGTCAAAATTTAGAACTTTTGACTCCTCGTGATAAGAGATTTATATTTTTTTTTTAGACAGAGGGAGCAAGACATCATGGACATCAAGCGTGATGTATATGCTTTGTGCAGGCAATTGCGAGTAGTAAAGAAGAAGAAGATACAGGGCATGTTTTAATGGACTAAACTTGGATGCCAATTTGAAGACAAACATGAATTTATTATGATCTAACAAAAGTAATATGGCTAATCAATGAATAGAATCTTAGATGTTTTTAATTAGTATATTATCCAATAACGGACTAAACTTTAGTCTAGTGAATAGTGATCCAAATGTGTCTCATGTCCCGTTCACATTGTTTGTTTGTTTGTTTGTGTTTTGTCCTTATTGTCGTGTGTAGACTTTATCATGGGTAAAGGCTAAAGCACCATCCTCCCAGCCAACCGGGTCGCGCCACGTGAGGACCCGAAATCCTGAACACTATCGGTCTGTTCCGAGCTGTTGTCCATGCAATGCAGCCTTAGACATTTCTCGAGCTCCCTACTCGTGTGGTGGTTCTACCCGATCCATCACAGCCTTATCCTCTTCCTCGATCCCACGACGCCTCATCATCATACATACAAAAAAGGAGGGAAAAGCTTTGCGAGCGATGGTGACTATGGCCGGCACCCGCACCGCCCTGGCCCTGTTAGGGCACGAGGGCTTGGATTCTGGTCCCAGGCCGGTGGCGCCGCGCCGCAGCAGGCTACGCATCGTCGCCGTCGCGCTGCGGACCAGGCCCACCACCAGACTCGCGGTCCCGGGGCCCCTGCTGCCCCCGGCGCCGGCGCCGGAGCCCGTGCTGCCGTCGCCGCCCGTGGCCGCGGCCGCCGCGGCGGTGCTGCTGGAGGCGGGCGTGCCGCCCGCGGACCTCCGGCGCGCGGCGGGGATGTGCCCGGAGCTGCTGTCCGTGCCCGCGGAGGCCATCGAGGCCGCGCTCCGGTTCCTGACGGAGGAGGCGGGCGTCCCGGCGTCCGACATCCCGCGCGTGCTCCGTCGGCGCCCGCGCCTGCTCGTGTCCCCCGTCGCGGCGCGGCTCCGGCCCACGCTCTACTTCCTGCGCGCGCTGGGCGTGCCCGACCTGCACCGCCGCGCCGACCTGCTGTCCTTCTCCGTGGAGGACAAGCTGCTGCCGCGGATCGAGTTCCTCGAGTCGCTGGGCCTGCCGGCCCGCGCCGCGCGCTCCATGGCGCGCCGCTTCCCGGCGCTCTTCGCCTACGCCGTGGACGGCAACATGCGGCCCAAGGCGGAGTACCTCCTGGGCGCCATGGCCCGCCGCGCCGACGAGCTGGTCGACTTCCCCGAGTACTTCTCCTACGCGCTGGCCACGCGCATCGTGCCGCGCCACGAGGCGTGCGCCGCCTGCGGGGTCAGGCAGCTGCCGCTGCCCGCCATGCTCCGCCCCGGGGACGCCAAGTTCCGCGCCACGCTTGCCAGCTGCGTCGGGTCCATGCTGCCCCGGAGGCGGTCGCCGCTGTGGCACGCCACGTGGGTGGACGACGACGCTACGGCGGCGGCCAAGGAGACGATGGTGTGAGGGTGACGTGCGCATTGGTAGCGAGCGAGAGGCTCTTGCATCTTGGTGGTGTAACATATGTCCGTAAGGATTGGCTGATTGGCATTGGCTGCTTGTAAGTATGATAGCCATGATGAATGAATCTAGTTGGTTCTACTTCTACCATTGCTACCATTGTTGCCGTCACATCAAGTGAAGGCATTGGCTATACTTGCTTCTTTCTGCAAATAGGTGATTGTCAGCCTAATCGGGTGAACATACAATCAATTATCGTTATCTCGTCCTCCACCCAGGGCCTTGAGTTCAGTCAAGAGCACTGTTTGTGGACCGTAGCAATTCTGGAAAAAAAAACACCTGCCTCTTCATCATATGATCGTATTGTTAGAAAGTATAGAGTGAGAGACAAGTGAGTGATGTAAATGATCTCTCTGTATTTCATTGAACAGTATTGTACGTATACACAGGGCCCAGTTACAAGTCTGAAAGAGTGAGGTAAAAAAACACCTTTAAATTAATCTCTAATTAATCATTAAATAATAATTCTCAACACATATCCCTCCCTACACCTGCACCGGCCGCGCTGCCCAGTGTCCCCACCTCCCAGCAAAGAATCCGGGGCGATCACACCTGGCCCAATCACTCTCGCCCCCTCGTACCAGTACTATCCACACCACACTGCACCTCGTCCTCGCCACAGCACCAACCGCGAGAGCACTATTTGTCGTGACATAAATGAACAAATGCACCGCCTACTTTGCTTATGGCCTAAATCAACAAATGCACTATTGCCGTGACATAAAGGGGTGATTGGTTGTGTTACACGCCGCGAGCTGGGATGGCCGGGCAGTGCAGGCCCAAATTAGCCAGGTCGGTCTTGTATAGGTGATTGTGTTTGGTTGTTCTTGCCACAGATCCTGTATGGGAAGAAGTTTTGTTTGGATGCATATAGCATTGAAGTACCAGGAACATGACATATGGGTCCTTGCATCGCGCATGCATCAAGTGATCCTGGCTCGCGAGGGAAGCTCAAATTTTGCATACGAGGGGAGCCAGGATGGAGGAACTCAAGTGAATGGGCGGGTGCAGGTAAATGATGCATGTGGGTGAACCAAACAGCCCTAGGTGCACGAAAAGGTGTAGGATGGCCCGTTGGACGACCTTGTGCGCGCAACCAATCACCTCCTAAATGAACAAGCGCACTCTGGCTTCGGCGTCAGTCTACCTTCACAAACATTCTTTCAGTACCTTTGGAGCCTCATGTTGACTACAAACTACCAGAAGGTGTATGTGGGGAGCTTTCTCCCACCGAGACACGTATGGATACTATTGCAAATAAGTTGGTCTTTTGCATATACTGAATTGGCCGACAGGGGTGGTAGAGGTTTTATAACAAGAAAAAGCAACGGTTGTTGGTGGGATCAAACCGTGGTAGGTGTGATTAACAGTGGATAATCAATTATGTGATAGTTAGGTAGATCCAACGACCAGAAAGAATACTGGCGGGTCAGAACAAAAACCAACAATAATATGCAATGTCAATGCCAGGTAGTGGCTTGACTCGGTAAAAATATATCACTGTCGGGTGGTGGTTTTATGCGGTAGTGATAGAAGCCATCAGTGTTGGGTGATTAGTTTTGAATCCTTGTCTTACCACTTGATAGTGATTAGTAGTCATTGCCGGCTCCAGCACATCTGGTAGTGATGCTCCGGCAGTGATTGTGTGTTCTGGTGTAGTGTCTAGTGGCCTCATCGGAGCTTACCACTAGAGCTCTCCCAACGGCCACTGACACATGTCACAAACTAGGCATGTCAGTGATTGAAGCTCCAGCGCACTCCTCTCTAGTGACCACGTGAGGGTTCTGATGAGCTTTATCTCCGTGCATGCACAAAAAAACACCTTCCGCCTTGTTTAGATGCGCATGTATTCATCTAAATCCACATGTATTGAAGTGAAATTGAACTAAATTCTATTTCATTCAACTCCAACACATATGGATTGAGGTGGATACACATGCATCCAAACGAGCCCTTCCTTACGATAAAACTCCGGTGATCACACTCCACTGCCATTACCGGAGGCTTCGGGTGCCCTTTATCGGATTAGTTTTGCAAAAAATTTGGAGGCGCCTTTTATTATGAAGGCTTGTTGCATTTCTTGATATTACAAAAGAAACATGCGTTCTATGCTTTGCTTATTTGTGTTTTCGTAAAGTAGGGCCTAATTTTGTGCCTAATTTTTTTTTGGGTACGGCTCTGGGTCAACCCGATGCATTCTCGTGCCTACGTAACGTGCTTAAGATGATGCATGTGTCACCCTAGCCCACCTTCGCGTGGAGGCGCAGGAAAATTTGTACTGGCCGTTCCGCACAGCGCACACCCCTCTCGATCGAGGCCGTCGCCGAGCCCAAGCTGTCGGCACACCTCTACACGCGCGGGTCCCTACGATGCTGTTTTGCTGTTTGCCTGTCTTCTGCACATAAGGCATGCGTAATGCATGCATGTGCTTGTTTTTCATGTTTCTTTGTGATCATTTGTCCTCGATTGATTGTGTGTAGTCCTTGACTAATACACCACCTTGTCGGCCAGCTGCAGCAGCTTCGCGGTAGAGCTTGTTTGGCTGTAGTCTGTATCATCTCAATCTATCTGTATTTCTCAGATCCACCCGACACGTGTAGATTAAGATGAATATAAGTGCAGCTAATAAACAAGGGGTCGAAATCCTGAACACTGTAGGACGTGCACAGATACCTACAAGGATTAACAACGATAGCACTGCTCTGAAACTCTGATAGATCCATACATATAGCTCACATATGCCCATCGCCAATAATCACTTGGCTGTTGGCTCCAGAGTCCAGAGGGCCGGGTGAAAAAAAAGGCTGACCCACCCCTACGTCCTAAGTCCCCATGGAGCTAGCACTGTTGTCGGCGTCCTTCCTCGCCGCCGTAGTGGTTGGCGCCGCTCTCTTCCTCGTAACCATTCTCCGGCTCCGCCCGCGCTCCACGCGCAAGTACAGGCTCCCACCGGGCCCCCGGCCGTGGCCGGTGATCGGCAACCTGAACCTGATCGGCCCGCTCCCTCACCACTCCATCCACGAGCTCTCCAAGAGGTATGGCCCGCTCATGTCCCTGCGGTTCGGTTCCTTCCCCGTCGTCGTCGGGTCGTCGGTCGACATGGCGAGGCTCTTCCTCAAGACCCACGACCTGGCGTTCATCGACCGTCCTCAGACGGCGGCCGGCAAGTACACTACCTACAACTGTGCCGGCCTGTTCTACCAGCCCTACGGCGCGTACTGGCGTCAGGGGCGCAGGCTGTGCCAGGCCGAGCTCTTCAACGCGAGGCGGCTCACGTCGCTCGAGCACGTCCGCAGCGAGGAGGTGCGTGCCATGGTGAGAGATCTGCACGCCGCGGCGTCGTCGCCGTCGGCGGTGGCCGGTTCTTCTGGTGGCCACGTGGTGGCGCTCAAGGAGCACCTCTACATGGTGGACCTCAACGTCATCTCGCGCATGTTGCTAGGCAAGAAGTACATCGTCGACGGGTCTGGGTCGCCGGCGACACCTGAGGAGTTCAGGTGGTTGATCGACGAGCATTTCTTTCTCAACGGCGTGCTCAACATCGCGGACATGATCCCGGGGCTCAGCTGCCTGGACCCGCAGGGGTACATCAAGAGGATGAAGAGGTCGGCTAAGATGTTGGACCAGTTCCTGGAGCACGTGCTGGATGAGCACAACGAGCGCCGGCGGCGAGAGGGCAAGGGTTTCGTTGCCATGGACATGATGGACGTGCTTTTGGAGCTCGCTGACGACCCCAACCTCGAGGTTCCGATCAAGCGGGATAATGTGAAGGCGTTCACTCTAGTAAGCGTTACTAATCCACATCATGCATAATTGTTTTTGAGGCATCGGATGATTTGTTATTGGCGCTCCGACGTCTGTTGGCCGGCGTTTGCGATCTCTGGTGGCGCGGACTGGGATGGAGGCACTGACGACTGCTGGCCGGCATTAGTGGCCTCAAGGCTGGTGGAGCTTGGGCGCTCCAGCGTCTGTTGGCCGGCGTTTGCGGCCTCAGAGCATCTCCAACAGGACCCCTTACTTGACCTCCTACTCCAGATTTAGGTAGTGGAGGTCAAAAAACCAACTCCAACAGGCCCCCTACTAGACCCCCCATATTTGTTGGCCTCCTACTTTTCCTCCTCCACCCTCTACTTCTGTTGGCCCCCTACTCTCCACCGTGCAAAATCTGGATGAGAGAGATGACAAAAGAGCCCCACATGTCATTGACTACTGAAACGAATTTGAGTAGTATGGTTTAGGTAGTATTGCTGGAGTTGGAAGTAAAATATGAGTAGTCTCAAAATAGGTGGCTTCCTAAATAGAGAAGTAGGGGGTGTGTTTTAGGTAGTACTGCTGGAGATGCTCAGAGTCGATGAAGCATGGCTGCAGCGCGGACTGAGACCCATCAATGCGTAGATCCGGTTGCGGGGGAGGCAGATCCGGTGGTTGATGGCAAGGGGAGGCTGGGGTTGGAGCGGATCTGGGTGGATTTGGTGTCGCCGCGGGGATGATAAGGAAGGAGCTGAGTGGGTCGGGGGTGGGTCGGGGTCCTCCATCTTCCTTCAAAAAGTATATGTCATTTTGATTTTTTAGATACATAACTCTTTTTTATGTATTTATTTAGGTATACTACACATACTAAAAGCAAAATATCTTATAATTTGGACAACATAGTGAGTAAATGTTAACATATTTTAACTTGGTTAAAATTAACTTTGGCTGAGCACAGTTTCATCAAAAAAAAAACTTTGGCTGAGCACAAAACTAGACTAATGAGTGGTCCTGCACCCAGGACCTGATGGGCGGCGGCACCGATACCACGGCGGTCACTGTAGAGTGGGCCATGTCAGAGCTCCTAAGGAATCCAGACGTCCTTGCCAAGGCCACTGAGGAGCTTGACCGTGTCATTGGCCGGGACCGTCTTGTGGCAGAGGGGGACATTCCAAACCTCCCATATATGGAGGCCATCGTGAAGGAGACCATGCGCCTGCACCCAGTCGCGCCGCTCCTGACGCCGAGGCTGTCTCGGGAGGACGTGTCCGTGGGCAGCTACGACATCCCGGCAGGCACGCGCGTCTTCATCAACGCCTGGGCCATCGGCCGCGACCCGGCGGTGTGGGAAGCTCCCATGGAGTTCCGGCCGGAGCGCTTCGTCGGGAGCAGCGTGGACGTGAAAGGGCAGCACTTCGAGCTGCTGCCGTTCGGCTCCGGCCGCCGGATGTGCCCCGGCATGGGTCTCGCCCTCAGGATGGTGCCTGTGATCTTGGCCAACCTGCTGCACGCCTTCGCGTGGAGGCTCCCCGACGGTGTGGCGGCCGAGGAGCTGAGCATGGAGGAAACGTTCGGGCTCACCGTGCCGCGCTTGGTCCCGCTCGAGGCCGTCGCTGAGCCCAAGCTCCCAGCTCGCCTATATGCAGGTCCGTGACCGTGATCCATGCAGCAAGCCTGCCTACCTTGCTCTTGCTGCCTCATATACATAGTACTCCGGATATGATGTCGACATGCGAGCATGTGCTCTATATTGTGCCCACAATAAAGAAGAGATGTGATCATACGCTCATATTTTTCTGTGGTTGTTTGTGTTTAGTTTCACTTATAGTGACTCAAATACATGTATCCTAAAGGAACTCTCCATGAACTTTTTGCTCAATCCAGAAATGGGCAATTCTCCCGCAAAATCACTGATTTCGTCATATGCCTTTTAACACAAGCAACGACATACAGAGAATTCATGGATTTATTTGGTTGATACAAGACACTACACTAGAACAGGCGATTACCGTCGAACAATTTTAAACTGTTAGTGACAGGGGATTAAGGCCATGTTTGGTTGAGCTGTGGCTTTTGGAAAAGTTGTTGTAAACTGTGGGATGTTGAAAAGCAGCTGTGAGAAAGTTGTGGGAAAAGCAGAAGGCCATTTAGTTAGAGATGTTGTCAGACTGTAGGTTGTGTAAGAAATACCTGTAATGCCCCTGAAGGCCTGAGACATGTTTATATGCAAATTGCTCGTAACAAAAT
Source organism: Saccharum hybrid cultivar R570 (assembly GCA_038087645.1). Lineage (NCBI taxonomy): Eukaryota > Viridiplantae > Streptophyta > Magnoliopsida > Poales > Poaceae > Saccharum > Saccharum hybrid cultivar. Next base: position 1,069,141 of record JAQSUU010000056.1, on the reverse strand, counting down.
AATTTGTTCACTAATTAGCATTTCAATGACTATTTTAGCAAGGAAAAAATATTTTCTAAAGTTAAGCGAAGTGATTAGTCCACATAAATAGAACATTATCCATCAAAGGGCTTATACAATAATGCTATCCCTAATCATAACTAACCTCCTCTCGCACTAACTAAAGCATCAACTATCCTAATATGAATGGTATTCATGGTATGCTCATTCTCCGCATTCTCACTCTCATCTCCTTGTGCTTGTGTCGTGGCACTTGTATGTTGTACCAAGTAGTCCTCATCGACATCACAGCTCATTATATTTGTATATAGCAGGAAGCAAAAACATTACATTACAGTTAAATGCCTACAATATGATAATACAAGGGCAACTAGCTCAATAATGTATAACATCAACTATTTCCATGTATGCTTAGAAATCATAAACTCAACGAAGCATATATGATAATGTTCTAGTGGATTGCATTTTCTTAGCCAATTTAAGTGTCATTCATTAGGCACACAATGTCTTCTTAAAAGAGGCAATTTATGTATTATGAAAGAGCAAGTTTAGTATTTGAGTTCATTTGTAATTTAAGTTTTCAGAAGTGTTCTCCTTTGGATCATGACTGTCAAACTCTTCCTAATCATAAATTGAAAGTGACAACTGACAACAAAGCAGTTTTATTAGAAACTAAAAGTGCAGTCAATCGATGTTACCAAAAAAGAACTTGAGATAATCCGTATTGCTGCACAAACAGTGACAAAGGGATAGATATTGCGAATGTTGACATCTCTAATACAATGATTTCCTGGCACAAAATGTTTGTGTTTGAGCATTGGAGTTCCTATGACAACACAAGCCTAGTTATTAAAACTATGAAGGCATCCTTACTCTTCTTTGAGTGCAAAATAAGTACTAAATTCATACTCAAAATACAATGAGACAAGATTGGTAAATTCATACTATAGAACCAGTTCTTATTCTAGACAAAATAGTGTTAAGAATTAAGCAAAAATATGGTTATAAATTAGACAAAACAATGTGGTTAATAAAGTAATAATAGTGAGATAGTTAGAAATGAAGGCCGATGCATGAGGAGAAATGGGTGCACATAGTTCTAAATTTTAGGCGAGCAACGGTAGCTGTAAAGGCGAGATCAGCAAGTGCCTAATGACCCTGCTTGGAGGAGGACTTAGGATTGTCACACGAGATTGTCCTTAAATAAGAATATATCATCTAAAGGTACACAAAGTAGTCTCTTTAAGCCCTATCCTCTAGTACGAAGGCATGCAACCAAAACACTAGAAGAGGGAAAATAAATACAACTACAAAAGAAAAAAAAATGAACAATACGTGCATGATGAAGCTGAGGTCAAGTCCAACCATATTATTCTAAGCCATCAGAAACCGGGAATTACAAAGATTCCAAGAGAAATGAAGGGGAAACACCCCCATTTCTCACATAATCTATATACCACTCTGGTGGAATTTTAGTCTGTTCTAAAAAATCTATGACTAAAAATAATCTATTCTAAAAATAAGATGAGCTAGCCTAGTGCTTTCACAATGTCCTTTCTGCATATATGAAACATTCTCTTGCTTCTCTGCAACACAGTGCAAGGATTATAGTTACTGAACAAGCAGTAGCATTACCTTCTCTTTGCTTCCCTAAAACACAGTGCAAGGATTTAAGTTACTGAACACCACAACGCAGCCAAGCAACTACTTTTCTTCAAAGGAAAACTGAACTGAAACATGGACCGATCATCGGAGGCAAATCATTTGTACAGGTAGCAGTAGATGAACTGACTAACAACAAATACTGACTTACTCAACTATCTATTGTTATCTGTCATTGCATAACTTAATAGTTGATGTCCATGTTTACTGTTTTCAGAACAAAAGCCATATCTGAAAAATTAGTTGAAAACTTAGTTCATCTACTGTTACATGTAACTTTGATATCTCAGAACCTAAAACTTCTAAGTTCCAGAAAAATAAAATCTCGCATTACATAACTGAAATACTGAAGTGTCTAAGTCATATATACATGCTGAAAAAATAACAGAGGCAACATCCATCATCTGAAGATACTGAATCTACTGCAACCGGCCGAATCCTAGCAAAGGAGGCGTGGTCATTGAGCAACCTCTGCAATGGCTGTTGAAGCCAGCGCTCACTCGTCTACCATCAATTGCAAAAGATCCTACCGCACCAAATGCAGACATCGACGACAGTGGGACTTGGGAGGGAGGCAAGCGGAGCAGACCTGGGCCATGGCTCGGTGGGGGGCGAGAAGCGTTCCAGCGGCGCCAACGAGGATGGTCTTGTGCTTGATGTCGCCGTAGATGTCCCGCCGGTAGTCGTAGTACTCCAACGCCTCGACCCATACCCGGGTGCGCGGCCACCGTCGGCCCCGCTGCGGCAGCGCGCATCATCCGCTGGAGGAGGGTGGGTGGAGGCACCATCGCCGCAGGCCATCGTCGTCCCGCTCCCATGGCCGCGCCGCCGAACCAGGTCCAGGGGCACCAACCGCCAGGTCCCGCACCAAACCCTAACCCTAACTGTAATCTAGCCTCTCAAGTCGAGAGAAGGAGGGGGAAGGGGAGGAGCAGATCCAGAGCCAATCTTATCACCAGAAATAGCTTCTAGCAACAGGGGCAATGGAATCGCCATGGAATTTGGGATAGTAGCTTGCAGGAGGGAGGGAGAGAGAAATGAGAGAGAGAGAGAGGAGAAAGAAATGGGGAACGAAAGGAAGAAGAGGGGACTAAATGGTGGGCTGAGCGGTGCGATGCGCGTGAGGACGCTGAGATTGGAGCGTGCGTGCGATGAGACAATGGCACGGCCGGCTGGAAATAAGTCTTTACCATTATTAAAATAGATAACTCGTACCATTTTATTGGGTTGTACCTCATTTCTTTTAAACTAGACACTTTGGTGTCTTTTTGCGAAAGATAATTTGAATGGACACTTTGATGCCTTACGCAAATGAACAGTGCACTAATTAAATTATACTTTGGTGTCTTTACTGGCGTTTGGCTTTATTTTCAAAAGAAGACAGATATGGTAACTATATTTGGGTCAACCCTTATTTATAAATATGAGCGCCCTCCGTTCCTAGAAGAGTGTTAACTATGAATCTAAACAAATATCTGTCTATCATAGCTAGAATGACATTCTTTTTTTTGGTTTTCCTTTATAAAAGAAGAAGGATTTTATTTTTTGAGATCATTATATCAAACTGATACAATAATTCAGAACCCACTTCCAACGTTTGCAATAAGCACACAACCTGAAAGGAAAAAAACGCCTAGCAACCTAATCACAGTCAATCTTGAGACTGCATCGCTTTCCATGTGCATGGGAGAAAACACCTATGATCACCTGCGCCAATTGCTATGATGCCACCACAACCAAGTCACTATGGGTATGCTTCTGGAGGATAACTCATGTGTGTAGCCAGCGGATAATTGAATATAAAACCTACAAAGGAGAACAAGATGTTTCTTTTCAAAAAACCAAATGATTTATGTATAGCCAAAGTGACTAACAAGTAGCTGTTGCACCCAGTAGAACTAGATGTTTGTCTGAGAAAAGGGATGAAAAGGGACGCAATGCTCGTTGACATATCGGATTCGGCGTTGGAGTACACGACGAGACCGACTAAGGGGTCGGATCTGGCGGCGACGATGGTGAAGACCATGAGGAGGATGACGAAACGGTCAGATCCGGGACACGCGGGGACCCTTGAACCTACCGCGACGCACCTAGATTTGAAGGGGGCTCGACGTTAGAACCAACAATGGCGTCGAGTGAGGACGGACGAACGGAGGCACCTATACGGCCTCAAGGAAGTGACGGTTGCGAGGGGCGACGGGTGGAGGGGCGAGTGCGCGGATGGCGGAGGGTGTTGATGGGAGAGGGTCGGAGGGCGGCCTATGGGGATGGGGGGGGGACGGCTCGCGGCGAGCAGGGGCATAACACAAAGGAGAGGAGAAACCCTAGGAGAGCGAGCGCATGGGAGAGAGGGCGAGGGAAGAGGGCCGTCGGCGCTGATGTATACCTCCAACCGAATGGCTGGTGGTGGGCTGCCGAACGGCTGGGCTAATTAGATCTGAGCATTTTGCGGGCCGGGACGGCTAGCCCAAAAAAAGTCTGTTTATTTCGGGCCAAAAAAATCTCACCCATGACAGTCCCACCGGATAGGTCAGCCCTAATTTTTTGGGTCGAGTTCGGGCCGGACCTAGGCATGGGTGGGCCGTCCACGCAGTTTACAGTGTAAAATAGCAAAAAAACAGTATTTCGGGCCAGGATCGGGCAAAGAAAATTTTTTCTGAGTAGCGGGATCTATGGCCAGACCCTGTCCAATGACAGGGACTGATAAATGTTGTGATGGTTGCCTCATTTATTTTTTGTGTGTGCATCAACAGGGATAAATATTGTGAAGTCAATTCTCCCAGATGCTGAACATAGGTTTTGTGCAAGGCACTTGTATCAAAACTTCCACTCAATTCACAAGGGGGAAACATCGAAGAATGATCTTTGGGCAATAGCTAGAGCTAGCAATGTCTCTCAGTGGGAGAAGAACATGGAGCAAATGAAGAAGGATAGTCTAGAAGCCTTTGCTTGGGTTGAACAACTAGCACCTAATACATGGGTAAGGGCGTTCTTCAATGAATTTCCAAAATGTGACTTGCTATTGAACAACAATTGTGAGGTTTTTAACAAGTTACCTCTAAATCATACGTCACTACGCGCTGCGCCTTTCCCCTCACAACTTGCAGCGACATCTTTTCCATATCCCATTAGGTATACTAGCACTGTTGAGCGCGCCGCCGCCGTGCCCGCAATGAACAATGGGGAAAGTATTTTAAATTTGCTGAGGCAAAAAAAAAAGATAGTGAACAGTGAATGTCGATGTTATGTCATGAACAGTGTTGACCAGTAGACGGAGCGCGGAGAAGGCAGCAAAAAACTCCTGGTTGAGGGATATCTTATGAGATGCTAGGGAGATGCCTGTACTCTCAATGCTTGAGAAAATAAGGTGCCAAATCATGAATAGGATCTATACAAAGCAGTAGGAAGCTACAGATAAGTAGACAGGCACTATATGTCCCAAGGTGAAGAAGAAGAAGCTTGATAGACATATAGATGTTGCTGCATCTTGTATGATATATTCTGCAGGATGAGAGATTTTTTCGGTCAATGACAAATATAGGTCCAACATAGTGGACATAAAATGTGAGGTCATGTGATTGTAAGAGGTGTCAGCTAACGGGGATACCATGCTGCCATGCCATTGCATGTTTTAGGGACGATGAAATCAGTTAAGAAACAATGGTGCATGAATGCTATTCGATTGAAACATATATGCAATCATATGGTTATAACATATGGCCTGTGAGAGACAAAATACACTGAGAGAAAATGAATGGGGTTGATGTCTAGCCATCTATTTATGACAAGAAGGTAGGGAGACCTGCAAAGAATAGAAAGAAAAATCCAATAGAATTAGAAGGCGGCACAAAACTTAGCAAACATGGAGTGACAATGCACTGCAGTTCTTGTGGGTCAGCTACACACAACAAAAAAAACTTGCTAAAAATATGCAGATCATAGAAGCATGCCTAATCCAGAAGACGAATTGGAAGAATATGACGACCCAAGCATACTAGAGGTACATGAGGTTTAATCTTTCTTTCGAACAAGTTTTTTTGGTAATTACAATGTTGATGCCTTTACTTTTCAGGACATTATGCCACTAATCTTCTTTTTTATGACATTACGTATCAGCTTAATTGAAAGGTATACTCAGTTTTTTTTTGTATAATGTGTAAGACAACCTAGCACAATCAACAATGCAGCCACATGGTCCATTACCACAAGAAAATATGTTTGTAACTGTGCAAAGGGATAACTTACCTCCACTAAGGGTTACTACAACAATGAACATAGATAGAGATCGAGCTATAGGTACAAGGTCAAGAAAAAAGCAAAGACTGACAGACAGGCTGCATGCTGCAGAATGCAGTGGTATAACTCAAGGGAGAGGAAGCGGATGAGGGCGTGCTGTAAGAACAAGAGGAAGGGGAGGAAGAAGGGGGCATGGAAATTATGAGGATGCATAGGTGCCAGAGCAACCACAGGGAAGTGCGAGAGGTTTCGAATTCTTGTTCTTCTGCGAGAGGTTTCGAATTCTCGTTCTTTGGAAATAGAACGCAGTCTCATGTCGCACCTGAAGAATTGAATAACAGTCAATCTGTTCCAGGAAATACATGACAAGAGGTGCTAAATCCTGGAGACTTGCATCTTCACCTATGATAGTCACTTGAGCAATCTATAATTTGATTTCAGTTAAATGTTTATTTTTGAATTTATTTATCATTGGGATAAGGAAACAATACCCTTGGATGTTAAACTTTGAACAAATTTATGTTATGTCATAATTTGAGACCATCTTTGAGTTACATGTCCCGAATCATGTATATCTACTTGACACGTTTGCTGAGAAACATTCTTCATTCAGAAGTAGTATCTGAAACTAAAGTAGAGCTGAGCTGCCGGCCTTGGGGAGCATGCTGCCGAGGGGATCTCCATGGCTGGTGCCTTGTGCGGGGCATCGACGACGCCCATGACGAGGTCGTCCCCATCAGGAGAATAGGCAGCAGCAGTGAAAGGAAGGCCATGGCTAATGTCGGGGTGGTGCCCAACCCAAGTGACGAGCAGCATGGAAGGAATCGTTATGGCCATTCCGAAGAGAAACCTGACGGCTTGACCACATGACTTGGGCAGTGTTTAGATCGAAAGTTCAAAATTCCAAAAGTCTTACGTCAAATGTTGCGACACTTGCATGGAGGATTAAATATAGACAAAATAAAAAACTAATTGTACAATTTGCTTGTAAATTGCGAGACGAATCTAATGAGTCTAATTAGGCTACGATTAGACACTAAACTACTACAATAACACTTGCTCTAATGACGGATTAATTAGATTTATTAGATTCGTCTCGCAGTTTACAAGCAAACTGTATAATTAGTTTTTTTGTTAGTATCCAAAAACCTCTTTCAATATTTTACGAAATATCCGATGTGACATTAAAACTTTTATAGCGTGGAACTAAACACATATGAGCCAAGCTTAATGGAAGTACGTGGCTCTGCACACGCTGCAACATGAATCAAGTTCTGTGTACGAGTGAGCCGATGCTGTTTGCAATACGAGCCCCTCTGTAGCACACACGCACGGGAGCTGGGGCCTTTGGTAACTTGCTCGACCCTTGGCCCGCCGCCTGGGCTCCGTCTCGCCCGCGGCCGATCTCCTCCATCCGCTCGCCGCGCCGCAACCCGGAGAGGAGACTGCGCTCGGTCGAGCACCACCTGGGGCCCAGCGTCCTCGCGACCATCTCCGGCACGGCATCCGCCCTCTGCAGCCCCGGTGTCCCTGCGACCATCTCCGGCACGGCGTCCGCCCTCTGCAGCCCCGGTGTCGCTGCGACCGTCGCTGCTGTCCTACTTCGCCACTCGCCACTCGCCACTCGCCACTTTGGCCGGCGACGAGCACCACCAGGACACTAGGTATTCCCTCCCTTTGGTCCTCCCTTCCTGCTGTGCGAAACCGTGCGCCCAAACCTTAACGTAATTCATAGGTAAAATCGTGCGCCCAAACCCTAACATACTATTCGTAATCGGATCTGAATCTAATTACAGGTGTATATGCATGTATTATGCCTACTAACTTCGATTGCTTTGCAAAAATTATATTAGGTGTACATGTGTACACCCATGTCCTTTACTGGCTCCGCCCCTGCACCTTGCAAAGAATTGGGTTATTTTTTTTCATCCGGTAGAGGTTTCTTGTCGTTTATTTTCGCAATTAATCTTGAATCCTTGGATTTGTGCCCACTACATCCAGTTCTTGAAGGAGAAACCTATATAGACCACAAAAAGAGGAAGGCAACTGTGCTGGAAAGAGCCACCAGCAGATCTGTTTCCCCCTTCACTGAAAATAAAATTACTTAAGACACTATGATGGATTAGGGTCCAAATGAAATGAGAATTTTTTTAAGCACCATGTCATCACCTTCTGCAGGAATTATGAAGTTTATTATGAAAAAGCATCCTTTAATTTGTATTTTGGGAATAATGGGGCATCATGTATATATTGAGTGCTTGAGCCACATGGTTGTCCTAATTCCTAAATAAAAAAATGGAGATGGTTTGCAATAGCATCCACCTGTTCTAGATTTTTTGAGCTATTGATGAAAGGAAAGTGCTTATTGCTTCAGTGACCATAAATAGGATAGGATGTGTGAATTTTCATGGTTCAACAGTATTCAAAGCCTTCCAAGCATGGATATCTTCCCCTTTTGATGTTTTAACTTATACATAGCCATCTAATTGTTACTGTTATCGTAACAATGGTGAAGTTGGAGGGTTATTTTCCATTATGCAATGAATGTTGAGTGTTAAGAGTATATATATTTGGTAGTTAGGGATATTGTAACCCCATACTGCCATGTGTATCGGGGAGACGTCTTGACTCTTGACCAAGTCTTGTAGTCTATTTATATCACTATAGGGCTCAATGTGATACATCCAATGCATTATACACAGTTCTTCCTGCTTTCACACTAAATCCTTGTGCTATTGGCTTGTAAAATATTTTGTAATGCCCCAGAGTCCACCAAATGGCTTAGATCCACTCTGCACTGAGCGAACCACACCTACCACCATCCCACTTACGCTTTCGTCCTCGCTTCACGTAAAAGGATTAACCGGGGGATGGTGGGATGGACTCTAGAAGCCTTATATGTTGGTCTATCCCACCTGTAACAACCAAGGTGGGACTAAACTCTCCATAATATCTCATTAACAGGCACATGAGCCACTATGGGCCACTATGGGCCAAATTCCAAACTGGGCCGGATGTGACATATTTCTCAATGTTAAAAAAAATCTAAGATATTTGTACATGTAGGCACATACCATCCTACATTGCAATGATTAGAAGATGTGATGGTGGTTTAATTTTTGAGAATCTGTATCAATCTCGAGGCATACTTTGATTATGGTGATTGTACATATACGGGAATAATCTTGTACTCAAGTTATTCTATTGACTTTCTCCTTTTCTTTGTTACTGAAGAGCTCAGCAATAAAGTCTAGTGAATTGTGTTTTCAGGTAGTATTAGTGAATAGTGATTTTGAATGGCTTCGGCAAGAAAAGTAAGAAACACGAATAAGCGTTATGCCAAAATCAATGAAGATTGGCAGGATAAAGATACAACAAGTGTACCTACAAGTAAAGTGCGAGTAAGTACATGTGAAAATCAACATTTTTTCTTCTCACATGCATATTTTTTCTTCATTTTTCGTATTCTGCAAAGAATGTAACTTATTTCTATGTGATTATATGACATGGTAGTATTCTGTGGACTATCAGTTAATAGTTTTTTTTTCTAGATATCTTATGTTTTCAAGGAAAAATGTGGTTTCAAGCATGGTTTTGGGTGCTGCCATTGATTTAAGTAGTTAGCAGTACCTTCGCTTTGTCATTGATCACTGATAAAAGAAAAACTCATTTACAGAAGAAAAAGTTATCAGACATGCTTGGGTCTCAGTGGAGCAAAGATGAGCTTGAGCGCTTCTATGGTGCCTACAGAAAATATGGAAAAGATTGGAGAAAGGTCTGTTTTTAATCTTTTATAGACAACTGATACAAGGGAAATGCATCAATATGAGTTGCACTTTCCCAACATTCAATATGTTAACCTGAGAGTTAATTTATCTACTTTGATACCTATTTCAGTTTAATGATTTTTCATTTCACTTTTTAGGTTGCTGGTGCTATCCGTGATAGAACATCTGACATGGTGAAGGCTCTTTACAATATGAATAAGGTAAATATTGGGCTGGTCATGTTATACACTTGCTCCCATTCCATTTAATAACCTAACTTTCTATAGACAAGTTCAATGGATCAAGGTAGCAATGGGTCGTTTGCTTGGTCTCATATTTTTCTGCCAAATTCACAACTATATTCCTATATACGCTTTATTGTGCTAAATTTATTATGTGGCATATCCAGGCATATTTATCTCTTCCGGAGGGAACAGCAACTGCTGCGGGATTAATTGCAATGATGACCGATCACTACAATATTCTGGTGAGACTATATTTAAGTGGTCAAACACTATAGGGGTTACTATTTCCATATATTCTTCAATTCTTTTCTGTAATATGTGAAAAATTGTGTGAATAGACATTTTTCTCCTTATCTGTGTGCATCTTTGTGACCATGGGATTAAGAGTAATAACGTTAGCACTGCCTCAAAAACAGTTGTTTTGCTTCTTATTATATGCAAAATCAGTAATTAGTTCTGCATCACACAAATGCGATCTATTTGTTGCACATGAGTAAATGAATTGAATTGCCTTGCTGGGATCAACTCCTTATGTGATGGGGTAAGTGATTTCAGCAGCCGTGAATTTCATTTCAGAATAATGCTGTATGCATAATGGACTGTAGGATGGAAGTAACAGTGATCGAGAAAGCAACGATTCACCAAAAGTTTCTAGGAGGCTACAGAAGCGTGGTCGTGCAAAACTTCAATCTGAGTCTAAGACATCTGATATGCATTATACTGATCTGTTGCAACCTCAGCCTGCTTCATCGAGCTATGGATGCCTTTCTTTGTTGAAGAAAAAACGTTCTGGAGGTAATTTGACATATTCCTATGTACATATGCCTGGTCTTTGTATCAGGACAGGAGTGATGTTTTGTACAACTAGGAAAACATACAAAATCTTTGATATTACCTGGCTATGTGGGAATCTGAGATATACAGAATTGTATGGAACAATGGTTTGGTTCCACAAATGCAATATTATGGGAGCTAGTTCTAGCAGGCCAATGAAAATCAGTGTTTTTTTCCCTCTTCTGTCACTCAGCTCGTAGTCAACTTTGAAATGCTTTGGTTGCTATAACTTGGAGTATGCAATTTAGTTCGCTCAGAAGAATGCGGTCCTATTCAATACCTGAATGCAGATAAAACAATTGTGGATTCTTTTTACTTTGTTAAGCTCAACCTGTTGTCATTTTGGCACTAGGCTTTTAGGCAGCAAAGTATCAGTCAATTGACATCTTGACTGCACAAGCATCTATCTTGAGTTTGGATTTACAATAGTATGGAGTTAGTAGTACCCTAAATCTATGGCTATGCTTCCTATCCTGTTTTTGAAGCCAGTAATATGGATATCTTTTGATGATCATAAATCTGATATAAGACCCTTCAGATAACAATCTGGATGCTAGCTATGATTCTGCTAAGTATCAATCATGCAGATAGCATAATCTTCTATAGTCTGGCGAGATCTCTTTTGGATTTGGTATTACTATTTACTAGGCATTCGAACTATGTCTAATTTTCTTGTTCTTGAACATATCATCTATTTTTTTTAATACCGTGAAGTTATTGTCCTTAAATGAATTCTGCAACTTATTCTAGAGCACAAAAAACCATCTGATTCCTTAATCTGGCCAGTCTTGGTGTCAATATAGTCCCTCTGCACTTTATTTTTGCAATGAGATTTGTGTCTCTTTCAGCAAAGTGAATTTTATCACAATTTCATTTTGTTTTCTTAACCAAGGACACTTGTTTTGCCTCCCTTTTCGTGCCTGTAAAACCTTTTCATGTTTGCACCTGATTTATCTGGTTGCATTATCTTCCTTCAATATCAAGAACTTATAATTGCTTGTAAACATGAGATTTTTACTTAACCAAAGTTAAGAAGGAAGTACTTGCTTTTCATCGAATGAATCACCTAGTGCTGCCTTAACATTTTTTTTTTAAAAAAAAGAGATTATACAACTTTGCTTTCTTCAAATCTTGATAATGGGGTTGATGTCTTGAAATCTTTCTAGACCTATTTGTCACAGGGAACAGGCCACGTGCTGTTGGGAAAAGGACTCCAAGAGTACCTGTTGCAAGCATGTACCATCGAGATGACAGGGGTGCATCAAATAGACAAGCTAAACCTGATGCTAACAATGGTGATGATGAAGGAGCTCATGTAGCTGCGCTTGCTCTGGCGGAGGTATATCAAAGAGGAGGCTCACCTCAGGTTTCCCATACACCTCGGAGATCTGGTGATCATATGTTCCTGTCTCCTGCTAAAAGTAGTGACAAAAAAGTAAGAAACTAGAATTATATGCCTCCACCCATTTTTATCAGTCACTCATTTAGTAAAGTAATTGCATGATCAAGATACCTGTATGGCACTTGCAGAATGCTGATTCAGAGATGGGAAGCTCAAAGCTGCATGGATTTCAGTTGGATGCTGATTACCCTGAAGGTAGCTTGGGAAGTAGGGAAGCCGAGACTGGCGATTATACCAAAGGTGCATCCTATTTGATAGCTAACAAAGGATCTCCATCAAGCAAGCCTCAGAAGAAAGTCAAGAGGCCTCAAAAGAGGAGAAAAAAAGCTGTACGCAAAACAGGTGATCAGTTTGAGGATGATAGAGAGGCTTGTAGTGGTACTGAGGAAGGGCGTAGCATGAAAAAGGCAAAAGAGGAAACAGAGCTGGAGACATTGGGAAGCAAAACTGCATGGCCATCTAGCACATCAAATAAAAGAAGTCGCCAACTCTTTTTTGATGGTATGTTTTCTGTAAATCAGCACTGAAATATCAAAATGACAATACATGTCAGCATTCTCTTTCGTCATGTATGAATTGAAATTGAGCAATGAATTTGTTTAATTTCTTTTCATTGACTGTACTGCACAATATTTTCTCTATTCGTGGAATAGAAATACAAAGAACTAAAGCAAATGTGCCCTATATTATGGAATGAGAATTCCCTTCTAGTGTGAAACGAAAGTTTCAGTGAACAAGCATTTTAAAAGTGTAGGGTACTTCCAATTTGTGGGATGGAGAAAAGAAACCTGTTTTGAGTCATCTTTGTCACGTTCCAAATTCTTTTTAGGATATTGTTTATGTGTGTATTGCACTATCATATATAACCCAGGAAACATAAATAGAACTATACATTTTTGTCAGGTATCATACTGATTTTTTCCTGCCATAAATATGTCCTAAGTGTTCTTTTTAGTTTAGTCATTTGGTTTTGATATACACTCATATGCTCTAATACTTTAGTGTGATGCCTATTTAGTTTTAGGATGATCTGTTGGTTCTTGCTTTCTTTACACATATACAGTACTAACCATCAAACCGCTCTTGTTTTGCAGATGAAAGATCAGCTCTAGATGCATTACATACTTTAGCTGATCTATCTGTGAATATCCTACAACCATCTCCAGTTGTTGAATCTGGTTAGTCTTATCTTATACCATATTCAGTTTGTGTTATATTTTGAATACTACGTTCTGATGCAACCCGTTTTGTTCCATTACCATATTATTTTCTTCTCGTACTAAATCGCAAGATGGCAGAACAATGCCATGGTTGTATTGTAGCAGGTGCAGTGTTTCAGTTTGTGCGTTTAAATTCATCTGCCGCTCTTTTGACTAATTTGCGTAGAGGTTTGGAATGTTTATACTTTATAGACATATTCAGAGGGATTAAACTTGGACTATGCAGTATTTTATCTTTCTTGAATAGCTGGATGGATGGAGTTGCATCAACCAATGCAGTATTTTATCTCTCCCACAGTCCACACAGGCACCCACAAAAAAAGGGAGGTAGGCCCTATTTGGATGGAATATTAACCAGCATCCACATGGTTTGTTTGGACATATAGATGGACTGTATCCAGGGCAAATATGGATCAGAACCATCCGTCACATCCCCCTGTCCTTCAAATGTTTGCAGTCTGATAATTTAATGGCCACATTTCTGGAATTTCTACTGTCCCTCAACAAAAGTATCAACTCAATTGATGTCACAAAACATATTTAGCCTAATATGCACCATGATGTTCCTTAACTCCATGCATAGTGATGAATATTTTGTGTTGTAATAAGCATAAGCATTGCATGGGAAATCCCACAAAAAATACATAAAAAGTGTGTTGCAAAATTAGCAGCCATCAATATTTTTTAACGATTTTGCTCACCTTTTTTAGTGGTGAAGGAGAATAGAATTGATGGGATATTGGTTGATGTATTGCATTGGGCTTCATGGGCTGATTATATAGAGTACATAGGACTAACACCCCACGTGGGTAGACAATGTGGTACTATTCCTATTTACTCTAACAAGAGGTGGCTCATCTACTGCTTAGCAGGCACCACACTGCAGCTTGCCTTTCCCTTTTTATGACATTGCTTCTATTAATTATAGTGTTATTAATGGTGCCCCCAATGGATTTTCAGAATCATCAGCACAGATTAAGGATGAAAACAAAGACAATGATTCTGATGGAAAGCCTGGTATACCTGCAGCAGCTGTATCGGTGTATGAGCAGAAAGATAACTCCAAAAGTACATCAAAGAAACTCAAAAGGCAGTCAGAAATGGCAAGCACTGATATGGTTACTAGGAAAAAAGGCAAACTTGCTAAAGATAGTAATCATGATGGGAGCACCACTTCTGAAGTAAAGCAGCAAGCTTGTACATGTGGTGTCAAAACAGAAAAAAAGAAGAAATCTTCCATGGGAAAGGTACTTCAACAATTATATATGTTCAACATTTTCTGCAGTAGTGGTTGCGCGATAGTTGAAGGATATAAATTATGTAGTCAAGTTTATAAATTGCAGATAGTATTTTAGGGATTGGTTTCAGTGTAGTCTATATGCTGGTATTGATTGCTATATTCTCATACGGTAATTCTATTAGTATTTTAACCATGGCATCTTTGACAATGCCTTTCCATTGGTGAATATGGTGGTCAGGACGGTGATTGGAGAAGTATCCGTCTGGTGTGCTGCCAGGCCTAGGGATGTCAGAAACTTGGTCTTGGGATTAGTCTGTTTTTTTTTTGCCTTCCCCAGTTTCCATAGTACTAGTGGTTGTCTCTCTCCTGTCCGTGGCATGATTGTTCTAATTAACTAGCATGTTTGTGTTGTGTTTTAGGTGCTCTGTTAGACTGTTACCTTTTTTTCCTGTTTTTGAAATTACATGCCCATGCCATTTGAGAAAAAAAAAAAGAATTCTACAAGTACTCACAATTTATGTTTGTGGTTGTGCTACAAGTACTCACAATTTATGTTTGTGGTTGTGTACTATGTGATTTATGTCTTTCTTATATCAAACTAATGTTACCCTCATCAAGGATATGTACAGGGATGTGGTGACGTTTGTCCGAACATGTGATGGCGATTAAAATAGGACTGCATCAGGGGTCAGCTTTGACCCCTTATTTATTTGCTTTGGTGATGGATGAGGTCACAAGGGACATACAAGGTGATATCCCTTGGTGTATGCTCTTTGCTGATGATGTGGTGCTAGTTGACGACAGTAGGGCAGGGGTTAATAGGAAGTTAGAACTATGGAGACACACGTTAGAGTTGAAAGGGTTCAGACTTAGTAGGACTAAGACCGAGTACATGAGGTGCGATTTTAGCGCGACTAGGCATGAGGAGGGAGACGTTAGCCTCGATGGGCAAGTAGTGGCCAAGAAGGATACTTTTCGGTATTTAGGGTCGATGCTACAAAAGGATGGAGACATTGATGAAGATGTTAGGCATAAAATTTCAGCCGGCTGGTTGAAATGGCGTCAAGCTTCTGGCGTCCTCTGTGACAAAGGGGTGCCTTAGAAGCTGAAAGGTAAGTTCTATAGGACGGCGATTCGTCCGGCGATGTTATACGATGCTGAGTGTTGGCCTACAAAAAGGCGACATGTCCAGCAATTGAGTGTAGCAGAGATGCGTATGTTGCGTTGGTGTTGTGGGCACACAAGGAGGGATAGAGTCCGGAACGACGATATTCGGGATAGGGTTGGGGTGGCACCAATTGAGGAGAAATTGATTCAACATCGGTTGAGATGGTTTGGACATGTCCAACGGAGGCCTCCTGAGGCACCGGTGCGTAGTGGAGGCGGGCCGATAATGTAAAGAGCGGTAGAGGTCGACCTAAACTAACTTGGGACGAGTCTGTTAAGAGAGATTTTAAGGAGTGGAATATCTCCAAGGATTTAGCTATGGACAAGAGTGCTTGGAGATTGGTAATCAACGTGCCTGAACCGTGACCTCTTTTTGTCTTGTGCCCTTTATGTCCCTTTATGTGTCTCCCTGTTTCTCGTCTCTTTTGGGTTTCATCTCTAGTCTACCCCAACTTGCTTGGGACAAAAGGCTATGTTGTTGTTGTTGTTATATCAAACTAATGTGGATATTTATATAAAATTTGCACATGCGCTGTGTAGTGGCTGCTATATTCCAAAATGCTATTTTTTTCTTAATACGCAAGAGAACTGCATTTTGCATTACAAAGAGAATGAAGTTTGTTACATCTGCTCTCGCAGTTTCAGTTTTAGGTTGCATATGCCCTTTTTTAATCATGAATGACCATAGCCTACTAGTTACCCTCTACTGGCTCCTAATGCCACCAGACCGTTAGCACAGCATATGTGTATCTTTATCATTCGCTGCTCGTAGGAGTCACTGGGCAGATGGAGAGCCATTGTTTAAAACGATGTCATTACATTGCTTCCAGAGCATCCAGGCACCAAGGATGACTAGGGTGTTGAACCCCTTATGCAAGTCCCCCACCTGTACTCCCCTCTGCCCTGTGCCACCATTGGGCAAAGACAATGTCCTCAGTACTCAGCGTGAGCTCCTGCAGGCGTAACCTGCTGAAGGGTGCCACAACTCTCCGGCGTGTCATCTTGGTCACACAAGGGGCAACAGGCCGCATATGGTCGTCCATGTTTAGCCGGCCTGTCCGCCGTCCAACACCTGTTCAAAATTACTAGCCATGCCCCACAGGCGGAAAAAAAAATGTATGAGCTCGTGCCGCTCAGGATCAGCCGTGCGACACCGCCCGTGCGCACGACGCGTGTTCTCTTGCCGAATCGGAGGAGTATTTCCGGGAATACAACGCTAGTAGGTTACGCGAGTCGCCGGCGGGCTGCCGAGAGCGTGAGAAAAAAGAAAAAACACAGCACGGAAGGATATGCATCGAGATTAGCACGAAGATAACAAGTAGATGGCGTATAGGCGGTGCTGTACGGGAGGCGGATTGCGGCACGAGCGCATAGAATTTTTTCCCCCACAGGAAGAATTTGTAGCACACAGGCACCCACGACTTCCGCAGTCTCTTTGCTGGTTCGAAGCCATTGTAAAACACCAACAATTCCCCCGGGCTGCTGTGGTGCCAGTGAAGCTCCACCTCTTGCAGAAGGTCCCTGATGTCAAGGTATCTAGAGAGTGCTTCGGTATAGCGCAATCATGTTGGATGCCAGGTCCGACAGATGCTGACCGTACAGCCACAGGTCCTTACAAAACAACAAAATGCTATTTTAAACTGGTATATTGTATATGTAGTGCCTTGAACCACTACTGCTGTTCCGTCTTCTACCACCGCTATTTAGTTTCTTGTTCGTTTGTGGTGTGCATAACTTCTACTCTATGTGCAGATTTTGAAAGATGAAAAGAATATGCCAAAAGATGTCGAGAAGACTGAGGTAACTAATCCTTTCTATTGCTGTCTTCTCATTATTGCTCCTGATAAACTTTTTCATGGGGGTTCAGTTTCAACTTTCCAACTGATCTGATTCTTTCCTCTTAGCATTCAATTCCTATGCATTTATGCTTATTTGTTTCAAGAACCACCGCCCTATAATTAATTTGTGTATCATAGTTTCCTAAAATTTTTTGTGTATCATAGGACCACTCTGTAATTTTCATGGGACAGCCTCCCCCCTAGCCTTGTGCTTACTAGAGATGGGCTGGATATACTGATTTCGTCCATTTCTCAAACCCTCACAAACTTGTGGAATGCATTTCTCAACTAAATCTGGACAAGAGTTTATTTTTGCTTATAGTGGTTAGTGATGTAGTCAACCTTAACCTATTTAGTTTGATTGGATGACTATTAGTTTTAAAGACTTGGTTTGGCTATACCAAATCTGCTCTGAAGGTGTAAATATCATTTGTCGTTGCATATGCTGAATAAGTGTGTAGGCTAGATCACATATGTGTTTTGATTTGTAGACAGCCTGCTAAGTATAAGCTTTTGAGAGTTCTGTCCATAGCTTCTTGCTATGCAGCTGTTTGTCAAATTATCATATTCTTATAAAAAGTATAATCCTTTCCTTTTTCTGTTGGATATTGTTGTTTTGCTGTAAAGGCCTGATATCTTGAGAAACCATCCATATTTACTTGATTGATGTTGCAATTTCATATTATTTACACTCAAACGATGTTTCTTTTCTCCAACGCGCAGGAGAGCTGCATATCATTATATTAGAAATAGAAAGGGGATGTTCTTTGGTTATATTAGAACATTTTAATGCATTACTTCATTATACACCATGTATTGTACGGAGTACTAGTCTTCACTGAATAACTCTCTAGTTCTTTGGTTTTCTCAAATTGTCACCCGCCCATGCATGATCAAGTTTTACCCTCCTACATACCTCCTTATGCTTGCTGGGACGCACAATAATTTTTTCCTGTTATATGTATATTATAGGTTTCTCCTGAAGAAGAGAAGGCATCTTCGAACAAAAGTAAGGATACTCATATTAGTCTAATTTTAAAACAAAACAAGTTCAGAGTACAGGGATGTTCTACAGCACATGCTAATTTTGTGAATGTAGCCATGGATATCGCAGAGACAACTACACAAGTTGCAACAACACTGCAAGCTGACTTGATGGCAAAGGGTAAAAGCCGCCGCAAATTAGGCATTCAGAAATCACTAACTCAAGAATGTAAACCTGCCGAGGGCGCTGGTGATTCTGGAAGTGATAAATTGTCTTACTCACTAAGTAATATTATTGATCTCAAGGTATTGCTTTCTATCTTGTTTAGTGTACTGGTCGTTGTGTTTCATTACTTGGCATGGGTGAAAAGTCATTTACTTTATTCTAACCTAATGCAGGACAAACTCTCTCATTGCTTATCATCACGTTTGCTCCGTAGATGGTGCATGTTTGAGTGGTTCTATAGTGCAATTGATTACCCATGGTTTGCAAAGAGTGAATTTGTTGAGTATTTGAACCATGTCAAGCTAGGTCATGTTCCAAGACTGACTCGTGTCGAGTGGGGTGTCATACGAAGGTTCGTAATCTTCAACTATTTTGTTAGGTTTAGTTGTATTTGTCCCCTAAGTGTAATGTTTTCGCAGTTCTCTTGGAAAGCCCCGTCGATTGTCGATGCAGTTTTTGCACGAGGAGAGAGAGAAGCTTGCTCAGTATCGTGATTCAGTCAGACAGCATTATACTGAACTTCGATCTGGCGTTAGAGAAGGTCTGCCAACGGATCTTGCACGACCTCTAGCAGTTGGGCAGCGTGTTATAGCCTGCCATCCTAGAACAAGGGAACTTCATGATGGGAATGTTCTGACTGTCGATCATAATCAGTGCCGGGTTCAGTTTGATCGACCTGAACTGGGTGTTGAGCTTGTGAAGGTAATCAGCTACTATCTCACTTATGTTTTGACCATTTTATTGGGAGTTTCATTTAATGTCTTTTGACTTAAATGCTTTCAGCTTATTTGTGATTACCTGTACTCCAGATATCACCATGACTTATAATAACTCCACTGTCCTATCTGGACATGCTCCATTGCTTGCCTAGAGCCTATAGAACGCTGGGAATGAATAAAAGGGTTCCCAGTCTCATCTCTTTTGGCCCTTTTTAGCCTTGGAGCCTCTTTAGCGTTTACATCGCCAGAGAAGAGCCTGCCCTTGGTCCTCTGACCTGTACCCACAAATGCACATGAATGTCATGTTTCTGAACTTACTCTCAGAGAGTGATTTTCTGTATGTTTGTTCCTTGTGGTTCCCTTGTTATATCGCATATACTTCAACCAAGTGTCCTTGGTTTTACTGTCTATTTTTGGTTGCTGTGCATATTGTGGAATCTAATTTATTGCATAGGATTTTTTCTACATCGGCAGTTATACATTGTGCATCCAAAATGATGGAAGAAGTGCACTGTAATATCCACCACAAATGCTAAACCATGACATTACTTTTTTGGTTGGGAATAATTTGCCTCAATGGGATCCATGCAGTCCATTATCCTCTAATCTATTGTATGTGTTCCTTGTACAGTTGTACTCGTTTCCTTTATGCCTTTGTCTTGCAACACAACTAGGGAAATCCTTGTGGAAGATTATTTACCTCTCTATGAATGATGTTTCAGCTTCACTCAAATATAAATAACAAATATTAATCCAATGATGAAACTCTTGAAAGAGTTGGCGTGTCAAATATGGTTTACTGAAATGAACTTGTTTTGCAGGATATTGACTGCATGCCTCTACATCCTCTGGAAAATTTTCCTGAATCTCTCAGACAGCAAAGCATCATCAATGGATATTACAGCCACTTATCAGAAGCAAAATATGAGGATCAGATGAAAGAATTGGCTAGCGGAGGTGCAGCAAGATCCACATCGAATTTGAATGGTGCAGATGCAACCTTCCCTTCTGGTCATCCGATGAGTACCTTAATGAAGCAAGCCAAGGTAGCATGTTTGATGTGGAAGCTATTTGCCTTTCTATAGTCAATGTAGAATAAGCTAACTGCATTCCTTTTGGGATTTGTGCAATAGGGTGACTCTAATTTATTCTATTGCACAGGCCAAAGCGACAGTTAATGAGGTTGCAGTTGCAGCACAACAGTCAATGTACAATCAACCATGCACACTTTCGCAGATACAGGAAAGAGAAGCTGATATAAGAGCTCTTGGTGACCTATCACGTGCTCTTGATAAAAAGGCAAGTGCAACAAGGCTTGTGCCTTATTTTCATCCCTCTCTCTCTCTCCCTCTCTCCCTCCCTCACTCACTCTCACTCTCACTCTCACTCTTCCATTACAACAAGTTTCAGCTTCTGGTTGATATAAGCAAATACTAGCATGTTGGCAACCAGCCTCCCTGCACTGGTGAGCAACCAGCTCACCCTCACACACACACACAACACTTGGCTAGAGATAGAAGGAGTTGAGCACAGAACACAGCACACACAAGTGCAGCAACTCCCCTTTCTATTGCAGTATATGGAGTATAGGAATTTAACCAGGTATACTAGTACCTGGGCTGAGATCAGCCTCCAACTACTCTACATGGCTGAGGTAAGCCATGACTAAGTGGCCTATTGCCATACCTACAGCAGTAAGGTGGGAGAGGGAAAGGATAGGAAGGAATTGACCCAATCCCAACTCCCTGCAGCAAAACAATCAAAGGATGCAGCAGATTATCTTACATAGCAAATAGCAAAACAACTCTTTTAGCACAAAGCACAAACTCATACCATGACTAGCACTTAATCTTGACTAGTTGTCATCTAGACGGTCTGATCGTGTGCCCAGTAAGTTGGGAGAGGGAAAGGATAGCAAAACAATCAAAGGATGCAGCAGATTATCTTACATAGCAAAAAGCAGAATAACTCTTTTAGCACAAAGCACAAACTCATACCATGACTAGCACTTAATCTTGACTAGTGGTCATCTAGACGGTCTGATCGTGTGCCCATGCTGTCTAGACGCTAGACTTGAGGGCCTTGACTAGTGTCAAGATGTAGTCTAGACATGAACAGTGGACACTTGAGATGGGCTACTGGTCATAGTCTCAGAGAGTATAAAGTATAAAATGGGGATAATCCACTTGTCCTGTATGAAAGATAAGTTACTTTTCCCAGATCAGGATATGGCTACAAAGTACTGTAATCGTTGTAAAGATCCTTGCTGGTATGCTGTTTGTATGTTGCCACCAGACATGTTGGCCATTCTTATAATGATTTTTTGAATATATACGTATTTAAATTTCACATTGTTCAAGTGATTTACGATGAACTATGAATCTATTTGTAGGAAGCTTTGCTGGTGGAGTTGAGGCACATGAATGAAGAAGTGTCTGGAAAGCAGAGGGATGGGGAAATTATTAGAGACTTGGAGCATTTCAGGAAGCAATACGCTATGGTGCTTGTGCAGCTAAGAGATTCGAATGATCAAGTAACCTTCCCCAGTTCAAGTATCACTTTGATAACTTGGTTTTACCTACTTAGGTGAATGATACTACACTTTTCCTACTCAGGTGGCTGCAGCTCTGCTTTCGCTTCGCCAACGCAATACATATCATGGGAATCCAGGGCAGTCTAAATCCATGGAAAATGGCATAGCCCTTGCTGGAGCATCAGATCCGTATAACCTTTTCAGTTATATTAATCCAGAGTCTGATTCTCAAGTGATCGAAGTTATCGAGACTTCGAAGTGCAGGGCAAGAATGATGGTTGATGTTGCTATCCAGGTCTGTTGGCCAGAATTATTTGTATTCTTTTATGTATCATATCAGCCTATCTGACTTAGGGTTCCTCATGGTTCTGATTTACTTACCTATTTATATAATTTTAATTATTGTCTCTACATTTTGAACTGAATGAGCATTGCTTTCCATGTTTCTTTCTGAGGCAAACAATAAAATTTTGCATTTAAGATTTGAATTGACAGGAAATCAATAAACTTGCTCAGTAGTGAGTGCTCACTACTCAGCAATTCCTACTTACTGGAATACAAATTACCTGTCTAATAAATACTAAATGCTGAGTTCATGATCGAAGTAATAAAACCTTGGACCCTTTTTACCCAATCAGTTCTATTTGAATTTTCTTTAAGTTAATCATGAACTTGTTATGACTTCAAATTGGACATTTCCTTTTGAGATGCACTGTCAGCTTGTTGGGGCCAGCTTCCATGTGTCAAAACTCTTGTTTGTTATGTCTATTGTCTGATTAGAGGGTTCATATAGTTTTATAATTTCTCTGTTTGGTTGAAGCATTACCTATTTTATTCTATGGATCCATTTTTGGTGCTACATACATCTAAGAATTTTCTTCCCTTCCTCACATTTTAAACTTATTTGTTTAAATGCACTTGTTGTGATTTTCCCCTTTGACCAGGCTATGTGCAAAGTGAGTGAAGGAGAGAATGCTTTTGCAAAAATAGGGGAAGCACTAGATCACTTGAATAGCCGCGGTACTGGCTCTGGTTCAAGTATACTTGGCATAAGACGGATACCTCCTGATTCAGGACAGTCAAATGCATCTTATCATGATAATTGCACAACTACCCCTGCAGCAAACAGCAGTTCAAAGTTGCCCAACGGCTGTGACTCGGAAGCTCAATTTCCCAAAGAGTTGATATCATCCTGCGTAGCTATGATGCTTATGATAAAGGTTAATCATCCGAGCTCCACATGTTATTTACACTTACATTCCAACCCCCCCCCCCGCCCCCCCCGTCCCCCCCCCCCCCCCCCCCCCCCCCCCCCCCCCCCGTGCCTAGTGTTCTAAAGCTTCCATCTGTTGCATTCACCAGAACTGCACGGAGAAGCAGTATCACCCTGCTGAAGTCGCGCACATCCTTGATTCAGCACTGTCAAGCGTACAACCGTGCAGCTCCCAGAACATTCCGATCTTCAGAGACATCGAAATGTGCATGGGCATCATCAAGAACCAAATGCTGGCGTTGGTACCCACTCCAAGTGGCTAAGCTCCACTCCTGCCGCGGGTATCCTAGGCTCGGCATTCCTTAGGCTATTAGCTAATGTATGTATTTTGGAAACGAAAAACCGGATACCTGTATGTGGTGCGCAATATTCCTTTTTTTCCATTTTTTTGTTGTCTGTATGTACAAGTCGTGTATTATTATTTATTATTGCCTGTTATTAAATATTCAACCGGGGGTAAAAATTATGTGCTCTCTCTGTCTCTGCCCCTGTCTCTGCCGACTCTATTAATATGTACTATTTGCATTTTAATAGTGAGGTTGTAGGCAGAGGCTTATGCGTGGGAAACGATTTTTACATCTTGTAGTTTGTACGTGGAACTACAAACTGATCAACCCCGTTCCTACTTGAGTATACTACGAAATTAAAGTAGAGACTGATTAAAAATTCGAAACCAGGGAACCTAACCATTTTTGAATTTGATTCAATATACTCCCTTCATTCCAAATTAAAAGATGGTTTGGTTTTTCTATAAAAAAGCTATATATGTCTAGAAAAGTGAAAATGTCTTATAATTCGAAACGAAGAGAGTATTTTGTAGTTCAACATATTTTTTTTGTATTTTGTACTTCAACATTTTGTATGAAAAAAAATTAGAAACCAACAACCGATTGGAATATAAAGTGTAAATGGAGTAATTTCAAAAAAAATATATATATGAATGCAGTACTCCCGAGCATCTTCAACAGGACCCCTACTTGACTTCCTACTTCAAATTTAGGTAGCGGAGACCAAAAAACCAACTCTAACAGACTCCCTAGGCCTTCTACTTTTTCTCCTCCACCCTCTACTTCTGTTGGCCCCCTACTCTTCATCATACAAAATCTGGATAAGAGAGATGACAAAAGAGCCCTACGCGTCATTGACTGCTAAAACGAATTTGAGTAGTATGGTTTAGGTGGTATTGCTGGAGTTGGAAGCAAAATATGAGTAGTCTCAAAATAGGTGACTTCCTAAATAGAGAAGTAGGGAGTATGTTTTAGGTAGTATTGTTGGATATGCTCTTATACTTGCGCCCGCCGGCAAAATGAAGGCAGCAGCAAAAACTTGCGCCCGCCGGCCTTCGAACTCGGCACCTCAGCACACCCGCCTCGCTGCGCTAGCCATTTGGCCTGATGAATGTTCTCGTATATAATGCACATGCAACCATATTTAATAGGGGTAGACATGGAAAACTCTACCCTAATTAATCACTCCTTGGTATGCTAAATGCTGTCTTAAACGTCATTTTTTTTAGTATGGAGGGAGTATATATATATATATATATATATATATATATATATATATATATATATATATATATATATATATATATATATATATATATATATATGACCATACTAATTAGCAGCCTGCCCTGTCAATAACATTGAGCGCTCCCCGCCGTAGGCACCAAACGGTGCAATTTTTCCGACGAGCATTCATGTGACCAGGATAATGGAAAGGTGGTCTCGTCATGCATGAAGTGTCCCATTAATTGATCTGTTGCCGTTTTTCTAGAAGTAACGAATCAATGCTGGAATTTGGAAACGGGTGCATGCGAATCATCAGGGATCAGTATTAGTACTTTATGCCGCATCTTGCATGCAAAGACCGGCAACATAATTAACGTGTGACCGCTCCTTTAAAGAACAACGTCCTACGTACGTACGTAGCGAAGAATGTATGTACTCCTACATGTACATAATGCGCTAAGAATGGGTCTTAGGCCCACCCTGCCCCAATGACCTAGCTTCCATGCATGGTTCTAAGAGCAGCCGCAACGTATGTTTAAGGCTCTTTTTCAGCAAGCGAACAAGTCATGTAGGCTGGGAGAAAATGCTCCAGCGTATAAGCTTGATTGATGAACAGACTCTTTCCATTTCCAACCAAATAAAGTAATCTTTCTCTATCCATCTACGTACTGTGTCTAGCCAGATAACATCCTCTGTAGTGTAGTGTAGGGTGGGCAAATAGCTTTTCTTTTCTTTTGCACTGGTGGAAACTTGAGCATGCAGCTGGCGCTAGCATTTGCTAGTTACCAGTTTACCACTATACATATGTCCTCCAGCACATGTGGTGTTTCTCTCAAGAATTGGAAAAAAATGGGTCTGCATCGCTTGCGTATGAGAAGAAATCGATTTTTATAGGTAACCATTTCTAAAAACGTATTAAATATTTTTAGGGGATCGCTACCAATACCATTTACATTGGCGGTTGAAATTACGACCGAGTCTGAAAAAACGATGCACCTCTATGAATTGCCTGGGTACTAGTATATAATACAGGTCAGTGTTGCATAGGACCATTTTTTATCGAACGTGGATGCACACTACACCAATTTAAAACCCATATCACAAGGAAAAAAAAGATTTGCTATACCTTGGAGTTTGGATGCCTAATTTGTTAGATGCTTTTAGGCAACAGTCTTATATAACTGACTAGTATAATTATAAGGTGAACTTAAAGATAATTTATAAGTTTTTTTTATCTATAGTCAAATAATAACAAAATTATCGATTACTTGAAAAATAAAAAATAAGGCACCTCAGATATAAGCATTGTTTGGATGCCAAGGTCCAAAGTTTAGACCGCTTACTTTAGCTCTTGAAACCCCAAACAAAAGATCTAAAGTGTTGTCTAAATTTTTGTCAACCTCATAAAAATTTTAAACCACAAAAGTGAGCTAAAGTTATTTAAAATTTTTGTTTTTAACTTTAGTCAACTAAACTTTAGAGCATTTGGATCTAAACAGATTATAGAAGTGGAGAATTATACTACCAAACAACAACGGCTAGACATCACAACAAAGACAACGCACATGTCTTTTCATGTACAAGTAGTATGTCTGTATCAAAATTTTGTATGATCTACATGATTTTCGGTCCTGCAGATACCCTCTTTGGTAGGCCAAATGCGATGAGAGTCTCATCACGTTTTTGTTGTGGCAAGACATTGTCGTGTTCATTTGTGATATATATGATCCGACCCCGTCACAGTCGTAAAATAGTTATTGCTGTAGCTCGACTGGCCCCTTTGTGTGCATATAGTATTTTTTATTACTATAATTAACGGGTGCGATTTTCAATTTGCCAGGTGCATGTCTACTATAATAAATGTGTAGAAGCGTCTAGATCCGGAAAGTTTTTTTTTATTATTCTCTATATTACTTCTAATAATTCCGTACTAGCTCATGTACAGTAAATTATGCTCTTTATTAATATTAACATTTGCTCCGGTAAATAATTATGGACCGGCTCATTTACAGTAAATTTTGCTCTTTATTACTATTATCATTTGCTCCGTTAAATAATTATGGACAGGCTTGTGCACAGTAAATTTAGCGGTGCTACTTACCGAGGTGTCCGGTCTCAAAGTTAAGATTTTTTATTACTAATATTATCATTTGGTTTGATAACTAATTCCGTATAGGCTAGTTATCGTGGTGTCCAGTCTCCAATTGATGATTTTTTATTACTATTACTATCATTTGCTCCGGTAAATAATTACAGATACGCTCGTGTGCAGTAAATTTAGCGCTGCTATTTACCTAGGTGTCTCTGAATTATTTTTTTATTATTACTATTATCATTTACTTTGATAAATAATTCCGGATAGGCCCATGTGGAGTAAATTTAGCGCTGGTACTTATCGAGGTGTACGGTTCCGAATGACGTCATTTTTATTACTATTACTATCATTTGCTCCAATAAATAATTATGGATAGGCTGGTGCACAGTAAATTCGGCGCTGCTATGTACCTGGTGTTCGGTCTCGGAATGATGAATTTTTTATTACTACTACTATCGTTTGCTCCGATAAATAATTATGGATATACTTGTGAGCAATAAATTTGGTGATGCTATTTACCGAGGTGTCTGGTCTCTGAATGATGTTTTTTACTACTACTACTATCATTTGCTCCGATAAATAATTACGGACAGGCTTGTGCGCAGTAGATTCTGTTTATTACTACCATTATCATTTTACTACTACTAGTATCATTTTTATTACTAATAATTTTTATTACCGACGTGTCCAATATCCAGACGATGTATTTTTTATTATTTATAGTATTATTTTATTAAGTAAATAATTCAATTCTAGCTTCTGAGCAGTAAATTTGCCTGTGTTATTACCGACGTGTCTAGGCCTGTGCGTAGAATAATTTGTTGTAAAATTCGGATCAAGTAATTTTTACTCAGGAATAATTCGTCGAGGCAAGTAAATCATTTAAGTCTATAAATAATTCCAACTAGATTTTACGGGCTGCGGTAAATAAATAGCTGACTCAATGCTGTCTTCACGGGGGGATATCATGGACCGGACTACCGGAACAGTCAGTAGTAAAAGCCTGCCCTTATATTCAGCTTTTGTGCATATATAGATAAAGGAGGGATATTATTAGTAGTATTAATTGCTGGTTTGTCGTCGGACTGCCGGTGGCGGGCGGCGCTCCGCCGGTGCGTTGAACGTTATTGGAAGCCCAGGCTATAGAATAGTAAGTATATATATATACATATATATATATATATATATATATATATATATATATATATATATATATATGTGTGGAGAGTATACTTTATAGTTAGCTACAAAATAAGTTATTTTGTAGCCACCTCTATTTACGATAATTTTATATACTAACTTACGACAATGTCAGTATATATTTACGATAGTTGAATTACTATAACACATGAGGATATTTACCATAATGTTATAGTAAATCATATAGTAAGGAGTTACTATAATCTCATAAATAAGCATAGCAATTATCGTAATTTAAAGTGGCTACATAATAAGTTATTTTGTAGCCAGCTATATATATATATATATATATATATATATATATATATATATATATATATATATATATATATATATATATATATATATATATATATATATAGCTGGCTACAATATATATATATTCCCTCCGTCTCAAATTAAATGTTATTTTCGCTTATCGAGAAGTCAAACAATTTTAACTTTGACTAAATATATACGAGAAAACATTAGTACATAGAATCATTAGATAGATCATGAATTCATTTTCATAATAAACTTATTTGAAGATACAAATATTGCTAAGATAAGGACACTTGTTATAGGACAGAGCGAGTAAAACCACCGCTCCCGGCGGACTACTCCCATGCATGTATAGTAGAAACAAAAACACGTCCTCCACATTCTGATGGAGCTACCACCATGGAGTTCTCTCCTCGGCGTCGTGCTATTCCTTGTAGCCGTGCTCCTTCGTCGTCGGTGGTGCAGCTGCAGCAAGTACATGCTGCCGCCGGGCCCTCGGCCATGGCCGGTGATTGGCAACCTGAACCTGATCGGGCCACTCCCGCACCGCTCAATGCACGAGCTCTCCACGCGGTACGCGCCACGCATGTCGCTGCGGTTCGGCTCCTACCCCGTCGTCGTCGGCTCATCGGTCGACATGGCGTGGCGAGATTCTTCCTCAAGACCCACGACCTGGCGTTCCTCGACCGCCCCGCCGTGGCCGCGGCTAGGCACATCATCTACAACGGCTCCGACGTGCTTTGGGCGCCGTACGGCCCGTACTGGCGCCAGTGGCGCAAGCTGTATCAGAACGAGCTCCTCAGCGCGGGCTGGATCAAATCGATGGAGCATATCTGCAGCGAGGAGGTGCGCTGCATGCTGCGGGAGATGTCAGCGGCCGCGTCCCGCGACGCGGGTGCGGTGGTGCGGCTCAAGGACCACCTCTCCATGGCGAGCTTCAACGTGGTCTCGCGCATGGCGCTAGGCAGGAAGTACATCTTCGACGGCGCCGGCTCGCTGATGCCGCCGGAGGCGTTCCGGTGGATGATCCAGGAGTTCTTCTTCCTCAACGGCGCGGTGAACGTCGGGGACGTGATCCCGTGGCTCAGCTTTCTGGACCTGCAGGGGTACATCAAGAGGATGAAGAGGCTGAGCAAAATGATCGACCCGTTGCTCGAGCACGTCCTGGTCGAGCACAGTGAGCGGCGGCGGCGACAAGGCGAGCGCTTTGTGCCGAGGGACATGGTGGACCGGCTGCTGCAGCTCGCTGACGATGCCAGCCTGGAGGCTCCCATCGAGCGGGATGCATGGCATCAAGGCATTCATTCTGGTAAAGACTTCACTTTCTTTCAATCCATCTGCTGGTATATATGTATGTCACAGAGAGATGATCGACGCGCGTGAATGCCTGCAGGACATCATCGCCGCTGGCGCGGATACCTCAGCGGTTGCCACCGAGTGGGCTCTCTCGGAGCTTCTAAGGAACCCCGAGGTCATGGGCTCATGGCCAAGGCCACGGACGAGCTGGACCGTGTCGTCGGTGGTGGCAGGCTGGTCACGGAGGCGGACATCCCGCGCCTCCCGTACCTGGAGGCTGTGGTGAAGGAGACCTTGCGCGTGCACCCGGTCGCGCCGCTGCTCGCGCCCCGGCTGTCCCGCGAGGGCGGCTACGACATCCCGGCGGGCACGCGCGTGTTCGTTAACGCCTGGGCCATTGCCCGCGACCCTGCTCTGTGGAGCGACGCCTCGGAGGAGTTCCGGCCGGAGCGGTTCGTCGGGAGCGGAGTGGACGCGAAGGGCCACGACTTGGAGTTCCTGCCGTTTGGGTCCGGCCGCCGGATGTGCCCGGGCCTCGGCCTCGGGATGAAGATGGTGCAGCTGATCGATGCTAGCGCAAACCTTCTCCAAGCCTTTGCATGGAGGCTCCCCGACGGCGTGGGTGTGGACGACCTGAGCATGGAGGAGAAATTCGGGCTGTCCATGCCGTGAATGGTCCCGCTTGAGGCCGTACCTGAGCCCAAGCTCCCTGCTCACTTGTACGATGGGCCATGCCCATGACTCAGCCACGCTTGTCTGCCCGCTGCGATCTGCATCTGCTCTGGATTCTGGTAGTATGATGTGGTATGTGGACTGTATGTTTTGTGCTCCTAAAATTCTATATGTATAACTATATTTATTTTCAATTATTAAAGTACAGATTAGAAAAAAGGGGCGGAAATATAAAAAACCACAGAAATTTTTTCTTTCCCTTTTAAATATTAGGTATAGATTCGTTTGTCCTTCGCTCTCCCTTATACCTGTACTATGACACCTCATGTGTTAAGTATTAAAACTTAAATGTGATCGTTAAGCACTACGCCGAACAGTTGCCAGACCATCACTGCCGGGTATGATGGAGCCAACAGTGATTGCCTTTTACCGTTGGTTCATAAGCCTATGAAAAATTATGTGATGCTTGTGTTGAGCCATTCCTATATTGGATCTTATATGTCTGAATGACGATAAGAGTTGTAAAAAGTAGTTTATTCGGGATCCTCTAGGACATTGACAAACTACCAGAATTATCTGATTCCCGGCCATATGCAACAGTCGAAAGTCTTGGAGACAACGACAGGTGCACCAACATAATTTGGATGATTTTGCCGCATCTACAAGTTGAGTGTGCGTGCGTGTTGTGGACGTCTGTATTGTACGGTGTAATTCCCCCCCCCCCCCCCAAAAAAAAGAGTAACGTGTCTGCAGACTCCGCCAACATGAATTGGAACACATAACATAATCATTGGATAAATCTCCAAGCCTTTAATGACCATATGAGTTAGAGCAACACGCATCCAGGCATGGTTATAGTCCAATTTCAAGATGAATTTGAACACATAACACAATTATTGAATAAATTCTGAACCACAAGTCATCCAGACAACGTGCAACCAACTACTAATCCCATTGCAACGTACATGTATATTTACAGGTAACAATAAAAACAGGGATATGTGCATAGTAGTAATCTTGGCTTTCTGCTATAGTCTCATCTAATGTAATTTAATTTTGGAACAAGTCCACCTTAAGTATATATTATTGCACAAAAGAACAACAACCTGATCTTATTCCTATGTAACATCATCATTTTTATTGATGTGATATCTCATTAAGTAGCAGCCTGTTCGTTTGAGCTTTCAGCCGCTTATTTTCAGCCGGCCAGCAGTGCTTTTCTCTCATAATAAATCAGCTAACAGTATTTTCAGCCACTTATTTTCAGCCAAGCGAACAGGCTGTAGGAAGAAAACTCTCATTAGAACTGGCCTAAAAAATAACATACTGCAAGATATAATAACAAAATAGTTCAAACAGTAGGGCCGTTGAGAAAGAGGGAGACGACGAGATCCTTGAGGTCGGCAGCAAAGGTGTAGGCATCTCTGCCGCCAAGGTATATGACCTCCAGCGTCTTGGTCAGGTTCACCACCAGCTGCGCTGCCGGCAACAGCGCGCTATCCATCTCCATGCACGACCGGTTAATCGTCCTCCACGCGTGCTCCGCCATCCCGGTGATCGCGGCCACGGCCTCCTCCCCTGACGTGCCGTGCTCCTTGGCGTAGCATTCAACGGAGCTCGCCACGTCCTTCTTGTTCTTCCCCTTTCTGTACGAAGCGATGTCGTTGAGGAAACGAGCGACCTCTCCACTGGCGCTGACCACGTCCGGGACGCCGATTGCCCACTCGAACGCCTCCCTGGTCGCCATGTCACCGGCACCCATAAGCAGCACCACGGCTAGTGTTGGGAAGCCTGACGACATGACCGACACCTCCATGTGCTCCTTGAAGCTCGCACTACAGGAAAACGCCTCTTTGCCGACTGCTTGCCCCGGTCGGCAAAGGCTTAAACCCAGTCGGCAAAGGCTTTGCCGACCGCAAAGCCACGTGGCAGTCGGCAAAGAGTAGTCGGCAAAGCCTGGGTCGGCAAAGGTGGCTTTGCCGACTGCCACGTGGCACACAGTCGGCAAAGGCTTTGCCAACTGCCACGCCAGCAGTCGGCAAAGCCACGTGGCGCCGTCAGCCCTGACGGCAGGCTTTGCCGACTGCTGGTTTCTCGGCAGTCGGCAAAGAATTTTTTTTCAAAAATTGTTTGCCGACTGGCCGCCATCTCGACAGTCGGCAAAGAAGAAAGAGAATTTTTTTTTTGAAATATTTTTTGCCGACTGCTTTTGTAGTTGCAGTCGGCAAAGAAAGATTTTTTTTTTAAAATATTCTTTGCCGACTGCTTTCGTAGTTGCAGTCGGCAAAGAAAGAATTTTTTTGAAATATTCTTTGCCGACTGCTTTCGGAGTTGCAGTCGGCAAAGAAGGAAATTTTTTTTTTGAAATATTCTTTGCCGACTGCTTTCGTAGTTGCAGTCGGCAAAGAAAGAATTTTTTTTTTGAAATATTCTTTGCCGACATATTTTTGCCAGGTCAATAACTGTAATAAGTAGATAGGTAATCGTACTGTTATCATGTACCTTGGACCAAATCATAGTAACTATATTCATTCATTTGATCTAATCCTTTAGCACAGTATTAGGCATAGGAGCACAGTACATCGACATATAACCATATATGATTATGTAACCTTAAGTTTTTTTTCCAAAATAGTACCTCTCTTTAGTTGACAAGCTGTATCAGTATTTAGAAACAAACCAACTTAAAATGCGTACATAGGCAGGAGGTTACCAATCTGATAGCAGACGACACCGCTGTCTTCATAGGGCATGTGGATCAGGAGCTGACATCATCATCATATAAACCTGCCAGAAATAATAATAGACTGAAGGACGTGATGTGTTAATCATCATAGCATGAATAAATTCTTAGAAGTCAGGGAGCACTGTATTTTGTTGCTTCCTAATCTATTAGCCACACAAAAGGTAATGCAGTTCCAAAACCTAATAGAACTCCTATAGAAATAACCCTTAATAAATATACTCTGAATAATTTATTTTGTGAAATAACCATTAATAAATGGCAATTCCGTATTGGGCAATAAGCTAGTTTGTCAGGACACATTTTAGGTCGTATGTGTGGCTGAAATAAATATAAATACTTCTCAAATACTGATTACCTCACCCCCTCTCCCATTCCTTTTTTATTTGCACCTATTTTCTTTGACTACAAAGGTTATGTTCATATGCTTGCAGAACTATAATCAAAGATCGAAGAATCCTAACGCTACCTCTTTTTTGTTATGTTGGTACAGAGCAGCAGGTAGCTTGCAATGACCTAATTGATCTCCATTTTGTCTTAAAAAGGTTAGCGGTATATCATAGTAAGCATGAGAAAAAGACGTAGTAGTACTTTTATACAGAAATCGAAGGGGGAGGGGGCCTAGGGACAAAGCTGACCCTAAAGAGTAGAACCATCATTGTTATATATATGTACAAACAACACTTTCCTATTCTTAAAAAAAACATGTAAAGTCCAGTAAGTAGGTAAAGGTAAGAAATCAACATGAAAGGACAGCAGGTTCAACCAGGCCACACCCAACAAAACGGCAAGAAATAATAGAGAATCAATGTGCTATCATTGTAACAAGGGATAAGAAAGGCTTTCAAAGAAAGAAGTGTTGACGAACCAGGAAAATAACCTCACATCTAAATGATCGCTACAAATGGTATATAGTAACTCATGTATCGAGTTGACGTCATAGCGGACACAACTACTATCACCCTATAGGCTTTTTCCATATTGATTTTATGCATTTCCTATTTCCATGCCAAAGGTATGGTAAGCACTGCAATATACCATCAATCAGTTTGTTGGCAAAGGCGATAAACTTTGTTAATAAGCAAAATAGGATCGTTAGAATGCCAAAGACAGGAAATACGTGAATAGGAAGGTAAAGAAAAAGGGAAAAAATATGTACTCACCCAGAGGCAATGGCCTGTAGAAGGAGAATTTCTTGGCTGTGTCACTACCAAACACCAACCGGACACTGCACCTGGAGGAGGAAAGCAATCAGTGTTTCCAGCTTGGAATGCAACAGTACCAAACCAAAATAACTTTACTGATTCAGGACATATCAGGATGGCTGTGATCTTTGATGTATGAAAGTAGAGGAACAGATAATTTGTAATGAGCAAAATAAAATTTCCACAAACAGAACTAAATGGCAAGAATGTATGAGTGGGAAGGAAAGTATTAAAAAGAAGCTCTGACCCAAACATATTGGTTGTAATGAGTGCACAGCTAATGCTCTAGGTACATATATTTGTCTCAGCGGATAAAACTTTGTATGAGTATCTAATTTTTTCGTGTGTGTATTGTCACGCACAGAAAAATCATATAATTATCCTGTGGGTTTTTATATTTTTCTATCGGGATATTTTGAAACCCACAGAATAATTGAAATTTTTCTGTGCGTATCAAAAAAAAACCCAAAAAAAAATTAACAATAAATATCTCGAGTTTCTTTTTTATTTAATTATTTTTCTTTCCTACATACAGGTGTATATTTATTTATCTACTATTTCAAACAATTAACAATAAATAATATTTATATATTATATAAAAGGTCTAGGTCTAGGTTGTGTTTTCAGATAGCCTGTGCAAAAGGTCTATTATTTTTTTTCAAAAAATTATTTTTTTAATTTTTTTTAAAAATACTTTGCCGACTGCTCTGCTCCCTGGCAGTCGGCAAAGGTTATTTTTTATTTTTTTCTCAGAAATTCTTTGCCGACTGCCATCCTCCCTGGCAGTCGGCAAAGAATTAATTTTTTTTTCGATTTTCGATCCCAGTTTTTTTGTGTTGCCTTGCTACAGTAAGTACATGATATATTCCAAGTTTGGGGTCATTTTGATTTATTTTGCTATATTCCATTGATTTTTGTTGTTTCTTTGATTTTTTTCGGCAGCTCTAGATTTGAACTGCAGGTACATGAAATAATGGAATCCGGCGATTTAGAAAATGATATTCATGATGTTTGGAGCATGTTGAGGCCGTGTGCGGGGCCTCGCGTGAAATTTCGACCGTGTTGGTGTCGGAACACGCCGAGGCACGCGCGTGAAAAGTGTTTTTAAATTTTATAAAATCGAAACGGAGTCCGAAAATGACGAAACTTGACGACGTGTCTTGTCATCGCATGCGGAGGCTGTGGTAAAAATTTGAGGAAGTTTCGAGCAAGTGGCGACGTCGGGTGGCTAAAACCTGGACATCTCCACATGTGATAACAAGTTAGCCACCCGATGTTAGTCCAGGTTTTAGCCACTCGACGTCGCCACTTGCTCGAAACTTTCTCAAATTTTTACCACAGCTTCCGCATGCGATGGCAAGACACGTCGTCAAGTTTCGTTATTTTCGGACTCCGTTTCGATTTTATAAAATTTAAAAACACTTTTCACGCGCGTTCCTCGGCGTGTTCCGATACCAACACGGTCGAAATTTCATGCGAGGCCCCGCACACGGCCTCAACATGCTCCAAACATCATGAATATCATTTTCTAAATCGCCGGATTCCATTATTTCATGTATCTGCAGTTCAAATCTAGAGCTGTCGGAAAAAATCAAAGAAACAGCAAAAATCAATGGAATATAGCAAAATAAATCAAAATGACCTAAAACTTGGAATATATCATGTACTTATTGTAGCAAGGCAACACAAAAAAACTGGGATCGAAAATCGAAAAAAAAAATTAATTCTTTGCCGACTGCCATGAGTGGCAGTTGGCAAAGAGCCTTTGCCGACTGCCAGGGAGGATGGCAGTCGGCAAAGCCTGCACCTTTGCCGACTGCTGACGGAGTGGCAGTCGGCAAAGGTGACGGTGTGGATGGCGTCACCCATGGCCTGCCTTTGCCGACTGCAATTATTTGCCAACTGCCTGGCAGTCGGCAAAGCCATGGCTTTGCCAACTGCCTGGCAGTCGGCAAAGCCAGGCAGTTGGCAAATCCTGCTTTGCCGACTGCAGGAAATTCCAGTTGGCAAAGGGACCTCTTTGCCGAGTGTCGAAAAAAAACAGTTGGCAAAGAAAATTGCAGTCGGCAAAGAGCCAGTTTCCTGTAGTGTCGGCGCGTATTTCTCACTGCACCATTTGGCCTCGTCCAGATAGTACTTAGACAACAGCTTAAACTGCGAGAAATTAATTAAACAAATTAATTTTCATATATCACTAGTGCTTCGTACCAACGTACAGTACATATGAACAAAACAAAGTACTTTAACTGATGTGTAATAACTTTAATTTCCTACCGCTTGTTTTGCATAGGAGACGCGGTACTTTTCATTTGGCTGCAGACTATCCTCAAACTCTTGAAAGTTCCTCACAAGATTGGTATAGAACATTTTCATGTATGCGGGAAGAATGGAAGCAGTGCTTTCATCCCATCTGCAGATGATGACACACATGACGATACAGAACCATGCATATCAGGCCATGCACAAACCTCTACCTTGAGTTGATGTGTGTGTGTTGTGTATACACGTACCTCTGTATAGCATCGTTGAGTATATGGCACTCTACTGTAGCATACACATCGTATGTATCATCCATCAGGGACAACAACCCGAATGTCTTGGCAAACAGCATCCGCGCACGAGAGTATTCCTCCTCATGGAACACGCCACACGTCCAGAAGTAGTTCTCCACTAGGCGGTCTCTGGCGTAGTTTAGTTTCACATTGCCATAGAGATCCTTCCACCACCTGCAAAAATTGAATAATCAAAGGTCAATTGACTGATCAACACAAATTTCCCACTACGTCAATAGTTATTTGTAGGGGCGGCTCATAAGCATTTATAGCCGTGGTTTTGCCAGCCACCCCTAAACAACCACGGCTACAAATTGCCGGTTTGTAGGGGTGGTTGGCCGGTGAGCCACCCCTACAAATCAATTTCCAGAATTCAAAAAAAATTACCAAAAAAAATAGCAAAAAAAAATAATCTGAGGAGGCCCTCAGAGGCCATCCACAACACCCCATCGTAGCTGTTACATTTTTCGCACGATTTTTTGAGACTTTGCAATCGCCAAGATTTAAACCTACAATCTCTCTCTTGTGTTCCCTCCTCTACCACTGCACCTCATACTCACATGTGCTTACCATGGATTTTGGTTTCCCACATATTATACTAAAATGAGCATAAATTGATTGTTTGAGGCCCTAAACGATTTCAAATTAAAAAGTTGTCAACTACAAAGTTTCATAACTTTTCGAGATCTACAACTTTCATTTTGGTAGTTTCTCTATCCGAGGTCGTTTATAAAATTTGAATTTCAAATTTGAGAAATTCAAATGTAGTTTTCCATGACAAGATGATTTCAAATGAAAAAGTTATCAACTATAAAGTTCCATAACTTTTCGAGATCTACAACTTTTGTTTTTGCTGTTTATCCATCCGTGGTCGTTTAAAAAATTCAAATTTTAAATTTTTGGAAATTCAAACGTGGTTTTCCTTGATAAGATGATTTCCAATCAAAGAGTTGTCAACTACAAAGTTCTTTAACTTATCGAGATCTACAACTTTTATTTTGGTCATTTGTTCATCCGAGATTGTGGTAGTAACATTATTCACAAATCTTACATATCTCTCTTCTAGTTTCACTCTCTTATAAAAGTTGTAGATCTTGATGAGTTCTACAACTTTTATGTTCATGAGTTTTCAGCTTAAGTCATTTAATGTTTTAAAATCACGATTTAAGTTGTCATTTTTTCAAATTCAAAATTCAAATAGATAAAATATTGTCACATGAAAAGATGAACATAATAATAGCTATAAGAAACAATAAATTAATAGAGAATTATTCTAGAAATTTTTAGGAAAAAATCATCAAATTTGAAATTAGTATGAGGGAGAAAAAACTAGCTACAAGTTTTAGCCGGAGATTAAAAAGAGAAATCAGAGTTCTTCAATAATTTCAAAATTTAATTTTAAACAACATTTTGATGCAATAAATGATTTCAAATGAAAAGGTCGTAAACAGCAAAGTTTCATAACTTTTTGAGATCTACAACTTTTATTTTGATCATTTTTCATCCGAGGTCGTTTGAAAAAATTCAAATGTTAATGCTTCATTTTAAATATTTGGCATCCATTTGTAGGGGCGGCTCAATATTGAGACGCTCTTACAAATCCGATTTGTAGGGGCGGCTAGATATTGAGCCGCCTCTATAAATCGAGTCATTTGTAGGGGCGGCTAATAACACCAACACCGGTCGCCCCTACAAATGCATTTGTAGAGACGACTCGTTTGACCACCATTTGTAGGGGCAGCTCGATATAGAGCCGCCCCTGAAAAAAAAAAAAGAGGCATTACTACAAATCATTTTTGTAGCGATGTCCAGCAACTGCAAATTGCAGAATATCTATTATGTGACTACTCAAGAAGTTTACTTACAATGACAGATCCTTTAGCTCCCTGAGGTGAAGAAACCTGACCAAGTCAAAGTCCAGCCTCGCGAGCTCCAAGACCACGGCGTCGTGCCCCTCTTCTTTGCCATACTCGGCGACGTAGTGCATCGTCTCCAGCCGCTTTGGGAGGCGTGCGAGAGGGATGTCGAGGGCACGGGACACCTGCTCTTCCAATGGCGACGAGAGCCTGCCTTTCATGGACGCGAGGTGACACCTGGCGAAGGAGATGGCTTCGTCGAGGGCCTGCTCGCCAGGTGTTGCCATGTGAGCCGCGTTGTATAGGCTCAGCAAGCCCCTCGGATCACTGGTCAGACTTTCATTGAAACTGCCCGTCCTTTCATCTCTGAATCTGTCGAATACATCTGTCAAGGTAGCGTACTTGTGTGTTATATACGCTTGAAGCTGCATAGGCATGGAACGAGAATCTGTAGACGACACATTTATACGTATTATTACGACGACGTACCTGCAGGGACCCAGACGCCATGTTGCCTAAGTAGACGAAAGCGGAGAGCAACGGCATGGAGGCCGTCGTCGTCCATGGACGCGGTGCCGCCTGAGCCTGATGACTCGGGCAAGCTCTCGCAACTGTTGATGCGTTTTAACGCGGCGTCAACCTCCTGGCGGAAGTGGTTGTCGATGCCGAGGCGTTGGAGCGTGTCCACTAGCGTCACCATGTCAGACACGCTCCTCATAGCCTCGCCGCCAGCGTCGAACATCCGGCGCCGCACTTCTCCCTTGAGCTGATTTGCCCTCTCTCTCATCCGCTCCTCCGATTCCTGTATATATATAGCAGGTTGTCAAGCCCAGTGACATATACGTAGTACAGTACAGATATACGCATGCATGCATGGCTCTAATAAAAACAGGAACCAAGATGTATACATAGTTACATACTTGTGAGACGGGTGGGGCGTAGGTGACGAAGAAGTCGCCCCACGCACAGGGCTCGAAGGCGCCGGCGGTGGCAGCCGTCAGCCCAGCGCCGGTCTCCAGGCTCGCAGGAGGAGCTGCAGAATTGTTCGGAGCCATACCACTGATGCGTGAGTGAACCGTGTATGTGTCGTGCAGCAAGCAGTTAGAGATCAGCAGCTAGCTGGCTCGCTGCAAGCGCTTGCATGCCCTGCTTACTCTACTCTCTATTGCTATCTATATTTATACAGAGCGATCGAGCAACACATGAGTGGGTACGATATGATGGTTACTATGGCGATATGACTTTTGCTGACGACGACTTAATTATAACCTAACCTGCATGAATCAGGAATGAATCCGAGCAAATGATAAAATAAAAACCTCGTGGTTAACGTGTGCTTACAGTATTCTATAAGTCCTATGCATGGGTGCATTGCGCCCCCCCCCCCCCCCCCCCCCCATTCCAAACGAATTTCTGCACGAGCTCAAAGCTTATGATAATTGATTTATTATAGATTAATAAGAAGTGCATAACGCGGTCTCTCTCTCTCTCACCCCCCCTCTCCCAATCTAGTGTTTCCTAAACGTTTCTTAGACCATTTTCCCACCACGTTCCACAAATTCT
Source organism: Saccharum hybrid cultivar R570 (assembly GCA_038087645.1). Lineage (NCBI taxonomy): Eukaryota > Viridiplantae > Streptophyta > Magnoliopsida > Poales > Poaceae > Saccharum > Saccharum hybrid cultivar. The sequence continues at coordinate 1,028,838 of JAQSUU010000056.1, read as the reverse complement.
CACAGCAACCATATCGACACTATACTTCATCTCTCTCTTCATTTGTCATCCGAGCATGTAGGATTCATGTTTATAATCAGGCATTATATTCGGATCCTGTGTGTGTGCGCGTGTTTTCTCTCCTCTGGTGCAAAGAGGTCTTCTCAGCACTGTCTCCAAACCCTTGAGAAACCTCACTAATAAGAGCTCTAAGCTACCGCTGCTATCAGGGCAACTTGTACCCGTTGCCTAGAGGCCTCTCCTTTATCTCCAGTGAAGCCACCAGAGGGCAAGAAGGAGAGGAGCCCATCCCTCGTTTATAGTTGAGTAGTTCTTTTAGGTTTAATTTCACTACTATAGATATATCATCACTATCAGGTCTCAAACCCATCACTGTCAATTTTGCTAGGCTGTGAACTACGGTGAAAGTGGGCAGTGAAAATGGATATAATCACTGACAATTTGCAAATTAGCGGTGAAAAGTATTTAACTAATTCATAAAATCTAATAAATCAATGACTCAAATTATTTTTGACTATTACCTCCTAGTGAGTAATATTTGTACCGTAGCATTGCCCACATATGTGTGCTTACGGTATATATTCTATAAGTCGTATGGGTGCATTGCGCACGAGCTCAAAGCCCCATCACTGCCGGCTGCAGTAAAAGTGAGCATTGAAAATGGATATAATCACTGACAACTTGCAAACCAGAGGTGAAAAGCAAATAAAAACTTAAAAAACCTCACGCCACCACAATCGGCATCCTCGTCCTCGCCCGCGTGAACCTTGTACTCACCCGCACGGTGGCTATCCTTGCCCTAAAAGAGTGAACGCATTGTACAGTAATGCCGGTTGATGCGGAAGATGTGGCACTGTTTAATGCGGCCACAGTAGTTACAATAAAAAACGGGCTCAATCCTTCCTTGCACTCAAGCTGGATAGATGATCGGCCGCCGGCTAGCCTGTGCCCACTACTGTAGAAGCACAGTTGGCAGAAAAATAGAACTGTAAGGGAGGCAGTCATGACTGGAAGCTGGATCGGGGACATCACCTATAACCTGAACCATGAACTCCTGAATGAGTACTTCAAGCTTTGGGCAGCCATTGAGATGGTCGGTATCGATCTGGATGACACCAGGGAGAACACGATAACCTGGACACTAGAGAACTCAGGAGAATACTCGGCTAAATCAGTGTATGAGGCAGGACAGATCACCTCCAACTACCCGGTTTTGATATGGAAGATATGGGCACCACCAAAATGCAAATTTTTCGTATGGCTGCTCCTCCAGGACAAGCTGTGGACAGCGGCACGTTTACAGCTACAGGGATGGAAGAACAACTATTTTTATGCGCTATGCGAAAGGAACCTGGAGACGGCGCAGCATCTGTTCTTTGAGTGCACCTACTCTAGGTCGGTCTGGCAGCTTGTCGCCTCCTGGAGCTCCTGCGAAAGCCTAAACCCAGCTATCTAGAGGGATGAGCTCAACCTAGAAGATTGGTACAGACAGACGTTGGGAACAGGGGGTAAGAGGGGACACACACTAGCTATTCAGACCCTGTGGATTATCTGGAACCGGCGGAACACGGTTGTTTTCAGAGGATGCGGGAAGACTCCACAGGCAACGTTCATGGAGATGAAGGACATGGCGCAACAATGGTCCCTAGCAGGATGCAAAGCACTCAGGCCAACCACAGTTGTCCAAGTCATTAGTGAGTAATTAGCTAGGTAAACAAACCCCAGCGCAGCCTAGTGTGGTGGGGAGCGCCGCTCACGATGGTAAATTCGGATGTTTGCTTCTCCACTTATTTTTAATCAAAGCCGGTTCGTACGGATCTTTAAAAAAAGTTTTTTTTAAAAAAAAACAGCTGCCCTGTATCGGCCACAATTAAGAGTGAACAGCTGCTAAGATCCGATGGATGAAACAGTAGCGCCAGCTTTATATTACCACGTTGGCACGAGGACACAACCCACCGCAGAGCATGGGGCCGCACCACTCGGTCATCAGTTAGCTCCAACCAAAGCTTTCACGCCTTGCCAGCTCAGTTCGGGCCCGCCCCTGGTTGACGACGTCGTCGATCGGCACGCGGCAGGACACATGCGTTTCTCATGTCGGCATGTTTTCAGTACCGTAAACCGGCTCCTCGCCGAGTGGCAGATGGTTTGCCGAGTCGTCTCTTTGCCGAGTGATTTTTCTGACATTCGACAAAGAAAAATCTTTACCGAATGTTTTTTTATACTCGGCAAACCAGATCTACAAAGCATATTTTGAAACAATAAATTAATTTAAATGAAAAAAGTTTTAATTACAAAGTTGTATAACTTTTTAAGATGTACAGCTTTTGTTTTAGTCATTTCTTTATTTGACAAAGCGATAGTAATGTTGTTCATAAAATCTATCTCTTATATAGTTTTATGAAAACTAGAAGAGAAATCTCTAAATTTTGTAAACGACGTTACTACCACTACGTCGGATGAACAAATGTCCAAAATAAAAGTTGTAGATCTTGAGAAGTTATACAACTTTGTAGTTGAACACTCTATAATTTGAATTAATTTTGCCAACGAAAAGTACGTCTAAATTTCTCAAATTTGAAATTTGAATTTTTCAAACGACCTCGGATGGAGAAACGGCCAAAATAAAAGTTGTATATCTTGAAAAGTTATGAAACTTTGTAGTTGATAACTTTTTAATTTGAAATCATCTTGTCAACGAAAACTACATTTAAATTTCTCAAATTTGAAATTCAAATTTCGTAAACGACCTCGGATGGAGAAACTATCAAAATGAAAGTTGTAGATTTCAAAAAGTTATGAAACTTTATAGTTGATAACTTTTTGATTTGAATTCGTTTAGGGCCTCAAAAAAGAAATTTACACTCGGTTTAGTATAATATGTGGGGAAATCAAAACGAAATCTGAGACACAAGTGACAGTGTGGTGCAGTGTTAGAGGGGGGTACGCGTGAGGGAGAGATCGCGATCCCGCCAACCGCGTAGCACGCGAATTTTGTGCGAAAAATACCGCGACTGGGGGCCTTCCTCGGTAAAAAAATTTTGCTATTTTTTTCGAGGTTTTTTCGGTTCATTCTTTGCCGAGTGTTCATTATTGCCGAATGTTTTTTAGCACTAGGTAAAAGCTTTGCCGAGTGCCCGAGACAAAGCACTCGGCAAAGCCCTCGTTGCCGACCAAAATTTTACTGTGTGATGTATGCCGAGGATGGTACTCGGCAAAGGCTTTATCGAGAAGTCTATGGCCTTTGCTCGTGAGTCCGGTAGTGTTTGGACCGCTCCTTCGGTCTCACTCAACCCCCCCACCCCCCCTGCCGCCGCCCACCTCGTCACACATGCGCCCATGCTAGCCTCGCTTAGGCCAATCTCAGTGGAAGTTTCATGTGAGTTTCATTTGCATTAAATGAGTTGCCACATAGACATTTTTGATGACGTGACAGTGTATTTAAGAAGAGAGAGAAGAAATGGGTTTCATCTAGATGAAACTCTCTTGGCACGATTACCAACTCTCTATGAGTCTTGAAATTAAATACTTATAAAACCACGGAATGAAATTCTCCATTGAGAGTGGGTGTTTTATCCAAATTTTATTTCATTTCAAATGACGTGACGGTTTTAGAAACAACGTAATGAAACCTTCCATTGAGACTGCCCTTACACCTCACAGGGCTACAGCGGTGCCTGCAGGAGCCGCTCTCGCGTGGCCGCGCCGGTTTCTCCCTGTCTCCTGCAGCGGGCACACTCGCTCGCGCCTGCACGGGGCCGCGACGGCATCGCCCGCGCCCTGCAAGGCGCTGCAACGTGCTAATCAGCAAACGATCACGGGTTTAAATGCGAACCATCCGACAGGGAACTGGTCGTTTCCATTTTTAGCATTATTACTCTCTTTTCTATTTTTTGTGCTCTGATCCGTGCAAGATCCCTACCGAGGTATAGCTTCCCATGACTGACCTTGACGAGGAACCTTCCTCGGTGGACATTTCCTCTCCCTTTGATCGCAGTTCATCACGAAGAAGTTACCAATGTCAAGCGTCCACTTGTCTACCACTGTCCTCCCGCATGTGGCCACGGTGGCGGAGTTGGGGAACTTTCACAACTAGGACCAATATTCTGAATCACCGACCCTGGATCACATGCTAATGAACAAAAATAATGCTAGTACATAGATTTATTAGCTGAAAAAAACAAAGGGGTTACTCTAGTGTTTTTTCTCACGTCTGGCCCTAGCCTTGTACCCGCCACTGTGGTCACGGTGGAGGATCTCTCTTTCATCCATGGGAATGGAGGCCCAATTCCATTACGTTCACTCGTTTTTAGAGTGACAACTCTTCACCACGCGTGCTCTCCATCCCTCGGTGCACGGAGTCCAACCTGCGTTGTTCGTTTCCGATCCAACTCGTGCGTGGACCAAGGAACAAGGAACCCGAAGTCGGACTTTATCGGCCATGTCGTGTGCGCACTGCGCAGCAGTGGGCTCGTTATGTCGAGAAGTAGATACCTCCCTCTTTCTCTATTTAATTTTTCCTTTTTTATTTCTACTTTTTTTTTCTTTGCCTTTTTATTCTTTTACTAGTAAACATATCCATGCGTTGCAACGGGAGAGAAAAGGTGTGAAACATTTATGGAAAAAGGCTAACAAACATTCATGGAAATAAGGACCAAGATAATACTATAATTTTTTAAGCTATATTTTATTTTAATAAGACTATAACATCCATAATATATAAGCTAATGTAGGCAATAATATGACAATGTCTTATTAAGTATGTACCAAATTTAAAATGCAATCTTGATATATTTTTATTTTTTGTCCTATTGCAAAGCACAAACATAATACTTGTTAATATATCATAATTTTAATTTCCTACTATCTAATTTGTTGGTATGGATATAGATATAGATTATTATTATTATAGGTTATAGATATAGATACACCCATGCATACTCTCTAGATACCTCCTGCACGGTACTAATTCAGTATACCTCACTCTAGTGTGAACGTGTATGTACATACTCATCCACGTCTAATCATATTCCATATTCCTAAAACATAGCTCTAATAAAAAAGAAAAAGTATGGACGGGTACATACTACCATGTATCCACACGTACTCTACGTTCTGTTCGCTTATCTTATAAGCCATACTTTTTCTGCCAGCCAGCAATGTTTTTCTCTATCAGCAAATCAGCCATAACTTTTCAGGCAAATGGACATATATACAATCATTGTTATGTGGTGCGGTCATACTAATGTATGCAAATATACTCCATTTTGTTTTAGGTATAATATTCAGGTACATATAAATATTTCTTTTGTTGTGTTTTTTAAGGAGCTTTTTGTTGTGTTTTGTATATACATAATAAATACCATTTTTATATATGGCATGCAGTCATCCCCTTAAAAAAGGGAAAAAAGTATGAACGTGCACGTACTACCACATATACATATGGACATATAAACTCCTAGCATGTGTGCAATTTTGAAAAGGCAGGAGTGCCTGATCCTAATCCGTAAAGGATTTCGTGGTTGCTTTTGACAAACCTGATTAGAACATGTGGTTGAGTTGGTACAGGTGGTAGGAAAAAATGTCATAGCAGAAACTTTGTCAAATAAAATAAGATTTTTTCTAATTTATTTTATATTTGAATTAGGATTCATATTCTGACAACATATTGAAGTCGGTTTGCTTGAAATATCAGGTGAAACAATGAAGGAAGGATCATTGGCTGGGTGTTGCATTTGGTAAGTTACGTTTCCAGGCCCCAGGTACATGACGTATGAGTCAACGTATATAGAATCGAAAAGGAAACAAGCATTAGATTATTTGTTTTCACTTATGGGAAAAATCAAGAAAACAAAGAGGGAGACTGTAAAAGGCGGATGGACTGTGCTGGTGGAAGTGGATCAAGATCAAAAGTTCGGAGACGTGTGGAAACAGTATATAGGTTTATACTCTTATTCCTTTTATATTTGATGAGGATTTCTACTCATCCACATTATTACCTTATATAAAATACGTTAACGCATAATGTTTCCTTTCTTATTATGTTTTGGAATCGGACTCTGTCTCACGCTAGATAAGAACTATTCTAACTCGTATGAGCACGGATTATATATATATAAGTCTGGACAAAAGAAACTCTCCATTGTTCGGTAGTTAGAGGAAGACAGACCCAAAAACAAATGGATGGACGAAAAAAAGAGCCTGAAATTTTTGCATCTTTATTATTAGGTATAGATACATTAACCTATCTATTTTACATGATCGTATATGATTCTTATACCAGATGTACACGTACAATATAACTACAATATAACGTTGTGCACCATGTTGTTTTCTTTTTCTCTTCTTCCGATCTAATTGAATCTTATGACCACAAATCTGCAAAAGCTATGATGTGAAGTTGTGGTGATAATCTTCCGATCTATAATGTTACATATTTATGTTATACTACATGGTTATTTCGTACACAGTTTCATATTTTCTGCTAATATGTTACGATATTAATTTGTACATCTAAATTCTTGAATATAAGTTATACGCCCAACTTTACATCTAAATCATTCATCAAGTTGTTTATATCTAAGTTATTATAGTAGTCTAACTTATTCGTTCGATGATATCATTGAGTTCTCATGTTAATATAATATTTTATATTTATGCAGGGTTTCCAAGTTATAATAGATTAATCTTATGTTTGACACAAGAAGCATTAGAATCGTTAATTAATAATCTCTTTCACAACCAAAATATCATATGTTTGACTCATATTTAAGTTCTATATGCTTACGTAAATAAATAATAAGTTATACAAAGTGGTTACTATAATATAAGTTATCAATGTTGACTTATACATATAAGTATGTTCATCTAACTTATAAATCCATCTTTTACATGCATGACATCTAACTTATAAAACTATATTTTATTTGATTACCACCACCCAATTGCTCGCATATGTTCTCACCGAAAGAGAAAAAGCAGCGCGCGTGCACAGCAGATCAGAGCGCACGAAAGGAGAATGTGTGGGGTGTGCGCGACACTGTCCGAAAAAGAGAAAGAGGTGGGATTTTTTTTTGAAAAAAGGAACGCATGGGTCATGTCTGATCATTCGCTAGATTTGTTAGAAATAGTCATTAGTGATCAATTAGCAGTTAATGACGTCGTTAGACATGTGTTCACTATAATTAGACATGTGTTAATTGTGATTAACACCAACCGTTCAGACCCATTCGGGAACTGTCCGAAAGGGCCAGTATCCACCCGAATGGACATGTAACACACCCCTTCAGGGGGTATAAATATGTAATCACTGTACAGTTTACTAATCAATCGAATCATTCTTTCATTACACAAATCACTTTCACTTTTCCTTTCAATACGTTGTCGGCACGCATGCCACTTAGCACATCGGCAACGAAGAAGAAGGGGGAGGCCGGAGTGCCTTCCCCACGAAGCATAAATTGTTCAAAAATATTTATATTAGCCATACATAAGGTTAGCCATACATAAGGTAGTACCTTTGTTACTACTGTGGGATATACATATATATCCTCAACGTGTGTACCCAATATAAACTTTGAGGTCTACGCCTACTAGGTGATTACCTAATCCATTATTAATATTGGCCACTACACAAGGTAGTACCGTTGTTACTACTGTGTGGTATCCACTATGTTTCTCAACTTAGGGATCACCTTCAACGTGCGTACCCAGTATTTTAATTTTGGATAAAATATATATCTAATATCGACCACCTTGGTGACTACCATGCAAATTATTTCTAAATATGAGATCCACACAATTATTTTGCATACGCTGTTACACATAGCCACAATAATTATTAGTTTACATACAAGTAAATTAATACAACGACGGTATATACCATGTAGGAAAATGTCCATCCAAAAAGAGTACGAAGAACTCGCATTAGATGGTCATAATTACCCAACATGGGCTATGGACATAAAAATTTGTTTACATTCCTGTGGATTAAATGGTTCTTAATGAACCTGAAGCAGGGGATCCTGCGATTACAGATCAAATGAGATATGGGGCATTGTCTAATCTTAGGAAATTCATCCATAGATATCTCAAAGGTGAGTATCTATTAGAAGAAAATGCTAAGACATTATGGCTAGCGCTTAAAGCACGTTATGATCGCCAAAAAGAACTTATTTGGCCCTAGGCCAACTACGAATGGAACCATCTACATCTCTAGGATTTCAAATTCATTGACGAATACAACCATGTCGTTCATACAATTTGCTCTAAGTTAAAATTTTGCGAAAAAGAACCTACAGATGCGGAAAAGATAGAGAAAACTCTTTCTACTATGCTTCTCGCGGATAGGGTCTTACATCAACAATATCATGCAAGCAAATTCCAAGTTTATTCTGAACTCATTCACACATTAACTTAGGCGGAAAAACATGATGAACTTCTCTTGAAAAACCATCACAAGCGTCCTATAGGCGCAACACCCCTACCTGAAGTTAATTATAATGCTCAGAATAACAAGTTCAATGGCAAATTTCAACGCCATAACAAAAACTTCAAGACAAAGCCAAATTTCAACAAGCAAAAGTCCAGTAATTTTGCTCACGGCAAAGGCAATTTTAAGCCTAAAATTGACAAGTCCAAAACTTGCCAAAAGTGTGGCTGTTACAAGCACACAACTAAGAAATGCCGTACACCAAGACATCTCATTGATCTTTACCAACAATCCCTGGGACGTAAACAAAACGCAAAAGGACCAAGATATGAAGCACACTTCAATCTTCAACCTGACGTCAACAAGGAGGCTAGTTGTTCATATCAAGTTCTACAAGAACCAACTAACAACATGACGGCTCATCCATAAGAGAATCTCCCGAGCACGGAGAACATGATTGTTGAATTTGCTTCAAACGACATGTTTGGAGACATGGAGTAGTTTCTAGAATTCATACATTACCATGTTTGCATACACGGCTCAGTATCTAGATACACTAAGAACATCGTGCAATAAGTGTCCATAATAATAGTAACAACATTGTAGCAGTATATATTTTATTAGATTTATATTGTATTTTTACAATATTTGTATCAAACATAGTTGATATTTAATAAAATTGTATATATTATATATATCTGAAAAGAATTTCCTATTTATATTCTTTGTTCTATATATATAGTTATCAACGGGAATAATCCAATGGAGGAAGAATTGTGCTTAGCGGATAGTTGCACCACAAATTCTATACTTAGGGAAACAAAATATTTTCTAACTCTTACTAAGAGTAATGGAAATGTCTTAACAATCGCTTGACGCGATGCAATGATAGTAGGCACAGGTTGTGCTGCTATTACTCTGCCTATGGGTACATAGATTATAATCGAAAATACGTTACGGTATCCCGATTCAACTCGTACCTTACTAAGTTATAGAGATATTCAGAATAATGGGCTTCATGTTGAGACACATGAAGATAACAAAGAAGAGTATCTCCTTCTAACAAAAAATTCTAGATATGGCAAACAAATTCTTGAAAGAATTCCATCTTTCTCATCTGGATTGTACTACACCTACATCAAACCCGTTACACATGTTGCGTACAAAATAATTTTCTAGAATGTTGACACATTCCAAACTTGGCATGATCACTTAGGTCATCCTGGTGTAGGGATGATATGGAAAATTATCAAAAATGCAATTGGTCATAATTTAAACGAGGCAAAATTCCCATAATCTTCGGATTTTGTATGCACAACATGTGCAACGGGGAAACTAATCTTAAGACCCTCTTATCTTAAGGTTAAAGCTAAACCACTCAAATTCCTTGAACGCATTCAGGGAGATATATGTAGTCCTATACAACCATTATCTGGACCATTCAGGTATTTTATGGTTTTAATTGATGCATCTATAAGATGGTCTCATATGTGTCTTTTATCGACCCGAAACCATGCTTTTGCTAAAATAATTGCTCAAATTATTAAGCTAAAAGCGCAATATCCTGAACATCGGATTCAATCCATTCGCATGGATAATGCTGCTGAATTTACATCACATGCTTTTAATGATTACTGTATGGCACTTGGTATTCAAGTTCAACACTCGGCCCGCATGTCCATGCTCAAAATGATTTAGCAGAATCACTTATAAAAAGGGTAAAGCTTATTGCCATACCATTATTAATGAATTGCAAATTACCAACCTCATGTTTGGGTCATGCAGTTTTACATGCTGCAGACTTAATACAATTGCGTCCAACTGCTTATCATACTAATTCCCCCTTACAATTAGTACGTGGAAATCCGCCAAGTATTTCCCATCTGCGAAAATTCGGTTGCGCTACATACGTACCGATTTCACCACCACAGCGTATATCCATGGGCCCTCACAAAAAATTGGGGATCTACGTGCGATATCAACCTCCGTCAATTATCAAATATCTCAAACCCCTTACAGGAGACTTATTCACTGCCCGGTATGCTAATTGTATATTTAAAGAGGGCCATTTTCCGACATTAGGGTGAGATTCGAAGTACCAAAATGAATGCTAGGAAATCAATTGGAATGTCCAAGGCATTCCCGCATCTGATCCACGTACTTTAGAAACTGAATTTCAAGTTCAGAAAATTATAGATTTGCAACATATTGCAATTAACCTGCCAGATGCATTTACTGATATTAAATGTGTCACAAAATCACTAAATCCTGCACGCAATGTTCCAGCGTGAGTGGAGATACCTAAAAATACCACTTCAATCCCAATTCAAAATAAGAGGGGGAGACCTGCGAACACAAGCCCGGATAAAGCTTCTAATAAGCAACCGCGGAAACAGAAGAATAAACCTTCTGAAATAGTAAATGAAAATCAAACTCATGTTGATAGACACCAAACTATTAACCAAAACAATATGGATGGGCAACATCTACAACCTAGTTTAGTGGTGCACCTAAATACTGATACTAGAACGTCGGAATATCCAGACTCTATTGTGATGGGAAACCACAAAGAGTCAATAGGGATATGAGAGATTTCAACAAACTATAGTGAAACTGGAGTATTTATGATAGAAAGACTACTGTTGTCGACACATTTTTCTTCGAACAAATTGCACATGACCTTTACAATGATCCAGATCCAAAGACCTTGGCAGAATGTTGCAAACGCCCGGACTGGACCCAATGGAAGAATGCAATTCAATTGAAATTAGACTCACTAACCAAAAGGAAGGTATTTACGTCAGCAATACCAACTCCACCTAGTATCTTTCCTGTGGGGTACAAATGGGTTTTCGTCCACAAACGGAATGAAAATAATGAAGTGGTGAGATATAAAGCGAGATTAGTAGCATAAGGGTTTACGCAGAGACTCGGCATTGATTTTAATGAAACATATTCTCCAGTTATTAGTGGAATCACCTTCCGATTTTTAAAATCCTTGGCAGTGCAAAATCATCTATCTATGCAGTTGATGGATGTAGTGACAGTCTACTTATATGGGTCACTGGATTCTGACGTATACATGAAGGTTCATGATGGAATCCCAATACCGAATCCTAACGCAAACTGCAACATGTATTGTGTAAAGCTTCAAAAGTCACTTTATGGCTTAAAGCAATCAGGTCGAATATGGTACAATCGACTAAGTGAATTTCTTCTTCAGAAGGGATACACAACTAATGATGTTCACCATGTGTATTCGTTAAGAAATCACAAACTAGGTTTTGCATAATTTCTGTATATGTCGATGACCTAAACATCATAGGTCATGTGAAAGACATAAATGAAGCATGTAATCATCTACTGACAGAATTTGAGATGAAAGATTTGGGTCAAACCAAATTTTGTTTGGGTTTACAACTCGAACATATTCCTTCAGGAATATTTGTTTACCAAGCCGCTTACATCCAGAAAATATTAGAGAAATTCAATATGGATAAAGCACATCCAACAAAAACACCTATGGTTGTACGGTCTTTAGACTTAAATAAAGATCTATTTCACACCACGTGACGAAGGAGAAGGGATATTGGGACCTGAGGTTCCTTATCTTAGTGCAATTGGAGCGCTCATGTATATTGCAAATAGCACCCGGCCGGATATCGCTTTTGCAGTGAACTTACTAGCTATACACAACGCTATTCCTACCGAGCGACATTGGACATGAGTCAAGAATATCCTCAGATATCTCAATGATAGAAAAGATCTTGGACTTTTCTTTCAAAGAAGAACATATCCCAAGTATGATTGGATATGCAGATGTTGGTTATTTATCAGATCCCCATAGCGCCAGATCTCAAACAGGCTTTGTATTTTTACACGGTGGGACTGCCATTTCTTGGAAGTCTTCAAAACAGACTCTAGTGGCTACATCCACTAATCATTCTGAAATCATTGTATTATATGAGGCATCACGTGAATGTGTGTGGCTACGCAGAATGATTAACCACATTCAATAATCATGTGGTATAGTTCTATCGAAGCACCTACCATTATCTATAAAGATAATGCCGCTTGTATTATACAAATGGAAACATGATACGTTAAGAGCAATATCACAAAACATATTGCCCCTAAGTTATTTTATCCTCATGAGTTACAACAAAAATGGGGAAATTAACATTTTGTGAATCAAGTCTAATGATAATTATGCTGATTTATTCACTAAATCTTTACTGGCAACCACATTCCAAAAATATATTCATGGAATTGGTATGCGTCGTTTCAGAGATTTGCAAGGTTCAGGGGAGTCTCTTCCTGAGTTAATCCTGTTCACACATCATATTGCATCTCCTAACCTTACATGAGTTTTTAATTAATTTTCTCATGAGAGATTTAACAATGCAATATCAATACAAGAATCTATGTATGTTTTCTATTTTTCCCACAGGATATTCAAGGAAATATCAAGGATCGATTTTCAATATTCAACGGATTCCTAAATGACTAATGGACGTCGTGACAAGGATATTCACGTGAAGATTCAAGGAGCAAATTGATCAAGGGGGTGTGTTAGAAATAGTCATTAGTGATCAATTAGCAGTTAATGACGCTGTTTGACATGTGTTCACTGTAATTAGACATGTGTTAATTGTGATTAACACCAACCGTTCAGACCCATTCGGGAACTGTCCGAAAGGGCCAGTATCCACCCGAATGGACATGTAACACCCCCCTTCAAGGGGCTATATAAATATGTAATCACTGTACAGTTTACTAATCAATCGAATCATTCTTTCATTACACAAATCACTTTTCCTTTCAATAAGATTCTATTTGAGCGAGCGTTGACGGATTAGCCAGGTCGGAAGCCAGTGGAGGCGCATACCGCGCCATTCCGCAGACGGTGGGCCTTGTATTCTTGTAGCAACGGCTTGGAGCGCCCGGCGCGCGGTCTCTGTCTCGTTGTCTCCTGCAGGCGGACCACTGGACCAGGCCGCGGTTGGCACTTGGGCTCTGCTGCTACCGCTACAAGAGCGACCGCCTCCGCTGCCCTCGATCGGCGGCCCCATAAAAGTCGGAAACGGCCCGCGTCGAGGCTCGGGCCGCGTTCTCTCTTTTTTTTTTTTTTTTTTTTTTTTTTGCGACGGCTCGGGCCGCGTTCTCAGGACTCAGGCCGTGTGCGCAAACTAATGTGGCGGCCGGGCGGAAGAGAGGCGCACGTCAGTGAGTCGCCAAGAAACTTTCCGTGCGACGCTGCTGCTGCCGTCGCGCTCGGCGCCGTGTGCGAAATCGGGGCTCCACGTCCGCTGTGGACGTGTGTCGATAAGGAGAGGACAGGTCCGCGTCCGTCCATACCCGGTGTGCGTCCCAAGTCCGAACGAACCCAGGTCGCCGGAAGCAGCGTTTGTTTAATTTCCAGTGTCTCCAGTGGACCAATCCGATCGTGGCCGTGGCATATGCTGCATTGCTATTTGCTTGCACGCCAACGCCGATGCGCTGGCGGACGTAGACCATCCGGTGTCCCGTGGCACCTTTATCCCCCACGCATAGATATGCCTGGATGGTGGACAAGGACGGCTCAGTTTGTTTTCATTCATCCGTTCATCAATCTTCATCATGGTGTGCGGACGTAGTCGCCTGTTGGTTGTTCCGCTGCAGCATTCAGATTCTCGCGTCTTGCTTTCTGGAAACCAAGGGGATATAAAGAGAGGCTTTCCAGGTCCTTGACTTATCCTCCACAAATGTTTAAAACATGTGGACATTTATAGCATTAGCTTGCAAAGGGAGTGCTAGGATAATTACAAAAAGAAATGGATAATGCAATGCAGCGATTGTATAGAAATAGGAACAACGCAAAACTAGAGTCTACAGTTTCTCGTTGTGTTGGGTCCATTGGTATACCCCATAGACCATGGTCCACCTAGCTTGTAACTGGATTCCCCTTTTTATCTTTTTATATATGCAGAAGATTGTTGTTGCTCATTTGTTTGTTCTCGCCGATGCGTACAGTTAGCACTAGTACACGATACTATTTCAGTATTTCTTTACACCACCCGCCGTGAGATGCAGTATTACATTAGCTGAATGATTCCAATCACGTCGCCATTATCCCCACGCCAGGACACCAATCTGTCCAATCATAACCCATTTCTTGTCTGCTCCCCATACGCGAGTTGACTGTTGGCGCTAAATCCTTGATCCATTCCGCGGCAACAATTCTCGACTCCTTCCTTCCCCAAGTTTCCAATGTCGAATTCGAGTTCTAGTTCTTGAGATAAACGTCGACACAAGTGCATCTCCGTTCGCTTGTTGTTCTTGAGCCCTTGCAAAAAAGAGGCAGCGCCCTTTAATTTCCCCCTTGTTGCAGTCGCGGGATTCCCCTTCATTTCTCCTTTCTTTCTTTCCTCGGGATCAGTGACCCTCTCTGCGTCTGAGCTGGCGCCACCATGAAGTACAAGAAGAGCCGCGAGGCCACGCGCCTCGAGTCCAACGGCGACGGCGGCTCGCAGAAAGGCGGTGCTGATGTGCCGCCGAGCATCGAGCTGGACATCATGGAGCACCGTGCCGCCGCCGCCGCCGGCGGGCTCGGCACCGGAGGTCCCGGCTCGGCGTCCTTCTTCGAGCCGTGGCGCGAGCCGACGCCGGGCAGCGGGAGCGGGCACGGCAGCTCCGGAAGGGCCGGCGGGCGGGAGCCGCCCGAGAAGCGGCTCACGCTGTTCGCGCTCCGGCTCGCCGTGCTCGAGAAGGCGGCGAGCGGGCTTGGGAAGCTCGACTTCGTGTGGGCCACCGTCGTGCTCCTGGGCGGGTTCGCGAGCAGCCTCAGCATCACCGACTTCTGGTGCGTCACCGTGATCCTCGTCGGCGAGGGCGCGCGCGTCTTCAGCCGCAGCCACGAGCTGGAGTGGCAGCACTACGCCACGCAGACCTCCACCGCGGGCGGCGCGCTGCGCTCCAGTTCCCGCATCTTCCGCCACATCATCCGCGCCATCGTCGACCCGGCCACCGCGGCGGCCACCGGCGGCGGCGGGCGCGACGACGACGCGCGCGCCAGGGCCGCGCTGTTCCAGCGCCAGATCGTCGCCTTCATGAGGCAGCGCGCCTGGCACGCGCCGGACGTGTCGCTGCTCCCCTACACCGGCTGGGTCTTCGTCTCCAGGAAGATCGGCAGGCTGCTCAACTGGCTGCAGGTGCTCTCCGCGCTCGCCTGCGTCGCGCTCTCGGTGATGCGCCTCTGGAAGCACGACTTCGGCGGCCCCGACTACCGCAACATGAGGCCGGCGCTCCTGCTCTTCTACACGCTGGCGCTCGTGGAGGCGTTGCTCTTCCTGTTCGAGAAGGCGTACTGGACGTGGAAGGTCTCCGTCTGCAAGCTGCTCCACCAGGTGAGCGCCGAGTGCGAGCTGGGCCCGTACGGGCTCGTCTCCCTCAAGCGCTTCTTCTACGACGCCTACTCGCGGTGCATCGCCGGGAGCATCTTCGACGGCATCAAGATGGACCTCGTCACCTTCGCTGAGGAGCTCATCCTCTCGGACTTCCTCGACGAGCAGCTCATCGGCGTGCGCATCCTGCAGCAGTTCGCCAACAGCGAGCGCTCCGCGAGCGACACGCTGCGCAAGGTCGGCACCACCCCGAGGTCCATCGAGCGGCTCGTCGAGATGCTCAACTGGAAGCGGCCCGAAGAGGAGGAGGTGCGACGGTGCGCCGCCGAGATCGTGTCCAAGCTCGCCGGCAAGCGTCAGAACGCGCTCCGGGTGTCCGGCATCCCTGGCGCCATCGAGTCCGTCACGTCCCTGCTCTACACCGGCAGGGGTCCGCCCGTGTCCGGAATGCACCCGCAGCTGCCTGGCGCTCCCGCCGACGCCGAGCACGGGGCCTCACCGGCGAGCCGCGGCTACGACCACCTGCCGTTCAACCTGCTGGGCCTGCTCATCCTCAAGAGGCTCGCCAGGGACCACGATAACTGCGGCAAGATCGGGAACGCGCGAGGCCTGCTCGCCAAGGTCATCAACTTCACGCAGGCGTCGCCGGTTCTCCTCCAGAACCCGCACGTGACCGACTCGCAGGTGAGCACCGTGAAGCGCGCGCTCAAGGTGGTCAAGATGCTCGTGTCCACGACGGGGAACACGGGGAAGGCGCTCCGGGAGAGCGTCGCGGAGAACGTGTTCACCGTGAGCAACCTGCGCGACATACTGCGGTACGGGCAGCAGCACAGGGAGCTGCAGAAGCTTGCCACGGACGTGCTGACTGGGCTGGCCATGGACGACAGCGGCAAGGAGGCCATCGTGGCCACCGGAGGCGTCGTCAAGCTGCTGCTGTCGATATTCTTCAATTCCCAAGAGACGGACCTCGGCTGCGAGGCCGGCGAAGCGCTGGCGATGCTGGCGCTGGAGAGCGAGGCCGGCTGCGCGGCGATACTCAAGCGCGCCGACGTGATGGACCAGCTCGTGTCGGCGTTGCAGGACGGCGACGCTCGGCGCCTGAACGCGGCGCGGGTGCTGCGGAACCTGTGCGCGTACTCGGGGCAACAGCAGAGGGAGCGGCTGCGCGTGGTGACCAGGGCCCTGCCGGCGGTGCTGAAGACCACCATGGTGGACAGAGATAAAATACTCGAGGTGTCCGTTGGCCTGACGACGGAGATCTGGAAGTTCATCGACGGCGAGCAGTTTGCCGCCGAGCTGCGCCGCGCCGGCGTGGAGGACGAACGGGCATACGTTGAGCGGCTGGCGAGCATCCTGCAGCAGTACAGGTATCCGGAGATCAGGGTCCCGCGAATGCGACGGTTCGTGGTGCAGCAAGTCATCTGGCTGATGACGAATTCGGGCGGCCGCGGCGATGACGGCGGCGGGTACGTAGAGCTCCTCAGGGAGGTGGGCATGCAGCGGCTCCTAGAGTCTATCGCCGACACCACGTCGGAGCTGGAGTGCTACCACGTTTTCTCAGGAAGCGTGGGCATCAGCAAGCACCGTGAGAGCTTCTCCGACATCGTGGACTCCGCGCTGGAGCTGATCGCCGGCAGGCGGCAGCGGTGATGGAGCCCGAGCTCAAGACTGAAAGCTTGCATGGAAATGCATAAAGTGTGCACTCATTTTTCCGTTTCTTTTACAACCATATTCAAAGAGTGTAAAAAGAATCTAAAGAAGTAGTATGAAAATTACAAGGGACACAGTAGAATTTAAAGTTTTGTACAGAGAGATTCGCGTGCCATGCCAAAATGAGGATGGTTTCATCAAGTAGCGAATAAATACAATAGTTCCACATACAGCTCACATCAATTCGTTCAATTTATAGAATTACATAAGGGAGTTGCTATATTTCAGGTGTTTAATGTTTACAAATTTTAAGAAATTAATCTTATACAATTAACTAGTATAATTAAAAAATAACTCACAAGAGATAATCACATTTTTTCTATAACCAAACAATAAAAAAATTGCATGTTACCAGATGAACAACGAAAAATCAGACACTTGAGATATAGAAGAAGTGATTAGATGAAGTCCACAGTTCATATACCTATGTACTAATGGATTTGTGGCCTTGGACTTGTTCTTCTTGATCATAGATGAATCCCTTCTTCGCAAGTGTTGAGAGCATTTCGTAAGTCTTCTTCATGAGGAAGGCATGACCTCCATCCTCTCCCCCTTCATTGCTTGAATCTTCACTTGAGCTTGATGAAGGGATGGCAATATTCTTGGCCTTTTTCTTAGTCTTCTTTCTTGTCTTAACCACAAAGGCAAGATCCTTGGGCGTGGATGCCTCTTTTGTTTCTCCATGGACTAACATCTCATGGGCCCGAATCTTGTTTACAAGCTGATACACCTCCAATTTATCGAGGTCCTTCTCATGGAGACCGGAAACCACGATGTCATACTTGGGCTTGTGGAGAGTAATGAGTATCTTAAGGTTGATTTCTCCGGTTGTGAGCTGCACAAGACAAGAGAGTTTATCTCCTCGATAAGAACATTTAAATTAGTATACATGTATTGCAAAGTTCTTTTGGGGGCATCTTGAAAGAGTCAAGCTTGGTCTTAAGCACACGATATCGGTCATTGACAATGGCAATGATGCCTTCGCTGATGTTGATGAGCACTTGCCAAACATCATGCGCCAAGTCCCAACTAGGGCTGGTTTCTCAACGCTTGCGGCAGTATGCCCCCGTGGTCGCAATGCTCGTTTCCTTTGTAACATCTGCTTTGTAATCCCGGTGGTTAGGGTGTCTTTGATCGACACGTGATGGCCCCTCGCCACCGTACGTGATCAACGTTGTTTGTTTTCTCCAAAACTTCCTCTTAATGAAATATGGGCACAATGTCCGATCGAGAAAAAAAAGTCCCAACTAGGATCCTATCGAAGGTTTATTGCTCATCTATGTCTTCAAAGGTAGCATTCTTAGCACGAGAGTTCAACTTGTTTTGCTCGGCATTCATGGGTGTGTCGAACACGGCGGAAGCCACTCTCCAAATGTTAGGGGATGGACTTCAAGGTAAGTCAACATTGGGGTTTCGAATAAAGAAAGTCCCTCCCCTTGAACTTGGGCGGTGTGTTCCCTCTCGGAGCCATTGCTCGAGTTAGTGAAGTCTAGATGAAGCAAGGAGGTTGTGATACCAATTGTAAGGATCAAATGGTCCAAGAGAGGGAGTGAATTGGACTCTAAAATTAAATCAACAACCTTAGCTTATGCAGAATCTATCCTTCAAGCACCTTGATACCTAAGTTCTTCTACAAAATCAATCTAAGAAGTTCTAATCAAGTCCTTAGAAAGTTTCACATAAAGTGTAGGTCCTTGAGAACAAAAAGTAATCCAAGGGTAAGCATTTTATCATGCTATTATAGTTGTCATTTAAAGGAACTTGCACCAAACAAGAAAGACAAGTAATGATGCAAAAAACAAAGAGAGGCAAAGATACAATCCAAATTTTCCGCATGGCGACAGATTGTTGCCACAATCTCCTAGTCCACATGGGTGCACCAAAGAGTCACCTAGCCAAGACAAAGAAGATGTAGGGAACCAAACACACCCTAAGACTTGGTTACGCTCTACTCCACCATTGAATACCCCATCTCTACTCAGAAATGGTGGGTTCAAACCATTAACACCAATTGGAGCCCCATCAATAAGAACTACATTGAGGAAGGTCCCCAAGTCCTCGTTAATAACATCTAGGTATTGGGGATCGTCAAGAGTAACAAGTCTTCAGCTCCAACTCAAAGAAATCCAACCTAACAATATGGGTAGCACTCAAGGCTAGCTCCCAATTCTCTCTCTCTCTCTCTGCATGGATGTCTCTTCAAAGGCTTCATTGTCCTCTCTATAAGTGCTGCCAACAACAGGGTGGAAGAGCAATTCCAATGAGCTAGAGATCGCACTTATCTTGAGAGTGAAAACGCTGCTAGCCGTTTAAAAAAGCTGCCAGACGTAATCATCACCGCACAATTAGGCGACGCCCATCAGAAAGATCTTTCATCAGATATTCAGAAGAACATTCCTTTCCACAGTTTTCTTTCATTTTTTTAACTAAACTGCCAGATTGTTATTGCCCACTTGTTCTTACAACTGGATTCAATCCTGAATGGTTCAAGCCATGCAATCTTGAGTTGTTCCACATTTCCAATCACGTCGCCACCATTTTCACACGCCAAGACACAAGACGTCACCTTTTATGAGCTCCTTCTCGTCAGCTCCCTCCTCCTGCGCGACTTGACTGTTCACGCTAAATCCTTGTTGAATTCGCTCCAAGAACTGTCGACTCCTCACGGAACTTTCCATGTCCCAACCTACAAACAATCGTCATATAGAGCCGCGTCTCCGTTCCTTTCGAATTCATGCGCTCTATTTGACGCGACAACTGCTCCATTTCTTGGAATAACCGGTGAGCCTGCATACACGTTGGGCGCCATGAAGTACAGGAAGGGCCGCGACTCCAACGGCGACAAGTCACAGAAAGACGGCGGAGATGTGCCGCCGAGCATCAAGCTTGACATCACGGTTCACCCCCGGCGGCGGTGGGTCGGCTCCCTTCTCCGAGTCGTGGACGCCGACGCCTGGAAGCGGAAGTGTCCGCAGTGGCAGCAGCGCTGGTTATGGTAGGAGCGACCCACCGGAGAAGCAGCTCACGCTGTTGGCGCTCCGTGTGGCCATCCTCGAGAAGGCGGCGAGCGGGCTCGGGAAGCTCGACTTCGTGTGGGCCACCGTCGTGCTTCTCGGCGGCTTCGTGGGCAGCCTCAACATCACCGACTTCTGGTGCATCACCGTGATCCTCGTCGGCGAGGGCGCGCGCGTCTTTAGCCGCAGCCACGAGCTGGAGTGGCAGCACCACGCCACGGAGACCTCCACCGCTGGCGACGCGCTACGCTCCAGCTCCCGATTCTTTCACCGTATCCTGCACGCCCTCGTCGACCATACCGGCGGCGCCCGTGACGAACAGGAGCCGCATCAGCACGCCACGCAAACCACCGACGCGGGCGGCTCGCTGCACTCTAGCTCCCGGTTCTTCCGCCGCGTCGTGCACGCCCTAGCCCACCGGGCAGCGGACGGTGCAGATGTCAGCGGCGATGCGAGCACGACATCGGCGAGGTTCCAGAACCAGATCGCGGCCATCTTGAAGAAGCGCACTGGGCACGCGCCGAATGGTGTGTCACGGCTCCCCTACACCGGCCAGTTGTTCACCTCCAGGAACATCGGCCAGTTGCTCAACTGGCTGCAAGTGCTCTCGGCGTTCGCCTGCGTTGCGCTCTCGCTGATGCGCCTCTGGAAGTGGAAGCACAACTTCGGCAGCAGCGGCAACATGAGGCCTGCGCTTCTGCTCTTCTACACCTTGGCGTTGCTGGAGGCACTGCTCTTCCTTCTGGAGAAGGCCTACTGAGCATGGAAGCTCTCCTTCTGCAACCTGCTCCGTCAGGTGAGCAAAGACTGCCAGCTGGGCGCATACGGTCACGTGTCTCTCACGCGCTTCTTCTACGATGCCTACTCGCGGTGCGTCACTGGCAGCATCTTCGACGGCATCAACATGGACCTCGTCACCTTCGCGGAGGAGCTCATCCTGTCCGATTTCCTGGAGGAGCAGCTCATCGACGTGCGCATCCTAGAGCAGTTCGCCGAGAAGGTGGACTCGGCGGGCTATACGCTGCGCAAGGTCGGTACTAGCCCCCGGTCCGTCGAGCGGCTCGTCGAGATGCTCAACTAGAAGCGGCCTGACGAGGAGGAGGTGCGCCGGTCAGCGGCGGGGGTCGTCTGCAAGCTCGCCGGCAAGCGCCAGAACGCGCTTCGCTTGTCCGCCATCCCCGGCGCCATCGAGTCTGTCATGTCCCTGCTCTACAGAGGCCGGAGCACGGCCGTGTCCGGCATGCACCCGCAACCGAACGGTGCTGCCGGTGAGGGTGGGCCCTTGCCAGGGCTCCGCGACTACGACTACCTGTCGTTCAACCTGCTGGGCCTACGCATCCTCAAGAAGCTCGCCAGAAACCAGGACAACTGCGGCAAGATCAGCAACGCGCGCGGCCTGCTCGCCAAGATCATCTATTTCATGCAGGATTCCAAGGCTCTCCTCCGAAACCAGCAAGTAACCGACTCTCAGGTGCGCGCCGTGAAGCACACGCTCCAGGTGGTCAAGAAGCTAGTGTCCACGACGGGCAACACGGGCAAGGCGCTCCGGCAGGGCGTCGCGGAGAACGTGCTCGTGGTGAGCAACCTGCGCGAGATACTGCAGTACGGGCAGCTGCACAGGGAGCTGCAGAAGCTGGCCATCGACGTCCTCACCGGGCTGGCCATGGACGACAGCGGAAAGGAAGCGATCATGGGCACTGGAGGGTTGGTCAAGCTTCTGCTGTCGATATTCGTCAGCGCCGAGGAGAGAGAGCTCGGCCATGGCACCGGCGAGGCGCTGGCGATGCTAGCGCTGGAGAGCGAGAGGGGTTGCGCAGCAATACTCAAGCGAGCCGACGTGCTCCAGCTCGTCTCGGCGTTGCAGGATGGCGACGACGCCCGCCGCCGGAACGCGGCGAGGGTGCTGCGGAGCCTGTGCGAGTACTCGGGCCCCGAATACTGGGAGCGGTTGCGCGTGGTGACCAAGGCGCTTCCCGTGGTACTGGGTGTCACCATGATGAAGAGCGACCTGGTCCTGGAGGTGTGCGTCGGCCTGACGACACAGATCTGCAGGTTCATCTACGGGGAGCGATTCGCTGCCGAGTTGCGCGGCGCCCGCGTGGAGGAGCGGGCGTATGTGCAACGGCTGGCGACAATCCTGGAGAATAACGAGTATCCGAAGGTCAAGATCCCCCGGATGCGGCGGTTCGTGGTGCAGCAGGTCATCTGGTTGATGACGTGCTCGGGCGGTGGCGGATACATGGAGCTCCTGAGGGGAGTGGGGATGGAGGGCCTGCTCGTGTCCATCGCCGATACCACATCGGAGCTGGAGAGCTACCATGTCTTCTCCGGCAGTGTCGGTATTGGCAAGCACCGTGAGAGCTTCCCAGGCATTGTGGACTCCGCGCTTGAGCTGATCAAAGGCGGCGGTGGCAGAGCCAAGGATTTTAATTTCGTTATCGCAAAAATTTCGGTCACCACCGAAATTACCGAATTTCGCGAAATTCGGCCGAAATTTCGCCGAAATTTTTTTAGAGATTAGGAAATGAAGTATGCTGTTTCTAAAAAAGTTTAGATCTAAATAAATATTAGTATGATTTATCACTACACATCTATTGAATAGAAGAATATACAATATAATCAATAGAAAAATACAAGTCTAGAGTTATATATCACATGTATTAAAGTATTACAAAATTTCGGAGTTTTCTTTCGGCCACCACCGAAATTACCGAATTTCGCGAAATTCGGCCGAAATTTCGCCGAAATTTTGAACCCTGGGCAGAGCTACAGCTGTAGAGTGAAAGGATTCATCAAGTGTAATATAGTCTTGCGAATTATATTAGAAATTCACAGTACATATGAAGCAATGTGATTGAGTGTAAAAGACAAAAGTAAAAAAAATGGTTGACCTTAGTTACTTAGATTCGTCAAGTAAGAGTAGACTGTATGCCATGGTAGCATGCTATAGTTGCTGAATTCAATTAATTTATATTGTATTATCTATGCATATATATACATGAGTGATACATTTGTATACTTCTTGGTACATGTCAAATAAATTGAATAAACAAATTGCAATAGACCTTCATCTTATTTTCTTAAACTTATATTTGGGGAATTTCTAGGATTTATTATGTCCCATTATTCACACTAGCTATTCAATCAATCCTTGCTCTTGCACAACCAAGTGGACCGTGTACTCGTCTCAGTGCAATGGCTTGACATGTACCAAAACCATTGCCTCAAGCCGCTGTCATCGGACTGCTCAGACCACTGCCCCCTACTTCTCATTCCACATTTCAAAAAAAAAAAAAACTTCTCATTCTGGATGCGGCACCGAGGGCCAAGCGTCGATTCGGGTTCGAGTCGTTCTGGGCCAAGCTGCCGGGCTTCCTGGAGGTCGTGGACCAGGCATGGTCGCTGCCCACTGGAGATGTCGACCCATTCAGGGTACTGGACTGCAAGCTGAGAAATGTCGCCAAGGCTCTTCAGAGCTGGAGTAGCACCAAGATAGGCAGTGTCAGACTTCAGCTCGCAATGGCACGTGAAGTTATCCTTCGCCTGGACGAAGCGCAAGAGTTCAGAGAGTTATCTGTCAATGAACTGGCGCTGCGCAAGTCGCTGAAAGTGCGTGTCCTGGGCCTAGCGTCGCTGGCGAGAACAATCGCTAGGCAGCGCTCAAGATTGCTTTTCCTCGCTGACGGCGATGCAAATACAAATTTTTTCCACCTCCAAGCTTGTCATAGAGCAAGGAAAAAGTGGATTGACTCCCTCTGGGTCGAGGGAGCCGAACTGGTACGCGAGGACCACATGTCGCAGGCGCTGTACGAGCACTTCAACTCTGTCCTCGGCTCATCCTTCGAACGCACCAGGCGTGTCAACCTCGACGCCATTGGCTTGCCGTCCATTGATCTCACCGATCTCGAGACACTATTCACCGAGGAGGAGGTCCGGGCCGTGGTCATGAATCTGCCCAACGACAAGGCGCCGGGCCCGGACGGCTTCAATGGGCTCTTCTACAAGAAGGCTTGGAACATCATCAAGGGCGACGTCATGAACGCGCTCTACGCGTTCTGGGCACAAGATGGACGAAGCCTACACCACCTCAACAACGCATTCTTGGTACTGTTAAGGAAGAAAGCACAGCCTGCTGAGATCCGCGATTACCGCCCGATCAGCTTAATCCATAGCTTCGGCAAGTTGATCACAAAATGCTTGGCAAATCGGTTAGCACCGAAGCTCGACACACTGGTTAGCCGAAACCAGAGCGCGTTTATCAAGGGCCGTTGCATCCATGACAACTTCCGAGCCGTGCGGCTCTCGTGCAAGTGTGCTACTTAAAATCGATATTGCCAAGGCATTCGACACCGTATCGTGGACGTTTCTACTTGAGGTGTTGCTGCACTTGGGCTTCGGTCGTCGATGGAGGAACTGGATATCCCTCATTCTCAGCTCGGCAAGTACAAAGATTCTTCTGAATGGCAACGCAGGTAGGAGAATTTGTCATGCAAGGGGACTACGGCAAGGTGACCCGCTATCACTGATGCTATTCATCCTTGTAATGGAGGTGATCAACCACACCATCCGATGGCTGGACCAACAAGGCTTACTCGCTCCGTTTGCGAACGCCAGGCTACCACAACGTGCAAGCATATATGCCGACGACTTGATTCTCTTCGTTGCACCCCGAAACAGTGACCTGAGCGCGTTGCAGACAGTGCTCCAGGTGTTCGGTCAAGCATCAGGGCTCTTCGCTAACTTGGATAAGAGCGTTGCAACGCCGATACACTGCACTGACGCTGAAATTCAGCTTGTTCAAGAGGCCCTCTCCTGCCGGATCGAGGGCTTTCCGTGTCGCTATTTGGGCGTGCCACTATCCATCTTCAGGCTAAGGAATATTGAGGAGCAGGCTCTCATTGATGCGGTCGCAGCTCGCATACCGCGATGGAAAGGGAGTCTGCTCAATGTCGCCGGCCGGACAACACTGGTGCAGGTAACTCTATCAGCCATACCAGTGCACATGGCCATCGCCTCATGCCTATCCTCCTGGGCAATTGACTGCATTGACAAGCTACGGATGGGGTTCATCTGGGCTGGTGCGGATTCGGTCTCTGGGGGACGATGCAAGGTAGCTTGGCCAATGGTTTGCAGGCCACGCGACCTTGGCGGTCTCGGCGTGGCTGACCTCTGCCGCGCCGGAGTGGCACTTCGCCTCCGCTGGCCTTGGCTACGACGGGTAGAACCGGAGCGGGCCTGGACGTCACTACCGGACAAGGACGATCGCCAAGTCACCGCGGTGTTCCAGGCCGCGACAGCGTCGACTTTGGGAAACGGCAAGACCACGTTATTCTGGACTGATAACTGGCTGCGGGGATCTTGCGTGCGACAGCTTGCTCCTGCGGTGTTTGCTGCAGTATCGAGGAGGAGGAGGCACATCTCAGTGGCTGATGCACTCCAGGGAAGGACCTGGGTGCGGCACATTACAGGTCCAAGAACAATGAGACTGTTGCTCGAGTTCTTCAACCTCTGGAATTTGATCGAGCAGGTTCAATTGTCGCCGGGTGTGCCGGATACTTTTTCGTGGAAGCTTACTCTGGATGGTCAATACTCTGCATCATCGGCTTACGGCGCCATGTTTGTCGGCTCCTCTACTCCTCTTGGAGCAAAGCTACTCTGGAAGACGTCCGCACCACACCGTGTCAGGTTCTTTTGGTTGGTTTTGCATAGACGGTGCTGGACGATGGACCGCCGCCGACGTCATGGCCTCCAAGACAACGACACTTGTATCATTTGCGACCAGGACGCTGAGACGATGGATCATATTCTGTTGGGCTGCATTTTCAGCCGCGAGGTCTAGGATATCACCTTGAGAAGCTACCGGCTAAACAACAACGTAGCGGTACAACAGCGAGACGTCATGACTTGGTGGACGACGGCGAGAAAGCAGTTACCGAAGGAGCTTCGCCGTGGATTCGACTCTCTTGTCCTCCTCACGAGCTGGATGCTTTGGAAGGAGAGGAATGCAAGGACGTTCAATCGCATCGCATCGACGCCGGCGGAGTGGGGAGCGGCCATCAGGCTTGAGGCTGATCTCTGGGTTGCTGCGGGCTATAAGCGCATGGCTGTGCTTCAGTCGCGTGTAGCATGAAGCTGCTCTTTAGTCGCACTGTGTATTATCATGTAATCGCAATCTCGTGCGGATTAGAGGTAGCCTAGGGAGTTGTCTTGAGCTTTGGTAATCTACGGTTTACCAACAGTAAGGGTGTAGTAACAAACTCTTTTCCTGCTTAATGAAATACGTGCTCGCACGTTCTCGAAAAAAAAGAATCTTAGAAGACAAGAGTATACAGGTAGAAGTTCATGGATAAATTCAACAACCATAGCTTATCAAAACTAATTATCTTTATTTTTTCATATTTAACACAATACCCGTATAAGTACTTCACAATATTCATCTGATTGTAATAAACTTCATTACCAATTAGTAATCTCTATGATTTTCTATCCATATTCATATTTTCCCGCTTTGCTTGCATTTCGATATGTATTTAGTACTTAACTTCAGTTATGTCAACTCTTTTGTGGCCCATGATCTTATTAGTTCCATCACTCAGTTTTCTGCGTGTTAAGTTAGAACTCTAGTACTTATTCTACCTTTGATTCAAAACTTCTTTTTGTGTTTTATTAAAATATGGATTTGAGATCTTAGACTATACTCTCAGTTACTACAAGAACATAAGCATACATTTCAGCTTGTACCACAATGCTTAAGATGTTGAATCTCCTTTAACATATATACTTTCTTGAGTAATAGTGTACTCTGGCTTTACAATGAGTGCTTATAACTAAACTATCAATGCTAATTTGTTATGATGTTTGCTTCAAATCAAAACATATAAATATCTAAATAGCAACTTATATAATTTATTACATAGAGTACTAATATAATTCAAGTTTCAATGTCAATGTCAATGCTGTGTGACTATAAAAAAATTATATACTTGCGGATCATGCATGCAAGTGGCACACGGCATGTATGTCAATATGTTTAAAATATATTCTAGTTTATTTAATAATGGCATACGCGGACAATTTAGGCACAAACTAGGATTATTTATTTTAGATACTCGTTCAAGGTGGAAGAGTGAATTATATACTTTTTTACTGAAATTGCCTTTATTTTAATTAGTTAGTTTACTGTTTTAGGTTGCGGCTACTTGCATTTATGTTCGGAAGCCGGGGGCCTTGCATGCATTTTCTTAAGCAATTCGGTGAAGCAGAACTGCATAAGACATGTAGGCATGTAGCAGTGCAAGGTGTTGCATGCTCGAAAATTTTATTGGAATAGTATGTTCCATTCGCAGATTACATACAAATTGGAAGCAACTATATATGTGCACAGACACTGCGACAATATATAATGACAGCTAGTGATGGGGAACATCATATATATATTCATATACAAGCAAAGCAACTACCAAAGCTTAAGTACTCCTATGACTATGTACAGGGGACAGGGCCATCATCACGTTTCAGCGAGGCGAGGGCGTGGTACCCACTACCCAGGCTTAACTCTCGAGTCTCAAGGCGAGCCAAGACTCGCGCCGCCGCGCGCCCGCTGCTGCTTGCTGTCGGGCCTCTTGACGACGACGACGGGGCACTTGCAGTTGTGCACGCAGTGGTTGCTGACGCTCCCCAGCAGCGCCCTCTGCAGGAAGCCGTAGCCGTGGCTGCCCATCACCAGCAAGTCGGCGCCGGCCTTCTCCGCGGCGCCGCAGATCACGTCGCGCGGGTCGCCCTTCTCCACGCACGTCTCCACCCTCACCTGCAATGCAAGCGTGGCAAATAAATCAAATCCTCTCTGGTTTTCATTAATTTTAGCTGCCTGCAGGATCGTCTATGACAGATCAACGAAACTACTAATATAATTTGGATGTTGTCGCCAGTCAGGAGGATGGGCACGTACGTTGGGGAACGCGGTGCAGATGCTCTTGGCCTTGCTGACGACGGTGTCCGCCGCGGACGCCGTGTACTGGTCCATGCTGTCCATCACCTGCTGCGTTAGGATGTACCCTGCGAACCGTGATCCGTCGTCACAGATGATCGATCAGGAGACGAACAACACGCCAAGAAGAAGAAAAAGAAGAATCATCTCACCGGCACCGTCGATGGAGGGGCAGTAGAACGGGCGCGGGGAGCGGGCGTGGACGAGCACCACGGCGGGGGGCGGCGCCGCAGCGGCCTTGGCCGCGGAGACGACGTTGGAGAGGCACCAGGAGAGCGCGTGCATGCTCTCCTCGCTCCCGTCCACCGCCACCACCACGCGCCGCGGGGACGACGCACCACCACCAACAGCGGCTCCTCCTCCGGCCACCTCCATGGATCACCGAATCCTAGCTGCAGTTGTTCTTGCTGGCAAGATGACTACTCAGCTAGCTCTCCCTGCACTCTCTCGCACACTATATCGAGAAGGCGAGCACTTGTCTATCGCTGAATAATAGTGGCGATGCGGACAAACTAGCTAGCCAATGCAGAGCACCTACTATAGGAGAAGCTGATCGTGTCGCAGTGGCTCAAGTACTGCCAGATGACGTGGTAGCTTGGGGATGTGACGAGGCTGTCTTTTACTGTCGCGACGGCTGTTCGGATAAGAGAACGAGGGCGTGATGGCCCATTGGCTGGGGCTGGCCATACCACATTCTACCCGCCTCCGCGCGCGCGGTTTCTGCCCCGAGCGGAAATGTAGGAAAGGGACACATTCTATCCGGTTTTAGTCGTTTCAAGAATTTTGGAGAGTTAGATATCTCAAGTTTCATCAAAATTTTATAAAAAGTTATGACATCAAATAGGTATACTATAAAAATATAACTAGTTGGGATCATCAATGTTATTATCTTATTTATATAAATTAGCAAGTTTGAGATGCTTTGACTCTTTAAGCAAGTTGAAATGACTTGTAATTTGGGACGGAATTACAATAACCATGTAAATTAGCATAGTAATTATATATGTATATATACACACACATATGGGACGGAGGGAATAGCTTGCAAGGGAAAAGCCATCCAGCCTTTGATTTCTTTCTCATAAACGCTTCAGGAAGGACGGCAGCATTATGGATCCAGACTGAACGCTAATCTGTCTGAGGTCACCGTTGAATGCAAGCAATGCTATTCCAGATTCTACATTCATGCAATTATTTATGTTCAGAATCGAAGTTTTTTTTTAAGGGAAAGAATCGAAGTTTATACATGGAATGGAAGATATATAAAAGAGAAGAAAATTCGGCCCGCGTCAAACGGCCCAGAGGGCCAGAAAGGGAAAGACGGCCCATTCCGGAAGGAAGAGACATTCCTGTCCGAGGCTGACGACCACCCTAGACACGCTGCGACGGCGGCGGCGGCGGCTAGAACTCCGGGACTCATTCCGTGCCGCGCGTGCTACTGCAGATGGACGCTACAGCCGGCGACACGGAGTCCCAGGAACCTCCCAAGACGCTGGTGGACTGGGCGCTGGAGATCCTCTCCACGGCCGACCCGGACGAGAAGGCCCGCCTCGGGGACCTCGCCGCGTCGCGGTGGCTGAGCGGCGAAATCCCGCTCCCCTACGACCCCTCCCGCCCCGCGCGCCCGCCGCTCGACCGCCCCGCCCGGAGCGCCGAGGTGCGGCTGCTCCCGCCGTCGCGGATGCCCAAGCTGGGCAAGGGCGGGAGCGCGCAGAGCCGGCTGGCGATGCTCCACTCGCTGGCGCACACCGAGAGCTGGGCCGTCGACCTCTCCTGGGACATCGTCGCCCGGTTCGGCGCCGCGATGCGGATGCCCCGCGGCTTCTTCGACGACTTCGCGCGCGTCGCGCAGGACGAGGGGAGGCACTACACGGTGCTCTCGGCGCGGCTCAGGGAGCTCGGGTCGCACTACGGCGCCCTACCGGCGCACGACGGGCTTTGGGACTCGGCGATGCGCACCTCGCATAGCCTCCTCGCTCGCCTCGCCGTCGAGCACTGTGTCCACGAGGTGAGTTGCAGTACATTTATTCAATTCGTCTGGCACTATAGGTCCCAACACATTAATCTGCATTTCTTTGCCAGATCAGATTAGTCCTGATAAGACTGAGGTCGATGTTCAGTATACGTGTCTTTTCTAATTTTGTTTTTGACGAAACATGAGGCGAATCCTTTACTGATGATTTCATTATATATAGTAAGAAAAATCTTCGAAAAAAAAGGCAAAAATCTATACAAAAGAGAAAGGAAACACACAAAAGAACAAAACTATGAAGAGGAATCTAGCCAACTTCTAAGAAAATATTCTTACAAGTCTTGGCGATAAGAACAATCAGCTCCAATTCATCATTGAAGGATTTCTTCCACCTTGTCGCTGCCAAAACTGACACCATTTCAGTGTGTCCAGATTGTCCATGCTGCCACCATGAAGATCTCCTTAAAAATTGGCCACCATGAGTTTATGAGTAAACTGATAAAAATTGAGATTTGGGAGGTGGATATTCTCTCAAACCAGAAAGCTTGAAGAACAGGCAGGAAAAAAACTTAATCGATTACTTCATTTTTCTATCCATTCCAATGTTTCCTGAAGTTAGCAAGAGCAATTGGTGATGGAGTTATCAGTAAATTCTCTTGGTCATCAACTCAGCGTTGTAGTAAAAAAATTTAAAGATCAAAGGTTTGGGGTGGTCACTTGCCACAGAGCTATTGAACTCGTGAGATTTAATGTTTGAGGTTTTGATAGCATAAATGCAACTTCTTTAGTACTGTCAGTCAATTAATTACGCAAGAAATTTGAGAATTGATATGGTAATTGGACATAGGGTATGATATGAAAACAGATATCCTGCAGGGGAATAAGTAACCCTTTAATGCGGTTTCTTCTCTAAACTTACAAAGACATCTTTCCAGATCTTTAACTGTTTTTCCTGCACTTAGAAATGTTTTCTTAAGCTTATTGCCCATCAGATGCTGCATGCGAGGCTAACTGTGATCACTTAAGTGGTCTGCAGATTTATAAGGCTGCAGTTATCTGAGTTACATGAAGGATATCATTTAGCTGCACTGCCCATGAGATGATAAACTCTTATTAGTCACATGTACGCATGAATAACTAATAAGTTTTTTTGAAACCGGGTTTTCCCCACTTCCATTTAGCATCAGAAATCAGCAGTTTTTTCAGACAACAACTAATAAATGTTCATTTGGAATTTCAGGCTAGGGGATTAGATGTCCTTCCAACAACCATATCAAGATTCCGAGCAGGTGGGGATGAACAAACAGCGAGACTACTAGAAGATATTATTTATCCTGAAGAGGTAACACATTGCGCGGCTGGTGTTAGATGGTTCAGATACCTGTGCCTTAGGTCCAACGGCAATCACCCAACCTCATATCCAGTTCCTGAACTGGAACCCCGTTTCTTTTTGCTGCCTGGGGATGGTACTGCTGATGGTAAGACAGCTCGGGAGGCTGAAGGTGAACCTACACCCATACTGGCAAAAGACGTTAGCAATGATGACAAGATGGTCCAGCAGGTGGAAGATGAACTGCCATCCAGGATTGCAGAAGATGCTAATGGTCAAGTTAAGGCGATCGAACATGTCGAGGATGGATTGGCCAAGTGCAAACTTGATGACAGTATTGACAAAGACGAAGAGGCAGTCATTAGGATTTTCCACGGGGTTGTAAGAGAATATTTCCGGGGACCCCTGAAGCCTCCCTTCAACACGGAGGCGAGGAAAGCTGCTGGCTTTGAGCCTGCCTGGTATGAACCACTGGCAGTGAAGGAGGCATGTATAGAGGGAGAGACAATCGAGTGATTAATTGCACTGTTGTTGTACTAGTATCTGTGCTATGTAGCAGGCTAGAAGGCATATTTTAATATTTGATGAGGCTAGTGTTCCATTTCCATTTGTTTAGCAGATAGGCAGTGCTGAGGCCTTTTTATCATGTTTGTTCGCCATGGAGAAGCATGGACCTATCTGAGTATCGCTTACTCTGCAAACTTTATTTGGTTCATGGAACTTTCTGTCCAGTTCTTTCGGTCTGACTCCGCATCAGGCAAATTTGCTTATAACTTTTTGGTGCAAGTCTCTTTCCTTCAAATTTCACTGAGATGTTTTGAACTAAATTTATCATTAGTGGAACTCCACCTATCTTTGCACACATAAAATTCTAAACAAAATGTATTTAGATGAACATTAGGTTAGGTTCTTCTATATGTTGCTGTCTCTGCCGCACAAAAAAACGTGCCATATATTTCAATCATATCAACTGCTCCCTTAATTTTAAATTATAAGACGTTTTGATTTTTCTAGATATATATAATTTTTAGGGAACTTGATGTTTCTATCCCTACTATAGAGGTCAATGGCGCTCCACTCGGCACTCCGGCGCGCTCGACTCGCACGGCCCCGCCGCAGTGTGGGGGAGCTCTGCCAGTCTCCGTTTGTCTGTCCCCTTCGCCGTCCACCGGATGCTCTACTACGGCTGCTTCGCCGGGTTCCCGTCCCCACGCCAGCGGTAGTCCAGACCTAGACTACCGGGGCTTTCCGTAAAGACCCGTAAAGCGGCCTGGACTACCGGGGCTTTCCGTAAAGACCCGTAAAGACCCGTCGTCGTCGTCAAGAGGCCCGACAGCAAGCAGCAGCGGGCGCGCGGCGGCGCGAGTCTTGGCTCGCCTTGAGACTTGAGAGTTAAGCCTGGGTAGTGGGTACCACGCCTTCGCCTTGCTGAAACGTGATGATGCCCCTGTCGCCTGTACATAGTCATAGGAGTACTGGAAAAGTGTACTGTAGAATGTGTTTTGGCTGTGTTTAGTTGAGGGTGAAAATGTTGAAAAGTGTATTGTAACATGTTTTGGCTTTATTTGATAAATAATGTCCAATCATGAACTAAACATTCGATGTGATGGCAAACTTTGGACCAAATTTTGGAACTAAACACAACTTTTGATAGTTGCTTTGCTTGTATATGAATATATATGATGTTCCCCATCACTAGCTGTCATTATATTGTCGCAGTGTCTGTGCACATATATAGTTGCTTCCAATTTGTATGTAATCTGCGAATGGAACATACTGTTGTAAAACATAAGGACTCTATCCTAAAAGGAAAGGAGAAGGAGGAATCCTAATCCTAGTCTGTTTGTATGTGGGCTCTTACCAAAACTCTTAGCCCTTGGCAGGACTATATATACGTGGGAGCTCTATGTTGTAATTACCAATATTCAGAGGAATAAAGAATAGTCTCCCTACATCTTGTGTCTACGTGTTCTACTTTCATCTACTATGTTGATTATGAGAGACGGAGAGGGAAAGGTCTGAACCGCTGCAACATGTTTTATAACACGTTATCAGCACGACAAGCTCTACATCGACATCGCCGTTAAGTAGCTGCCGCCGCCGCCGCTCATGCCGGTGTCCCTGCCGCGACTACTTCGACGACGTCGATATCCCGACGTTGTTAGTGGAACGGATGTGCTATCTCTACCTGCAACTAATCTGCACTGCATCGATATGCATCGTCATCGTCAAGCAGGCAGGTCTACGACAATGCTAAACGCCCTACGCGGTATGTATCTACTAACCACTGCCCTACGCGGCACGTGAGATAGATCAAATTAGTATCCTCTCTAAGGTATGAAATAATTGCATCCCGCAGATTGCGTTTATCCTGGCCATGGAGTTAGGCTTTTGTTACTCTCCTAATATCGTACATGTAGTACATATAATTTTGTACATGCAGTACATACTTTACAGATTGCATCTAGGGTTAAATTTAAAAAGAATATATGCAGTATGCTACACGTAAGATTGAGTTCATTATACGAGAAAGCAAATGCTGACGCAACCATCACATGTCATCTTCGTGAAGATTTGCATGATGTGGCGGGCAAATAAATCCATGTCATCTTCGTGATCACCAATATACGCTTGCCCAGTAGTGCACGTATGCATGGATCGGTCCTGACCTGAAGTCGTAGCCACCATAATGTTCGCCACGTACGCCGTCCATCGAACTAACGTGCGCACACGCAGCACCGGGCAGTATCCGGGTATCACTACGAGTCGACAAAGTCATGCAGCCACGTCTGGCATCGCTGCTACTTGAACGTGCCGCCGCGGAACATGCATCCTCGACCGCGCTATCTAGCTCGTAACTATGGTGCACGATTGATCTAGGCTTATTATATTAAGGTTCCTCGTAGGCACATATATGGCTTGCATGCCACTGTCGTCCATGGCCTCTCCCATAGTATGTGGCTCGTAGCTCCATACACATGGCCACCGTCTGCGTGCGGCCACCTATCGCGTATAGTTGTGACTTGTATGTCGCAGCTATCCACATCTCGCACAATGCTGCCTTGATAAGGATATCCAGTCGAATCAGACTTGAGGAGGGACAGACCAGAAGGTCTTAACAGATCGGGACCAGAGAAAACAAGCTGCCGCTTGGAAAAGAAAATCTAGAAAATTAAGAAAAAGGTCTAGCTCATAGATCAGAATCTTATGAACAAGCTCCTGATTTCTAAAGAATTTAAGCATCAATCATGTATTCCTGCAGAATAGCCTATATGTTTCTGATAGATACGAATGTGGATTTAGCTGCACATATTCAGATTTTGTTATAGCAGTTTTCTGATATTAACCCTAGATCTTCTGTTTATACATATTTATTATTTTTTCTTATACCCCCTATGTATAAGAGTTAAGAACTTGTATACAAAATTAAATCTGCAGTTTAGTTGTGTTGCCTAGTTTTATTTTCTGAATTATATAGTAGATTAATTCTGAAAATTTTCTACGCTTTGAATTTAATTCTGAAAAATTCTAGTGCAACTCCGTTATGAATTATATACCATGTAATTGCAATGATCATATTAGAAACATGGTATAAGATATATGGGCTCTCTAAATCCTGCAGACCTTAGACTTATCACTTTTGAGAAACTCATATTTGTTTTTTTAACATATTAACGCACATGATGATTCTGTAATAATAATATATGCATACCTTCATGAAGAAGGAATATCCTGGACTTGTCCTGAATGACTGAATTATATAGCATGGTCATTTATTAAATCCTAGTAGGATATTCTATTACCACTGAAGTGGTGGATAGTTTCTAATATTACTCTCAAAGAATGAGTATGTGACTAAGCTAAATCCCGAAGGTCTTATGGGACTCGCTGAATGAGAAATTCTAGAAGATATCCTACATTATGACTGCATAAAGCAAATTGAATTTTCAAGCTATATGACCATACGGGATATAGTGTTGCTCTATGAAAAAAATACAATAAGCTTGAAGCTTTGTGATTAAAAGTCATAGAAGACGGGATGGTAAATAAGACTTTGCCTAATTCTAGAAAAAATATTTCTTGAAATAGAAAGATCGAGAGCATTGAAGTACTAGAAGTATTCAAATTGAGTTGAAATTTTTGGACATCATTATGAATCAGGATATATGACTTGCATATGTTGTGCTCCTAACTATGAAGTAGAGCATGCATGAAGCTGCTAAATGTCAAGCATAGAGGCTAAGACATGTAAGAACGGATAAGAATTTTTAAGGTTTCTCCAGAAGAAGAACTTGAATCATGTGCTTACATATTTGTTTTATCTTTGAAATTACTATCCGAGAATATTAGTAGTAGTGGTGGTGCATTAAGTTTTAATTCCTGTTGAATTAAGTGGTTCTCGTATACTCATAGAAGAGTTAATGGTTAATTTATTGGCTTGAAGACTAATGTAAAGCATTTAATATTTTTAGTTATAATTTTTACATGCAGTAATATATGTTAATCTTGGATGGAATAAATTATGTTTTACATATAAACAATTGCCTATTGCCTATAGCCTATCTAAATAAATTTTGCATTATTTTATCCACAAAGAAGCCTTAATTAACCATGTAGGTTATAGTTTTCTGTGCAATACTACCTTGTAGGTAGAAGAGAAATTGAATTTCCTAGAAGCACTTGAACAATTGAAATATACTGGCATATGAACTGATCTTTGAAGGATCTATTTAGCCAAGAAAGAGTATAATCTATAAACTAAGTATTTAATACTTTAACCCAAAAGCTAGAAGTTTATGGCCTACTCTGAATATGTTATTGTACACTGAATAGTATATTGGATATGTGAATTTCATGCCAGAACCATTGAATACTAGAAGTATGATTGAATTCTATTGAACATTTGAAATGATTTTTCATAGATGCAAGAAACATATTACTACTTGAAGTAATTATGGCATGAAAAGGGGAGGAATTGAGTAAAGGCATGAGAAAATGTGGGTAATATATAGGCATAGTCTTCCTAAATTTATCTTTAAGTGCATGTATAAGAACTTGAAGCACTAATTGCAAGTAAGCTTGTAGCATTTTGTTGATATCTATTATGTTGGATTGAATACCAACATACCACATTACACTTGAATGTGTATCACTATGTTATGCTCTCGTCGAGCTGCACCTATCTCCACTCTTACATGAATATTAGCAAAGAAGCTATATTTGTAGCTTGTAGCTACCTTGCACTTTCTCCATAATTAGATTGACTAGCTAGTATACTATGTCTATATAGTTCCCGTTGAACTAAGAAATATTTTGCTTTCAATGCGTTGCATGCATAAGCGATATATTGGTCTATGGCCAAGTAGCCTATGATCAGGGGGAGTTTCTTAAATTGAAATTAACTAAATGGAGAAGTGACCCACTTGAATGGGCTGAATTATAGTGGAAATTGAGTTAATAGATAAAACACTTAATGATGATTTGGGATTTATGAAGAAAAGGCATTTGGTTAGAAAATTATAGAAGAAATTTCTTGTAAGTTTGAATGTTGCATATCTATACTTTTGAAGTATATGGTCCGTTTTTATGTATGAGTAATTGGATCATTTTTGGCTAAACAATAAAGAAGCTAGATAATGAAATAGTTTTTTTTGAACTACAATATATGCAAATCAAGGGGAGAACACCCCAGAGTTTACAGGAATGATGAACATTCTTTATTGCACTTTATGTATTCTAGCTCACTGCATATAATGTATAATAACTCCCGTATTTAAATATGTGCTTGAATATTTTCCATAAATTTTTATCATAGCATACATGAATGGGCCTCCACTTGTAGTTGGAGATACATGAATTTGATTATTTTAAGCCCATGATAGGGGATATCTTTTGAAGTATGCTATTATAGATCTAATATTGGCATTAGGGGGAGAGAAAGGCTATGTTGAATGCCAAATATTATTTCCATGGAAGGAAAGTAATATGTTGAATGCCAAATATTATTTCCATGGAAGGAAAGTGATCTTAAGAGAAAATATTCCTTTAAGCTTAAAGTAGGAATAGTATCACGCACTAAATCAAACAATAGTTTGACTAATGCTCTTGTGAAGCATGAAGCAGAGCATATGCCAGATATATTTGAAATGAGAGGAGTAACTTGAAGTTATAGAAAAACCAGAAGTTATGTTTACTAGTAGTAAACTAAATGTTGTATATTATCAAGCTAAAATCTATGGGGACGCCTATGGGTTATAGTTTAGTGTACACTTGGTAAATAAAATAAGAACAAACTCCTTCATTCTCATGAAGAGAACACCTCACGAAGAAGGTCAAGCACCTCATGAAGAGGATCATCATGAAGATGAAATCCAACACATAAGCGCGCATCATAGTGTTGGGTACGCAGAACAACAAATCATCTCTTGTTTGAGAAATAACAAAGAGACAGAGAATAATCTCATATTATGAGAATATTGGGAGAAAATAATAGTTGTCGACAACACTACCTCTATAATTGCAAATGTTTCTCTTATGAGAACCCGGATCCGGAAAATAAAGTCCATGGCAAAGTCGTCTGTAGCGATTATATCGGGTGTTGGGCATTCTTAACGTCATTACCAAAAGTAGACTTAGTTTTCTAATTCTGATAACGGCGCCAAAAATGCCGAACCTATCCCTCATGCCACTTAAACCAAGTTGTCATCCCCAGCATGACATGAGAGACGCGGTATTGAAATATGCAACTGCTCTTCTAAATAAATAATAAATAAGATCTGCAAGCGCACAGATTAATACCGATGTAGCATTTTAACCGGGAAGTATTCCAGGTATCGTTATTTATATTTTTACCACTGGGAAGGGATTACTAACATCAATGTTGATTATGGAATGGAATATAGGAATGCGTATCAATCATTGCATGTATAAGTGAGAGCATTCATCTATCTCTTGCATACAGGGGTAAGTGTCACATAAAATATAGATAAAGTATGAATGGTGACAAAGATAATTAATCTGATCAGCTAGCCACATATAATAATGATAAGCACCTCAATAGATATTCTAGCAAGTCATTAGCATGGTATTAGGACGAACTACAAGGATATTTCCTAAGTTATTCTTAACTATAAAGTCTAGCATATCATAGTTAGTGCAAGTACACTTGGCAATCATTGCGAGAAAGGACTACGCCCATGCATAGTGATATTATCAAGGAAGATGAGAAACATAGCAATCACTCCCCCGTAATAATGTTGCTCTGCCTGCCTTACACACGGGAGGGGGACTATATAAGAACCAACGAAGCTGTCACCATCGCGGACCACCCCACGATCCGGCATATAAGGTGCAATCGCAGATAAATATGGTCTAAGCACCACGCCTACACAATATTTATCATTTACCCATGGATCCGATGGATAAACGCTATACGATCCTAAACATGTATATAATTCCAATCTAACTAAGCCAAGCGTATAACTACGATAAACTAAGAACAATATAATTGCAAACATAAACAAGTAGAGCATAGTCATAATCAATATATTGAAATAGAACAAAGTTGTATTCATAATATTGAAGAACAAAGATGAACAATGAAGAACAGTAGAGGAATTACCAAGAATCCTCTTGACAGATCCGGAAACCAATCGAAGATTGACTCCTTCTAGTTCTAATCCTATGTAGCTATGCTATACTAGAGATCTAGTTGATGTGGTGGCTCTAGGGCTTGATCAGAGACTCTCCTCCTGAGATTAGGGTTTGAAGAATTGAGAATAAGGGAGTGCCTCCTCCAGGGGCCAGGGGTCCTGCTTATATAGCCCCCTCAAGTGAACGTGGGCCGTCGGATCAAACCGACATTAATCGCACGGTTTTCCTTGATCCCTTAGGTCGGTGGAGCATAATCCGCGAGACGGAGCCTGATTGGCTCTCAGGCCAGGGCGGGCGCCCTAGGGAGCAGGGCGTGCGCCCTGCCTCCAGGTCCATTTGGCCTCCCGTTCGATCTCGTGGCTTCTGGAGTCTTCTAGATGATAGAAAATCGGTGAACACGTTATTATCTCTATGTAAACCCGACATGTGGGCCTTTCCTCCGTATTTTCTGATAACCCCCTGCAGAAACAGACAAACACCAAAACTCGTGGAATTCTGTCAGATAAAACCCTAAGTCTAGGTGTTGGTTGCATTTGGATCCTTTTCTTTATTTATTTGATAACTATATTTAGTACTTAAGGACCGTCAACAAACTCCCCCAAGGTTACCTCTTGCTCGTCCCTGAGCAAGGATAGACTCATTATGGATCAGAAGTTGCTGCAACGCCTTTGAACGTTGACGGTACATATGCTTTCAAATAAGGTCTCATCCCTGAGTTAGAGTAAACTGTCAAGACTTAAAACTTACTCATTTTACCTTTCACCATGGGGCTTGCAACCGTCACCTGCATCTTGAGTGGTTAAAAGATAGAACGGTCTAGTCAAACGCCATGTCTCTTATTCTTGATCAGCTATAGCTCTGGAGTTTTTGCAAATTTTTCAAATAAAACTCAGAGATTCCTTGTATGACTTTCTCGGGTCTCTCTTTTGTGGTATTTCTGGATCCTTACCAAGGCAGTAATGGTATATGCCTTCTCTCTCAAAGTATGTGGTATTTATGGTATAAGGCGTAGTGACATTGCCTTCTCTCTCACCCTACTCTAATAAGGCTTTGATATCTGGAGCTCATAGGTGGGAGATACAATATACATACTCATAGAACATTTATTGCATAGTCAAACCATGGATCCAGAGAAACAAGTCAATAAGTCAAATCAAGATGTGCATGTGTGGTGAATGAGTGGTGTATGGTGATAACAAAAGTCTAATGCTCTTTTTGAGGGAATACATACCTTTCTTGCTTTTTAAAACTTTTGAGGGGAATGAGATGCTCTATTTTTTTTTCTTTTTTTTTCTCAGGTGGGTATCTTGTACCCCTAATTCTACTGTCGGACACTTCCATTTTTACCTCTGGTCTCACTTTTTCTTTCTTCGAGGTTCCGAGCACTTGCTCCTTTTTATTTCCTCGTTTTTATATATATATATATATTTTTAGAGCAAATCTCCCTCTCGAAAATTGTAACACCCGAAAATATGTGTTGTGTGTTAGAAAGCGCAAAGTGGTAAAATAGTTAATTAGGAGTTTTAATGAGTGCCAAAAATAATTTTTTATCTGTAGCTTTGATGAATGATCAGAGACCATAGATGTGTAGAGCTCGTCGAATGCATTCCGTTTGACTACTTATACATATCATTTGGAGTTTGGATCATGAAGATATAAATTTTGCATTATTCAAGGAATTAAAAAAAAAGTGAACAGTCACACGTGGTTACTGTAGCGTCGCCCAAGCTACAGTACCGATGGCTTTTCCCTTTTCTATGCCGGTGTCCCTTCAGCCGCCCACCTATATCACGCACCAAAGAAAAGAAATAGAAGGAGAAGGATAGCAAAGAGAGAAGAAGAGAGGGAGAGAAACCTAGGGCTTAACCGTCCTTCGTCATCGTATTGTTCCTTCTCAAAAACCGGTCAGTCACCTTCTCCTCTCCTTTTCCCCTCGATCCATCCTTCCCCTCGCTGTTCTTGATGGCGGTGCCATACGTGGAGTAGATCAAATCAACACGAGGGGCAACGGTGGGAATCGCTGCAGGAAAGAAGGGGGAATGGGAGGTCAATCATTGCGGATCTTCTTGATACTCACTGTTTGGGGTAAGGTCTCACTTTACCCCAGTGTTTTGATGTGAAATTTATGCTAGGGTTCGCGAATTTGATGGATTAGTTGATGGGGTTAGGGTTCTTATCTCGTAATTAAGCCCTACTGTGTTTTCAGATTCTGCAGTTGTTGGTTATGTGCTGTTTACATCTTCTTTTATGTGCTATAAAATCATGGGAAAATTATAATGTGTTAGTATACTTCAGTATCTTTGTTTTGGTGTAAAGATCACCTTTTTAGCACTTGTGGTTTAGCAGATATGGTCGTTGTTTGGTGATGCATTTGTTCTGTCAAAAATCTGGACATAGTTAGATGCATTCAGTTTTATGTTATCATACGTCCATAATCTCATAAAATGATCTAAATGAAAGTTGTTGGTAATTTCATAAGCTTTCCATATTGTTGAAGATCACAAGTGTTGGATCAGTAAATCTCCAGTTATGTATGTTTTAGTGGTCTGCTGTTGTTCTGTCATCAGAAATGTTCAGTTAGATTCTTGGTTTGTTATGAGTATCTTTCAGTCCTTAAAATCCAAAGCTTATAACATGAAAGTTGTATAACATTAGTTAATATTTCCATATTGGTAAATCTTATAATTTTTGAATTAGTATATCTCCAATTATGAATTTTAGAAGCTTGCTATCCTGTTTTTGTCGTCAGAAAAGTTCAGTTAAGTTCAGAGCTTGTTTATGCTATCTTGGAGATCTCATATGCTAGATTGTTTTATATAGAAGTTGTAGATAATGGTGTTTTACATCTTCTATATAAGTTTCATAATTTTTGAACATGTAATTTATCTACACAAAAAATGTGAAGCATGGTTGCTGCTGTTGGTGGGTTGTTTGGTCGCTGTTTTGAGGGAAACGATAGTGCAAGCCGTATGATTGCTTTATGTGTTATTTGTATGTGTTTGTATGAATATGTTCTGAGGTAATGATGTTTGAACAGGTGGTGTACCTTTGGATCATTCTTAGCTCATGTTCTTTCATCGTCTTTTGAGGCAAGTAAACGTAGCGGTGGTTTGCTACAGCTTGACATGTTATTTAATCTACCTATACTTTGCCATAACATTAACTAAATCAAGATAATATCTAAGAATGAATTCACTTGTTCCTTTATAAAGTAACTTATATATGATCTACATTGTTGAATATTTTATCATTTATCTATCGTCATGAGGTAAGTGCTATGAATTACAATGGTGGATGTATGTGGCATATGTGGTAAGTATTTCTGCGGTTGCATCATATCATTGCATCATATTGCATTGCATAGCAT
Organism: Saccharum hybrid cultivar R570; assembly: GCA_038087645.1. Lineage (NCBI taxonomy): Eukaryota > Viridiplantae > Streptophyta > Magnoliopsida > Poales > Poaceae > Saccharum > Saccharum hybrid cultivar. The sequence goes on along the minus strand of JAQSUU010000056.1, from coordinate 985,995 downwards.
TCGTGGATGTCGCCGCTTGCTGGCCGCGACCGTACCGGTACAGCATCGTACGTTGCCCGAGGAGGGGTACGATGCAGCTTCATACCTTGTTGGGTATGGAGGCAGTGGACATGCATATGCATTGCATCTGCACCCTCTCTGAGGTTTACTTGCATTGAAGTTGTGGATATGAGGAGTTTCTTTCATTTGAAGAGGTGGTTTATTTATTGAATATCATGATGTTGTTTACTCCTTTATGCTGTTGTCATTGGATAAATAATTTGATTATGAATTATTAATTTCTTATGATGTCATATCTTCGACATTTAAATCGATGCTTAATTAACTTGTAGTTTGAATGATATGATCAAGCAGTTTGCTTGCTGAGATTTATTCTCACCCCTTTTATCTTTCCAGGTGCAAGTTTGGATGCTTGCTTGGATGCTTTGCTTGCTTGAAGGGATGGGATTAGCGGCACAACTTCACTATTACACTCATATCTAGTTATAATAATAACACTCTTGCCTTGCTGTAACAAACTTAGTTTATCTTCGTGGTGATCTTTCATGGTTTAATAAAAATATTTAAGTTGGAGCTTTACTTAATTATAGTTTTGTCCTTGATGTTGCTTCCGCGCTTTACTTTGACGTTTGTTTTTTTATGCCGAGTTTTGTACTTGGGCATGAGGGAAGGGACGTTAGTGACATCTAAGGCTTTTGTGGCGCCTGGGGTGTTACAGTTGGTATCAAAGCAGGCATTAGATTCTCGGAAAAGGCAAGATTTAAAATGACACACTTGCACATGTAGGATGGGTATGGGTTTGTATATCATACATGCCTTTTGAGATTGAGGTGCTTTTGTTTAACTTCCTTGATTTTTATGTTGTATATCATTACTTTTGTTAATTACTAGTGAAGTGTAAATTTTATTTGTTTAGCTTATATCTAGTTTAATTGATCTTAGTGTGTCATGTACCGGTTGAAATACGATTTTTATCCATATCAGTTATGCTTACATTTATATACTTGTCTAGTTTTCACCATGATGTTTGCTCATAATTGTACCATTAAAGTGTTGTAGTTTCTTCTTGAATGGTGAAGATGGTGAATTGTTCCATTTGTTTTGTTGATAGCAAAAGGTAAGGTTTTGAAACCCATAGAGTAGCTATAGTCTAGTAGTGCAGATGGGTGGAGTGGAGGGCCCCCACAATGCCTTTTTCTGCACTACTAAGTGAGGATTGCCCGAGAGGTAGGTTACGACCTAACTATCCATATTTGAAGGAAATAGCAGAGTGACGGGTGGATTGGCCCCCATGCCGTGCACTCTAGCTATTTTCTCTCGACATATCGGATTGGTGGATCGTTGTGTGAATTGTCCTATATGTGGGTGTTGCGATGATTAAGCCTAAGCCTAGAATGGTTTAGAAATTTTCCCCTTAGAGTACGAGGCAACTTTGTGCCAATCATAGAGGTGTGTTGAGAAGAGTACTTCCAAGGTGGTTTCGTGGGTTAGATGTGGTCATATGCGTTCTACGTAGAATAATCTTGATGTTTAATACATCGTGTCCAAGTGTGAGCTTGTTCTTCAAAATGTTTGGGGTGAAGTGTTTGCTTGGAGACATGATTTTATTGTGTTCTATGTCATTACTATTTTATTATAAGTTGCCTTAAAGTTGATGTTTTTGTTTTGAGAAGGTTTTGGGTTAACTAAGTGGAGAAGTGTATCAGCTCTAGAAGTCATATTTGTTGGTTAATGCATGAGTAGAAAGTTGGAGTTGGTTGATTTAGGCCTTGCATTTTGTTTTCGCGAACCTATCATGCTTAATATGATGATTATATTCTTTGGAGATGTGAAGTTGTCTCGTTTGGTTCCTTAGTTGTGGGTGTTGTTTGATTGAAGTGATCTCGTTCTTTATGTGTGTGCTTATTATATTATTTCTTGGCTACAATATTTGGCTCTACCAATCCGTGTAGGTGGCTTCATCTCTTGGCAACACTTTTTAACTTGTGTGGTACTTATCTTCCTAGCTCATACGTGTGTTGTCGTTTGTTAGTGTTGTTGTGGTCCATTTGGTTTGATCTAGAGAATTCGGGGACGAATTCTTTTAAGGAGGGTAGAATGTAACACCCGAAAATATGTGTTGTGTGTTAGAAAGCGCAAAGTGGTAAAATAGTTAATTAGGAGTTTTAATGAGTGCCAAAAATAATTTTTTATCTGTAGCTTTGATGAATGATCAGAGACCATAGATGTGTAGAGCTCGTCGAATGCATTCCGTTTGACTACTTATACATATCATTTGGAGTTTGGATCATGAAGATATAAATTTTGCATTATTCAAGGAATTAAAAAAAAAGTGAACAGTCACACGTGGTTACTGTAGCGTCGCCCAGGCTACAGTACCGATGGCTTTTCCCTTTTCTATGCCGGTGTCCCTTCAGCCGCCCACCTATATCACGCACCAAAGAAAAGAAATAGAAGGAGAAGGATAGCAAAGAGAGAAGAAGAGAGGGAGAGAAACCTAGGGCTTAACCGTCCTTCGTCATCGTATTGTTCCTTCTCAAAAACCGGTCAGTCACCTTCTCCTCTCCTTTTCCCCTCGATCCATCCTTCCCCTCGCTGTTCTTGATGGCGGTGCCATACGTGGAGTAGATCAAATCAACACGAGGGGCAACGGTGGGAATCGCTACAGGAAAGAAGGGGGAATGGGAGGTCAATCATTGCGGATCTTCTTGATACTCACTGTTTGGGGTAAGGTCTCACTTTACCCCAGTGTTTTGATGTGAAATTTATGCTAGGGTTCGCGAATTTGATGGATTAGTTGATGGGGTTAGGGTTCTTATCTCGTAATTAAGCCCTACTGTGTTTTCAGATTCTGCAGTTGTTGGTTATGTGCTGTTTACATCTTCTTTTATGTGCTATAAAATCATGGGAAAATTATAATGTGTTAGTATACTTCAGTATCTTTGTTTTGGTGTAAAGATCACCTTTTTAGTACTTGTGGTTTAGCAGATATGGTCGTTGTTTGGTGATGCATTTGTTCTGTCAAAAATCTGGACATAGTTAGATGCATTCAGTTTTATGTTATCATACGTCCATAATCTCATAAAATGATCTAAATGAAAGTTGTTGGTAATTTCATAAGCTTTCCATATTGTTGAAGATCACAAGTGTTGGATCAGTAAATCTCCAGTTATGTATGTTTTAGTGGTCTGCTGTTGTTCTGTCATCAGAAATGTTCAGTTAGATTCTTGGTTTGTTATGAGTATCTTTCAGTCCTTAAAATCCAAAGCTTATAACATGAAAGTTGTATAACATTAGTTAATATTTCCATATTGGTAAATCTTATAATTTTTGAATTAGTATATCTCCAATTATGAATTTTAGAAGCTTGCTATCCTGTTTTTGTCGTCAGAAAAGTTCAGTTAAGTTCAGAGCTTGTTTATGCTATCTTGGAGATCTCATATGCTAGATTGTTTTATATAGAAGTTGTAGATAATGGTGTTTTACATCTTCTATATAAGTTTCATAATTTTTGAACATGTAATTTATCTACACAAAAAATGTGAAGCATGGTTGCTGCTGTTGGTGGGTTGTTTGGTCGCTGTTTTGAGGGAAACGATAGTGCAAGCCGTATGATTGCTTTATGTGTTATTTGTATGTGTTTGTATGAATATGTTCTGAGGTAATGATGTTTGAACAGGTGGTGTACCTTTGGATCATTCTTAGCTCATGTTCTTTCATCGTCTTTTGAGGCAAGTAAACGTAGCGGTGGTTTGCTACAGCTTGACATGTTATTTAATCTACCTATACTTTGCCATAACATTAACTAAATCAAGATAATATCTAAGAATGAATTCACTTGTTCCTTTATAAAGTAACTTATATATGATCTACATTGTTGAATATTTTATCATTTATCTATCGTCATGAGGTAAGTGCTATGAATTACAATGATGGATGTATGTGGCATATGTGGTAAGTATTTCTGCGGTTGCATCATATCATTGCATCATATTGCATTGCATAGCATTCGTGGATGTCGCCGCTTGCTGGCCGCGACCGTACCGGTACAGCATCGTACGTTGCCCGAGGAGGGGTACGATGCAGCTTCATACCTTGTTGGGTATGGAGGCAGTGGACATGCATATGCATTGCATCTGCACCCTCTCTGAGGTTTACTTGCATTGAAGTTGTGGATATGAGGAGTTTCTTTCATTTGAAGAGGTGGTTTATTTATTGAATATCATGATGTTGTTTACTCCTTTATGCTGTTGTCATTGGATAAATAATTTGATTATGAATTATTAATTTCTTATGATGTCATATCTTCGACATTTAAATCGATGCTTAATTAACTTGTAGTTTGAATGATATGATCAAGCAGTTTGCTTGCTGAGATTTATTCTCACCCCTTTTATCTTTCCAGGTGCAAGTTTGGATGCTTGCTTGGATGCTTTGCTTGCTTCAAGGGATGGGATTAGCGGCACAACTTCACTATTACACTCATATCTAGTTATAATAATAACACTCTTGCCTTGCTGTAACAAACTTAGTTTATCTTCGTGGTGATCTTTCATGGTTTAATAAAAATATTTAAGTTGGAGCTTTACTTAATTATAGTTTTGTCCTTGATGTTGCTTCCGCGCTTTACTTTGACGTTTGTTTTTTTATGCCGAGTTTTATACTTGGGCATGAGGGAAGGGACGTTAGTGACATCTAAGGCTTTTGTGGCGCCTGGGGTGTTACAAAAATATAGCAAGTGGTAGTAGAAATGACTTGAGCATTAACTTCACAGGGAATAACAGGAATGGGATAATGTTTTTGGCTATTCTCTCCCGGGTCAGGAGTAGAATAATTTTGGGTGAATCTGGAGATGGAAATGAGTGGATATATGTGGATGCGTACTTCCGGAGTAGAAGCAGCATGTATGAGTGAACGTGCAAGTGAATCTTGATTTTAACCACATAACAAGTTCCTAAGGGTCTACACAGCTTGACCACACTCAATGCCCATAAGCAGTAAGTAGTAAAAGTGCGGCTCTTAATCTAACAAGCATGTATATATGGCTGTGGTAGGAATTTAAATTCTCATCATACAGGAACTCATCATGTAACATTTTAAAGATTTTTTGTAAAGATAAAATTCTCCAGAATTCTAGCATCTCTAGGAACAGATAAACAGCAGCTCAACCTTCCCATATCATATCCGTTAACAACTTAGACTTCAGATCAAGTTCTCTTCCCACTAGTTCAGGTTTAGAGCCAGTTTTAAATTATAACAGTTATGTCTAAACTAGAGAGAGAACAAATTTGAAAATTAGGCAGAGCAACTATTCATCATATCCATGCTAGAGTTTTATTTTCAAGATTCAGTTTAGCATAGCTACTTTATTTATTTATTAAACTAAGCAAATATATATAAACACAAAATATTTATTTGGGTTTTCATGATTATGCATCTTTTTATTTTAATAAAGCATAGGTATAAATGTAGATAAAAATACTTATCGGGATAAATGGGGGTGCTCTCCCCCAAGCTGGATCTTGACGTAATTTCTTCTGATGTAGCTAGCAGGTGCAGAGGTGTATTTGAATGTCGGCAGCACCCTGACAACGATTAGGATGTCCTCCATCTGCTAGTCTTCCTGAATTCTGTGGAGCTCAAATAGACAACAAAGCTTCGTGGAACTTGATTAAGTGTTAGCATAAATATCTAGCCTTTATCATGTTTGAGCTTCCTTGATAAATGTCACTCTCTATTTTTATTTTTATTTTTATAGAACAGAAAAAATATATATTTTTTTTATGCCACCACAGTGAATGTACTTATGGGTTTTATGCCACTCGCATACTCACATGGGGCTTACTATTTTTAACATTTTTTTAGACAGAATGAACATGATTAACTGAGCAATAATTAAAGGGAAAATGATAACTACCAAGTTTACCTCTGGGCACGGCGTTCGGTGTTTTTAAGTCCTCCGAACAGGACTTCTTTTCTTCTTAGTTGTCCTGGGATTTGGGTGGCGTAGACGGTGGTTCCGGCAGCGCCTCCTCTTCTTGTGTAACTGTCTTCGCTTTCCATACCCGACTTGGTGCTTCGGTCTCCTGTTGTGTATCCTCGGGCCTTATGACCTCTCCTTCATAGTCTGCCCATACGTCCTTGATGGTTCGCCTCCTTTGGTTACGGTTACGTCGCCTTCTTGTCCTGACCTGCTTAGAATCTTCAACTATATAGTTAGGGTCATTAAAGTAGCGGCGTACCTTCTCAGAGGGGAAATGCATATGGACTTCTCCGGTTCCAATGTAGATGATTGCTTTGACGGTGCCTAGGAACGGTCTTCCTAGGATGATGGGTGGATCGTACTCGTCGTCTCCCATGTCAATGACCTGAAAGTCTGTATGGACAAAATGATCGTTAATTTTAACAGGGACATCGGTTACTATACCTTCGACCTTTCGGGATGTCTAATCTGCCATCTGGAGCTGAGTGTATGTTGGTTTTAAGGGCATGGTCCCGTACAAGAGCTGATAGGTGACTGTGGCCATTATGTTGACGCCTGATCCAGTGTCACAGAGCGCCTTCTGAAAGGAGTATCCATTGATTGAGCACTCAATGCTTGGCATACCTGGGTCGTCCTTCTTGTTCAGGAAGGGCGACTTGAGTCGACCATCTTGACCTCCTTGAACTGCAGTGACCATCTTAGCTGATTCAGTCCATCCTTGGTTGTTCTTGTTCTGCTTGTTCCTCCTGTTGGTCCTCTTCCTTGGTTCATGTTGGGGTTGCTCTGGGATTTGTGTAATCTTGTTCTTGAAGGAAAACGTCTCCTTCCTCCCCTTGATGTTGAAGTTGATCTTTGCAGCGCTGGCGTAGATGACAGCTCCCGAGGTGTTCAGGAATGGCCTTCCCAGAATAACTGGTGACCTCTCATCGGACCCGGTCTCTATCACCACGAAGTCAGCTGGAGTGTACGAGGTACCAACTCGGACACACATGTTCTTTAATATTCCTTTAGGAAAGCTTAGTGTCCGATCTGCAAGCTGCAAATACATAGTTGTTTCTGATAAAGGATATGTAAAGAATTTTTCATAGAGTACCCTGGGCATAATGTTGACGCTAGAGCCAAAGTCGCAGAGTGCTTCTGGGAAGTCCACCATGCCGATGGAGATTGGGATGACGGGGCGTCCTGGATCGCCTCTCTTGACTGGCAGAAGGTCATTATGTACTTCGACAGTGGGATTACTCCAATAGTTACCTGCATCAAACATGTCTACAAGATTTGCAGATTCTAATCCTTCCGGTTGTGATGGTATACCGGGGTTAGTAGCAGGAACAGCAGCAACTATTTGATTTAACTGAGATTCAATCATTTTATTAAAGCTAATTTGGTTTTTGATGGCAGTAGAGAAATTATCCATTCTATTATTTATGTTTTCTAGTATTTTATCATTGGATGCCAATTTCTTAGACAAGTTATGTAACAGAACCGACCAAATTATAAGAGCATAAGTACGAAAACAAGCACCGAAGCGCTCAAATTTTCAAACTTAAGCCCATATAATCCCGGTAGTCAATCGAAATCACGAAGGATTTCAAACCAAACTGCTTACAACCAGGATCGCATCATTCAACATACACATCATACGTTACATTTCACAAGTAGTTCAGAAATAAGTTAACACCACGGAGTAGCAATTATTACAAACCGAGTTTGAAAGTAGCGGAAGTCTAACACACACTGAAGTTACTTAAATACTGCCAGTTTGGGTAGATCAACATCCCACAAAAGAACGAGGTAAGTACATAAAGATGATCATGCCCGTGTGATCTAGTCCTCATCCCCCGCGGGGTGAAGACAAGTCTTGCAGAAGCCTTGGTAAAGCATATCATCTGCAACAGGAGGGAATAAACCCTGAGTACTGGAATGTACTCAGCTAGACTTACCCGTCAAAAACCAGAAAATAAAGTAGACACCAAGGATTATGCAAGGCTTACACAAGAGGCTAGCTGACACCACATTTTGCATAAAGGCATAAGTAGCTGAAACTCTTATAACCTGTACTAGCAGTTATTTTTAGCATTTACCTGTCATCTATCTTAGCACCTGTACTAAACATGCACTTGATTATCATCAATCAATTATTCATATTATTCCATAGCAGGTATAAATTGTGGCAACATTGTATCATTCACTTAACCATCTGTTTAATTAATGAGATCTACGTTGCCGCTGCTCAAGTCAAGTGCTCACTAACCGGGAGCGACGGCGATTCGAATCGAATTCCTATCCAGCTGGAGGGGTATTTCTAACACTCACCGCGCAGGCCCCTGCCAGGGTCGCACAAGCCACCTTTCGTATGATTCAGGAATCGCGGGTCCGAATGATGTCGCAACCCCAAGGGCGACACTCTGCCAGGTGATAGGGACTCTAACCCCCCCCCTTGGTCTCACGCCAATGTCCCCAAGCACATCCTTTCTCTCCTCCAAGAAGCAACCTACCATTCGATTCCCGGCCTGAATCACATTACTCGGCTTCGCGGTCGGAACGACTTATCCGGCCAACTAAGTGTTAGACTGCGTTCAACATGACTCAAGGACGTACAGCGAATCGGTCCTTAAACGACTCAGACGGGCATGGCTCCACACCCAAGACGTGAAGTGTCTTGCAGCTGTACCATCGAACTCCCGCCCGGTCTCAATTTCATTTTAAAGCATGGTTCCATCACGATAGCCATAAGCCACTCGCGACCCAGTCCTATTTCTCGCGGATGACCGGAAATCACCCGACTTCTACCGTACTAAGCAGGGCTAAGCATTGACACGTGCCTACACCTAACATAGGAGTGGGGCACAATATCTGGACAAGGACAGGTGTAATGCAACAGCTGTTTTCATACAACTCCTACTACTTAATGCAGTAAACAATTAAGAGTACTCAAGATATCTTTATAAATTGATGGGTTCAGCATGCACCGGGGCTTGCCTTTCAGGAAGGTGGAAGGCCGGTGATCAGGACACTCCTGAAGGTCTTCTTCGGAGGCTTCTTCGTCGATTGGCTCGGTCTGCTCCGCTGGTTGATTCAGCACTTCCTCTGGGACCGTCTGCTCGAACTCGAGGAGCGTTACCCCCTCCGGTACACCTATTGCATGAGTGCATAATAAATCTCATGAATGCATAATGAAAGATGCAATATGCTCGGAATGAAATGCATTACAACAAATTTAGCGCTCTATTCAAATCACTTCAAAAGAGTAGGTGCAAACTTCCTCTCCGGTAGAGAAGTACTCACCTAATCTACTTAATCTAAGATAGAGTTGCTCATCTTCAGTTAAAGCCCTAACACCTAACAATTACAAAAGTAACTTGTCTTAGGATATCACACCATATAAATCAACAAGGCATCACAATAGAGCATACTGGACAGCAGCTACTTGTTTTTATCACAACTGGAGATTTATAATTCCAAAAGATATGATCTAGGACAATCTGGAAAGCCTAAGAAATACTCTACAATTCATTTTCAGACCTCAACCCCAAACTCATAAGTTTTCCACGTCAAACTTCACAAGTTCCAGAATCTGTCCTCTCAAAACAGAGAGTAGCAGATTCTGAACTGCCACTTAAAACAACAGTAACTCTCAAACTACTAAGCCAAATGTTCCCAAATTTTGACACAAGCTAGTTCATCGAGTTTACTGTGACTTTGGTATTTACAAGTTTCCCAGCAACAAATTTTATCAAAGGGCAAACTGAGAAATACTTCCAGCTGTCCAGAAAGCCTAAAATTACAAAGGTTAAATATTTGTTGATATAACCAAAGTCTCCTAAAACCAAACTAATGTTACTAACAGTTCACATTAGGTATAAAAACACCAGAAAGTAAGGTGGAGCCAACTAGAATATTTATTTAACCCCATTTCTTAATTTACTTAATTATTTAGGTAGAATTTTAAACATATATGTAAACTGCTCCTAAAATTCTACAAAAATTACAGGGGACTCTCTGACCTCAAAATAGACCACAGTAAAAATTTGAACAAGTTTTATTCACAGAAACTCCCTATACAAAATTTACAAGCCCAAAAGGCTGATTTTTGCATAAATCATAAATCCCATTGAAAAGTATCAAACAACAGATTTCATATTTTTCTTAGACACTCTAGGGTACCAAGACATTCTCCAAAAATTTACAATAACATTGCACATGTAGAAAAATTATAAAAATTACTTCAATTATTTCCTAGAATAAAATGATAGCCTTATAACTTGAAAATTAATTAAGCACTGATGCCCAAATTTTAACCATAGCTAGAGCCAGCATAGAGTAACCTACCCACCAAATTTCATGATTTATGGGACACCACAGCTCAAGTTATAATTTTAACAAGTTTGCATGCATTCCAAAACACATTTAAAGAATCTATTTAATTTATCCAAAATTTCTACATAAAGTGCTCCAAACATATTTTTCTTAAATACTAGACCTAACTGTGAGTCTCCAGAAATTGGAACCATCCAATTTGGATCTACGTAACAAGAGATACAAAAATATCAAATAAGCAATCAAAACTGTATTTTTGAACTATCTTTAGAACAATCAGTCACTGACGTATGGGACCCGGCTGTCAGCTGACCCCACCGGTCAGCGACAGCAAAACAGGGGAGGCGGCTGCGATGCGCGGAAGACGGCGTAGCTCGCCGTCGGTGACCTCATCGGCGACGAGAACGGCACCAACGTGACCGCCTAGACCTACTGCACCGATTGGTACCCTAACCGCAAACCCTACCAAACCCTAGGTACCCCGGCCACAGAGCGCGGCGGCTCGGCCATGGCGCGCGGCGGCGCGCGGCCGTGTTCCGGCCTGATTGGACCGGCGGCGGTGGTGATGTCTTCACCAGAGCATTAGAACGTGATGGAGATGGCAATGCTGGAGCTAGAGAAAGAAGAGAGGAGCGGTATTGAGCTGGCCACGGCGAGGTCACCGGTGCGGCCATGCACGGTGGTGGACGGAGTCGGCAATGCCGCTCACCTCGGGCTCTTACGACCCAACGGAGTTGTCGACGAGGACCGTGAGGGGCTAGTGGAGCTTTGGGCGGGATGGTGCAAGGCGAGACGCCGCGACAAGCACGTGCGAGCTCGTCGGAGCTCTCGGCGGCAATGGGGATGCTGCTTCGGCTGCGGAGGAGAAAGAGGAAGCGAGAAAGGAAATGGGGCACAGGAGGGGGCTCTCGGTGGCGTGCTGCGGCTTGTGCTGGCGCTCGGAGGCTCAACGTGGCCTGGCCGATCAGGCCGGCGGTGACGCGCGGCGCCACGCGGCCGTCAAGTCCTGAACCGGTCGGTGCACTGTAGATGTCTGAATTTTTCGTTTCAGTTTCGATAGTCCGACTGACAGGCGAACTTCAACGGTGTTTAACTCCTAAACTAGCTCGATTCAATGACAGCTCAAAGTAACAAACTTGTAGTCCTATATAAGCTCTACAATTTTGTAATAGGCCTCCAGAGCTAACTCGGTTTAGTTAGTGATATATAGAGGCATTAAGTAGTGTTCAATGAAACTGCAACCGGTTTTCAGTTAGAGATGCCGACTGACAGGTCATTTTCATGACATGATATCTCTTGAACCATTGAGAACCAGGCTTGGGTGATATTGACAAAGTTGTAGGGCTACATGTGATCTACAAATTTGTCAATATGAGTGAAGGCTGGTTTGGCTTGGTTTGCAAACTACAAGCTTCTAAAGTAGGCATCAGTGAAACTGTAAGGTCCAATTCCAGACTTAGAAAAATTCTAAGTCCTGGAATTACACCACTAGCTGACTTGTGGGCCACTTTTGAGCATGTTGTGGTCATTTTCATGAGATGGTCATATTGAGACTTTTGTTCCCCATGAATTTCTTTACAACTTTGCTTAAGGGTGCTCTTCCATGCAAGGTTTCTAAATTAGACTTTTTAGTTGGTCAAACTAGAGCCTTCTATGGTCAAATGGGAGTCAAACTTGTCATGGAGGGCAATCTTGTAATTTTGGTCCACATGAACCTTGATCCAAGTGTTACTCTAAGTATAGCTAAGGTGTTGTAGGTCATGATTGACTACTTTCCCTTTTTGTTACACCAACTATCAAATACTTTATGAAATCAATCAAACAAACCCTAAACAAACACATGAATTGCATTACATGAAATACTAAACATGAATTATGCATGTCATGCTTATGCAAATGCAATGCAATTAAGGACTAAACACTTGAGGTGTTACAGCCCTCCCCCCTTATAAAAATCTCGTCCCGAGATTTGGAAAGCGTACCATTTTTCATAGAATTCTTTATAACCATCCCGCAAATAATCTTCCCGTTCCCACGTAGCATCACTCTCACTACCCTGATTACTCCACATCACTTTGTACCACTTAACCACTTTACTTCTAGTTACTCGTTCCTGAGTATCGATCACTCGGACTGGTTTTTCTTCATAGGTTAAGTCGGATTCCAGCCTGATATCTCCTAACGGAACTTGTTCCTCAGGAACTCGAAGACACTTTTTAAGCTGAGATACATGGAAAACATTGAATATGGCTCTCATCTCAGGAGGCAACTGGATTTTGTATGCAACAGCTCCACTCTTGCCTATGATCTGGAAAGGACCCACGTATCTTGGTGCAAGCTTTCGCTTAACGCCAAAACGTTGGACACTCTTCATTGGAGAAACTTTCAAATAAACGAAGTCACCAACTTCAAATTCGAGTGGTTTTCTGCGACGATCAGCATAGCTTTTCTGTCTAGCTTGGGCTGCAGCCATGTGTTTCTGGATAGTACGGACTTGTTCCTCGGCTTCCTGGACAAAATCAATGCCATAATACCTTCTTTCCCCAGCTTCTACCCAGTTTAGTGGAGTTCGGCACTTACGACCGTACAAAGCTTCGAATGGAGCCATCTTAATACTCTTTTGATAACTGTTATTGTACGAGAATTCGGCTAAAGGTAGCCATTTTTCCCAAGAACCCTTGGATGAAATGACGCATGCCCGCAACAGATCTTCCAAGATTTGGTTAACTCGTTCCGTCTGACCCGATGTCTGGGGGTGATAAGCAGAGCTTCTCACTAACTTGGTTCCCAGAAGGTGATGCAAATGCTCCCAAAAGCGAGCAGTGAACTGGGGACCTCGATCAGAAACGATAGTACGAGGTATCCCATGAAGCCGGACTATCTGATTGAAGTACAACTCAGCATAGTCAGTAGGACGATAGTCCACTCTCACGGGGATGAAATGAGCTGATTTGGTCAAACGGTCAACAATTACCCAAATAGAGTTATGATTTTTGACTGTGGGAGGAAGTCCGACAATGAAATCCATACTTATTTCTTCCCATTTCCAGCCTGGAATGGAAAGTGGCTGAAGCAACCCAGCTTTCATATGCACAGCTTTCACTCTGCAACAGGTGTCACATCTAGCAACATATGCAGCTATCTCTTTCCGCATCTTGGTCCACCAATAAAGTGGTTTCAAATCATAATACATCTTATTACTACCAGGATGGATGGACAACTTGGAAGAATGTGCTTCGGACAGGATCTGATCTCTAAGCTCTCGATCCTTAGGTACCACTAACCTATCCTTAAACCACAGCACACCTTCGTCATCTAACCTGAAATGCTTAGTTTCTTCCTCTTTCATCTTCCGTTTTATGTGAAATATACCCGGATCAGTCTTTTGGAGCTCGATGATTTCATTTCTGAGAGTACCACTGACAGTGATGTTGTATAAGACTGCCGGATGTAACAGGCGGGATCGGTGAAAATCAGTTTCAACTAAGGAATGGCAATGAGATTTACGGCTCAAAGCGTCCGCAACCACGTTTGCCTTGCCTGGGTGATAGTGCACTTGGAGATTATAATCTTTAATCAACTCAAGCCATCTTCTCTGACGCATATTTAGCTCGGGTTGGGTGAAGATGTATTTGAGGCTTTTGTGGTCTGTATAGATATTGCAGACATTGCCCAGCAGGTAATGCCGCCATACCTTCAAAGCATGAACAACTGCGGCCAGTTCTAAGTCGTGCGTTGGATAATTCACCTCATGTTTCCGAAGTTGACGTGAAGTATATGCAATTACTCGGCCTTCCTGCATCAGAACACCTCCCAAACCTATGCCTGAGGCATCACAGTAAACATCAAAAGGTTTCTCGATATCCGGTTGTGCCAAAACCGGAGCCGAGGTTAGGAGGGTTCGCAGTTGGTGAAAAGCCGCATCACACTCAGGAGTCCAGACAAACCTGGTGTCTTTTTGCAGCAACCGAGTCATGGGTTTGGCTATTTTTGAGAAATCCGGGATGAAGCGACGATAATAGCCAGCCAACCCAAGAAAACTCCGGACCTCATGAACCGAAGTAGGGGCCTTCCAATTCAATACTTCTTCTACCTTGGTGGGATCCACCATAATACCTCCATCGGACAATACATGCCCAAGAAAAGGTACTTCCCGAAGCCAGAATTCGCATTTACTGAACTTCGCGTACAGTTTATGCTCACGCAATCTGCTGAGGACAATACGCAAGTGTCCTGCGTGGTCTTCCTCATTTTCAGAATACACTAAGATGTCATCGATGAACACCACCACAAACTTGTCCAATTCGGGCATAAACACCGAATTCATCAAGCACATGAAGTGCGCTGGGGCATTAGTCAGACCGAAGGACATGACAAGATACTCATAAAGGCCGTATCTCGTCGAGAAGGCTGTTTTTGGAACATCTTCAGGACGGATTTTAATCTGATGATACCCCGACCTTAGATCAATCTTGGAAAAGACTTTGGCTTTGGACAATTGATCGAACAAGATGTCGATACGCGGCAGAGGATACTTATTCTTGACAGTGACTGCATTCAGAGGTCTATAGTCCACGCACATCCGCAAGGTTTGATCCTTCTTCTTTACAAAGATAGCAGGGCAACCCCACGGAGATGAGCTAGGACGGATCAACCCCTTCTTCAGAAGTTCATTCAATTGTACCTTAAGCTCAGCTAACTCATTCGGAGGCATTCTATAGGGTCTCCTAGAGATGGGTGCGGTACCAGGCAGCAACTCGATTTTAAATTCCACATCCCGATCCGGAGGAAGTCCCGGCAAATCATCGGGAAAAACATCCGGAAACTCATTTACTACGGGAATTTCAGCCAACGCCTTTGCTTGCACCGCATGAATTTCCCCTGACAATTCAACTTTTCTGGGAAGTTGAACTAGAAAACCCTTTTGGTCGGTAGGATCTCTGAGCATAACTACCCGAGCAGATGTGTCAATGAGTACCCCATTCTGACTCATCCAATTCATTCCCAAGATAACATCTATGTCTAACCCCGGTAACACCAATAGAGCAAGCGAATAACTTCGCCCTTCTATCTCAAACTTAAGGTTCCCCACTACTTTGTTTGTGGAAATATTCCCACTTGCAGCACTAATACAATAACCCACACCTTCAACAGTATGCAACTTGTGTGCAAATTTGGATGCAAACTTAGGACTGATAAAGGAATGCGAAGCACCTGAATCAAAAAGTACCACTGCGGGGTGTTGGTCAACTAGGAACTTACCAGCCGTGACTACCTCACCAGATGGAATTTCTTCAATGCTGTTATAGTGAGCATGTCCCTGACGACCACCTTGATTGACATTTTTCTTAGGGTACGGACAGTTCCGGGCCCAATGACCTGGCTTGTTGCAATTCCAGCAAGGCATATTGCTAGGAGGAACACTAGAACTACTCTGCGCAGAAGTCCCCTTTGGCAGAGCGACAGTATATGCCTTACGGAACCCAGTTTTTGCAGCCGGCTTTTTCTGTGGCGGACGGAACCTTGTATTCTGAGCAGGCGGGCGCGGAGAAGACCTGGTGCTGCTGAGGCCCTTGACTGAGAAGCACTTGCCTCAAGGGCCCTTTTCCGGCTCTTAGAAGCAGAATAAATAGTATTATTGTTCTCTTGTGTCAAAGCATCACTGATGAAATCATTGAAAGTGGTACACTTGCTAGTACCCATAGTCTTCATTAGCTTTGGGCCGAGGCCCCTTTTGAAACTAGCAATCTTTTTGGCATCAGTATCCACAAACTCCGTGGCGTACCTTGCCAAGTTGTTGAAGGTCTGCAAGTACTCAGTTAAGCTCTTGTTTCCTTGTGACAGCCTCATAAACTCTGTGTGCTTGATTGCCATCAGACCTGGAGGGATATAATTCCCCCGGAATGCCGCCTTAAACTGATCCCAAGCGATCGGGACATTAGCAGGGAGCGTGGAGCGATAGTGACTCCACCAGATGCCTGCTGGACCATGAAATTGATGGGAGGCATACTCCGTTTTCAGCTCGTCAGTTAGGCGTAACAGGCGAAACTTTTGCTCAATTGTATTCAACCATTCATCAGCCTACAGGGGCTCTTCCGCTTCCTTAAAAAGCGGGGGCTTTGTATCTAGGAAGTCCTTGAAGTCACTGTATTGGTTTGGCTCCGGGCCTTGACGACCATGTCGAGCCTCTCGATTGGCCATTTGGCGCAATGCGTCGGCCAACATGCGTTGCCCCTCAACTACTGTTTGCATTAACTCCGCCAGAGTAGGTGGTGGCGGAGGGGGCGGCTGGTCCTCCTCCTCGTTTCCACGACCTCTACGAAGATTGTACGACATCTGCAAAATGCATAGCCAATGAGCACTGACGATGTGGGAAATTTGTAGATGAATTATTGCGAAATGTCAAACTGTCTTCAAGAATAAAATTCTCATAATAAATAAGACACAATAATTCATCACAACCGCACGATCCATTCAAGCGCATCAATTGCCGAACTCGTACTAGGAAATCCATCAAGCCGTTCTCCGATAAAGGCTCACTCACAGGGAGCACAACGGTTATCGGATCGTTTACGTTGCTATCTACGTGAGTTTGACCTTTTGCCCGGTACTTTGATTTGATTTCAAGATTGTTAGTGACTGTGAAAGGCTACTTCAAACTGACCACAAAGAGACTTCTCAATGGAGAGTTCTATGTTGGATCAGGACTAGCCACCTCGATACCTGCGCGTGCCAAGCAGCACAACCTTATGTCGCGCGCCATAGGAGGCCCTCGGTTTCGTCGCGGCACCGAAGGGAGCTAATCGTGACACCATCATCGAACACAACACAATAAGACATCCCATTGCGACCGAAATTATCAGGTTCAAACTACATTCAGGAAACATACGGTTCAACCTTACATCCCAACGTCAAATTATTACAAGGCCTCACTCCTGCACAGGGAGGCGCCAAAGACGATCCTAACATTAAAGGTACGTGACGACTACTCTAAGCATCATCCTCCGAGTCCGTGTCAAGGATCTCCCCGCCGTCCTCATCACTGACAGGCTCTAGCTCTTCGTCTTCCTCTTCTTCTGGCTCTTCCTCTGGTGCTTCCGCAGGTGGAGCATCTTGTGGCCCATTGACCTCCACTTCATCATCATCATCCTCTGCCATGAAGATTCCGGAACCCATCTCCTCATCAACATTGTTGTTCCTAGGTAGCAGAGGATTTAGCTGGTTGTTCAGGCGGTGCACTTCTTCATGAAGATTGTCATTGTATTCTTCAGCATTTTCCAACTGTTGTTCGAGCTCAAACTGACGAGCTCTCAGAACGTTCTCCTCGTACCAGGCTTCATCCCTCTGTTCCATTACACGGACCAACATACGCTGACAGTTGCGATTCGCCACTGTCAACCTTTGGACTGCAAGTGTTTCTTGATCTCGATCATGAATGACTTGCTCCAATTGTTGCCGTGCTGCATCCCTGGCAGCGGTCACCTCAGCCAGCTCAGCCCGTAACTGTTCCACCTCGGAGGGCTCAGGACGGGGCTCCCGTGGAGCTAACTGGTGGCGAGGGACCCTTCCACCCGTTGATTTACGGGCTGTCATCCGGGTACGAGCCATCTGTATCAACAAGATGTGACTTAAAGTGAGAATCATTTAGGGGATACGAAATTTATCTTTAGTCGGGACTATTAAAATTTTTAAGGAGGGAGTAAATGACATGTATGATATAATTAAACATGATGCATGCACGATCCGTACGTCCTCTCACCTTAGTAGAAAACTAATATGCTAACGCTAAACGGTGGCATACATACGTTCTCTCATATAAGCGAAACTATCGGTCTACACGTTACGCTGTTAGTGTACCTGCAGAAAATTTCCATTGCAGCCCAACAATTCCCAAAATAACATACAAGAAAGCAGTAAACTAAATACTTTCCATATACACATCCCCGGATGTATATATTTCAGTATCAAAGCTACCCGATGGATAGATGCCCACAATTAAGTGCTTTTACATAATTACATGGTTTGAACATGTAAATATGCAAACCACCAAAACTACTCTCCCCTAGACCGCCGGTTGGACGATCATGCTCTCACAACTCACACTTACCAGAGCGTCGAGGTAATTGATCCATACATTACCACCCAAGTGGATGGCATCCATACAATATCACGCCGTATGGACGACGAAACAAAAACAAACAAGGCCCCCAAGTTAGTCTTTATAATAAGCCACCTAAGAGTCCTTATTTGGGCTAAGGGATGTGATCACTGGCATACTTGTAAAATACTTTTTAAAGTTTAACCCTTTTCGCAAACAAATACTTTTGTTTTTAATTACTCGTAATGATGTGCTTAATGCTGAATTATGCTCCGGTACCAGCTGTAACAGAACCGACCAAATTATAAGAGCATAAGTACGAAAACAAGCACCGAAGGGCTCAAATTTTCAAACTTAAGCCCATATAATCCCGGTAGTCAATCGAAATCACGAAGGATTTCAAACCAAACTGCTTACAACCAGGATCGCATCATTCAACATACACATCATACGTTACATTTCACAAGTAGTTCAGAAATAAGTTAACACCACGGAGTAGCAATTATTACAAACCGAGTTTGAAAGTAGCGGAAGTCTAACACACACTGAAGTTACTTAAATACTGCCAGTTTGGGTAGATCAACATCCCACAAAAGAACGAGGTAAGTACATAAAGATGATCATGCCCGTGTGATCTAGTCCTCATCCCCCGCGGGGTGAAGACAAGTCTTGCAGAAGCCTTGGTAAAGCATATCATCTGCAACAGGAGGGAATAAACCCTGAGTACTGGAATGTACTCAGCTAGACTTACCCGTCAAAAACCAGAAAATAAAGTAGACACCAAGGATTATGCAAGGCTTACACAAGAGGCTAGCTGACACCACATTTTGCATAAAGGCATAAGTAGCTGAAACTCTTATAACCTGTACTAGCAGTTATTTTTAGCATTTACCTGTCATCTATCTTAGCACCTGTACTAAACATGCACTTGATTATCATCAATCAATTATTCATATTATTCCATAGCAGGTATAAATTGTGGCAACATTGTATCATTCACTTAACCATCTGTTTAATTAATGAGATCTACGTTGCCGCTGCTCAAGTCAAGTGCTCACTAACCGGGAGCGACGGCGATTCGAATCGAATTCCTATCCAGCTGGAGGGGTATTTCTAACACTCACCGCGCAGGCCCCTGCCAGGGTCGCACAAGCCACCTTTCGTATGATTCAGGAATCGCGGGTCCGAATGATGTCGCAACCCCAAGGGCGACACTCTGCCAGGTGATAGGGACTCTAACCCCCCCCCTTGGTCTCACGCCAATGTCCCCAAGCACATCCTTTCTCTCCTCCAAGAAGCAACCTACCATTCGATTCCCGGCCTGAATCACATTACTCGGCTTCGCGGTCGGAACGACTTATCCGGCCAACTAAGTGTTAGACTGCGTTCAACATGACTCAAGGACGTACAGCGAATCGGTCCTTAAACGACTCAGACGGGCATGGCTCCACACCCAAGACGTGAAGTGTCTTGCAGCTGTACCATCGAACTCCCGCCCGGTCTCAATTTCATTTTAAAGCATGGTTCCATCACGATAGCCATAAGCCACTCGCGACCCAGTCCTATTTCTCGCGGATGACCGGAAATCACCCGACTTCTACCGTACTAAGCAGGGCTAAGCATTGACACGTGCCTACACCTAACATAGGAGTGGGGCACAATATCTGGACAAGGACAGGTGTAATGCAACAGCTGTTTTCATACAACTCCTACTACTTAATGCAGTAAACAATTAAGAGTACTCAAGATATCTTTATAAATTGATGGGTTCAGCATGCACCGGGGCTTGCCTTTCAGGAAGGTGGAAGGCCGGTGATCAGGACACTCCTGAAGGTCTTCTTCGGAGGCTTCTTCGTCGATTGGCTCGGTCTGCTCCGCTGGTTGATTCAGCACTTCCTCTGGGACCGTCTGCTCGAACTCGAGGAGCGTTACCCCCTCCGGTACACCTATTGCATGAGTGCATAATAAATCTCATGAATGCATAATGAAAGATGCAATATGCTCGGAATGAAATGCATTACAACAAATTTAGCGCTCTATTCAAATCACTTCAAAAGAGTAGGTGCAAACTTCCTCTCCGGTAGAGAAGTACTCACCTAATCTACTTAATCTAAGATAGAGTTGCTCATCTTCAGTTAAAGCCCTAACACCTAACAATTACAAAAGTAACTTGTCTTAGGATATCACACCATATAAATCAACAAGGCATCACAATAGAGCATACTGGACAGCAGCTACTTGTTTTTATCACAACTGGAGATTTATAATTCCAAAAGATATGATCTAGGACAATCTGGAAAGCCTAAGAAATACTCTACAATTCATTTTCAGACCTCAACCCCAAACTCATAAGTTTTCCACGTCAAACTTCACAAGTTCCAGAATCTGTCCTCTCAAAACAGAGAGTAGCAGATTCTGAACTGCCACTTAAAACAACAGTAACTCTCAAACTACTAAGCCAAATGTTCCCAAATTTTGACACAAGCTAGTTCATCGAGTTTACTGTGACTTTGGTATTTACAAGTTTCCCAGCAACAAATTTTATCAAAGGGCAAACTGAGAAATACTTCCAGCTGTCCAGAAAGCCTAAAATTACAAAGGTTAAATATTTGTTGATATAACCAAAGTCTCCTAAAACCAAACTAATGTTACTAACAGTTCACATTAGGTATAAAAACACCAGAAAGTAAGGTGGAGCCAACTAGAATATTTATTTAACCCCATTTCTTAATTTACTTAATTATTTAGGTAGAATTTTAAACATATATGTAAACTGCTCCTAAAATTCTACAAAAATTACAGGGGACTCTCTGACCTCAAAATAGACCACAGTAAAAATTTGAACAAGTTTTATTCACAGAAACTCCCTATACAAAATTTACAAGCCCAAAAGGCTGATTTTTGCATAAATCATAAATCCCATTGAAAAGTATCAAACAACAGATTTCATATTTTTCTTAGACACTCTAGGGTACCAAGACATTCTCCAAAAATTTACAATAACATTGCACATGTAGAAAAATTATAAAAATTACTTCAATTATTTCCTAGAATAAAATGATAGCCTTATAACTTGAAAATTAATTAAGCACTGATGCCCAAATTTTAACCATAGCTAGAGCCAGCATAGAGTAACCTACCCACCAAATTTCATGATTTATGGGACACCACAGCTCAAGTTATAATTTTAACAAGTTTGCATGCATTCCAAAACACATTTAAAGAATCTATTTAATTTATCCAAAATTTCTACATAAAGTGCTCCAAACATATTTTTCTTAAATACTAGACCTAACTGTGAGTCTCCAGAAATTGGAACCATCCAATTTGGATCTACGTAACAAGAGATACAAAAATATCAAATAAGCAATCAAAACTGTATTTTTGAACTATCTTTAGAACAATCAGTCACTGACGTATGGGACCCGGCTGTCAGCTGACCCCACCGGTCAGCGACAGCAAAACAGGGGAGGCGGCTGCGATGCGCGGAAGACGGCGTAGCTCGCCGTCGGTGACCTCATCGGCGACGAGAACGGCACCAACGTGACCGCCTAGACCTACTGCACCGATTGGTACCCTAACCGCAAACCCTACCAAACCCTAGGTACCCCGGCCACAGAGCGCGGCGGCTCGGCCATGGCGCGCGGCGGCGCGCGGCCGTGTTCCGGCCTGATTGGACCGGCGGCGGTGGTGATGTCTTCACCAGAGCATTAGAACGTGATGGAGATGGCAATGCTGGAGCTAGAGAAAGAAGAGAGGAGCGGTATTGAGCTGGCCACGGCGAGGTCACCGGTGCGGCCATGCACGGTGGTGGACGGAGTCGGCAATGCCGCTCACCTCGGGCTCTTACGACCCAACGGAGTCGTCGACGAGGACCGTGAGGGGCTAGTGGAGCTTTGGGCGGGATGGTGCAAGGCGAGACGCCGCGACAAGCACGTGCGAGCTCGTCGGAGCTCTCGGCGGCAATGGGGATGCTGCTTCGGCTGCGGAGGAGAAAGAGGAAGCGAGAAAGGAAATGGGGCACAGGAGGGGGCTCTCGGTGGCGTGCTGCGGCTTGTGCTGGCGCTCGGAGGCTCAACGTGGCCTGGCCGATCAGGCCGGCGGTGACGCGCGGCGCCACGCGGCCGTCAAGTCCTGAACCGGTCGGTGCACTGTAGATGTCTGAATTTTTCGTTTCAGTTTCGATAGTCCGACTGACAGGCGAACTTCAACGGTGTTTAACTCCTAAACTAGCTCGATTCAATGACAGCTCAAAGTAACAAACTTGTAGTCCTATATAAGCTCTACAATTTTGTAATAGGCCTCCAGAGCTAACTCGGTTTAGTTAGTGATATATAGAGGCATTAAGTAGTGTTCAATGAAACTGCAACCGGTTTTCAGTTAGAGATGCCGACTGACAGGTCATTTTCATGACATGATATCTCTTGAACCATTGAGAACCAGGCTTGGGTGATATTGACAAAGTTGTAGGGCTACATGTGATCTACAAATTTGTCAATATGAGTGAAGGCTGGTTTGGCTTGGTTTGCAAACTACAAGCTTCTAAAGTAGGCATCAGTGAAACTGTAAGGTCCAATTCCAGACTTAGAAAAATTCTAAGTCCTGGAATTACACCACTAGCTGACTTGTGGGCCACTTTTGAGCATGTTGTGGTCATTTTCATGAGATGGTCATATTGAGACTTTTGTTCCCCATGAATTTCTTTACAACTTTGCTTAAGGGTGCTCTTCCATGCAAGGTTTCTAAATTAGACTTTTTAGTTGGTCAAACTAGAGCCTTCTATGGTCAAATGGGAGTCAAACTTGTCATGGAGGGCAATCTTGTAATTTTGGTCCACATGAACCTTGATCCAAGTGTTACTCTAAGTATAGCTAAGGTGTTGTAGGTCATGATTGACTACTTTCCCTTTTTGTTACACCAACTATCAAATACTTTATGAAATCAATCAAACAAACCCTAAACAAACACATGAATTGCATTACATGAAATACTAAACATGAATTATGCATGTCATGCTTATGCAAATGCAATGCAATTAAGGACTAAACACTTGAGGTGTTACAAGTTATCCATTAGCTTTCCTTGATTAGACACTAACTCTCTCAGGGGTGGAAAATTATTATTGTTGTTGTAAGAGTTATTGCCTTGATAATTACCTGAGTAGTTACCTGAGTAGTTAGGCCTCTGTTGATTCCAACCTTGATTTTGTTGAGGACGGTTGTAGTTGTTGTTGTTGTTGATGTACCTTGCATCCTCAAGCATCTCAGGGCAGTGATTGCCTGAGTGTCCAGTATCTCCACATTCCTAACAAGTCATGTAAGAGTCGTAGACGTTCATGACTTCTCTTTTGTCTCCAGCTTTGTCATCGAGCTTTTTCATGAGTAGGTCTAGCTTTGCAGACAGCATGTCTACCTCCTTGAGCTGGTGCATACCTCCACCCTTCTTGCGTGTTTGGATCCTCTCTTCGTTCCAACCTTGGTTGGACGCCATCTTCTCCACAAGGGCTGTAGCTTGTGGTATGGTGAGTGATAGAAATGCGCCTCCAGCTGCAGCATCCATGGTCTCACGAGCACTAGTGATGAGCCCATGATAGAAAGTCTGCATAAGTAGCCAGCTTTCCATTCCATGATGGGGACATTCTA
The DNA here is from genome assembly GCA_038087645.1 of Saccharum hybrid cultivar R570. Taxonomy (NCBI): domain Eukaryota; kingdom Viridiplantae; phylum Streptophyta; class Magnoliopsida; order Poales; family Poaceae; genus Saccharum; species Saccharum hybrid cultivar. Next base: position 961,955 of record JAQSUU010000056.1, on the reverse strand, counting down.
GGATGTAATCTTGAAAGCGCTCCCATGCTTCTGGAACGGATTCATCATGTTGTTGCTGAAAACTTGTAATCTTCCCACGGAGAGCATTGGTCTTGCCCATGGGAAATAACTTAGCCAGAAAGTTCGTAGAGCAGAGTGCCCACGTAGTGTTCTTATCCTTCGTCGCGTAGAACCACTACTTCGCTCTCCCCAATAGTGAGAATGGAAAAAGGCGAAGTAGTATGGCGTCTCTGGGAACATCTAATATAGTGAATGTGCTGCAAATCTCCAGGAAGTGTTGGAGATGAGCACTTGCATCTTCGTGCGGCTTCCCACAAAACTGGTTGGCTTGTACCATGTTGATGAGCCCTGGCTTGAGCTCAAAGTTCTTGTCGATGGCCGCGGCAGGTCCAGTGCGGATGTTGTCCGTAGTGGGAGCTGAGAACTCGCGGATCGTCTTGTTCGCCATGGCTGCGAACTCTGTTGACAAATTCCGGATGAAACTTCGGCGGTCTTCTGAATTGGATGAAGTGTTGTGTCGAAGTGTTGACTTCTTGAGCTTGGCTCTTGCCCCTCTAATTAATGCTTCGGGGTTGTCAACAAAATTTTCTGGAAGATGTCCTCTATTCATACATCACCCTGCAAAACAATAAGAATGGAAGAAAAACAGGGGTAAATCTGTATGGGAGAATTGATGATCTCAATCACTTAATGATGCGAATGATGACTCAAATTCCGTATTCATTCCTTGTTAGTAAATCAACCTTCCCCGGCAACGGCGCCAAAAATGCTTGTTGGGCATTCTTAACGTCATTACCAAAAGTAGACTTAGTTTTCTAATTCTGATAACGGCGCCAAAAATACCGAACCTATCCCTCATGCCACTTAAGCCAAGTTGTCATCCCCAGCATGACATGAGAGACGCGGTATTGAAATATACAACTGCTCTTCTAAATAAATAATAAATAAGATCTGCAAGCGCACAGATTAATACCGATGTAGCATTTTAACCGGGAAGTATTCCAGGTATCGTTATTTATATTTTTACCACTGGGAAGGGATTACTAACATCAATGTTGATTATGGAATGGAATATAGGAATGAGTATCAATCATTGCATGTATAAGTGAGAGCATTCATCTATCTCTTGCATACAGGGGTAAGTGTCACATAAAATATAGATAAAGTATGAATGGTGACAAAGATAATTAATCTGATCAGCTAGCCACATATAATAATGATAAGCACCTCAATAGATATTCTAGCAAGTCATTAGCATGGTATTAGGACGAACTACAAGGATATTTCCTAAGTTATTCTTAACTATAAAGTCTAGCATATCATAGTTAGTGCAAGTACACTTGGCAATCATTGCGAGAAAGGACTACGCCCATGCATAGTGATATTATCAAGGAAGATGAGAAACATAGCAATCACTCCCCCGTAATAATATTGCTCTGCCTGCCTTACACACGGGAGGGGGACTATATAAGAACCAACGAAGCTGTCACCATCGCGGACCACCCCACGATCCGGCATATAAGGTGCAATCGCAGATAAATATGGTCTAAGCACCACGCCTACACAATATTTATCATTTACCCATGGATCCGATGGATAAACGCTATACGATCCTAAACATGTATATAATTCCAATCTAACTAAGCCAAGCGTATAACTACGATAAACTAAGAACAATATAATTGCAAACATAAACAAGTAGAGCATAGTCATAATCAATATATTGAAATAGAACAAAGTTGTATTCATAATATTGAAGAACAAAGATGAACAATGAAGAACAGTAGAGGAATTACCAAGAATCCTCTTGACAGATCCGGAAACCAATCGAAGATTGACTCCTTCTAGTTCTAATCCTATATAGCTATGCTATACTAGAGATCTAGTTGATGTGGTGGCTCTAGGGCTTGATCAGAGACTCTCCTCCTGAGATTAGGGTTTGAAGAATTGAGAATAAGGGAGTGCCTCCTCCAGGGGCCAGGGGTCCTGCTTATATAGCCCCCTCAAGTGAACGTGGGCCGTCGGATCAAACCGACATTAATCGCACGGTTTTCCTTGATCCCTTAGGTCGGTGGAGCATAATCCGCGAGACGGAGCCTGATTGGCTCTCAGGCCAGGGCGGGCACCCTAGGGAGCAGGGCGGGCGCCCTGCCTCCAGGCCCGTTTGGCCTCCCGTTCGATCTCGTGGCTTCTGGAGTCTTCTAGATGATAAAAAATCGGTGAACACGTTATTATCTCTATGTAAACCCGACGTGTGGGCCTTTCCTCCGTATTTTCTGATAACCCCCTGCAGAAACAGACAAACACCAAAACTCGTGGAATTCTGTCAGATAAAACCCTAAGTCTAGGTGTTGGTTGCATTTGGATCCTTTTCTTTATTTATTTGATAACTATATTTGGTACTTAAGGACCATCAACATCGGGTCAATAAAGGAAGCAATTGAGGTTGAATCTCCTACTAAGAAGAAATAAATGTTTTGCTATGTCTCTGGCAAATGAATTGAATGAATATGGAATATGCAGTTAATAAGTGGATTACGAAAATCCATATAATTCTTGAAGAATATAAATCATAACATATGAAAATTAAATCTCATATAAGTATTAAGAAGTCTAAGGTAGAATATGTTCATGAATGAATATTTATGTCTCAAGAAGAGCATGTCCTAGAAGGAAGAGTCATCAAATGACTTTGTAGTGAATAACACTATCTCATTGTGTATATCACATAATAATCTCTCATGAAGTAGAGAATATATCTTATAGAAGAGATATATTATTCACCAAAAATGAGAAAGTCCTTGAAGAAGTCAATCCATGAAGGATTTACCAGTCGATTCTTGAATAAACACGATTAATTCCTGAAGTGGATAGAGACCCGAGAGAAAGAAAATGAGGAATTTGAAGCACTATGAAGGTGCAAACACTCAGAAAGTGTATATCATAAAACTAGAAATTAAGTTTTGATACCCTCTGAATACCATAAAAGGTATAGGAATAATGGTGATTTTGGCAATTGAATTATCCCCTACATGCCAAATGCAAGACTGAATTTATTATTTAGTGGTACAATCAAAGTCCTGAAGATTTGTACAACATATAATTTGAAAATCCACTAAGGAAGAATTATAAGTTTGATGCACTATCTAGAAGATATTGAATATTCTAACTTATTTATCCCCATAATCCTCCAAAAAGATTTATTTTCTGAAAGAATAAAATTTATTTGTTTTACACAACTAATAAGTGATCATTATGCATGAAGCACATCGCTCTTGTTTATACTCATATTATAATTCATTGAAGAATTATGAGCCAATTTTGAAAGATATAGTATTATGATACCATACCATTATTATGCACACATTTATGAAAAGTGTGTTTTGAACAATGAAGTTCAACGGATGGCTTTTTGAGGGGGAGCAATTTGATTGAATATACCTTGAAGGTAATTAAAACCACTAGAATTACAAAGATTAAGTAGATCATTTATGCTAAAACCCTGAAGTTTATGCATAGATCATGAAGATCAATATCTATTCATCAAGAATAGAATATCATGAAGAATACATGACCAAGAAGGTTAAATGTTGTACTCTTTTTTCCTATGTGAGTTTTTACTTGAAGGTTTCTCACACAAGGTTTTTAATGAGACAACATGTGCAATGCAATTAACGAATGCGATGTACTCTTTTCTCCAAGAACCGTTTTTTCCACTGGATTTTCGGATGGAGTTTTTAATGAGGCATATGCATATCATGGTAATCGCCCAAGGGGGAGTGTTGTAAAACATAAGGACTCTATCTAGAAGGAAAGGAGAAGGAGAAATTCTAATCCTAGTCTGTTTGTATGTGGGCTCTTACCAAAACTCTTAGCCCTTGGCAGGACTATATATACGTGGGAGCTCTATGTTGTAATTACCAATATTCAGAGGAATAAAGAATAGTCTCCCTACATCTTGTGTCTACGTGTTCTACTTTCATCTACTATGTTGATTATGAGAGACGGAGAGGGAAAGGTCTGAACCGCTGGCAACATGTTTTATAACACATACTATTCCAATGCCTACATGTCTTATGCAGTTATGCTTCACCGAATTGCTTATGAAAATGCATGCAAGGCCCCCCGGCTTCCGAACATAAATGCAAGTAGCCGCAACCTAAAACAGTAAACTAACTAATTAAAATAAAGGTAAAACAGTAAACTAACTAATTAAAATAAAGGCAATTTCAGTAAAAAAAGTATATAATTCACTCTTCCACCTTGAACGAGTATCTAAAATAAATAATCCTAATTTGTGCCTAAATTGTCCGCATATGCCATTATTAAATAAACTAGAATATATTTTAAACATATTGACATACATGACGTGTGCCACTTGCATGCATGATCCGCAAGTATATAATTTTTTTATAGTCACACAGCATTGACATTGACATTGAAACTTGAATTATATTGGTACTCTATGTAATAAATTATATAAGTTGCTATTTAGATATTTATATGTTTTGATTTGAAGCAAACATCATAACAAATTAGCATTGATAGTTTGTAAAGCCAGAGTACACTATTACTCAAGAAAGTATATATGTTAAAGGAGATTCAACATCTTAAGCATTGTGGTACAAGCTAAAATGTATGCTTATGTTCTTGTAGTAACTGAGAGTATAGTCTAAGATCTCAAATCCATATTTTAATAAAACACAAAAAGAAATTTTGAAACAAAGGTAGAATAAGTACTAGAGTTCTAACTTAACACGCAGAAAACTGAGTGATGGAACTAATAAGATCATGGGCCACAAAAGAGTTGACATAACTGAAGTTAAGTACTAAATACATATCGAAATGCAAGCAAAGCGGGAAAATATGAATATGGATGGAAAATCATAGAGATTACTAATTGGTAATGAAGTTTATTACAATCAGATGAATATTGTGAAGTACTTATACGGGTATTGTGTTAAATATGAAAAAAAATAAAGATAATTAGTTTTGATAAGCTATGGTTGTTGAATTTATCCATGAACTTCTACCTGTATACTCTTGTCTTCTAAGATTCTTGGTTGTGCAAGAGCAAGGATTGATTGAATAGCTAGTGTGAATAACGGGACATAATAAATCCTAAAAATTCCCCAAATATAAGTTTAAGAAAATAAGATGAAGGTCTATTGCAATTTGTTTATTCAATTTATTTGACATGTACCAAGAAGTATACAAATGTATCACTCATGTATATATATGCATAGATAATACAATATAAATTAATTGAATTCAGCAACTATAGCATGCTACCATGGCATACAGTCTACTCTTACTTGATGAATCTAAGTAACTAAGGCCAACCATTTTTTTTACTTTTGTCTTTTACACTCAATCACATTACTTCATATGTACTGTGAATTTCTAATATAATTCGCAAGACTATATTACACTTGATGAATCCCTTCACTCTACAGCTGTAGGCTGTAGCTCCGCCACCGCCGCCTTTGATCAGCTCAAGCGCGGAGTCCACAATGCCTGGGAAACTCTCACGGTGCTTGCCAATACCGACACTGCCGGAGAAGACATGGTAGCTCTCCAGCTCCGATGTGGTATCGGCGATGGACACGAGCAGGCCCTCCATCCTCACTCCCCTCAGGAGCTCCATGTATCCGCCACCGCCCGAGCACGTCATCAACCAGATGACCTGCTGCACCACGAACCGCCGCATCCGGGGGATCTTGACCTTCGGGTACTCGTTATTCCCCAGGATTGTCGCTTGCCATTGCACATACGCTCGCTCCTCCACGCGGGCGCCGCGCAACTCGGCAGCGAATCACTCCCCGTCGATGAACCTGCAGATCTGTGTCGTCAGGCCGACGCACACCTCCAGGACCAGGTCGCTCTTCGTCATGGTGACACCTAGTACCACCGGAAGCGCCTTGGCCACCACGCGCGGCCGCTCCTAGTATTCGGGGCCTGAGTACGCGCACAGGCTCCGCAGCACCCTCCCCGCGTTCAGGTGGTGGGCGTCGTCGCCGTCCTGCAACGCCGAGACGAGCTGGAGCACGTCGGCTCGCTTGAGTATTGCTGCGCAACCTGTCTCGCTCTCCAGCGCTAGCATTGCCAGCGCCTTGCCGGCCCCATGGCCGAGCTCTCTCTCCTCGGCACTGACGAATATCGACAGCAGAAGCTTGACCAACCCTCCAGTGCCCATGATCGCTTCCTTTCCGCTGTCGTCCATGGCCATCCTGGTGAGGACGTCGATGGCCAGCTTCTGCAGCTCCCTATGCAGCTGCCCGTACCGCAGTATCTCCCGCAGGTTGCTCACCACGAACACGTTCTCCACAACGCCCTGCCGAAGCGCCTTGCCCATGTTGCCCGTGGTGGACACCAGCTTCTTGACCACCTAGAGCGCGTGCTTCACGGCACGTACCTGAGAGTCGGTTACGTGCTGGTTTCGGAGGAGAGCCTTGGAATCCTGCGTGAAATCGATGATCTTGGCGAGCAGGCCGCGCGCGTTGCTGATCTTGCCGCAGTTGTCCTGGTCTCTGGCGAGCTTCTTGAGGATGCGTAGGCCCAGCAGGTTGAACGGCAGGTAGTCGTAGTCGCGGAGCCATGGCAAGGGCCCACCCTCACCGGCAGCACCGTTCGGTTGTGGGTGCTTGCCGGACACGGCCGCGCTCCGGCCTCCGTAGAGCAGGGACATGACGGACTCGATGGCGCCGGGGATGGCGGACAAGAGAAGCGTGTTCTGGCGCTTGCAGACGACCCCTGCCGCTGACCGGTGCACCTCCTCGTCATCAGGCTGCTTCCAGTTGAGCATCTCGACGAGCCGCTCGACGGACCAGGGGCTAGTAGTAGTACCGACCTTGCGCAGCGTATCGCCCACCGAGTCCACCTTCTCGGAGAACTACTCTAGGATGCGCACGCCGATGAGCTGCTCCTCCAGGAAATCGGACAGGATAAGCTCCTTCGCGAAGGTGACGAGGTCCATGTTGATGCCGTCGAAGATGCTTCCAGTGACGCACCGCGAGTAGGCGTCGTAGAAGAAGCGCGTGAGAGACACATGACCGTACGCGCCCAGCTGGCAGTCTTTGCTCACCTGATGGAGCAGGTTGCAGAAGGAGAGCTTCCGTGCCCGGTAGGCCTTCTCCAGAAGGAAGAGCAGCGCCTGCAGCAACACCGGGGTGTAGAAGAGCAGAAGCGCAGGCCTCATGTTGCCGCTGCCGCCAAAGTCGTGCTTCCACTTCCAGAGGTGCATCAGCGAGAGCACGACGCAGGCGGACGCCGAGAGCACCTGCAGCCAGTTGAGCAACCGGCCGATGTTCCTGGAGGTGAACACCTGGCCGGTGTAGGGGAGCAGCGACACACCATTCGGCGCATGCCCAGTGCGCTTCTTCAAGACGGCCATGATCTGGCTCTGGAACCTCGCCGACGTCGTGCTCGCGTCGCCGCTGACATCTGCACCGTCCGCTGCCCGGTGGGCCAGGGCGTGCACGACGCGGCGGAAGAACCGGGAGCTAGAGCGCAGCGCACCGCCCGTGTCGGTGGTTTGCGTGGCATGCTGATGCGGCTCCTGTTCGTCACGGCTGCCGCCAGTATGGTCGACGAGGGCGTGCAGGATGCGGCGAAAGAATCGGGAGCTGGAGCGGAGCACGCTGCCAGCGGTGGAGGTCTCCGTGGCGTGGCCGCGTGGTGCTGCCACTCCAGCTCGTGGCTGTGGCTGAAGACGCGCACGCCCTCGCCGACGAGGATCACAGTGATGCACCAGAAGTCGGTGATGTTGAAGCTGCCCACGAAGCCGCCGAGAAGCACGACGGTGGCCCACACGAAGTCGACCTTCCCGAGCCCGCTCGTCGCCTTCTCGAGGATGGCCACACGGAGCGCCAACAGCGTGAGCTGCTTCTCCGGCGGGTCGCTCCTACCATAACCAGTGCTACTGCCACTGCGGACACTTCCGCTTCCAGGCGTTGGCGTCCACGACTCGGAGAAGGGCGCTGATCCGCCGCCGCCTGGGTGAACCGTGATGTCAAGCTTGATGCTCGGCGGCACATCGCCGCCACCTTTCTGTGACTTGTCGCCGTTGGAGTCGCGGCCCTTCCTGTACTTCATGGCGCCCGACGTGTATGCAGGCTCCCCGGTTATTCCAAGTGAAGATAATAAAAGGAAGGCAAGAAATGGAGCAGCTGCCGCGTAAAATAGAGCGCATGAATTCAAAAGGAATGGAGACGCGGCTCTATATGACGATTGTTTGTAGGTTGGGACATGGAAAGTTCCGTGAGGACTCGACAGTTCTTGGAGCGAATCCAACAAGGATTTAGCGTGAACAGTCAAATCGCGCAGGAGGAGGGGACTGACGAGAAGGAGCTCATAAACGGTGACGTCTTGTGTCTTGGTGTGTGAGAATGGTGGCGACGTGATTGGAAATTTGGAACAATCCAAGATTGCATGGCTCGAACCATTCAGGATTGAACCCAGTTGTAAGAACAAGTGGACAATAACAATCTGGCAGTTTAGAAAAAAAAGTATGAAAGAAAACTGTGGAAAGGAAGGTTCTTCTGAATATCTGATGAAAGATCTTTCTAGTGATGGACGTCGCCTAATTGTACGGTGATGATTACGTCTGCCAGCTCTTTTTTAACGGCTACCAGTCTGAGCTGAAGACTTGTTGCTCTTTACGTTGCCGATCCCAAGATGGTATTAAGGAGGACCTGGGGACCTTCCTCAATGGAGTTCTTGTTGACGAGTCTCCAATTGGTGTTAATGGTTTGAAACCCACCATTCCTGAGTGGAGGTGGGGTATTCATAGGCGAAGCAGAGTGTAACCAAGTCTTGGGGTGTGTGTGGTTGTCTGCATCTCCTTTATCCTGGCTAGGTGACTCTTAGGTGCTCCAATCTGGACTAGGATATTGTGGCAACAATCTGACGCCACGGGGAAAATTTTGATTGTATCTTTGCCTCTCTTTTTTTTTTACATTACTTCTTGTCTTTCTTGTTTGGCGCAAGTTCCATTAAGTGATAACTAGAATAGCATGATACAATGCTTACCCTCGGATTACTTCTTGTTCTCAAGGACCTACATCTTTGTGTCAAACTTTCTAAGGACTTGATTAGAACTTCTTAGATTGATTTGCTTCAAGGATAGATTCTGCATAGGCTAAGGTCGTTGATTTAATTTTTAGAGTCCAATTCACTCCCTCTCTTGGACCATTTGATCCTTACAATTAGTATCACAGCCTCCTTGCTTCTTCTATACTTTACTAACTCAAGCAATGGCTCTGAGAGGGAACACACCGCCCAAGTTCAAGGGGACAAACTTTCTTTATTCGAAACTCTGAATGTTGGCTTACCTTGAATTCCATCCCTTGACATTTGGAGAGTTGCTTCCACCGTGTTTGACACACCCATGAACGCTGAGCAAAACAAGTTGAACGCTCGTGCTAAGAATGCTATCTTTGAAGACGTAGATGAGCAAACCTTCAATAGGATCCTAGTTGTGACTTGCCGCATGATGTTTGGCAAGTGCTCATCAACATCAACGAAGGCATCACCGCCATTCGTGATGACCGATATCATGCGCTTAAGACCAAGCTTGACTCTTTCAAGATGCCCCCAAAAATAACTTTGCAATGCATGTATACTAGCTTAAATGTTCTTATTGAGGTGATAAATTCTCTCATCTTGTGCAACTCACAACCAGAGAAAAATCAACCGGAAGATACTCATTACTCTCCACAAGCGCAAGTATGGCATCGAAGTTTCCAATCTCCACGAGAAGGACCTCGATAAATTGGAGTTGTATGAGCTTGTAAACAAGATTTGGGCCCATGAGATGTCTGTCCATGGAGAAACTAAAGAGTCATCCATGCCCAAGGATCTTGCCTCGCAGTTAAGACAAGGAAGAAGACTAAGAAAAAGGCTAGGAATATTGTCATCCTTTCATCAAGCTCAAGTGAAGATTCAAGCAATGAAGGGGGAGAAGATGGAGATCATGCCTTGCTCATGAAGAAGACTTATGAAATGCTCTCAACACTTGAGAAGAAAAGGATTCATCTATGATCAAGAGGAACAAGTTCAAGGCCACAAATCCATTAGTACATAGGTATATGAACTACTGATTTTATGTAGCCACTTCTTCTATATTTCAGGTGTCTAATTTTTTTGTTGTTCTTCAAGTAACATGCAATTTTGTCATTGTTTGGTTATAGAAAAAACTGTGAATTATCTTCTGTGAGTTATTTTTTAATTGTACTAGTTGATTGTATGAGATTGTTTCCTTACAATTCGTGAACATTTAGACACTTGAAATATAACAACTTCCTTATGTTATGGTACAAGGGTAGGGTTTGCGTACGTGTATTCATAGGGGTGAGTGTGCGTGCGTGTTGTGGACGTCTACGTTGTACTGTGTAATTCTTAAAAAAAATGAACAAATTGTTGTGAATCGTGTGCAGAACTATTCTATACTAGCAGGAACCCCCATTGTGGCAGAACCTCCTAATTACTATGGCCCACATGTACTTGTTATTGTCTTAAAGACTTCTAACCACTGTACATGTGTACCATAGAACTTAAGAAGTCTGTCGGGTGTCCTCGGGAAACCCGAATCATCCACAATCTTCCGAGCAGGATCACATTTCAGAGACATCACAGTATTACAACAGTTTATATAATAAATTACATCAGAGTACAAAAGCGGAAGTCTTACATAACATAAGTGTACAAACTTGATGTTCCAAACTTACAAAACTTAAGTTTAGTGTTACAACCATAGTAGTGGAGTAGCATTATTAACATTATTACAGCACCAAAACGCGATGCTCTGCCCAAGAGCCAAACATCTCTACTCGTCATCGCTCGCCGCAAAGACGGTCATGCAACAGGGTCCAAAACACACTTGCTCATGAGACGCACCTGCAACAGGGGTTTAACAAACCCTGAGTACGAAAGTATTCAACAAGACTTAACAGACAAAACCCGTGGAACGACTCAGGAATGCAGGCTCAGGGGAATCAAGGTGAGGTTCCCGCAGGAAGTCAAGTTCTTTTGCATAAAAGCTACTAATTGTGAATCCTTAAGATCATGGTTTTATTTCAGTATTACTGATCAACAAAATGTAAGTGATTCTAATCTAAAGCATATAATTCATTCAAATTCTTTCTGATTCTCCACCAAAGTTCTATTTCTTAACTACGATGTAGGTCAGGCGATCGAGTCTCCATAACCGAGGAGCAGCGACGATTCGAACCGATTATTCCTAGCTGGGGATTCCTAACCACACGACATATGTAGGACTCTAACCGACATATATCAACCTTCACTCGAATCCTCCAACGTATGACCGGGTCTAGCGCCACCCGAGAGTACAGTACACCTCCAATCCAAACATTGGCTACGAGGGTACACACTATTCTCGCCATCTCTCCACTCCCAGTGCGCGGTTGGCCGTTCACATGTTGGCATTACCGAGGTCTTAGGCTTACCGGGGCATGTGATCAGTTACAAAGTCTCGAAACACAGGCGGGCCTACAACGGTACGGTCCTTAACTGACTCAGTCGGAGACACTACATGAGGCTTCTTTTCCCGATGCAAGTCCACCGACCGGTCTCAAATTATCATCATCAATATTCATCAAATAGTTGTCCAACAACCCTTCAAACTTTACCTAAAAGTTTTAAAGTTTTCTCATTAAGCATGGCTAAGCATACTAAGCATTTTCAAATAAAAACAGTTTCAAGGATGATAGCGAAATATCAAGGATGGTAATGCAGTAATTAGGTTATCACTCAACTCCTATCACTTAGTGCAATAAAGCAGTAATATACGTGAAGTAACACTTTTCAAATTGCAAGGAAGGGTTAAATGTAACCGGGGCTTGCCTTGGTCAGCGGGAAACTCAGGCTCAGGATCAGTACCACAGATGTCAAACCCTACTTCCACGGACGTCGGCGCTTCTTCGGGAACAGGTTCGGCTTCGGTACCTTCCTCTTTCACGGGAACTACACATGACGATAATGCATGCTTTAAGATGATGAAATAATAAACATGATGATCGATGGATGCTTAACAGAGTTAACAACTTGAGTACAGCTTTCCTTCACAGTACAGTTGAACGATAAAAGTTTTCAACCTAACCCTAATCTAGGGCTGGATTACGCTAAACACTTCATTAAAGGATTTCGTTAAACACATGAAATAACACTAATTAAGTATTAACAACATGATTAAGAAGCTTAAGCAACCAATTAGGAATGCTAAAGGTCATTAAGGGTTAATGACCTAAAGTCAACACTCAATCATAAAGTCAAGCAACACTAATCATTATGCCCTAATTAACTAATTAACTAATTAACTAATAAAGTATAATTTAAGAATAAAATCAACTTAGCCTAATTAAGCTAACATTTTTAATTTAGGAAGCTTATATCATAATTAGATGGTAACACAATTTTCATGATTTTTGGATAAATAAATAAGCCTAGGAAAATCATGTAAAAGCCATTTAATAAATAAATGAGCTAATTAATTAACCTACAAAAAGTAATTAAAATTGGCATTTATTATTTTTCTTAAATAGTACACAGTACATAAAGGTTTCTCAAAATTTTTCACAAATTTTGGAACTATAAATAATTTATAACAAAATAAACAAAACTGAAAATCATTTTATATTTTTGAAAAAGGAAAACAAAATTTTATCGCGGGCTGCTTCCCTTCCCTTCCTTTCTCTCGGCCCGGCCTGCAACGCGCGCGAGCGGCCCGCGCTCTCCGCTCCCACGCTCGCGCGCGCGGCCCACTCCCCGGCTCGGCCCAGCAAAGCCAGGCCGGCCTGCTTCCGCTCGCCCGCTCACTCCCGTCGCTGACATGCCGGCTCCGCTCGCACTCCCTCTCTTCCTTCTCTCCCGCGCGCGCGGACGCGCTGCCACGGTGACCGTCGACGGTGAGCTCACCGACGACGAGCCTCCGGAGCATCGGAGTTGCATCAACAACCCCAACAGCACCACCCGAACCCCGCAAACAAGTCTATGGCACGAATTGGACCTTCTACAGCATGGAGGGGGCTTGACCGCGGCCATGGCGGCCACGGTGGCGGCCCGGCCAGCAACTCGACGAGCAAAACGCGTCTACGGTGCGGTAGCGATTAAAGTAAGGGGAGCATCACGTGCAGGAGCTCACAACGATCGCGTTGGGCGACTTGGTGACGACGGAGACGCACTGGAGCGGCCGGTCCACGGTGAGGCGATCACGGTGGTGTTGCTGCCGGCCGTGGAGAAGACAGCGGCTGGTGGGCGGTAGCAAACGAAGTGAGGCACAATCAATGGCTCCAGGAGCTGCGCACACACCCTGCGGAGCTGCAGGCGAGGGCAATGGAGCGATGGAGCAGCAGCGACAGTGAATTTGAGCGGTGGATGGCGGTGGCCGGTCGCAGCAAGAGACGGAGGAGGAAGAGAAAATGGGTTTGGCCGGGGCTCCGGTATTTATAGAGATGGCCGGTCGACGCTGTGGCAACACGCGGGGCGAACTGACCGTGACAAGGCGGTCGCTAGACGTCGCGGGCGCGCCTAGAAGCAAATCGAAGATCGCCGGCTTCGGGCGGGAGGTGGCGCTCGGTGGTTGGCGGCGATTTCAAATAATTTACAGAAATGCCACTAGAGGAAAATTTCAAATTACTTTCAAATCTTCAATAGAAGTTGAAAATCTGTAAATACAAAAGTTGTTCAATTTTTAAAGATCTACAACTTTCTCAATATGAACATTTTCCAATTCGGCTTAGTTTTTGAAATTTGAATTTGAATTAAAAGGAGACATTTTTTGGAATTCTGTAAAATCAAAATTACTTTGAATTTTGTATTGAAACTTCAAAAACTCAAAATACCAAAGTTGTACATCTAGGACAGACCTACAACTTTGCTATTCAAAACATTTTCCAATTCTGCCTCCATTTTGAAATTGGATAGGGGAAATGAAAAGGGGACAAATTTGAGATTTGAATCTTTTCAAAATTACTTCAAATTTTACACTGAAACTTTGAAAACTCAAAACATCAAACTTGTAACCCTTGAAAAGATCTACAAACTTGGTTTCACACTTTTTCCCAAATTTTGCTTAGATTTTGATTTATTTAAAAAGGGGTAAAACTAGGGTTTTGCTTTTCAGGGTTTTCGGATTTCGAGTCACACAACGAGAAACACATCCAACCTAAGAAGTTAAACTCATTTTAGTTGATGCATAATATTGTTAACCTAATCATGGATGATTTGCAGTGCAAATGATGACATGGCAGGTTTTTAGTTACCATAACACCAGGGGTGTTACACCCATGCAGTTGCGCGGGCTAATAGCATGAGCAGGCATCGGTAAGGCGGTAACGTAGAAAACTATTGTAAATTTCACAATCAATGCAAATCACGCAGTGGAGAATAAGCACTCAGTAACAAATGGGCAACAATAATCAGGGCAAACATATATATTTGGGAAGAAAACGGTAATCAAGCAGGCAACAATATGAGGTCAAAGAATCTATGAACGCACGTAACTTAAGCTTTTAATATTTTTTATGCATTATGCATATGAGCTTATTTGAGATTCACCAGTATCTATAGAAGCAGGAAAAACATTGATAGGAACAGCTGACAATCTATGAGCGGGCACGGAAACAATCTATTTCAGCTACAAGAATAACAATATTCTTCTAAGCTATACATATAAAAAAAGGGCAGACCCAGTGCCAGAGGCTCCCATACGAGTGGGGTCTGGGGAAGGGAATAACCGAAGCAAAGTCTTACCTCCGCAGAAATTCTGCAGAGAGACGGCTTCGAACCCAGGACCTGGTGACTCGGCGAGCTAGCACTCACCAACTGCACCAGGCCTGCCCTTCCTTCTAAGCTATACATATAAGATGCAAAAATACCAACAATAATTACAACAATCTCCTAGGTTTCTATGAGTATATATTCCAAAAGGTAGGACAACCTTTCATTTGTTGCGTGTTTTAGCAGCAGTTTGTAATAGTGATATATCTGTCATAAAGAAAAAACACAAATAATCAATCTGGCGGCATAGTTTGGGTGAGCGCAAATGAACGAATAGAGAAAGAAACAACTGAGGATATGAAAGGTGAGCTACAACATGGTATGTTTATGCATGTCATTGCAATTTTTTTAATGGCCAGCTACAGCAAACCTTCAGTGGGCACATAGGCAACCAATGTGCTACTCATTTATGAAAAGAAAAGGACAATTTATATGAATTTAAGGTAATTCTAGCACTATGAAACGAAATGAGCAGGTACGTATTAGGATCTATGCAACCTAATCCACTGCCATTATTGGTTGTATTCTTAAGGCACACCTCAGAAGTGGAGCAACTACAGAATAAGGTAATAACTAACATAATTGCTTACCAATAGTTTGAAGCTGTCAGATCCCATGAAGCAAGCCATGTGGAAGGGATCAACAATTGTAAACAAAATGTGCAGGTGGCCATATGAAGATATTAGAGGAGCAGAGTTTCAAACTTCCATGCATTTTGAAGAGACCTTCAAAATAAGTGCCCCCTAAATTATGAAGAGACTATTCTTAGGAATATGCAAAGGATAAGAGACATGACAACATATAAAGCAATATGCAACACAACAGGATAGGATCTCTGATCCATGATTCTAGAATTTCCAACATGATCAAAGCATAATATGGAGCAATTCTAAGGATAGGAACACATTCTAAGAACAAATACATATATAATGGTTGATATCCTAATTTGTTTGGTGGTAAAAAAACTGAGAAAGGCATCAAAAACATTTTTAAGTAAGGCTATACGTTGTTTCCTATTAAGGTTTTTCTGAATAATGTCGCCTTGTTAGTACAAACATGGAGCTGATTGAATAAACCTAGGAAAATTAAAAATCACCTAACTCTAATATGTATGGAAGAAAAGGGTGAGTCATGACCATGATGAAGCATGTCAACTGCGATTAGCGTGGAATAATCCAAGTTGAAAGCAGGTGCAATAGTATATCGATTGAAGCATCATGAATCATTACCACTCAGTTTATTGAGCTTGTCAATGGATCCATTCAGTGGTGCATCCTGTTATGTATCCCCAAATTAATTTGGCAACCTGAAAAATCTAATACATACCATGAAAATTAATGAGGAAACCATGGAAAATATAGAAGAGCAGATTCCACACTGACACAATGAAAGTTTGGCTGCGCAGGGAACCTACAGTAGGCACACGATGGTTGGAAGAAGCAACATATGCATGCCTAGAAGCATTGAGTGCGAGAGCAAAGTAATGCTCCAGTGGAAATCAAGTAGATCATTCTGGCTATGAAAGATTACCATTGAAGACCTAGCTGTAAATAAGAAACAAATATAGATAAAATCTTTCTGCTTATGATAAATAATCACAAAGACATAGTTCTTAATAAATGAAGAAAATGTAGCTGCCATCAATTCCAAGATGATAAGAATATGTGATAGCAAAGATTACTCAATCATTAAGACGCATCAGGTATCATATGGCCTAATATTGTAGAAACAATTAACATATAATAGGATAGTGGATTCCTAATTGCAACTTAGAGGGGATCTAAAGATGATAGAAGCTCTCTACGAAGTAAGAACCACAATATCATTTAGAACTAAAATGCAAGGAAGTCAATAGTTGGACTATGGAACCCAGTATTGCAGACAATTGAGGAGTTAAAGGTCACGAGTTATGGATGCAAATATTTTGTAGCTGCAACATGGAAACTGAAAATCGAGGGCCAACATACAGAACACACAGGTATATTGTCGGCACTATATGTCGAAAACTGAACCCTCGAACTCATACAAAGAAATATTCTGAACTGAGTCAGTAAAGAAATAGAATTTTGTCTTCTCTTACTATATATATCGAAACGGCGGGAAACTATGGAGCTTAAATTTCAATAGTCCACAAAGAGCACTATGCATAAAAGTAACACTCTGTGTTGAGTGAATGATATTTTTTTGCACAGGACATATTTAGTACCGGTCGCCATGGCGGATGCATAGTCAGGATCAATGCAATGTGAATAACCTTTGCAAATATATGTCTGCTGTGCTTTTGCAATGTAAAAAATAAGGACCTCAAGTGTAATGGAAATGGTGCTGAGTACCTGAAGTTTATTGGGAAGGATGAGCAGACCGATCGCCATGATGGATGCAAGGTTAGGATCAATGCAATGCGAACAACCTTTGCAAATATATATCTGGTGTGCTTCTGTGATTTTAAAAATATGAGGGTGATTCAAGATGATCTCAATTTAGTACCATGATTCTAGAATTCCCAAGCTGGTGAAAAAAAATTATGGAACACATCCTAAGGACACTAACAGTAAGCATCACATACATGTTAAGATAGGAGACTTAAAAACAGAGAAAAAATACATATACAATGGTTAATAGATGTGTTTGCCTGTTGGTCTATTGAGGCGACAAAACTTGAGAAACGGTAATGACATAAGTGTTGGCTTTTCATAGCATTCTTTGCAAAAAGAAGATTGCGGTTATGTATAAGGACAGAGAATTTTTTCATGAATCTACTATTAGGAAAGATATACCTAATCCGAAATAGGTAAGTGAGGGCTCATTATATGATCTTATCACTGCTATAACCTGATCCATGAAAGAAGTGTTGGCTGTCCCTTTTAACCAATCAATCGGTACCTAATCAGTAGAGCAGCAGTACCAAATCAGTAGAGGAGAGTATGAGATGGAGTGAATCAATAATGCTGGATTGAAGGGGAGTGAGGCGGGGAGGCGGGGATCACCTGACTGACGGCATGGATGGAGCTGAGGGGTTGCAGCCGTGCCGGAGACTATTTGCACCACGGCATCCGCGTGCACATGTAGGCGCCGACGGCAAGGCTGGAAGGGGAGGGAACGCGGGTGTCGGCCGGAGGGCGCTTCAGCGGCCCGGACTGGCCGCCCGGGACACCGGAGCTGTCGACGCCGAGCGACGACTAGCAGTGGTATGACATGCATTGGAGGGAGAGGAAGCGGCGGGGAGCTCCTGGAGGCGAGGTCGTGGCGATGTCCCTCCTCTGTACCAGGGCTGCTCCCCGTGCCTGCGCTGCTGCACGGCGGCGGCCCGCGCCCAGGCTGCCACTCCGGGGTGGGCGCGTCGCTGTTGCACGGTGGGGGCCGGCCGCACCGATGTGCCGTCACGCCGCAGCGGGGCAGCGCGAGAAGGGGCGGCGGCGCGAGGAGGACGGGCAGGGCGGGGGGGCAGCGCTGGCAGGGTTGGTGAGGGAGCGAGGGGAGGGGAGGTTGCGGAGGACGGCGTGGGGAGGGAGGGCACAATGCGAGCGGCGGCGCAGCGGTGCTGGAGGCTTAGAGGATTGCCGGTGGAAGCGAGAAGGTTTGGGAGAGAGTGAGGGTAGCGACGTGGACGGCAGCCGATGGCGGGTGCCGATGCGTTGGTTGGAGCACTATGCTGGGAATACTGGTCTACAGTATTATGTGCGAGGGGGCTGGTATATAGGATTAAGAGTATAGGATAGATAAGGATAGATATGTTTGCTACTTGATGAAACCATCCTCGTTTGGCATGGCATGCGAGTCTCTCTCTGTACAAAACTCGAAATTCTACGGTATCCCCTTGTAATTTTCATACTTCTTTAGATTCTTTTTACACTCTGTGAATTTGGAAGTAAAAGAAACGGAAAAAATGAGTGCACACTTAGCTGCCCTTTATGCATTTCCATGCAACCTTTCAGTCTTCAGCTCGGGCTCCATCACCGCTGCCGGCGATCAGCTCCAGCGCGTAGTCCACGATGGCGGAGAAGCTCTCACGGTGCTTGCTGATGCCCACGCTTCCTGAGAATACGTGGTAGCACTCCAGCTCCGACGTGGTGTCGGCGATAGACTCTAGCAGCCGCTGCATGCCCACCTCCCTGAGGAGCTCTACGTACCCGCCGCCGCCATCGCCTTGGCCGCCTGAATTCGTCATCAGCCAGATGACTTGCTGCACCACGAACCGTCGCATTCGCGGGACCCTGATCTCCGGATACCTGTACTGCCGCAGGATGCTCGCCAGCCGCTCCACGTATGCCCGTTCGTCCACCACGCCGGCGCCGGGCAGCTCGGCGGCAAACTGCTCGCCGTCGATGAACTTGCAGATCTGCGTCGTCAGGCCGACGGACACCTCGAGTATTTTATCTCTGTCCAGCATGGTGGCGTTCAGCACCGCCGGCAGGGCCCTGGTCACCACGCGCAGCCGCTCCCTCTGCCGTTGCCCTGAGTACGCGCACAGGTTCCGCAGCACCCTGGCCGCGTTCAGGCGCCGTGCGTCGCCGTCCTGCAACGCCGACACGAGCTGGTCCATCACGTCGGCGCCCTTGAGTATCGCCGCGCAGCCGGCCTCGCTCTCCAGCGCCAGCATCGCCAGCGCTTCGCCGGCCTCGCAGCCGAGTTCCGTCTCTTGGGAATTGAAGAATATCGACAGCAGCAGCTCGACGACGCCTCCGGTGGCCACGATGGCCTCCTTGCCGCTGTCGTCCATGGCCAGCCCTGTCAGCACGTCCGTGGCAAGCTTCTGCAGCTCCCTGTGCTGCTGCCCGTACTGCAGTATGTTGCGCAGGTTGCTCACCGTGAACACGTTCTCCGCGACGCTCTCCCGGAGCGCTTTCCCAGTGTTCCCCGTCGTGGACACGAGCATCTTGACCACCTTGAGCGCGCGCTTCACGGCGCTCACCTGCGAGTCGGTCACGTGCGGGTTCCGGAGGAGAACCGGCGACGCCTGCGTGAAGTTGATGACCTTGGCGAGCAGGCCTCGCGCGTTACCGATCTTGCCGCAGTTATCGTGGTCCCTGGCGAGCCTCTTGAGGATGAGCAGGCCCAGCAGGTTGAACGGCAGGTGGTCGTAGCCGCGGCTCGCCGGTGAGGCCCCGTGCTCGGCGTCGGCGGGAGCGCCGGGCAGCTGCGGGTGCATTCCGGACACGGGCGGACCCCTGCCGGTGTAGAGCAGGGACGTGATGGACTCGATGGCGCCAGGGATGCCGGACACCCGGAGCGCGTTCTGACGCTTGCCGGCGAGCTTGGACACGATCTCGGCGGCGCACCGTCGCACCTCCTCCTCTTCGGGCCGCTTCCAGTTGAGCATCTCGACGAGGCGCTCGATGGACCTCGGGGTGGTGCCGACCTTGCGCAGCGTGTCGCTCGCGGAGTGCTCGCTGTTGGCGAACTGCTGCAGGATGCGCACGCCGATGAGCTGCTCGTCGAGGAAGTCCGAGAGGATGAGCTCCTCAGCGAAAGTGACGAGGTCCATCTTGATGCCGTCGAAGATGCTCCCGGCGATGCACCGCGAGTAGGCGTCGTAGAAGAAGCGCTTGAGGGAGACCAGCCCGTATGGGCCCAGCTCGCACTCGGCGCTCACCTGATGGAGCAGCTTGCAGATGGAGACCTTCCACGTCCAGTACGCCTTCTCGAACAGGAAGAGCGACGCCTCCACGAGCGCCAGCGTGTAGAAGAGCAGGAGCGCCAGCCTCATGTTGCGGCTGTCGTCGGGGTCGCCGAAGTCGTGCTTCCAGAGGCGCATCACCGAGAGAGCGACGCAGGCGAGCGCGTAGAGCACCTGCAGCCAGTTGAGCAGCCTGCCGATCTTCCTGGACACGAAGACCCAGCCGGTGTAAGGGAGCAGCGACACGTCCGGCGCGTGCCAGGCGCGCTGCCTCATGAAGGCGACGATCTGGCGCTGGAACAGCGCGGCCCTGGCGCGCGCGTCGTCGTCGCGCCGGCCGCCGCCTGTGGCGGCCGCCGCGGCCGGGTCGACGATGGCGCGCATGATGTGGCGGAAGAAGCGGGAGCTGGACCGGAGCGCGCCGCCCGCGGTGGAGGTCTGCGTGGCGTGGTGCTGCCACTCCAGCTCGTGGCTGCGGATGAAGACGCGCGCGCCCTCGCCGACGAGGATCACGATGATGCACCAGAAGTCGGTGATGCAGAGGTCGCTCGCGAACCCGCCGAGGAGCACGACGGTGGCCCACACGAAAGCGAGCTTCCCGAGCCCGCTCGCCGCCTTCTCGAGCACAGCGAGACGGAGCGCGAACAGCGTGAGCCGCTTCTCGGGCGGCTCCCGCCCGCCGGCCCTTCCGGAGCTGCCGTGTCCGCTCCCGCTGCCCGGCGTCGGCTCGGGCCACGGCTCGAAGAAGGACGCCGAGCGGGGACCTCCGGTGCCGAGCCCGCCGCCGCCGCGGCCGGCGGCGGCGGCGGCACGGTGCTCCATGATGTCCAGCTGGATGCTCGGCGGCACATCGCCACCGCCTTTCTGAGAGCCACCGTCGCCGTTGGACTCGAGGCGCGTGGCGTCGCGGCTCTTCTTGTACTTCATGGTGGCGCCACCTCAGCTAGGCTCGCTGATCCCGAGAAAAAAGGAGGAGAAAGGAAGGGGAATCCGGCGATTCCCTCGCCAACAATTGAAGGGCGCTGCGCCGCTGCCTGCCTCCTTTTCCAGTTAAGGGCTCGAGAACACGAAGCGAACGGAGATGGAGTTGTGTGACACACTGACGTTTTTCTCTAGAACTAGAACTCGAATTCGACATGGGAAACTTGGGCAAGGAAGGAGTCGAGCGAGAGTTGTTGCCGCGGAATGGATCAAGGATTTAGCGCTAACAGTCAACTCGTGTAAGGGGAGCAGACAAGAAACGGATCACGATCGGTGATGCGTGTTCGTTTCGGTGAAAAGGCGTGACTGAAAGGACTGTTCGCTTAATTGTTATGAGAGGAAAACACTATTTCTTTAAGAAAAAATACGGCTAATAAGCCAGACAAACAGGACCCCAGTGACCTGGCGTGGGACGTGATGGGAATCATTCAACTAATGTAATACTGCACCTCATGGCGGGTGGCGTAAAAAAATAATAGTATCATGTACTAGTGTTAATCGTATGTATCGGCGCACGAACGGACCCGTGCTCTAGTGGTATGGCTCTCCCATGGAATGCTGTCCACTAGGGTTTAAATTTTAGAATTTTCAGTGTACACGAACACGTACGCGTTCGGTGGTACTGTACGCTGTCGCCTCTTAATCTCTTATTTGCGTGTGTACGGATGCGCACACATGTGTTATGTGAGTGTGGTGTGTGGGGTTGTGTGTGTCCAAGTTGTACCTGGGGGTTGTTTAGTTGGTGAAAAAGTTTGGGTTCGGCTACTGTAGCACTTTTCGTTTTATTTGGCCATTTGTGTCCAATTATGGACTAATTAGGCTCAAAAGATTTGTCTCGTGATTTACAACTAAACTGTGTAATTAGTTTTTTCTTTCGTCTACATTTAGTACTCCATGCATGTGCCGCAAGATTCGATGTGACGGATACTGTGCAAACTTTTTTGGGTTGCATGAGCAACTAAACAGGCCCCTGATAAAAAAAAATTGTATGCATCAACGGGAACAAACAAATGAGCAATAACAATCTTCTGCATATACGTATAAAAGATCAAAAGGGGAATCCAGTTAGGTGGGCTATTGGCTATGGCCTATGGGATATACTAGCAATGGACCCAGCACAGCGAGAAGCTGTAGAGTCTAGTTTTGCATTGCTGAATTTCTATACAATCGTTGCATGGTGCAGGCTCAGTACCTTTCATTGGTGTGGTTAGAGTTCGAGTTCTATGGAACTCACTCTCCATTTATGGCTTCGGCCACAGTGACTAAGAGAAAAAAAAACTCTCTGTCTGCCCTACATCTAAGTACAGGTCTGTGGCTAGCTCATCTCACGGAGCTACGGTGCCGCTGTGTATGGATGGGGCAGAGGTTTGGGAGTTTTCTTGATCTGCGTGAGAAGATCTCCTTCTTAAACCGGAATATCCAGAGATTGTCTAGCCACCGCGGATCGAGTTTAATACAATCGCTGCATTGCATTATCCATATATAGTAAGTAAGTTGCTTTTTGTAATCATGCTAGTACCCCTTTTCCTGCAAGCTACTAAGGTTGTGTTTAGATCCTTCAAAATTCCAAAAATTTTACAAGATTTTTCGTCACATCAAATCTTTGAATGCATGCATGAAGCATTAAATATAGGTAAAAAAATAACTAATTATACAGTTTGGTTGTAAATCACGAGACGAATCTTTCGAACCTAATTAACCCATGATTGGACACTAATTGCCAAATACAAACGAAAGAGTTACTGTGCTTCCAAAAATTTTACAGCAGCAACTAAACACAGCCTAAGGGCGTCCCCAACGCAAGGACGTGACGTGCTGCCCATGCTCCAACCTGGCACTAAACATCCGTGTCAAGCAAACCAGCAGCCCCGTAGGTGTGCAGTGGCCTGTAGAAGATACCCGTGGTCTGGTCAGTAAATAGGTTGGGGCTACTAACAAATGTGCGTAGGGAGTGTGGTCCATAGAAAAAAGTAGAGTAGTAGACGGATGAAAAAGGATGTGACGAATGGTACATAATAGAATGCAGTTGCGCCTGCGACGGAGTGTTGGCCAAAGGGCACAGCTTCCTCCGTGTACTCACGGGGCCAACAGCGGGTGCTGCCCCCGATGGTGGTGCTGAGCATCGCCAGTGTCAGCATCGAACCGAGCCGCATGCGTCAGGCCACGAAGGCACCATTTAATTCGCATGCAAGCGAACCGAAGACTGCTCCAGTGTGGAGTTCGCTTTTTATCTGCCAAACTCGTACGAAACAATAAACAAAGTACAGATCAAAGCGCTGCTCCTCCGTCTGCATGGTAGCATGCATGAAAACTATAGTATTTAATTGCTCTCGCGTCGAACCGTCTGTAAGCGTCGAACTGAAAAACTTTTTGCCACGGTTCGACTGCTCCAATGGCTTTGTTTAGATACCTAAATTCACCCCCAAATTCCACTATGCAAAAAGAAGATTCTTCATCACATTAAAATATCGGCACATATATGGAGTACTAAATGTAGATGAAATCAAAAACTAATTACACAGTTTTGTTGTACTTTGCGAGACGAATATTTTAAACCTAATTAATCAATATTTGGATAATTATTACCAAATAAAAACAAAATTGCTACAGTGTGACAGGACATTTACTATGCAAAATTTGCTTTCCAAATTTGGGATCTAAACCAGGCCAATGTGAAATCGATTTTTCACCGCGTTTCTCTCTCCCCACGGTTCGCTTTCTGCATACACTGGAGCTGCCTAATGCTATAAACGACGTCACGTGTTTAAAAAATGTGTGGACCCGGAAAGCCTCTTTATATAACCGTTTCCAGAAAAGCAAGACGCAAATCTGACTGCTAGCGGAACAACCAACAGGCGACTACGTCCGCACACCACACAATGAAGATTGATGAACGGATGACTGAAAACAAACTGACCCGTCCTTGTCCACCACGGGCATCCCATCCATGCGTGGGGATAAAGGTAAAGGTGCCACGGGCACGGGCCACCGGCCCACCGTCAGCCTGGGCACTTTTAAACCGTAAACCGAAAACCGAATTGAAAATTCAGGTTTTTTTGTTTTCGGTTCCGGTTTTGGTTTCGGTTTCGGTTCCTATATCCGTGAAGATTGGTGTTCGGGTGCGACTTCGGTTCTGAGATGAAACCGAACCGACCACCGAACAAACCAATCCAGTATCCATCACCGAAACGACTCCACGCACCCGCACCCGCACGCATGTGAATCCTTCACTTCCCCCTCGGCCTTATCCACTCGGTTCCTTCCTCCTCTAGACCCGAAAGGCACGCGAATCCTCCACGCAGAGCGGAGTCCGTCAGCGGCGGGGGCTCCCCAGCGCGAGAGGGGGCCGCTCGTCGGCGACGGGGGGGCGCCCGTGCAAACCGGTGTCGGGGCCGCGCGAAGCTGGGCTGCTCGGCGGCGGCAAGGGCGCGCCTGCGCGGGGCACGGCGGAGGCCGGAGGGGCTCGTCAGCAAGCTAGGCTCCTCTTCGGCGGTGAGGGCGGCTCTTCGGCGATAGCGCGTGGCCAGGTGATGACAGCAGCAGCGAGGGAGCGAGGCCACGCAGGCCAGCGGCGGATCTGCGAGCGAGGTTGCCCGTCGCCTCTGAAAGGATCAAGATGCCCAAGAGGGGGGGTGAATTGGGCTTTTCTAAAAATTAATTGCAAGAATTAAATCCTACAAGCCGGAATTCACCCCTAGTGCCTACTTGTGTTCCTAGAGAGTCTACCGTTAAAAAGTTTTGCACCCTAGTTTCCAATCCTAGTCTAGCATGGCAATTCTAGGAATGTAAAACAAGCAATGAAAGTAAATACGAGAAAGTAATTGCTTGAATGTAAAGGGGCAAGGAACACGGCGATGTTTTTCCGAGGTATCGGAGAGTCGCCACTCCCCACTAGTCCTCGTTGGAGCACCCGCGCAAGGGTGTCGCTCCCCCTTGATCCGCGCAAGGATCAAGTGCTCTCTACGGGTTGATTCTTCGACACTCCGTCGCGGCGAATCACCCAAAACCGCTCACAACTTGAGTTGGGTCATCCACAAGCTCCGCCGGATGATCACCAAACTCCCAATCACCACCAAGCCGTCTAGGTGATGGCGATCACCAAGAGTAACAAGCTAGAACTCTCACTTGACCACAACGAGCTCAAATGAGGAGGTGGATGCACACTTGCTACTCTCGAATCACTAGTGAGGAAACTCAAACTTTGATTCTCAAATCTCTATCCTCACTAGAGCTCTTGCACTCCCTTGCACTCTAAAGGGTTTTCTCAGATGTTTGAATGAGCAAGAGACCTCTAAAAGAGGTGGAGGGGTTGTATTTATACACCCCTCAGAGAAAACGAACCGTTACTTTCTGACACGGGGTCACCGGACGCGCCGGTGCAACGCACCGGACGCGCCGGTCCCCCGTAACGGTCAAAACCCGTTTTTGAAATCGAACCACCGGACGCACCGGTCAGGTAGCACCGGACGCGTCCGACGTGCAAGGGTGCTTACTGGACTCACACCGGACGCGAGGCCGCGTCCGATGCCTGAAGACCGGACGCGTCCGGTCCTCTCAGGACCTTACTGGACTCGCACCGGACTCGCCGATCAAGTCCAGTATCGCGTCCGACGGGTGTTCTCCCAGAGTGACACGTGTCAGCCACTGACCACTGCGTCCGGTCCTCGCGAGGACCGCGTCCGGTGGTCAAGGCCGAAACTTAGTCGCGGTAACGTATACACCGGACGCGTCCGGTGTTCCCGAAGACCGCGTCCGGTGCCTAGAAAACAGCCCGAAACTCGTCGAAACGCGTCGCAACTTCAACCAAGTTGCTTCTAACTGAACCTTGAGCCAATCTAGGGTTGCCTAGCGCCAAGTTTAACAAGTGTGCACCACACCTAAACATAGGACTCGCCTAGGTCAAGCTACCCATTCATGCCCCCCTTTATAGTACGGCCAAAAGAGAAAAACGAAGATCCTAACGACTATTCCGAATGTGTCTCAACACTTCGTCATCCGGAACTAACCGTCCTTAATCTTGACGTCACTCTTTTGAAAACCGAAACGATTTCCATCAAGGGACACGAAGCCACAGTGCTCAAAGCAGTTATCACCTCCATGACCTAACTTACCAATGTTTCTGCAAAACACACGTTAGTCATGGTAATAAAGTGTTGTCATTAATTACCGAAACCAAACCTTGGGGCCTAGATGCTTTCAATCTCCCCCTTTTTGGTGATTGATGACAACACTAAGTTTCAATGGATTAGAGTGAAGGTTTTCGAGCATGCTTGGTTCACATAAGCAAAAGACAATAAGCATACAAGGTTAGGAATTGCTTATGTGCTCCAAGCCAAAAGAGTGTACTTCATAAGATAAGACAAAAAGCGTTAGTACACAAAAAGATATAGCTCATAAGTAATCGGAGTAAGGCACGGAAGCACAACCTTAGAGCTATAGCTAAAACGGTGACATATATTAAACACAGTGACGAATAAGACATTAAGACTCGAAGTTTTATGACTCGACGACAATGTCACACGAATGCAATGCTGAAAATAAACATGATATGCATGAATGTAGCACACGAAAAACGAAAACCCACTAACAAACTCCCCCTGAAACTACTCTCTCTCCCCCTTTGGCATCAAGCGCCAAAAAACTAATCTAATCTGACGGGGGGACAGACGGAGTCGTGTCGGGTGCCGAGGTGCGCGGAGTAATCACGAAGTGAAGCGAATCCTCGGAGTCTGAGCTATCTGGCTGACCCTCTGAAGAAGCTCGTGGCTGCGAAGCGGTCTGGGTCTGAGCAGGAACAGGCACTGACTGTGTAGCAACAAGTGGATCTGTCTGAGTAACCTGAGCCTGAAGTGCGCCAGTAGCTGGGGGATCTGTCGAGGCAACTGAAGAAGGGAGGGTCTCTGTAGTCCCGGTCCCTGTCACTGGTGGAACGACTGCCTCAGAAGCTGACAACCCTGACGAAGTGTGAAACGTAGTCGTGTGCGAGGGTGTCGGCTGACCAGTCAACTCGCTGTAAGTGGCACTGAAGTCACCAATAGGTGTGCCTGTCAGGAGATGCGGGCGAGGCTGGTCTGACGGTGTGAACCCCGTATGGATAGGTGTGAAGCTCGGGGACTGAAAAGACTGGGGAACCTGCTGCTGTGGAGATGTAAACTGAAGACTCGGCTGTCCCTGACTCGATGGACCGCTGGAATGCAGAGCCGGAGTCATAATAGATGCAGGCGGAGGAACCCCAACTGTGATGAGATGCCGCAGAAGATCCATGTACTGCTGCTGACTCTGTCTCTGCATCTCAACCTGCTGCCTCTGGATCTCTAGCTGCTGTCTCTGAAACTCGTCCTGGCGAGCCTGTATCTGTGCTAGTGCTGCAGCTGTATCCTGTGCCTGGCGCTGTATCTGCTGCTGCTGCTGCTCCTGAGCCTGGGTCAACCTCTCAAGGATAGCCACCATGGCTGGGTCTGAGCGGGAGGCTGAGCCAGATCCACCGGCCTCGTGGTCGTGAGACCGAGGAGACCGATACCTGGGGATGGGCTGGTAGTCCTCATCGGTGCTGTCTGAAGTGACATCCTCAGGTATCTCGGCAGGCTGAGTGTCAAGATCTGCGAGCTCTGCCTCGGCAAGCTCGTCAACTCTAGCGTCCTGCTCAGCTGCTGTCTCAGGAACATCAGGGCGCTCACGCTGTCCTGGTGCTGGAGCCTGCTCTCTAGTAACTGAAGCCCAAAGCTGTCTGATGTCATAATCAGGGAATGCTGTAGTAGTGTTGGCAATCTCTGCCCTGATCTCTGGTGGCATCTGGATAGCAGATCTGATAATGAAGCAAATCCAGTGGGCATAGGGAAGCTGACGGTTACCCTTGAAGCCCTCAGCAATGGTGTCCTCCATCTCACTCAGGATAAGATCCCAGATATCAAACTGTCGCTGTGTCACGAGGTGGTGAACAACCCAAAGCTGCATCCTCGTCAGTCCCTCTCTGTAACCAAGTCGAGGCAGTAGAGTGCGTCTGAGTATAGCATCCAAGACTCGGGCAAGAGGCGTCAGGCTGGCAGGTGTACGACGTGACCCTTCGCCAAAAGGCTCGCAAAAACAGGGTCGAACCAGGTCGGTGGGTGGCACTGAACCGCCGTGAGGGCGTCTGGGAGGTGGAGTCTGGCCATAGCACAACTGGTGGATCCTCGTGTCAGAAGCAGGTAGTCTGAGGATCTCTCGAGCTCTGGAGCTGTAGAGTTTGTGGTCGCGGCCTCTGAATGCGAAGTGAATAAACTCATGAGCAGGATCAATCCACAAAGAAGCATAGAACTCCCTGACCCATGTACCGCAGTAAGCACCTGTCCGTCCAAGTAGATCTGATAAGCCAGGCAGATAGGACAGGTGAGGATGGAGCTGCTCTCCCACAACATCAACCAATGCCTCTAGTCGACATACCCTCTGAGGTCTGAAAGCAATCCCACTGTCAACTAGGGCCCTGTAGAAGTCCTCCTGAAGTGGGGTATAGAAACCCTCTGAAGCTCTGGGATCTCTGACAGGTGGAAACCATCGACTGACCTCCACAAACCTCAAGTTCTTCACCTGACGTGAAGAAGCACCCCTCAGGTCTAAGTGCACAACCGGGGGTGACCCTCTAACTCTGGGAGGAGGTCGTGCTCCACGACGCGGGCCCTCTGGCCTGGGTGTCACCTGTGAACGAGCACGTGTGGAGCGGCGACGTGGTGGAGACTGAGCTGCCTGCTCCTCTGTATCCTCAATGGCCTGTGGAGCCTCAGTAGTCTGGGTAGCCTCAGTAGCGGGTGTAGTCTCTGTAGCCTGTGTCTGCTCTGAGGGAGGATCAACTGACATCTGCTCTGAAGGTGCTGTATCCTCGGTGCCCTCAGTGGCCTCAGTGCCGAGCTGTCGACCTTCAAGGTGAAAGCGACGCTCGCCTATGTGCAAGCCACTGCGTCTGCCACCTCTCTCTGCCTGCTCTGCGGCGTCTGCCACAGCCTGAGCGACCTCTGCATCTGAAAGTGTCCTCCTCTTTTTCTTGACTGCAAACTTGATGCGCTTACCACGCGCAATCTCATCACGACGGGGAGGACTGTTGTCCCCGTCACCAGGAGCACCTCTGGCGTTCTTGCAACGCACCATGCTGACTGACTGCCTGAAAACCTCTGTGAGATGATGAACTGACACTCGAGAGGCTTGGCCTCAATCCGTATCCGCAGGCTTGGCCTCGGATTAAGCAAACAGATCTGACTCGGCACACCGACTGACTCGCTGCACGTATGGAATAGAGAGATATACAATAAGCATATATATATATCTAAAGATACGAAACCCTAGATAGCAAGCACGTGAGATACGAAGTGAAGCGACGCTAAGCTACCTCGGATCGACGAGACGACGGTGAAGGGACGAGGTGATCTAGTTTGCGAGAACTCCCGAGATCGGCGACCGAGCACTGAAACGACCAAACGAGATAGCGATGAAAGGTTATGGTCAACGGCAAGCCCTAACGATGAAAGGAAATTGAATTGACTTGAATCGAAAACGGAATCGAGTCGAGCCGATACCTGAGTTAGGGTTACCAAACCCTAATCTAGGGTTTAGGGGTAAACCCTAGGTGAAACCCGTGGCCAAGGAGGAGGAATCGAAGTGCCTGGGTGCACGGGGGGAGAACTTGCGGCGCTGGAGGAGACCACAGCTGGTTGGCACACCGGCGGCGAGGTGGACAGCGGCGGTTATCGGCGGCGCACGGTGGTGGCGCGGGCGCGGGCTTGCGAGCAGAGAACGAGCTGGGCGCGGCGCGGCAGTGAGAGAGAGCGGCAAGGCTCGCCGGAGAGCGAAGGCGCGGCGCGTGGAGGCTCGCCGGCGGCGAGGAAGAAGCGCGGGAGCGGCGGAACGGCGACTAGGGCACGGCGGCGGCGGATGTCGGGTGGATGAGAAAGAACAGAGAAAAAAAAACGATTCGGTTATATGAGGGCGAGATCCGCTCGATTCGGTAGCACCGGACGCGGTGGTCAAAATCACCGGACGCGGTGGTGCAGCGTCCGGTGACACTCCAGTAAGCGCCTGGAGTCACCGGGCGCGTCCGGTGTGGACAGACCGGACGCGGTCAGAGTCCGATGGCTGAGTGCTCGGGAATTCATCGCGGAGCACCGGACGCGGTGGTGGTAGCCGGGACCGGACGCGGTGGTGGTCAGAGGCGCGTCCGGTGCAGCGTCCGGTGCCTAGATCTGGACTTTGTCTTCTGGAAAACCGGACGCGTTGGTGAGCGCCGGGACCGGACGCGGTGGTGAAGCAACACTGCGTCCGGTGCAGCGTCCGGTCGCTGTTTTTCGCCATTCTTCGTTCCGAACTTCGACGCGACTTCTCCCAATCAAGTTCCAATTCAAAGAGACACAAATAAACACCAATTGGAACCCGATATGAGTGACCTCACTCAAACCCTCAAATTTTTAAAATATTTTGCCTTAGGCTAGTATTATTTTTACGAAAATAGGCAATAAACACCCGAGGAGCAACGTATGGCCATGCAATAGAGTTTTTGGACCTTTAGGAGCGTCAAATGCTCTCTCTATTCATGGACGAACACAGAGGTTGCTCAAAGCTAAACCGAAAAGAAATGACAAACAAACAACCATGCATATGCAATGCAATACAAGAAAGTAAAGCTAGGTTGCTTGTCAAGTTTGATCCACGGTTAGGCTTCTTCACTCCTCCAAAGGAGGGTTATCGTAACCGTGTTAGCCAAGCCCTAAATGCATTGCGATAAAGTAAACATGACATATGATACAATGCAATGCAAGGGACAACACGTGCTCATTTTTTAAAGTTACTTGAATCAAGCACATTAAGTTCACTTCTTAGCCTACAAAAGGTAGCCTCGTCCAAAGGTTTAGTGAAGATATCCGCTAATTGATTTTCACTTCGTACACCTTCTAGTGATATGTCATTTTTAGCAACGTGATCTCTTAGAAAGTGATGGCGGATATCAATGTGCTTGGTGCGAGAGTGTTGTACCGGATTGTTAGCAATTTTAACGGCACTTTCATTGTCACATAAAAGTGGCACCTTTTCAAGAACAACTCCATAGTCTAGGAGGGTTTGTTTCATATATAAGATTTGTGCACAACAAGCCCCCGCGGCAATGTATTCCGCCTCGGCGGTGGACAAAGCCACACTATTTTGCTTTTTAGATGACCAAGATACTAAAGATCTCCCAAGCAAATGGCACCCTCCGGATGTGCTTTTTCTATCAATTTTGCAACCGGCATAATCCGAATCGGAATAGCCAACTAGTTGGAATCTAGCTCCTTTGGGATACCATAAACCAATACTTGGGGTGTGCTTAAGATATCTTAGGATTCTTTTTACGGCACTTAAGTGAGGTTCTTTAGGGCACGCTTGAAAACGAGCACACATGCACACACTAAACATGATATCGGGCCTAGATGCGGTAAGGTACAACAAGCTACCAATCATAGAACGGTAGAGAGTTTGATCAACCGGTTTACCTCCCTCATCTAGGTCGAGATGTCCATTTGATGGCATTGGGGTCTTGATTGGCTTGCATTCTTCCATCTTGAATCTTTTGAGAAGATCCTTGGTATACTTTTCTTGAGAGATGAAAATCCCTTCTCTCATTTGCTTGACTTGAAAACCAAGGAAGAATGTGAGCTCACCAATCATTGACATCTCGAACTCCTTCGACATCAATTCACCAAACTCTTTGCAATAATCTTCATTTGTTGACCCGAAGATGATATCATCAACATACACTTGACAAATGAAGATCTCCCCATTAAGCTTTTTGGTGAATAGTGTGGTGTCGACCTTCCCGATGGTGAAGCCCTTCTCAATGAGGAAGTCCCGGAGGCGCTCATACCACGCTCTAGGGGCTTGCTTGAGCCCATATAGCGCCTTGGACAACCTATAAACATGATTAGGATATCTAGGGTCTTCAAACCCGGGAGGTTGATTGACATAGACTAGTTCATTAATAAAGCCATTTAAGAATGCACTTTTCACATCCATTTGATATAATTTCATATCATGATGTGATGCATATGCAAGAAGGATACGAATGGCTTCAAGTCTTGCTACGGGTGCAAAGGTCTCTCCAAAATCAAGGCCTTCAACTTGAGAGAACCCCTTTGCAACTAGTCTTGCCTTGTTCCTCACTACTATGCCTTGGTCATCTTGCTTGTTTCGGAACACCCACTTGGTTCCAATGACTCTTGCACCTTTAGGACGCTCTTCAAGTGTCCATACTTCATTGCGGGTGAAGTTGTTTAATTCTTCATGCATGGCATTCACCCAATCCGGATCTTGAAGAGCTTCTTCTACATTCTTAGGTTCAACACAAGAGACAAAAGAGTGATGTTCAACAAAAGAAGCAAGCTTTTGAGATCGAGTCATCACTCCCTTAGTAGGACTCCCTATGATGAGTTCTTGTGGATGAGCTTGAAGTAGAGGTGAATTTCTTCTATCAACCACTTGAGGAGGTGGATGAGGAGCATCAACATCTTGAGCTTGTGCCTCGGCTTGTTCATGAGAGACATAAGTATCTTCATTTTCAACTCTCTCATTCTTGTCATCATCTTGAGGCATACGTGATGAAGATGGTGGATCAATGATTTGCACATCGTCTTCATCATCTTTTGGTTTGATGTCTCCTACCGGCATGTTCTTCATGGCCTCCCTCAATGGTTCATCACCTACATCATCACAATTCTCAATTGCTCCTTGGGAGCCGT
Organism: Saccharum hybrid cultivar R570; assembly: GCA_038087645.1. Taxonomy (NCBI): domain Eukaryota; kingdom Viridiplantae; phylum Streptophyta; class Magnoliopsida; order Poales; family Poaceae; genus Saccharum; species Saccharum hybrid cultivar. The sequence continues at coordinate 928,829 of JAQSUU010000056.1, read as the reverse complement.
TAGATTCATCAAATTCCACATCATATGTTTCTTCAACCAAACCGGTGGTATGGTTAAATACTCTATATGCTTTGGACTTTGATGAGTAACCAACAAGAAAACCAATATCACAACGTCTTTGAAACTTCCCTAGGTGTTGACGCTTCTTGTAGATGTAGCATTTGCAACCAAACACCCGGAAGAATGAGACGTCCGGCTTCTTCCCATTAAGCAACTCATAGGGGGTCTTGCCAAGAAACTTTTGGAGGAAGAGGCGATTTGAAGCATAGCATGCGGTGTTGATTGCCTCGGCCCAAAACTTTTCCGGAGTATTGTACTCATCTAACATTGTTCTTGCAAGAGTGATTAAGGTCCGGTTCTTTCTCTCAACTACACCATTTTGTTGAGGAGTGTAGGTTGAAGAAACTTCATGCTTGATTCCAATTTCATCACAATAAGCTTCAATGTTGGTGTTGTCAAACTCTTTGCCATTGTCACTTCTAATCTTCTTTATCTTGACTTCAAATTCATTTTGAGCTCTCTTTGCAAACTTCTTGAAGCAACTTGCCACTTCGGATTTGTCATGAAGGAAGAAAGTCCATGTATATCTTGAGTAGTCATCCACTATCACAAGACAATAGAGATTACCACCCAAGCTCTTGTATGTTGTAGGCCCAAACAAATCCATGTGTAGAAGTTCTAGCACTCTTGAGGTTGACATAAAAGCCTTGGTTGGATGAGTGTTTGCAACTTGTTTGCCCGCTTGACATGCACTACAAGGTTTGTCCTTTTCAAACTTCACATCCTTCAATCCTCTCACTAGTTCTTTCTTCAATAGCTTGTTGAGAGTGCTCATTCCAACATGTGCAAGCCTCCTATGCCAAAGCCAACCAAGTGAGGTCTTGGTGAACAAACATGTCATCAAATTTGCATCTTCGGAGGTGAAGTCAACAAGATAAAGATTGTTGTATCTAAAGCCCTTGAATATCACTTGCTTGTCATCTATCTTTGAAACTTCAACTTCATTTGGTGTGAACAAGCATTGGAAGCCAAGATCACAAAGTTGCCCAACGGATAACAAGTTGAAACTCAATGAAGCAACATAGAGCACATTTGAGAGTGAGTGATCATTTGATATTGCAATCTTGCCTATACCCTTGACTTTGCTCTTTGAATTATCTCCAAATGTGATCTTCTCTTGGCATATCCCATTTTCTTCAATTGAGGTGAACATACGAGGATCACCGGTCATATGTTGAGTGCAACCACTATCAATAACCCAATGAGATCCACCGGTCTTATAGTTCACCTACACACAAGAGATCAAGCTTTTTGTTTAGGGACCCAAACTTGAGAGGGGCCCTTGACTTTCTCAACTAGTGACTTGGCAACCCATATTTTCTTTGGCCTATTCTTGTTTGGGGGACCCAAAAACATGACTTTCATCTTTCCATTTGAATCTTTTCTTAGCATGTAATGAGCATTGAAGGCAAAGGGTCTAGCATGCTTGGGCAAGGGTTGTGGTGGTGGAGTTTTGCATTCATGAGCAAAATGACCTTCTTGACCACACTCAACACATCTCTTTGGCTTGGGCTTTGATTTGCTTTGTTGTTGAGCTTTTGCCTTCTTCTCTTGATTTGCCAAGTACCCAATACCACTTCTATCCATCTTCATCACGGTGTTCATGAGGAGCTCACTTTGCAAATATTGGCCTCTTGTGAACTTGCTTAGGCCGGTCTTGAGATGCTCTTTTTCTTGCTTGAGCTTCTTGTTCTCTTCAATGAGTGACTCATTTGTTGTTTGCTTCTCAAGAGCCATCAAACCTTTGAGCTTCTTGTTCTCATTTGCAAGCTTCTCATTCTCACACTTGATCTTGGCATAATCATCATGGTTGCATGACTCAACCACACTCTTGCCTTTGCTACTAGAACCTTGCTCAATGCTTTCAATGATCAAATCATCACATGATGTAGCTATATCACACTTAACAACATTGTTAGTAGCATCATGTGTCTCAAGAGCAAGTTCATTAGCAACCACAAGACTATCATAGTCAATTTTTAATGTGGTGTATTTGTCTTTTAGAGAGCTATGTCTAGTGATGAGCTCATCATGCTTCTTCTCAAGTTTATCATGTTGATCTTTAAGCTCTTTGTTAGAAGTTTTGAGCTCCTTGAGAGTGGAAGACATAATTTCATTTTGATCTCTAAGCTCACCACTAGTCTTTTGAGCACTTTCAAGCTTAGATGAGAGTGATTCATTTTCATTTTGAAGGTCATCATTTTCACTTCTTGTCCTTCTTATGATTTTAGTGTATTTGTTTAGCAATTTTACAAGTTCATCATAAGAAGGTGCATCAAATTCATCATCACTATCACTATCATCATCATCATCACTATCATGGTTTTGTACCTTACGTTCACCCTTGGCCATAAGGCATAGGTGAGTAGTGGACGATGATGGTGAAGAAGGCGGTGAAGGTGGTGGTGAAGATGTCGGTGAAGATGATGGCCCCATCACAAATGCGGCAACCTTCTCTTTCTCATCATCGCTCTCATCTTCGGAGGAGCCACAAGATGATTCAATGTCGGTGAGCCAATCACCAACAATATAAGCCTTTCCACCCTTCTTCTTCTTGTAGAACTCCTTCTTCTTGCCATCCTTCTTCTTGTATGGCTTGTTCTTCTTCTTCTCATCTTCTTCATCACTTGAATCATTTTTCTTGCCCTTGTTCTTGTTCTTGAACTTGTCTTTTGGTGGTCTAGGACATTGATGAGCTAGGTGGCCAAGTTCACCATAATTGTAGCAATCCATCTCCGAGATGGGCTTTCTCTTGCTACTTGTGAAGAATTTCTTTTTCTTGCCATCGAACTTGATGCCACTCTTGTTAAGCTTCTTTAGCATCTTGGTGGTCTTCCTCACCATGAGTGCAAGTGATTCATCATCGATATCACTTTCACTTGAGCTTTCTTGCACGATCATGGCTTGGCCCTTCTTCTTCTTCTTGTCATGGCTAGCTTTGAAGGCCAAGTCTTTCTTCTTGGAAGATGATGAGCCCTCTTCCGGAGTGATGTGCATGTACATCTCATGAGCGTTGATCTTCCCCAATACTTGAGTCGGTGTTGCGGTGGAGAGATCACTTTGATGAAGCACGGTGACAATGTGACCATACTTCTCAACGGGAAGAACACTCAAGATCCTCCTTGCAACATCCGATTGACTCATTTGAGTGAGCCCAAGAGCATTGAGGTCCTCTATAAGAACATTCAAGCGAGTGTACATTTCATTAGCACTTTCTTTGGGAAGCATCTCAAAAGAATTAATTTTCTTTAAAGCAATATGATAGCGTTCCTCACGCTCACTCTTAGTTCCCTCATGGAGAGCACAAAGATTTTGCCACAAATCATGAGCGTTCTTTGCATTACGCACACGATTGAAGATATCTTTGCCTAAGCCCTGGTAGAGTGCATTTTTGGCCTTTGCATTCCACCGGTCGTACTTCTCCTCGTCACCCGTGGGGTTTGCGGGATCCTTGATAGCGGGAAGCCCTTCGGTTGCGGCTCTAAGACACCCGACATCTATGGCTTCGAGGTACGCCTCCATGCGGATTTTCCAATATGGAAAATCATCCCCCTCAAAGGTGGGAGGTGGTCCTTCCCCGTTAGACATCTTGCTCTAGGCGGTAAAGCCTAAATTAGGAGCAACACGGCTCCGATACCAATTGAAAGGATCAAGATGCCCAAGAGGGGGGGTGAATTGGGCTTTTCTAAAAATTAATTGCAAGAATTAAATCCTACAAGCCGGAATTCACCCCTAGTGCCTACTTGTGTTCCTAGAGAGTCTACCGTTAAAAAGTTTTGCACCCTAGTTTCCAATCCTAGTCTAGCATGGCAATTCTAGGAATGTAAAACAAGCAATGAAAGTAAATACGAGAAAGTAATTGCTTGAATGTAAAGGGGCAAGGAACACGGCGATGTTTTTCCGAGGTATCGGAGAGTCGCCACTCCCCACTAGTCCTCGTTGGAGCACCCGCGCAAGGGTGTCGCTCCCCCTTGATCCGCGCAAGGATCAAGTGCTCTCTACGGGTTGATTCTTCGACACTCCGTCGCGGCGAATCACCCAAAACCGCTCACAACTTGAGTTGGGTCATCCACAAGCTCCGCCGGATGATCACCAAACTCCCAATCACCACCAAGCCGTCTAGGTGATGGCGATCACCAAGAGTAACAAGCTAGAACTCTCACTTGACCACAACGAGCTCAAATGAGGAGGTGGATGCACACTTGCTACTCTCGAATCACTAGTGAGGAAACTCAAACTTTGATTCTCAAATCTCTATCCTCACTAGAGCTCTTGCACTCCCTTGCACTCTAAAGGGTTTTCTCAGATGTTTGAATGAGCAAGAGACCTCTAAAAGAGGTGGAGGGGTTGTATTTATACACCCCTCAGAGAAAACGAACCGTTACTTTCTGACACGGGGTCACCGGACGCGCCGGTGCAACGCACCGGACGCGCCGGTCCCCCGTAACGGTCAAAACCCGTTTTTGAAATCGAACCACCGGACGCACCGGTCAGGTAGCACCGGACACGTCCGACGTGCAAGGGTGCTTACTGGACTCACACCGGACGCGAGGCCGCGTCCGATGCCTGAAGACCGGACGCGTCCGGTCCTCTCAGGACCTTACTGGACTCGCACCGGACTCGCCGATCAAGTCCAGTATCGCGTCCGACGGGTGTTCTCCCAGAGTGACACGTGTCAGCCACTGACCACTGCGTCCGGTCCTCGCGAGGACCGCGTCCGGTGGTCAAGGCCGAAACTTAGTCGCGGTAACGTATACACCGGACGCGTCCGGTGTTCCCGAAGACCGCGTCCGGTGCCTAGAAAACAGCCCGAAACTCGTCGAAACGCGTCGCAACTTCAACCAAGTTGCTTCTAACTGAACCTTGAGCCAATCTAGGGTTGCCTAGCGCCAAGTTTAACAAGTGTGCACCACACCTAAACATAGGACTCGCCTAGGTCAAGCTACCCATTCATGCCCCCCTTTATAGTACGGCCAAAAGAGAAAAACGAAGATCCTAACGACTATTCCGAATGTGTCTCAACACTTCGTCATCCGGAACTAACCGTCCTTAATCTTGACGTCACTCTTTTGAAAACCGAAACGATTTCCATCAAGGGACACGAAGCCACAGTGCTCAAAGCAGTTATCACCTCCATGACCTAACTTACCAATGTTTCTGCAAAACACACGTTAGTCATGGTAATAAAGTGTTGTCATTAATTACCGAAACCAAACCTTGGGGCCTAGATGCTTTCAGCCTCTCTCCTCTGTTCTGTCTTCATCGGTTTGTTCGGTTCAACCGAACACCGAACCGAAGAAAGGCAACACCGAACTCGTCGGTTTCTCCTTCTACGACTGACCGATCAGTTAGTGTTCTCTGGGAACCGAAGTTTCTGACAACCGAAGAAACCGAACCAAAGTTTCGGTTAAAACCGATTGCCCACCCTTGGCACATCGGATGATCTACGTCCGCCAGCGCATCGGCGTTGGCGTGCAAGCAAATAGCAATGCGGCAAGCATATGCCACGGCCACGATCGGAATTTTTTTATGAAACTACCTGTATTAAAGTTAAGGATACAATCCAAAGACCCGAACAAATACATATACGGTTAGGTAGGATACACAGGACAGTTGTTCCACCATAATTGCATTGAGGCCCTTGAAAAACAAAGAAATTACAAACATGTCCCTGGGACCTCCACGCACTGAAGCTTTCGGACTCCTCTGTCGCTAGCCGCCGCCGGAGAGCACCAGAAGCCATTGCCACCAAACCCAGGTCGGAAGGAGCTCCATCGCCACATGGCTTTGAGAAGAACCACCGTAGACACTCGCCATCACGAACGAGATGAAGATAACGCTGAAAGTCCATCGGTCGGGGACACGCCCCAAGCTCCGACGATCTTGAAGCCAAACTCGCCGACGACGACAGGAACCGCCGCAGGAAGACCAAGTTTGCTCCACTCTCTAGGCTACCCCAAGATCCAAAGCCGTCTCTGCATCTACGGAGCAAAAGGCCGGTAGACATACCTCCCATCAGGGACAAGTCGCCGGCCCTCCTGTACAAAGGCTCCACACAGGAAGCCCCTCCTCCACGGGACCGTTGATGGCGCCGGAGTGAAACACCATCAAGACGGGGAAGAGCCCGACAGGACCTTATTCCTTGACGCCGCCGCCACCGCCGCCTCGACGACTTCGCCGAAAACCAAACCCTAGATACCCTAGGACCTACTCTACACCGCCAGGCAGAGAACCACCGTTCCCCCACACATCCGAGGACCCTAAGGCCACCGGAGGCGGAGGGGAACGACGACCTCACCGGCGGGAGCACAAATCGCCCTCTAGTCACCCCTCTCAACTGTAGCTAGGGAAGAGGGTTCGAGAGAGAGCGAGACTTCGGAGTTAGTTGGCCATGATCGGATTGGTCCACTGGAGACACTAGAAATTAAAGAAACGCTGCTTCCGACGCTACGCTACGGTGCACGTGCATGTTTGGGTTTGTTGGGACGCACCGGGTATGGACGGACCTGTCCTCTCCTTCAGTGGCGGAGGGTGAGCCAAATTATAGGGGGGACGAATAAAAAAAGAACAAGTGAACAGAAATTGACACCAGAAATGAAATGACAATGCACATAATATCGTTTATATTTATATTTATATTTATATTTATATTTATATTTATATTTATATTTATATTTATATTTATATTTATATTTATATTTATATTTATATTTATATTCATGACTATTCAGTATTCACATACTCATACCACAGTACCACACGGCTGTAGAGATTGTTAGCCTGATCATCAACAAAATACAATTGACCATAGGGGCGGTTAGACAAAAGACAGGACACACCAAAATAGAAATCAGACATACGACTACAGCCTAGAGATCTGCTCTTCTTTTCTTCAGATTTTTGAAATCTGTGATTATATCATCATAGGTATAGTGTCCTGCAATTTCACCTTCGATCTGAACCAGAAAGCTGTTGGCAAGGAAATCATCTTCCATCTTGTTGTGCAGTCTTGTCTTGGTTATCTTCAAAATAGAGAAAGCACGTTCAGCAGTAGCTGTTGAAACTGGGAGTCACAAGCATCCGGATCAATCTATCAACCAAGTTAAAGACTCTATGTCCGCTTGTCCCAACAAGGCTTTGACAAAGCTGCACTAAGGTTTTAATATTTTTCATATCTTCACTACTAGAAGCATCAACCATAAAATGGTTTAGCTGACACTCTAATCCAATCATAGCTTGTTCATTGAAATCCATTGGGTAGTACTTCTCAACCGATCTGCATATCTCATTTGCTTGGAAAGATAGAAATCCATTTCTTGGTATGAGTGTGGCACTGATGGACAAAAGATCCATCAGCTTCTCATTGAACTTCAAATTTAATTCAGCCATCTGAGTGTCAATTGTTGCACGAAATATCTCCACTCGGAAGTAACGGTCCCTAGTGAAGTGTTCAGGTTGACGATGAGCGCGACCACCACACAAAATGAAGGTCCCTTCCATGTCTGGAACATCAATGTCATGATCCAAGCAAAACTCAACAACCTCGCAAAAAAAAGTTTCCCATCCATGATCAGATCTCATTTCCTCAAGTAGAACTTTTGTGGTGCGCACAAGGCAAACAACATTTACTATGTCTTGTGATTTCTTCTGTAATGCTTGACCAAGTTGTTCAGTTGTTTCAAGTATTTCCCTCATCATACATAGGATAAACACAAACTCAAACGATGTTAAGTACTTGAAGGTAGTATCTCCATCGGCACGGTTTGAACCAGCTCTTGAATCGGCAGCTAAATTTTGTAGAACTGAACTCACTGGATTGAACATGTCCATAAGGCTAGAAATAGAACCTAAGTGAGACCCCCACCTAGTATCTCCAGGACGTTTCAATGAGCGGATTTGATTTGCTCCTTAACCGGTCTCAAGCTCATCAATTGCTAGCAAACGTGCTAATTCAACCATTTGGGCATCATGGAGCTCGTCATGACGCTTTGATGATGAGTCAACCGTGTTTATTATAAAGAGAAGATGCTGAAAAAACTAGGTAATAGGAACCACCTCCTTTGCTACAGCGACAAGAGCAAGTTGCAAGCGATGTGCATAGCAATGAACATAATATGCATATGGACATTCTCTGGGAAAAAGTACCTGCAGTCCATTTAACTCCCCTTTCATATTGTTGGCACCATCGTACCCGTGGCCACGAAGGTTCTGGAGATCAAATGCATACTTGGATAGTACAGAACATAATTCAGCCTTTAGTGTCTATGCTTTGGTGTTTTTTACATGTACCAAGTCAAAGAACCGTTCTTGCAAAACACCATCTTTGTCATCAAATCTGAAAACAAGTGCCATTTGCTCTCTTTTTGCCACATCACATGTTTCATCCACAAGAATAGAGAACTTAGCATTGCCAATTTCATCCCGGATATGCTTCCTGACTTTCATTGCAAAAATACTCAGAATCTCCTTCTAAATCTCTGGTGAAGTGTACTTGCAACACCTTGGAGCATTCTCTAAAATTACACTTGCAATTTCAGGATTAAACTCTGCAAGAAGTTGTACCATTTCAACAGAGTTACCTCTGTTTCTTGACTGAGGTGTCTCATCATGCCCTCTAAAAGCACAAGACTGAACTGTTAGCCGTTTAACAGCTGCAATTGAAGTTCTTAGACATAGACGGTTTCTTTCCTTCTCCCTGTCACTTGTCACTTCAATAATATTTGCTATATGGTTTGGCTGATTCAGTATAGCTTGACATTCTCTCACTGCATTGTTGTGCTGTGAGCAAGGTGTAGATCCTACATGAACTAAGAATGCACACCTTTTCCCATCATTAACTTTCTTATAGCTATCGAAACCTTGAGCTGTAAAGACATCAAAACCACCTCTCTTCTTTATATTTTTGCTGCATAGAAAGCAGAAAAAATAGTATGCACGACCACTCTTCTCAGGATACTCTAACCAAAATGGAAATTGGCCGAACCAAATATAATTGAAACGGCGACGATTTCGAGGAGGTCCAAAAGCCTTGTATTTCTTCAATAATGGTTGCATAGGACCTAACTGCAAGTATGCTCATCGTACTTGATCTCTCTGATCAACTGGATATTGCCAAATTTGTGGACGCAGTGCCGGATCTCGCTCCAAAAATTCAATGCCTCGAAATATGATAGGTTCATTTGTTTGATTTTCTTCTTCATCTTCTGCTACTGGTGGTTCTGCTTGTGCTTCTTCTGGTACTTCGCCTTCATCTAACTGATTTGCAGCTTCTTGTTGTTCTGCATCTTCTTGCCTTTGGGGTTCCAGTTCATCTAACTGAGGTGTTGCTGCTTCTTGTTCTTGCCTCTGCTGTTCCAAATCACCTAACTGAAGTACTGGAGGAGCATCAAATGGATCTTGCCCTTCTCCTTCTCCTTCCCCAACAGAAGATTCATCTCTTTTTCTTTTGTAAAAGGAATGGAGATTTTTTAGACGCACCATTACTACCTAATTAAGAAATGATTTCTAGTCAATTTGATTGGATCTAGGCATTTAGCAAAATCATACCAAACTTCCTAGTAAAAATTAGGGAAAGAAAGAGATTTGGGATCGAACTAACCTGCTGTAGCAACTAGCAAGCCAGCAAGTAGCAGCGCTGAAGGCTCCTACATTATGCAAGGAGGAAGCGGCAGGCCGGCGGAACCACCGAAGGCCGCTGTGGCGCTGTCAGCTGTCACTGGTCGGGATCTCATCGCTCAAGCACCGCGTCCAGGCGGTCGAGTGGAGTGGAGAGCCATAGATTGGGAGATGCGAGCGCCGAGCGGAGTGCGCCGTGCGGCTGTAACGCGGAGTCGTGGCTCTGTCCCTCTTCCTGCCTACTACGTGAGTGCCTAAATGGGCTGGTGGACATTGGGCCTTAAGAAATTGTTTCAGGGCAAGGGGGCGGGAGCCCAGTTTCGCCTCTACTAAGGCTCCGCCTGTGCTCTCCTTATCCACACACGTCCACGGCGGACATGAAACCTGATTTCTTGACCGCTGCACGGTGCACCTGCACTGCACATGGCGCCGCGTGCGGCAGCAGCAGCGCATGGAAGTTTCTTGGCGACTCACTGACGTTGACGTGTGCCTCTCTTCCGCCCGGTCACCCGGCAAAGTCGTTGGTGCACACGGCCTAGGTCCTGAGAACGCGGCCTGAGCCCCAGCATGGGCCGCTTCTGACTTTTCTGGGGCCGCCGATCGAGGCCAGCGGAGGCGGTCGGTCTTCTAGCAGTAGCAGCAGAGCCCAAGTACCAACCGTGGCCTGGTCCAGTGGTCCGCCTGCAGGAGAGAACGAGACAAAAAAAATGTGCTGGAAAGCCAAGTCACAGTTGTGGTGTTGCTAGTGTTGTGTGGAGTTGATGATCCTGCGAAGCTCAATAATACGAATATTGTCCTAATACCAAAAGTGGAGAATCCTGATGAGTTGGGACAGTTTCGGCCTATAAGTTTGTGCAATGTGATCTATAAGATAGCTTCTAAAACGGTAGCAAGCAGACTTCAAACTGTTCTACCTGAAATTATATCAGAGGAGCAGTCGGCGTTCGTGCCTCGCAGGCTAATAACCGACAACATAATTACAGCCTATGAATGCTTGTATTATATGAAGAAGAAGAGGGCAAGGGACAGTCGTTTATGTGCTTTGAAACTTGATATGAGGAAGGCATATGATAGGCTGGAGTGGGACTATGTACATAAGATTATGATCAGGCTGGTTTCCATCGTCTGTGGGTTGATATGATCATGAAACTGGTTTGTTCGGTCTCTTTCTCGGTGATATTGAATGGCAACGAGCTGGAAGGGTTCAAACCCTCTCGGGGCATTCGTCAAGGGGATCCAATTTCCCCCTATCTCTTCTTATTGGCAGCAGAGGGCCTTTCGTGCCTCTTAAAATTTTGTTCTCGATCATCAGATCTCATGGGCATTCGGGTGGCTCCTTCGGCTCCGATGGTGAGTCACCTTCTCTTTACGGATGACAGCCTGCTGCTTTTTAGGGCGAATAGGGAGAATGTGGAAACTGTGAAGAATGCGCTAGATTTATATTGTCGTGCTTCTGGACAGCAAGTTAACTTGGAGAAATCATCGATCCACTTTGCTAAAGGGTGCAACAATGCTACTCAAAATGAGATCAAGGGTGTGCTCCAAGTTTTTAATGAGGCCTTGAGTGAGAGGTATTTAGGCATGCCGACAGATGTGGGCTCATCAGTCACCGGTGCCTTTTCTTATCTCAAGGACAGGGTGTGGAAGAAAGTGCAAGGGTGGATGGAGCAGAGCCTGTCGGCTAAGGGGCAAAGAAGTTCTCATCAAGGCTGTCGCTCAGGCCATCCCGACAAACTCGATGGCATGCTTTCACCTCCCCGGGGACTCTGTAAGCACATTGATAGCCTCCTACGCGACTTCTGGTGGGGCTAAACATGGCAATGGGTACCCGTGACCTGAAAGCCGATGAGTTTTTACTCCTAGAACATACTCATGGTTTTATTAATGAAAAAAACTGCAGGTACAGGCACGATCCTGGTGTACCCATACCCGTAAACCAATGAGTAAAGTTTACCCACTCCATACTTATTCTTGTATATTCGGGCCCAAGTAAAGATGGTAGCCCAAGCCCAATAACAACACATATAAATAGGATTGGAACCCTAGACCATCTCACTCTCACTTCCTTTTCCCAATCGGCTCAGGTGGCCGCCGCCGCAACCTCCAACACCCGAGTCGCGACTCCCCAAACTCGTGGTCCAGGTCGTGAGCGTCACACCTCACGCGAGTCGCGCGTCATCGGTTCCCGCCCCAACTCCCAAGCTCTACGCTGCGTGTCCGCTAGGGCTAAGTTGTAGTCGGCCATGGCAATGAACACCGTCGGTGCCATTGACGACGGCCGGTGACACTTCTTCCTCTTCCTCTTAACCTTGTTGCAGACTTGTAGCTACTCTAGTACTCTACCACTCTAGCACCTACTGACCTCCCTCCCGTCGTCCAGAACGAACTCCGTCGCGGACCCTCCTGCGATCGCAGATCCGAAGGTCGAGATCCCCGTCGCGATTCACGAACAAGGACGCCCGTTGAAGCTTGCAGTTTGTCAGGCATGGGCAACCCGTGGATACTTGTTACCCACTCAGGCACGGGTATGGACGCCCATCTGTGCCCGTCTGCGGGTATGGTTTTTTAACAGGCACACTATTTCTTCATGAGTACGGGTATGGGTTCGTTGTACCCAGCGAGTACGTACCCGTTGCCATCCTCGCCGCAAAGACATTTTTTTACTAGCTTCCCAGACCTCCACGAGTTCTCCAACGAGAACCCGGAGGTGATATAAGCTACTGCTACTGTTTGATTCAGTTCGTTGCTTGTTACTGTTGCAAAAAGTGAGCTTACTGTCTCAGATCGATCTGTGGGTTCCAAGGACAGCCGTACTGGAAGATGGTATTTGAGGAGATGGGTGTCCAATTCAGTTGTGGAGCCATCCTGCATCTGGAGAGAGAACGCTGCGCATCCCCGTGGCAAGTGGCTACCGGGCGCCAAGCTGAACGTTACTGCGAATCGCTTGACTGCTAAACCCGGGCGGAGCTCCGACAATCCAGCCATTAATGCAATGTGTGATATTAATTTGTTGTTTGATACAGTATTAATTTCTATTTACATGGATTGTTAGCTGAAATGCTGTTAATTTTTTCTAAAAAATGTTGAGTTTTGCACTCATTGAATTGTATAATTCTGTATCAAAATTGCCAATTTGCTGATATAAAAATACGGGTAAAAACACAAATATTAAAATAAAATAGGGGTAAAAACGTCTGGGAAAAATTGTCCTTTGGTCCAAAAGTTAACACTGTTAGAGGGACTTCACGGAGCAGGGACAAAGTCTGCCTTCTTTTTGAAATCAAAATAGGGGTAAAAACGTCTGGGAAAAATTGTCCTTTGGTCCAAAAGTTAACACCGTTAGAGGGACTTCACAGAGCAGGGACAAAGTCTGCCTTCTTTTTTAAATCACATGGGTAAAATCACAAAGTTAAAAAAACGAGGGCAAAATCATCGTTTCGCCTTAAAACAGAGGGTAAAAACGCTTAAGCCCCTAATTTTTACTATGTACATAGATACTACACTATGCCTAGATACATAGAAAAAACATATACTACACTATATCTAGATACATAGTAAAAAAAATATATCTAAAAAAGCTCAAACAACCTATGATTTGGAACCGAGGGAGTAGCATATTAAACTAGTCTAGTAAGATAAAATATTCAACACAAATAAGATATAATAATATAATGCAATGCAAATGTACTTGTTATGGCTTCGCCAACACAGGTTGATAGAGATGTTAGCCTCAAATAAAAGTGAAAGACCACATAAATAAAAAAAGACCACATATATAAAGTACAATAGGAAGCTACTTCTTTCCTAACATAAGTTGTCACCCTAGTTGTGCCTTTGCAAAGATGTCGCTATCATTAGTCTGGCGCGAACCCTTGGGGTGGTGGTCCCAAAAAAGCCATGTACCAGCAAGTACTTCTTCCTTACCGCAAGCCTCCAACATGTGCCCTATAGCGATGAAAACGGACGGAATTTTCCTGCCCTGACCCGCCCGTTATTCTACATTTGACCCGACCGTTTTTGTATTGTTGGAAAAATCCGAATACGGTTCAGAATTTGGGACGGGGGTTGTCGGAATCGGGACGGAAACGAGGAAGCTGTTTTTCCGCCCATATTGTCGGAATCCCGCATTTGGTCCGAATTTTCCTGGATTTTACCTAGAATTTACCCATATTTCAGGCAGGCCCATCACCCATCAGAGCTTGTATTTGTCCCAAAGGCCCAACACTAGCCCATCTAAAGAAAACAAGGTCTCCAGACTTCAGGCCAGGAGCCATCTCGACTCCAGTCGCAGCCTCGCAGGGGCGCAGGTCAAGATGGCAACGGGTACATACCCGACGGGTAGTGGCCACCCGTACCCGCACTCGCACCCGCACCCGCACCTGCCAAGTTGTACCCGTCAGGTTACCCACAACTGCGCACGGGTAGGAAAATGCTTCCATACCCGCACCCGCGCGGGTAAATTCTACTCGACGGGTAACCTGCACCCAACAACATACCCGAGAATTACATATATATACCAAACATTCACATGCAAAAATAAATCATTCTAAGCTTCCAACAAGATACAAACAAACATTCATATAATGACATCATTGCAATATATATACTAGAAGAGTTTAGTTGGATTTGGGCCAAATTCATAGGTTGTATAGGCAAAAATGATGAGGGTGGCTTGTTCTTTCTGCGGGTGTTTTTTACCCGCGGGTAAGCGGGTATGGGTAGTATACACCCATACCCGTACCCGCCATACCCGATAGGTATAGGATTTTGCCCAATAACGTACCCACGGGTAGAAAATTTATCCCATACCCGCCTCTTTATCGAGTAAAACCCGTCGGGTACTCGGGTTTCGTGTACCCGTTGCCATCTCTAGGCGCAGGGTACCGGTGCTGTGCAGGGCTCCACCTCCAGCCTCCAGGCCGTCGCCACCGCCCTCCAGCCTCCTGCCCGGTCGCCGCCCGCCCGCCCTCCAAGTCTAGGCCGGCCCCCGCCGCCAGCCAGTCCACCCCGCCCAGCCAGGCGGCCAGCCCCGCCCTCCAGCTCCAGTAAGCAGCCACCATGTCGAATTGTGGTCGTTCTAGCTCGGTGCCGCCAGTTCTGTGAAAAATATGCCATGTCATTGTGTGATGTACTGTGTGTTGTGTTCATGCCAGCTCATTTTAAATTGTTAGTTGTGATCTGAACTAAGTGTGCCATGTGTCAGTGGTGTGGACAGTTAATCCTAAACTATTTTCATTTGCATCTGAATCTCTCAACTCATGCTTTACTTGTTTTTCATTGCCAAAGATGTGTGTGATTGTGATTGTGAGTATAAAGATCTGCGGTATTCCGGCTTAAGTTCCTGGCTTCCGATCGTTTCTGATGAATTTCCGGCCATATTGGTTCGTTTCCGTGCACCCTAATATTCCGATTCCGTATCTGAACCCGCATTTTCCGAACCCGATCCCATTTCCACCTAAAAAAATATAGAAATGGGGGTTTTCCGTCCGTTTCATCGCTAGTGCCCTACATGTTCTAAATTTTTGTCAAACGAAGGAGTCATGGCCTCTCTGTTGGCTAAGGGCTTCCCCAACGCGCCACCACGGACTACTGCCTCCTATGTTACCCAGATACGGATACAAGTATCGGATATGGGGATACGCCATTCTTGAAAAAACAATAACACGGGGATATGACGGATAAACATATTTTAATATTATATTTAGTAATTAAATAATAATCCAACTGCAAATTTAGCGAGTTCAATAAATGATATTTAGGAGGTTCAACTTAAATAAATTACAGAATACGTATGCAAAAGGTAAGAAATAAAATTAATAGAGGATGTACATTAGTAATAAACAAAAAATAAGCTAGTTCGTATGAATGACTAGTTCATATGAATGATTTAGTACTCCTCCGTTTCAAATTATAAGTCGCTTTGACTTTTTTGGTTTATCCATTTGCTATGTATCTAGATATATTATTTATCTAGATGCATAGCAAAATCAATGTGTCAAAAAAGTCAAAGTAACCTATAATTTGAAAGTATATATTAAAGAATTTTAAACTACCTGCCTGCTACGAGTAGCCATGTAGAGTAGGGCATAGGCTACCGGACGCACTGCAGCGAATGATGCACGTCCGTTCCTGCGCCTCGTTTAGATTGTGAAAAAATTTCAATCCGATAAATAGTATCACTTTCGTCTTATTTGACAAATATTGTCCAATCATGGACCAACTAGGCTCAAAAGATTCATCTCGTGATTTCCAACTAAACTGTATAATTAGTTATTTTTTTACCTACATTTACTACTTCATGCATGGGTCCAAAGATTGATGTGATGAAGAGAGTGAAAAAATTTCGACTTTTGGGGTGCATCTAAACGAGGCCCTGATCCCTGCACATGCCGACATGCGTCAGGGAGAGCTCGTGGCGGTGCGTCTGTGTAGTGTGTCAGCGCCTCCACAGGGACGGGATAAAGGCTTCGTCGGGCTGTGCTGTGCGAGTCACGCGGGAGGAGTGGGCCTGGCCGCCTGAGACTCGACGTGTTCGTCTGTATCCAGTGCATCCCAGCCTTGTCGATACGTGTATCCGAGTTGATACGTATCTGAGTTTAGGACACGCCTAGGATACGTATCCAGGACGTATCCAACGCGTATCCATATCCAATATGTATCGGATATACGATACGCTACCCTCTAGGAGTATCCACGTATCATAGACTGCCTCAGCCTCCACGTTTACTCCTCAAGTCCATATCATCATGAGCAGTAATCTCGCAGTGCGCCAAAGCTTCAGATAGAGGAGTCCATAGCTCCATCTGACAAAAAGATGATGCATCCTTTAGAGCGCACGTTGCAGCGAGAGAAGGGAGCTGCGTTGGTCCCTAGAAAATAAAATACTTGCAGCAGGGAAGGAGATAAAGCTGTCCGCTTGCATCCGACCAAACGAGCTGCCTCCATTGTGAGTTTTGAGAGCTCTACTTTTTGTTATCTACGAGTATCGCTGCTTTTGGTTGAGGCCAACAAACTTGTTAGCCTGCATTAGTGAAGCCCTAAGGCTTGGCCCAACATACCCTGTTGGCGTGCTACCCAGCCTCCACATCAGCGCTGAGTATCTATGTCACGTCTTGCAAGTTGACAAAGGTTCCTATATTTATATTCAACTTAGAATATGAATATAAATGTTCAACGTGTGCCATCTAAATCGGTAGCTGGGTGGTGCTAGACAAAGGATGAATTGAGCCAAAATTTTGATAATTCATGGATGAAATTGTGCCTAAAATGTAAAAGGTTTCTTTTTTGATAGACAAAGTTGACGTGAAAATAAAGTTAATTGCACTTTGATAGTTTATAGATGAAATTTGAGCCTAAAATGCATAGTTTGATGACTGAAACGATCATCTTTATAGTTCTGGGATAAAATTGAGTCTAAAAGTAGAGTTTGAGGACTAAAATGTCTGTTTTGAAAGTTTAGGGATGAAAGTAAGCCTGGAGTAATAGTTCAGGGACCAAAACAGTTGTTTGACTTTTTTCCCAACATAAGTTGTCATCCTGGTTGTGCCTTTGCAGAGATGCCGCTATCATCAACCTGGTGAGTGAATCCATGGGTGGTCGTGGTAAAAAAAAACATGTACCAGCAAGCACTTTTTCCTTGCCAGAAGCATCCAATACGTGTCCTGGTGAGTGTTTTAACTTTTTGTCAAATGAAGCAGCTAGGGCCACTCTGGAGGCTAAGGCTTGGCCCAACGTACCATGGTGACGTGCTACCCAACCTCCACATCAGCGCTGAGTATCTATGTCACGTCTCACTGGTTGACAAAGGTGCCTACAAATTAAAATAACGATGTATGATCTAACAAAAAAAACAGCGGCTAACACTAACACACGGTTAAGGTAAGAGAGTGAGTCTGTCATGAGGTCTATACGTTCGAGCAAAGGCTAAAGTAGAGATGTGGATGGGCTTGTGGTCCCAAGTACAATTGAAAAGGTATGCAACAAATGGCCCCCACAAAGTATATCTTGGATAGCTCTTGCATGAGATTTAGATGCCTCAGATGCTCCTCGTTGGATGTGGTGTCTCTTTTTGATCAAACATACTCCCTTCGTCCTAGAATAGAGACTGTCGTAGCATTCAAAAAAAAAGTATCACAAAGGAAGATATTTTAGCTTCTAGCTCCTATACGAAAGTACAGCACCTGTCATTCCATCAGCTCCTGCCGTCCATTATACCAATAAACAAATGAAAAAAAACAAACGGTCTGTGAGGAGGCTCTCAGCCGAGCGCGGCTCCCAAGCTACATGTACAAGATTCCATAGGGGTGCCAGAGTCTTTTTGAGAGCACGTTGATCTCCGTGACGATTATCAGGACGTCCTCTAATCAGAGGGAGTACTGCAAAACGTTAGCCTGTGTTGGCTCTGCCTTAACCTAACCTGACAATCTTTGAAGTCTCTGTTCAACTTGACGTGGGCATGGAGTGTGGATGTCAAGAATGGACATAGAGCCTGAGACCACCAGACACGATGTTGCGTTAAGACTAGCCTTACAAAACTCAAATTCTGGTTGTGAATGGGCATTTGGAACCCGAAGGGCGATGTCATGTCTCAGGAAGCAGGGCCGAGGCCTAGCAACATGCAACCAATTAGGGAATGGGCCTAGAAGAGACATCTCAGTTAGTCTAAATACATAGAGCAGGGCCGAGGCCTGGCAACGTGCAACGAACTAGGCGGCGGCTCGTCCCGCAATGGCGCCATAGGCGCGAAGTGGCCACCGGCCTAGGAAGTCAGATCCGATCTGGATTCCTGTGTACGTATATCACGCTGAAATTAAGGACCAAAATGCGTTTCGGTGCTAGCTAGGAATATACTTAGGATATAGCTATATGATAGGAGCATTTCAGTTTACATGTTGTAAGTTTGGCACTATAAATAGAGCTCCTCACGAATAAAGTAGACACAATATTCCATGATGCAAATAGCAACTTCACAATCCCATCCACTTTCGCATTTCTCTGCGCAACCTAACCGTCGAGCATCTCTAAAATATGGTGTTTGCCAACTCCTAAATTAGTATGGGGAGAAAAAAAAGTCATCTCTAAGAGTTTCCTATATTTTTATTTCAAAAGTTTTTTTCTCAGCACTTTTTCCTACGACCCGGTCTCATGTTTTGTATCAGGAACCCTGAATTTGTTTCTGTACGCATTTAAGCCCTTCTACCAGATCTTTCTCTCTTGCGCTTTCTCACTTGGAACCCTGTCTTTCTTCCTTTTTACTAGACGGGCCAGGAAACTCCGGATGTGCGCTCCTAGGCCACGCGCATATATGCGCGCTCGGGATAGACTTTTGCGAGGTTGGGAAAGATGAGAAGGGAGGATGCCAAACTATTGGAGAGAGTTTTTTCTTATTTTACCAAAAAATTAAGGATGGGAAAGCCGGATGACATGTTATCATATAGTAACATGCCGCATATTGCAAATCTTTTTTTAGGAAAAAAAGCAATGCAAAGCTTGGTTTTTCAAGTAAGCATATGAGTAAATAGGTGTACATTGTAACTCTCCTTTCACTATTGCTATAGTGGTACAACTTATGTTATTAATATAGTAACATGTCAAAGATTGCAACCCTTTCTTTTAGGGAAAAAAACAATGAAAAAAACTCGGCCTTTCAATTTAAGTAGAGTACATTGATGTACATTGTAACTCTCCTTTCACTTTTGCTACGGTGGTACAACTTACATCAATATGAGCACTAGCTAGAAAACCAAAAGAGAATTTACTGCTTCATGGAGTACATATTACATATTTAACAAGAGAGTGGTTGCCTGGTAAAAATGGTTGGATATACATAGTCCATGTGTGTGCCAGTGCCAGACTTTGGGATGTAAATGCATGGCCACCCAGTAATATTTTCTGGAGCAACTGATTAACGCTGACATAGCATTATTTAATTATGTGGCATATGACATTTTATAGTTCTTTTCATTCGTGCAGTGGCATATGCATAATGAACCCTATAATATTTTAGATCGAAGACATTCAGCCGGCTTTATTAGAAATCTTAACGAAATTCAAAAAAAAAGTACTAGAATAAACATCACTCCGATCGAAGACATGACAACTACTTAAAAAACACTCGTTGAGAGCAGGTTGATCAGGGCCTCAGCTTCGGCTTCAGGAGGGGCCCGCCAGATCTTAATCAGCACCAAGGTCTTGTAGCTGTAGATGATCACCTTCGGTGAAGACAGCACCTTCTTGTTGAACACCATATCATTTCTAGTCTTCCATATTGTCCACAGCGCGCCTACACATATCGTTCCTATAATGTTTGGCGCAGCATTTTGTTTTTTACGCGCTAGCAGTAGCTGGTGCAAAGCGGATGATCGGGTGCAAGACGAGTCCCGTTTTCTTCTTTACGATCAGTCCTGCAGCCTCCCCATCATCGACGTCCTTGGGCTCCATTCCGCTGGGCAGTTTCCAGTCGAAGTGGTAGAGAAGGCTGGCCAGCGCGAGCTCGATGTTGGCGAGCCCGAGGTTGACGCCTGGGCACATACGGCGGCCGGACCCGAACGGAAGGAACTCGTAGTTTGTCCCTTTGAAGTCCACGCCACTGCTCTTCTTCTCCTCGAACCGCTCTGGCCTGAACTCCTCGCCGTCGTCCCAGTACTTGGGGTCCCTGCAGACCGCCCACGCGTTGACGAACACGGCCGTGCCCATGGGAACGTCGTAGCCCATCACCTGGACCGTCTCCTGGCACCGGCGCGGGAGCAGGAGCGGCACCGGGCAGTGCAGCCTCAGAGTCTCCTTGACCACGAGCTTGAGGTAGCCCAGCTCCGCCGCGGCGAGCAGGTCGTCCTCGGTGAGTGCGCTCTTCCCCTTGAAGGCCTCCCGGACCTCGGCTTGCGCTCTGCTCATCGCCGCCGGGTTCCGGACCAGCTGCGTCATGCACCAGTTGAGCGTCGTGGACGAGGTGTCGCTGCCCGCGACAAACAAATCCTACTCCAGTAGGAGAGAAAGAAAGTTGAGCAGCTGCATTGCATTGCATGCGACTGTGACGGATAAGCTAGCTAGCTAGACTAGACATATGATAGACTTACAAGCATGAGCGCGACGATGGTGTCGTTGGTGAGCGGGATGGGCAAGGTGTCCTCTTTCTGGAGCCTGAGCAGGACGCCGAGCAAGGCATCGTGCGCCGCCGCCTTGTCGCCGCGGTCCATGGCCATGGCCTCCCTCTTTTCGCGGATGATCTCGTCCAGGATGCGCGTGATCCTGTTGCGGCAGGCCAGCGCCTTGCGCGGAGCCGTGCCGAGCATCTGCATCAGCCTCGACGACGGGAAGAGGTCGGCCACGGTGAGCACCGACGTCTGCCGCATCGCGGTGTCCAAGGCGTCCAGGTGTTGGAATTGATCTCCACCAGTTAGCCCAACGGCTAACTGGACCCTTTGACCGCGTCCTGATCGGGGACGCCCAGCCCAACGACCCGGCTGGTGGGCCCCCGTCGCGCAGCACAATAAAGAGGAGGTGGGGGCAGAGGCTCGCAACGCGAGGTTCGACGAAACAGTAACCACCCCACCTCAGAACCCTAATCCGGTCAAGAGGGTCGTGCTGTGAGCGACGGGAAGCACCACTGGACTTCACTGCGACCTCTACACCGTCGCCATGTCGGCCTCCTCTTCCAAGACCAATGGTCAGGCATACCGAACCCTCTCATCTCCTCCCTCTGATGTTCTATCGGTTTTATCACAAACGGAAGAAAGGTACCCACTCGATCTGCACCTAGACGATTCATCAGAAACAACATTGGTACCGGAGCTGGTTTTCTAGGTTGTAGATCTAGAGTTTTGGGGAAGAAAGAAATCACAGAAAGAGAAGTGTGACGGTTTTCGATCCGAAAGAGCAATCCCTATCCTTAGAGAGTAACCCTAGAAGGGAAAGGATGGTGGGGAAAGGGAACCCCACCATCACCACCGTCGTCGCGCGGGGAGGACCCCGACGCCGCGCGGGAAAGAAGTCAGTGCCGCCGTTCGCCGGCGCGCTGGAAAAGAAATCAACATAAACCCTAACCCTAATAAATGAAGAAAGATGGAAGGGAGGCGGACATATCTGGGTGCCGTGTCCACCGCCGCCGTGTGGGACGCAGTCCCGCCGTCGCGCGGCTAGAGATCCGCCACCGCCGGCTTGCCGGCGCTCGGCCGCACCACCGTGCGCGAGAGAGAACATAGAGGGCATCGTCGCGAGGCCAATCGACGGCGGCGCGCTCAGCCACGGGCGAGCGCGCGCGCCGGCGATGAGCTCCACGGCGGCGCCATGCATCTCCTTCCTCCGAGCCGCCAAGGGCAGCCGTCCGATTCTCCAGGTGATGTTGCGGGCTGTGCAAGAGGAGGAGAAAAAGAAAAGCCAAGGGAAGAAGGGAGCCTACCGGACCCGAGCCGGCGGCCCCTTGCCTCACCGGCGCTGGAGGTCACTAGGTCCGCCGCCATGGGTGGCTGCCGCTGCTCGGCTGCGGTTGGTCGTGAAAGAAAGAAGGGAAAGGGAAAGAAATGCAAAGAGGAGGTGGCGGCCGGTCTTGCCGGTGGCGCTTTTCTTCACCGGCGCCGGCGGTGACCATAGCGGCCACCGCGGCCGCCGTTCCTCTCGGGCGTGCGGTGCTCAGAGAGAAGGGAAAGAATAGAATGACTTAGGGTTTTTCGGGTGAGCGGCGGCCTGCGGTTTTGATCCTACGAAATCAACGCTGCGCCGTCGGATTGGAATGGACGGCCGAGATCGGTCAGTGGCCAGCTGGGCTTCTTTTGGCCCAGGCGGGCGAGCGGTTTCCCGGCCCAGGCCCAGGTTGTGGCCTGGGTGCGGGGGAGGCAGAGCGAGCGGCTGGGACGCGGGCCGGCTGAGCAAAGGCAATGCTGGGCCGTGTTTTGTTTTTTCTGGGCCGAGCTGCTGCTTCTGCTGGGCCGCGAGCCAGTCAGCAGATGGCTGGGCCAGAGCGAAAGAAGGCGTGCAAAGATGGTTTTTGGGCCGCGGGCCGGTTTCTTGGCTGGAAAGAATGTTTTGCTTTTGGGCTTATTAACACAGTATTGTTTACAAATTTGATTTAATCCTTTTTTTTTCAGAAGCAAATTTGATGATAATTGTCTAGTTTTATCCCGTTGTTTCAAAATTGAATAGACAACGAGATAAAACTGTCAGAGAGTAAATGAGTACAGTGAAATGCTTCTGAAAAGTAGATGAATCTTATTTCAAGAATATTAAATGTTTCCGCTGCAAAGAAAAAGTTTTGTCTTCTCATTAAATCCGAACCAACGGGAGGATTTAATTTGAAGAGCAGTTACAGTTATTCAATGAATGATAAAAGTTTATCCACCAGTTAAAGTTGAAACCGACGGAAAAATTTAAATTGGAGGAATAATCAGTTTATAGTTAAGATAAATTATAATATTGTTATTTTCTGACCAACGTTGATGATAACAATATTATAAGTTTATTAAAGAGTTTAAGTTTAAAGAAAATTATGATGTTGTTATTTTCTGACCAACGTTGATGATAACAATATTATAATTCTGAATTTTATGTTTAAAGTTTAAATCTCTGATGAATTTTGCTTCAAAGTGATCAATTTTCAGAGAATAGATAAGAGACAATAGATGCTCCAGAGCGAGCAGAATGTAATGTATTTTCATGTTTCCGCTGCAATGATGATGATGATCTTCAAAATTAAATTCGAACAAACAGGAGAATTTAGTTTTGAAGAGGGTTATAAGATAATTGAGTTTTTGTATGTTAATTCCATTTCTGCCCAACGGTGATATGGAATTAATGTAGAAGAAGGTTGTTTTATTCTATTTCTGCCCAACGGTGATATAGAATAGAACATAAAGTTTTTAAAAGTTTAATGATTATTATTGTTGATTACTGATTAATGTTTTCAAACAAAGAACTTCATGCCTTTATTCTTGAAGGGTGAAAAGGAAATGAGCTGGGTACTTGTGACTCAGAAGATAAAAGTGCAATTTTTACAGAAAGAAGACCATTGTGTAAGGGACTACGGTCTCTTTAAAGAATGACTTCAAAAGAAAGAATTCCAGAATATTGATCCAAGAAAGAAATAGAGCAATAAGAGCTTAGTTTAAAAGATGCCTTTTATGTACTCCTTATGAAGAAGATTTAGTTTTAGTTTTTATCATCATGATAAAAGATGTAATAAGTAATATAATTTTTAGACTTAATCATCATGATTTGAAATGTAATAAGTGACATGCATGTTTAATTTGACCAACGTCAGATTAAGCATGTGTGTTAAAGAGTATTTGGATTTATTTCTAAATTTGATGATTGAATATGAGCCAGTATTGACATTTATGTCCCTTCAAGAAAATTATCTCGCATGGCGGGAAAAAGTTTGTGATAGTACCCGTATGACGGGAAAAGTTTAAGAAAATACCCGCATGACAGGGTAAAGTTGGCATAGTACTTATGTTAATCAATCCTGCATGGCAGGAGAAATTTGACATAGTATTTATCCTGCATGGCGGAAGAAAATTATAATGACTCATGTGTTTCGAGTGTATTCCGCACAGGGAGAAAAGCTTAGGGCAGCTATTATGCTATCCTAGTATAAGTTTAAGGAGAACAGAAAGTTACAGACAAACCTCAAGATAAGAATGACATGCAAGCGTGACTTGCGAAAGTATTAATGATAAAAGACTCTGTTGAGTTTTTGAAGTGAAATGAGGAAAAAGTACTCCCAACGAATTAAGAAATAATTTCTTTTGCATGATGTAATCATGTGGATTGAGAAAGTAATCAAAGTTTCCTCATTCACAAGAGTTCTGGATAGTTTTCGAAATTGTGGTAGAAAAGTTCGTACCACATTTCGAGGGGGAGAAAGGTGAGACAATTAAGAAAGACACTTCTCCATAATTCAGACAATGCGATGCATACTAAAGTGATCTATAAAAGATGAATGTGATCGTCGGGGGGAGTAAGACGGTCATAATAACGATACCCCTAAAGTAAAGATATAGCTAAATTCATGGACCTTTTAAAGTTTCAACAGAAAGATAGCATAGTCAGCCAGTATTTATACTGGACGTGTTCAGAGTTTTAAAGGCGGTGCTAAATGCACCATATGAGTTTTATCAGATTAAACCCAAAATAAGAAAGTTTGAAGATAGGACAATCTGGGGGAGCATGGTACAAAGAGACCTAACTCCGCAAGGAGGATGAATAGTGTAAACAAGGATCTTGTTACACAGGACCTTGTAGAATCAATTGTCTTTTGGCAATAAAGGTCAAGAAATACTAGTAGCTGAGGCCCCAGAAAGTCTCAAAGAATAAGAAAATCAGATATTTCTGATGATTATAAAGTCTATATTAGTGAAATTCAAATGGAGGGTAATCCCACCTAATTTGAAGAAGCCATGAGAGACGTTCACTCGTCCAAGTGGCAAGAAGCGAAGAAAGATGAAATGAAATTGATGATACCAATAATACTTTGGGATCTAGAATAAATTCCTAAGGAGCCAAAACAGTAGGCTGTAATGGGTCTACAAGACAAAATGTGACTCCAAAGGAAATATGTAAAGATGTGGAGCGCGACTTGAATCAAAAGTTTTGCGCGAAGCGAATGAATAGATTACAATGAGTGCTAGTGGCACATCATGATCTGAGTTACATCAGATGAAAGTAAACACAACATATCCCAATGGGATTTGTATGAAAATAATTACGTGGCACAACCCAGAGGTTTTGTCATGAAAAGAAAAGAACGTAAGGGATGCCACCTGTAGAAATCTCTTATGGACTAGAGCAAATATCTAGACAGTGGCATTTAAAGTTGAAGAGTCAGTTAGAAATTTTGGGTTAAAGATAATGAGAGGACAATTGCGTATGTACAAAGTTATAGAAGGGGAAATTCATTTCCTAATCTTGTGTGGTTGACACCTTAATGGTTAATGGTGATGTCAATCTACTGCATGAGAAAAAGTTCTTGTCCTCAAGCTTCAATGAGAAAATTCTCGGTGAAATATATCTTGTTAAAAGAATTGAAATTCACTGAGATAGAAGAAAAGGGGTATTATGACTATCGCATAGGCATACTAAGAAAGGTTTCTAAAGAAATAAAGTACCTATGCGGGTAAACCTACGCCTGTTCTCATGGTCAGGGTAATAGTTTGAGAACTTTGATGTTCCAAAAGTAATGTAAGATTGTTATAGATGGACGTCCTATATGCTTCAGCTGTTAGAAGCTTAATGAGTACAAAGATAAGACCTTGCCCTGACACAGTTTACATATCCGGGTTGTTTTGGCAAAAGTCCAGTCCAGATATAGATCACTGGAATGGAGTTAAAAATATCGGCCTCATGCTAAAAGGAAAGAACAAGTACTCTCAAGTAGTTGTGGGTACAAATGTTATATTTTGGCGAGATGTTTAGTGAAACCCACATAGTAGCTAACACTCGTAGTTGGAGTTTTATTGTGGAAAAGCTCCAAAAGAAACAGTTCTAGTGTCATCAGTGATGTAAAGTTATAATATAGCATGATATGAGGCTGAGGGACAGGCGAAATGGTTAAGTAACTTGTACCCGGAATTGATAATGGTTGTCAACAGTAATAACCATTTAAGTAGTTTTCTCCTATGACAACGAGTCAAGTGTGCTGCCAAACACATTGACATTAAAGTTATGCGTTGTAAAGGAGAAAGTCCGGAATCATACCAAAGGGTATTGAACATATAAGTGATAAGAAAGTGCTTTCGGATCCGCTTACCAAAGGCTTACCACCCAGTGTGTTCAGAGAACACACAGTCGACATGGGTTTATGGTATAGTCTATGATTTCCGGACAATAAAGGGGCCCAAAGTTTAAGAATCTGTTTCAGATCAGAGATGTGTATTGTAGCTGTTAAATCTATCGGCGACTGACCGTGACGATGAGGCATGCTCTATACACTGATTTGTGATGAAACAAATAAAAGTAAAAGCAATTAAAGTCAAAGTTTAAAGTTAAAGTATAAGATGAGATCAAGGGGGAGAATGTTGGAATTGATCTCCACCAGTTAGCCCAACGGCTAACTGGACCCTTTGACCGCGTCCTGATCGGGGACGCCCAGCCCAACGACCCGGCTGGTGGGCCCCCGTCGCGCAGCACAATAAAGAGGAGGTGGGGGCAGAGGCTCGCAACGCGAGGTTCGACGAAACAGTAACCACCCCACCTCAGAACCCTAATCCGGTCAAGAGGGTCGTGCTGTGAGCGACGGGAAGCACCACTGGACTTCACTGCGACCTCTACACCGTCGCCATGTCGGCCTCCTCTTCCAAGACCAATGGTCAGGCATACCGAACCCTCTCATCTCCTCCCTCTGATGTTCTATCGGTTTTATCACAAACGGAAGAAAGGTACCCACTCGATCTGCACCTAGACGATTCATCAGAAACAACACCAGGTACTCGTCCCGGTGCTCGTACCGGCTGCCGATGGACTCCCTCACGAAGGTGTCGTTGATGAGCCTGGAGATCATCTTGGTCATGTCCACCGCGGCGCCGGCGGACGCGGACGCGGCGAGGCTCCCCACGAACCGCGCCACCTCCTCCTCGCGGACGCGCTGGAACGACCGCACGCGCGCGGCGCTCAGCAGCTCCAGCACGCAGATCTTGCGGAGCTGGCGCCACCGCTCGCCGTAGGCCCCGAACGCGAGGTCCGTGCCGTTGAAGGTGAGCACCGCCAGGGTGGCGTGCACGTAGCGGTCTGCGAACGCGGTGTCGTGCATCTTCGTCACCGCCTCCGCCGCCTCCGCCGACGACACCACCAGCGTGGGCACCTCGCCCAGCCGGAGCATCATCAGCGGCCCGTGCTTGCGTGAGAGGTCGCGGAGCCCCCGGTGAATCACTGGGTTGCTCACCAGGTGGTGGACGCTACCGATCAACGGTAGCGTCCATGGCCCCGGGGGAAGGTTGAGCTTCGACTTCTTGTTCTTGGTGACGAGCAGAGATCCGAGCTTGGAGACGAGGAGGAGCAGCATGGCCACGCCCACCGCGAGGACCGTAACATTGCTGTCCTCCATTGTTTGTGGATAGTCCATCAGCTACTTCATTTTGTTTGTTATATATGATTTCCTCGACCCGTCTTTGCGTGTATGTCTGTTTGTAAGTTCGATCGACATGCACGTGGTGCGCCGGCCGTGGCTATCCACGTCATCTCCAATAGCCACGTCATTCCACTAACTTCCAACCCCTTAATGCAACCAATTTTGATAAGAATGATGTAACATCCACATTCATTGTCCACTAACTATCCACGTCATCTCCTACTTATAGCCACGTCATCCCACTAACTTCCAACCTTTTAATGCAATCAATTTTGATAAGAAAGATATCTCTTATACAGCTAAACCCCACTATAAGTTTTATCTTAGCATGTAAGCCATCCACATCATTGTCCATTAACTATCCACATCATCTCCTACCGATAGCCACATCATCCCACTAACTTTCAACCTCTTAATGCAACTAATTTTGATAAGAATGATGTAAGAACTAGAAGCATAACCCACGTGTTACTACAAGAATTGCGGACTATTGGATTACGTGATATGTTGACCTGGGCAACAAACGCTTACGTGTCTTAATGACATGTACATTATAATTGTATGTGCTAGTGAGTCTTAATTGCATATGATAGTGCATTGCTAGGATGGACAGCTTGTATGTTGAGATATATAGCTAGTGCGGTTTAGGACTATAAGAGATATAGATACATATATATAGATGATTTAACTCATATAACGATTTTATTTTTAAGAGATTTCCGCGGCAAGGCGAGAGATATCTTCTAGTTTATACTACTACTCTCCTATTGTAACTTTAACCAAATCCAACAACATTTATAAGATCAAACTAGTGTCATCAAAATCCATCATGAATTATGTGTAGTTAACTTAGAGCATCTCTAGGAATTTGGTATAATTTGCTTGCTAAACTAATCAATTTAGCAAGTTAACAAAAGAAATAGCAATTTTATTTTTTGTTCTTCTCCAACAGTCTCCTATAAACTTTCTAAAAATTATTGTAGGGCCCAAATTTAATTATTTTTTGGTTTCCTGTGTTGTTCATAAAAAAAATGAAAAGAAAATTACGCCTTAGCACTGCATTGACGTGAGCACCGATCCGATCCCAAGGTTTGGCTCGGTCAGCTGTGTACGGTCGGCAAGGCGTGCCCAGCTCCATGCCTTCCGGCCAAGCGGTGAGCACACTGCACACATGAAGGTAGCAGGCCATGCCTTCCAATCGGAGATCAATAAACAACGGTGGAGGCAAGCACTCAGCGGCGGCGTTGACCTGCAGGGCGGCGGCGATGGAGGTAGGTACATACCAGCAACGGCCGGACCAAAGGGCGGTGGAGAAACACATCACGCCAACAATATATCTCGTGGCAAAAACAAATTCTTGCGCAATAAGTACTATGAAAACAGGTCCACGCAGACAGGGAGTTCTCTCAACTTTGGAAATCTATGAGCTGATAAGGATATTGGACAACTTTTTATTTTTAAAGAGCTCCTTTACCAAACTATTAGAGGAGACTTTTTTCTCGTTTTTCTAATTTTTTTTTTCACGACCGGGTTGTGTGCCCGTTTTTCATTAAGAGGAGAAGAAAGTCAAGCTTACACAACCGACCACGAAACCGGCTGAACGAGGCGAGCGGCCTCGGATCAGCACGGCAGGAGATCCTACCAACTAACTCCTGGAGATGCTCTTAGTTGTCATTATGAAAAGGTTTGACTTGAGATAAAATGAAGTAATAATCTTGGTATATTTGCAAACAAAATTTCAGTTGCTGGCCATTCTATTACGGGCCTCTGATAGCATCCTCACATTTGGGCGTGAAATGTTTGTCTTGGGCTGAATTGGGATACTGCGAGCCCTGTTTGAGGTGTCATTGGGCTTGCCCTTGCGCGGAAGCAGAGCGGGGATAAGCGAGGGAGGAAGGGGAAACCGAAGATGCTCCTGCTACGCGGCGCCAGGGCGGCGACGTCGGCGTGGGCGGCATCGACCGCGGTGGCTGCAGGCGCCAGCTGCGGCAGGTCCATATCCATTCGGCTGACCCCCGTCGCCGCATTGTCCTCGGGCGGAAGGAAGAGGAAGGGCCAGCGGCGGGGCGAGGCCAAGCCCCCGAGCCCGCCGCCGCCGCCACAGCCCCTGCCTCGGCAGAACGAGACCCCGAGCAGCAAGAAGAAGTCCGGCGCTATGCCGTCGGGCGAGGCTAAGAAGAGCCGCCCGGTGGAGCTGGGAGAAGCGCGCGGCCCGCGGAGGCTGGAGGGCGGCGAGGCGAGGAAGGGGAATACGCAGCAGCAGCTGCAGGAGAAGGCGAAGGTGAAGAGGCTGGTGCGGTGGAAGTGCGCGAGCGGATGCGGCGCGTGTTGCAAGCTGGACAAGGGCCCCGACTTCCCCACTCCCGACGAGATCTTTGCCGACCATCAGGATGACCTCCAGGTAGCACCGTTCACAACATGCAGCGTTTTGCAGTATCAGGGAACAAAGGGAGCGTTTCTTGATAAAAAAAAATGCGATATTGCGGTTAATTAGAGTGTAGAATTCGTTATTGTGCCTTAACCAACCAACTATGCTAATACGTTGATCATACAACCAACTATGCTAATACGTTGATCATACATGCAGCTGTACAGGAGTATGATCGGCTCTGATGGATGGTGCATCAACTACGACAAGGCCACCCGCACCTGCAACATCTACCAAGGTAGCTACTTGTTAATGGCTTAATAATGCTGCTTGTAGCACAAACTTTGTGCGATGCAAATTTCAGTCAGTGCCATTCTGACCGATGTGTTGCAATGGTAGACCGACCTTCCTTCTGCAGGGTGGAACCAAAGGTTTTCGATGAGTTCTTTGGCGTACCACACAGCAGGTTTGACCGGGAAGCTTGCAGGTCTGCTATTCTGCCCTGGTTTACGTATCTTCGTGTCTTCCTTCGAGTTCAAAATGGTGATTCGGTTTATCTGAGAGTGTTTTGTCTTCAGTGCTTGTGTGGATAACATCAAGATGGTGTATGGTGATGACTCTGCTGAGCTCAGTAATTTCAAGCGTGTGATAAGGGAGGAAAGTAACAAGCTGGAAAGCAAGAACCAAGATAAATTGTTGGATACATAGATCCTGGTTTGGATCTGCAATAAAATCAACAGCACGTCACATTACATTTGTAGGTCAGATTCTGCTTTATTGTCTAACATTTGTCAGTTTCAATATTTTCTAGAGTTCCTATGGTTGCCAACTTCACAGATGGAATTTGGTTATCTTGTTTAATGACTGAATATCCTTTCCTGAGTAATGAACAGCCAATAAAGTTTTAGCATGTCTATTAACATGAGTTTTACTTTTACCCCAGTTATCCTTTTCCTTCCAGTAATACTCCCTCCATCCCAAATTATAAGACATTCCAAGAATCTTGGAGAGTCAAAAGATCTCAAGTTTGACCAAATTTATATGATAAGATAAGATAATAATATTTATAACACCAATTAAGTATCATTAGATTCTTAATTAATTATATTTTCATAGTATACCTATTTGATATTATAAATTTTTATAATTTTCTCTATAATTTTGGTCAAACTTAAAATGTTTTGACTCTCCAAGATTCTTGGAATGCCTTATAATTTGGAATGGAGGGAGTAATTGGTAATTTATATGATCTGCTGGTTAGTCAATATTAGATCTTTAGTTTTCACATCTCCTGCACTGTACTATTCCATCGTGGTATACATACATATCCATAATGTTTCACCTTGCATTTTTTTCAAATTTTCCAGATGTTACCTATTAATTATTAGCAATTTTAGATTCATGGTTCCTTCAATTTGTGCAATTCATACCTGATATTAACTTTTTCATGCACAAATTACTGCTCGTTACCACTGTTTCCAACAACCTCAGACTTCTGGGTTTGATACATAGTTGCATTTGCATGCCAATGTCGTCTTCACACACACTAGATAGAATTGTATGCAGTTTTTCAGTAAGGCTGTGTTGAGTTCCCCATGGAATACAAAATGCAAAATGCTAACTATTTTGGAATGATGAAATGCAAAATGCCAAAATTTTTATGGGTGTGTTTAGTTCCATTTAAAATGCCAAATTTTTCATGAGGTGGGTGAGAGCTTTTTGGTTTTTTGGCTTTTTTTTTTTTTTTGCCTCTTGAGGCCAAAATCCAAAATGGAGAATGAATACCTTTTTACCAAAAATTTTGCATGATGTTTAGTTTTATTTTGCAAAATGATGGGCCAAAACCCAAAATTTTTTAGGTAAAATGGGGAACTAAACACACCCTAACACTGGCACTGGAGACATGGTCATAGTGGAGAATTAGTTTTGATTTCTGTATTAAACAGTGTTGTTGACTTCTTGGTGATATTGCTGAAATAATGACCCAAAACTGGGCTTATACATTGGCATACTTGCCCCTGTTCGGCTGAGCTTATCAGCACGGCTTATCAGTCGTGGAACAGTGTTTTTCTCTCACAGCAAATCAGCCACAGCCGGCTTATAAAAAAAAAACAGCCTGCCGAACGGGGCCTTGATAAATCTAATCTTTAGGGACATCTAATCTGGCATATTTTTATACTACTGGACATATATATGGACACAAAAGTTGCAGAGTCAAAATTTGGAAACGGGGTCGAATCGTAGTCGTACTTGGAGCCTGGACGCGATCAGGATTTAGGAGATTGCCAAGAAATCATCTTTGTTTTTTGTGCTCTTTCTTTTAGAGATGCTTGTTTCTATGCTTTTACTGAAAAAAAACGGGATTAGCAGAATGTTTGGCGATGCTTTGGACAAGGATAATGCCATTCATGGTAAAAAAAAACGGTAAAGCTAGCGACGAGACGTCCGTCCACGCCGGACGCCTTTGTTGGTGGACCTGACGTACAGCAGCCTATCCGTTCCTATCCATTCATATCCGCTCCTTCCGCTCTCCTCCGGTCACCATAGATTATAAAAAAACTCACGCAATCGCGACTGCGCTCCGCCATGCCTCCCGCATGCCTTCCTCTCCACCGCTCCTCCAGCCAGCCTTCCTCTCCACCGCTGTCGCGCCCGCACTGCCACGACATGCTCCCCCACGACCGCAAAGCCGTTGCCGCCTCGCCGCGTAAGGCCGCACCCACCTAGCTGTTGCTGTCCCTCCACCGCAGGCACCGCTCGCCGGGGCACTGCGTGCGCCTATCGTGGGGGGCAGCGCAGCCGCTCACCGGGGGCCACACAGCCACCCGCCCACTGCCATCCTCCTTCTCCACCGCGATCGCACAACCGGATCCCTCTGTGCAATGCTCCGCCCGCTTGGCTGCCAGGTTTTGCTGAAAGCGCGTGTTGCAAGTGTATGTTTCAAGTGTTTCAGATGTTTTAGAGGTATGTTGCAAAAGTAGATTGTGGTGTTGTATATGTTGCAATTGGTTGTACACGTATGTTGCAAAAGTTTGTTACTAATTTTTCATCTGTGTTTTCTAGACGTATGTTGCAAGTGTGTTTATCTGGATGTTTCATATATTTCACACATATGTTCCATGTATTTTATCTAGATGTTGCATATATTTGTGATGGTTTTCAAGTGTTTTCAGGTGTTTTTTTTCAAGTGTTTTATAAGCATGTTTCAAGTGTTTCATCTGTTTTCAGACATATGTTGCAAGTGTTGTATTTATATGTTTTAAAAGTAGATCGGATGTTGCATCTCTCCTCATAGCCTTCTGTTGTATTGCCTCAGTGTCTCCTGCTCCTCCCAGCGCCGGTCGGGCATCCGCCGCCCCTTTTCCCTCTTCTCGATGCTGATGACGTTCGGGGTAATGCAGGCCTCGTGTGGACACGTAAAACGGCATGGAAAACAGATTGTGGGGTGCGGGCGTTCGGACGCCCAGTCCGTCCGGCGCTACAACAAGCCCATAAAAAAGATGCTTCTTTGTCCACGTTCGCATCGGAGGAAGAGGAAGCAGGTCCAAAAGGCTGCACTTGTCGGGACTGTTTGTGTCAAGACTAAAACCAAACAACCCCTTTTTTATTAGTTTTTTTGGCTGAACTTTTCCTCATAACCTTCATTTGTAAAACACACGTCTTGTTCGCTTGAACTTATCAGCCATGATACTGTATTTTTCTCTCACAACAAAACAACATCAACCGGCTTATCAGCCGCAGAAACCATACAATCGAGAAGGGTTTCCAACAGCGCTGGTTGAGGAACTAGAAGAGCTGGCTCAAGTTTCTTTTTTGGGAAAAAAAACTTGTCCCTGGGACTCAAAATAAAATAGTCAAAGATGAGCATATGTTATACACCATATCATTGTCCTAAACAGCATATCAAAGAGAGTGAAACACAGGAGAATTTACAAGAGGCGAAATCATTCATCTGCCGTGCACAAGAATTTACAAGAGGTGAATATTTACAGCAATTTTTTGAATGGATTTTTACCTACTGAGCGAATGCTAGCCACATGTGGCTTTGAGCAACCAGGGGCGGAGGTTCGTGGAGGCGAAACTGGGCCTCCGCCCCCCCTTGCCTCACAAAATTTTCACAAGGTCTGCTGGCCCATCAATATGAAGTGTAACTATGTGTACTATCCAATGTTGTCAGCCCATTAAATAAAGTCCAAAAGCAATGCAAACTAGCTAGCTGGCCCAAAAATATGTAAGCATAATTCCTTGAGGCCCAAAAATCTGCACAAGGTTGCAGCGTTGGCCTAACTGCTCTCACAAAAAAATCGGTACAGTGATCAGGAATAGGCAATTCGGCCCCCCTTGGATTTGGGCCAAGCTCCGCCACTGTGAGCAACGTTTGTATCTCTTCTAGTGTTCTTCCTTAAGTTTCGGGTACTAGATTTGCTACGAACAGCACGGCGACCAAGCTCGCTGCAGAGAACAGAAAGGGCATGTTTGGTAGGGTTTCTCACCGACTCTAGTCCGGCTTCTCCGGAGGAGCCCTGTTAAATGTTTTGTAGGAGCCGTTTTTCAGTTAAAAGAGTAGTTTTGAAGGATCACAAATTGTAGCTAATCCAAAATGGTTCTGCCTCAGTAGGAGGAGCCCTGTAAAAAAAACCCCAATGAATGTACATGCACAAAGAAGCAGATAGCTACGAATCAGATACTTCTGAGGCTAAATTATCAACTGTACTAAAAAGGTTTCCTTTCGAAACGTCTGTTATTAGTTAACACCTGGTCCTTGAACAGCCAATAACTTTCTCGCCTCGCTTCCAATTTTGACAAAGGTAAATAACTTTACCTGCGGGGTTCCAATCCATAAGGAAGTTGAATGAGTAAGAAATCACAAAGGAACCGATCCAACTGGCCAGGGTTACAAACCCTCGAGCTATTGCTTTCGTGAAATTTTACCGAACTTGGAAATAATGTGAGCCCTCCGTTTCATTAGATCTGATGGTTTAAAAATATGAAGAACCAAGTGAAAGAAACTTACATTAGATCTGATGGTTTAAAAATATGAACCAAGTGAAAGAAACTTATGTTGTGGGCTAGAACAAAAAAATACGTGGGCCCAAAACTGATTTTTTTTTGAACGAACGGGCCCAAAACTGATTTCTAATTAAATTTGAAGGGTACACCGGTACTTTTACGTCTTCGAGAAGCTGCTTCTCATCCTAGAGCTACTTCTCATCTTTTGTCCGTGTGTTCTCTCCGAGTCTTCGTTGGAGCCGGCGGACTGCGCCTAGCTGCCCTTACCGTGCGGAGCTTGCTCCGGCAGGCAGACACTACCGACGCTCCTCTGCCCCCTTGGAAAGCCTCGGCGAGCATTACCTGCGCCCTGTGACCTCCCCATCTCCCAGAAATTCGGCCATACACCGCAATTCGGGCCGTTGCCGCCAACTCCAGCGAACACGAGGTCTCGGGCATGGTCGAGCCGAGCGTGAAGCGCGTCCTCCCGCACGCATGTGCCCGCGCAGAGCGCTGCGCGGCATCGACGCAAGCAGCAGGCCGGCCGTGTGGCGTGCTGCGTGCGTGCTCTGTTCCGTTGCTAGCATGGTGATGTCACTGCGTCGTCGTGCCTATGCAATATACGTCCGTTTTCCTTTAGAAAAATATATATCCAAATACAACATAAATACACACATGTACCGTAAAGAAACGTTTCTTAGATCTCAGCGTAGGATACGAGCACTTGCAGCAGGAGCACCGGTCCAAGCGTCACGACAAGGACGGCACCGCAGCTGGCGCAGCAGCAGCCTGGGGCGCGCCGGCGCGAGCCGCATACAGCCGCCGAGCCGCGTGGAGCCAGAGCGACGGAGTTATCATGTGCAGTAAAAAAAAATACTAAACTACCCTTAATTTCTTCTCGGGATCCAAATAATTTTCAAGGGAGGAACCGGTGGTTCCTCCCAAGCACCGTAACAAAGCTTATTGCTTTCATGTCGATTGAGAATATCTGTGGCAATAAGTCAGGAGGTATCCTGAGCCCCCCTTTTACAGACCCCTTTTCCTTCTAGTAATAATTAGTAATTTATATGATTTGCTGGTTAGTCAATATTAGATCTTTAGTTTTTCACATCTCCTGCACTGTACTCTTCCATTCATATCCGTAATGGAAAAAGTTTACTTCACCTCTAACAATTCAGGGTGGTTTATTTCACCCTCAAACTACAAAACCGGATTTTCTACCCCTGAACTTTTCAAAACCGATCAAAAAACCCCTAAGCAGTTTTAGACAGTGGTTTTGTTACAGTGACGGTGGTTTTATCTTTTTCTTTTTTATTTATTTCGACTGAATCTTTGAAAAATCATAGTAAATCATAGAAAAATCATAAAATAGAAAATTCAATTTTGTTGGACTCCACATGAGTAGATCTACACAGTAAATATATAATATGGTATGCTTTAGTACAAAGTTTTTGCTGTAGATTTTGATCTATTCTTTTCTGTAATTAATTAGAATAATTCATAACTGCAACGAATAGATCAAAATCTACAGCAAAAACTTTGTACTAAAACATACCATATTATATGTTCACTGTGTAGCTACTCATGTGGAGTCCAATAAAATTAGTTTTTCCATTTTATGATTTTTCTGTGATTTATTATGATTTTTCAAAGATTCAGCCGAAATAAATAAAATAGGAAAAGATAAAACCACCGTCGTTGTAGCAAAACCACCATCCAAAACCGTTTTGGGTGTTATTTAACCGGTTTTGGAGAGTTCAGGAGGTAGAAAATCCGGTTTTATAGTTTGAGGGGGTGAAGTAGACTTTTTCCTATCCGTAATGTTTCACCTTGATTTTTGTAAAAAAAATTCCATATGTTACCTATTAATCATTAGCAATTTTAGATTCATGCTTCCTTCAATTTGTGCAATTCATACCTGATATTAACTTTTCCATGCACATTATTGTTCGTTACAACTGTTTCCAACAACCTCTGACTTCTGGGTTTGAAAAAAAAATGTTCTGCTGGGATAGGTGGGGGTTAAGCAAATGGCCAATGTTCAGGATTTGATATATAGTTTCATTTGCTTGCCGGTGTCATCTTCATACACACTAGACAAACCTGTACGCACACTACTTGAAACCAAGATTTCCCTGTTGGACCGACAGGGAAATAGGGAACACCAACAGAAAAATTAGAAAATTATTTTACCTGTCGGTATAACGACAAAAAAACACCGACAAAAATAAAAGTGACAGAAAAATACAATTTCTCTGTCGGTACACCATTTTCCTTGTCGGTACTAATATCAATAGGAAATTTCTAAGCCACCGATAGGAAAATTCCAAGCAGTCTAGAATACCATGAAACCGACAGAAAAATGTAAATAAACCAACAGAAAATAACCTCCCATTTATTTCAATTCATTTACCGTCAAAACCACTAGTGAACAGAAAAATTGAAATCCATATAATAATCTCCTATTTAACTTGAACCATTTATATTGCATGAAAGTTGAATGAAGAGATCATATTACACCAGGTACACATGGCTAGATTCTTCAAATGACAAGTATAAAACAATCAATCCATGTTCATAAACTATCAATTTTAAAAAGCATAGCACCAATAGTTAGAAATATCTTAAGTAAATTGGCACGGACAGTGTGTTACATAAGCACGTCTTCTTTCTGGGCTGGCTGAAAGGCCACCACGGCCTAGGCCCAGGTTGGCCACCGGTTTAGTTTCCAGGCGCCCGTCAAATAGAATTTTTCTATCGATACTAAAATATCGGTTATACAGTAACACACAAAATAATTGTAATTTTTCTATCGGTTTACGTATTTCTCTGTGTGTTTCTTGATAACCGATAGAAAAATCTTGGTCCCTTACCGACAGAAATATTTTGGTTTCCAGCAATAGCAGTCTTCCAGTAACATTGGCACCGGAGACATGGCCCTGGTGGAGAGAATTAGTCTTGATTTCAGCATTAAACAGTGTTGTTGACTTCTTGGTGATATTGCTGAAATAATGACGCAGAACCGGGCTAATACGTTGGCATACTGGAATGTGATCTTGGTAAATCTAATCATTAGGGACATATAGTTTGGATCGTAGTTAACTGTAGTATAACATTGTGGTTGGATACCATTATATGCATACCAAATATGGGACAATATGACCCAACTGTAAGACAGATATATAGCAATACATATTCCTACCAATTTCGGATGTTAGTAGTACTTTCAAGATGGTAACTACATGATCTTGAAACAAAGACTGACCATTCAGCACAGCACCATCAGATATAAAAAATATTATCTTGAGTGTTTTTTCAACAGTGTGCTGGTCAACGCGCGGGAGAGGGATCGCTATACTAGCAATGCGATATCACCTAAAGTGTCGCGGAGCAATTTTTCCCTAAATGCATACAGTTTATAGAATAAAAAAATGTAAGAATTGAAGATGGCCACTCGGATTACTACCCAACATATAAACATAGGGCACAATTAAACTAGGAGAGAGAGTGAAACATGACTACACTGTGTCCAGTGGCGGATCCAAAGGGGGGGCTGGGGGGGCTCCAGCCCCCCCTAATTTCTTGATTTCAATGCTAATTACTGTAGCAAAAACTTGATTTCACCGTTAAATCTTCGTGCAAATCAACATCTCTGTTGTTTTAGCCCCCCCTTATCCCGCATCCTACATCCGCCACTGACTGTGTCTATTCTAACACTTCTGCCTGCAGCTTGTACGCAGTATTGTGCTAATTAATCTTCAATTGGCGCTTACGGATTTTTTTTCTTCTTCAGGAAATCCTCCATCAACCCAGCATGGTGTATATATGAAAGAAGTCTCAATGTCAGCAAAACGGCCAGCGATCTCATGGTATTCTTTTAGACATATGTTGCCCAAGTCATGAAATTTTGAGGTATGATATGCTACCGCTCTCCACAAATCTGCATCCAGGTAGACAATCTCCTTGTAAGGATGAAACCCTAGAAAGAACATAGATCCTCTGTAGTGCCCATCAACCGTATCTTCAGTGCTGAGAACATTATCATCGTCGGAGTTCCATTCAGACTTGTCTTCCACTACCTCTTTATGCTTATCATTGCCATACCGATAAGGATATTTGTAGTAGTTGATTTCCTGTAACATCCAGGGTCCATTTTGTTGATCACCGTACGTGGCTGTTAAGTGCACCCAACTTACGTGAAAAGGTCATGAAATCAACACTATACTTCAGTTCCCACTCTACTTGTTGGCCACATGATTCGCTGAGGAAGAAAATTTGAAGTCCATGCCAGTCATACTCAGATGCACAATACACGCCCTTCTCTGACCTTCCCAACGAAAGTTTTCCATAAGACCCGAATTCAACGCGTGCTGGCGGTGGAATCGGCCTGTAATTTGCATTTGAGATGGATATCCTGCAACATGGAAAATAAAGGGAATCAGTGGCAATAAAATGTCGGTATAAGTGGAGCCCAACTCCAACCATAATTACAAACGAAGAAATTAACCAGCTAAGAATGCTTTTATAAGGGATAACACCTATACGTACCTCAGAAGAAAACCATTTTGGTACGGAAGGTAGAGTGCTCCTCGCCAGTAGACTTTGCTGTCAGAAATGGTCTCTGCCACACGGTTTTCATCAGGAACAAATTAACAACCTTGTGTCAGCAATGGCCTCTACCACACGGCCGCCTTCCCCTTCCGGAACAAACAACCTCTCCTCCCAGCACCCGGTCACTGATGAATATACAAATGCTAGCATTTCCAGTGGGTACGATGATGATAGCGCAGACTTGCGCTGATGCTGATCGCGGAGGGGATGGATGGAGAACACCTCGTAATGCGGTGACACGGTGGGATCGTACACGAGGCATTTGATTTGGCCCTGGTGAAAGTCCTTCTTCCTCCTCCTCCCCATCCTCGACTGCATCAGGGTTGGTCTTGGTCGCCGGGGCGGGGCAGCCGTGCCCACCGCCGCGTCGCAGGGTTAGCGACGTAGTCATGGAAGCGCGAGGCGTCCGTGTAGAGCAGGAGGCCGTTGCAGTGGTCCAAGACCTTAGGGAAGCCATCTGGGACGAAGTCCAGGCCGCCGGAGACGGAGGGTCGTCGTCCCGTCGTGGGGCGGCCGGGCCAGGAACTCCGGAGAGTAGAGCGCGCAGTAGTGCATGAAGATGCCGCCCACGGAGAGCGGGAGCAGGTCCGCGCGCAGCAGCCGGCGGGCGTCGACGAGGTCACGCCACCCACGGCAGTCGCACCGGGAGACGGCCAGGCTGCGCGGCGGGAGGCGGCGCAGGATGTCGGCGGTCAGGTCGTCCGGCAGCTCCCGTCTGAATGCCATCTCGTCACCAGTCACCACCTTCCTGGCCGTTGTTTAACCCGATGAATAGTACAACTTTCGTTTTATTTGGCAAATATTGTCTAATCGTGGACCAACTAGGCTCAAAAGATTCATTTCGTGATTTCCAACTAAACTATGTAATTAGTTATTTTTTTTACTTACATTTAATACTCCATGCAAGCGGCTAAAAATTGATGTGATGGAGAGAGAGTGAAAAAACTTGAATTTTGAGGAGAACTAAACAAGTCCCTGGATTCCGGCTCTCGCTCGACTGTAGGTCGTTGGCTACTCGAATCAAATACTAGCTCCATCCCAAATCACAAGACATTTGATTTTTTTACATCAAATTTGATCCTCGTCTTATTCAAAGATTTGTGTATAATATCACTTCTTTTGTCGTGGTTTGCTTTGTTAATAAAAGTTCTTTAAGAATGATTTAAATTTGATTATATTTGTATAATTTTTTTAAATAAGACGAGTGGTCAAATTTGGGATAAAAAAAAGTCAAAACGTCTTATAATTTAGAATGGAGGTAGTATAAATTTGGACAAAAATTTCAAATCGAAGCCTGCACGGCCGCACCGCACGTAGGAGTATATACTAGTGGAGATATATATGGACAAAAATTGCAGAGTCAAGATTTGGAGACGGAATCGAATCGTAATTGCTCCAGAGATTTCAACGGGTGGAGCTTGGTCGCGATCAGGATTCAGGAGATTGTGGCTAAGAAAAAAGAAATCTTCTTTGTTTTTGTGCTCTTTCTTTTAGATGGTTATTATTTCTATGTTTTTTACTGAAAAAAACAGGATTAGCAGAATGTATGGCGATGTTTTGGAGAAGGATAATGCTCATCATTCATGGTAAAAAAAAAGATGCTCCTATGAACATCTCGACATTGACGAGAAAATCCTAAAACTCTGCCCCATCTGTATACAGTAGTACCATAGTCAACATTGAACGACACTAAAATTCGCTCCCACGAGGAGCAAGACCTAAGACCATAGAAATGCTACTCAAGCTACCAAGCATCTCAATAACTAACCAACTCAACTCAGGGTGGGTTTAGATCCAAAAACTTTTCACAAAAAACTACACTAACCAAGCATCACAAGCATGAAGCATTAAATATAGACGAAAAAAACTAATTACACAGTTTGGTTGGAAAATCGCGAGACGAACGTTTTGAGCCTAATTAGTCCGTGATTTGACACTAAAGTGCTACCGTAACAAATGTGCTAATGACGGATTAATTAAGCTTAATAAATTCATTTCGTGGTTTCCAGGCAAGCTATGTAATTAGTTTTTTTATTAGTATCCGAAAACCCCTTCCGACATCGCATAGAACATCCGATGTGATATTTTTTAAAAAACTTTTCACCCATCGAAACACAGCCTCAGCTAGAGGCCCTTTCACCCTTCATTTCTGGTCTCTAGAACACATGAGCAGAGGTGGAACATGAGCCGTGCCTAGGCCTGACCAGATGTGAACTCGTGTGGGTCCGGCATGGCACAATCGAGAAGGTTTTCAACAAGCTGGTTGAACTTTTCACAGCAAAGGAACTATGGCAATAGCTCGGGCGGCCCCAACCCTAACCCCGCCGCCAGCTCGCGTCCCATCCCCTCCGCCACGCCGCCGCCGGAGGGGGCTCCCGGGAGGCCCGTGTGGCCCCCTAGGATGGTGGCGGCGAGGCCTCAAGCCTAGCCGTGCGAGATCCTGGGGCGGGCCGGCACTCGGCAGTGATGACGGCTGTGGTGGCGACGCACCGGTGTGGCAGAGGCGGCGTGCGGAGGCGCGGCGGAGGGGAGTTGGCTGCGTGCCCGGCCCTCTCCTTCCTCTTCCCACCTCCTGCTTGTCGATCCTTCGGCAGCGATGGCGATTCGGCGTGATGGCGGCGCGCCGGTGATGGAAGGTGTGGAGGTCGGCGGCGGATCCGTGCCCTGTATGGCCGGATCTGGCCCCTCCCTCCCCTGATCTGATTCGCGAGCAGTGTGTTCTTCGTCAACGGCGGTGAAGGGGCCACGGGCCTCGCGCACGGTCGTCTGAGAAGCTGATGGTGACCTTCCGGTGAAGGCGACCTTCCGAGTTGGCCGGGCGCAGAATCAACGGTGGCGGCGGCAGTTTGGGTGAAAACCTTGCCTGGCGTGTTACGCCGGGCCGGCGGCAGTGGTACTGACTGTGCCACGCACCTTGTTGAAGGTGTCGCTGAAGCTGTTGGTCAGTCTGTCCACTGCTGCGTCCGCGGGCGTTCAATAACTGGGTGAAAACCTAGCCTGGTTTCTCCGGGCCGGCGGCTGTGGCGCAGGCGCGTCGTCGAAGTTCTTGTTCGTCAAGGTCAGGCTTCTCCCGCGTGGTCACCCTGCTCGCTGTGCAGCTCAAGGCGGAGGTGGTATTCGATGGCGTAACAGCTCGGCGTTTGGTGGGCATCTGCACCAAGTACTTCGTGCTGTTGTCGAGGAAGAAGCATCCAGTCTTCAATGGTGGTCGGTGTCCAACGTTTTCAGTACCTTACTAGGTCTGACAAACGTGATTGGCGGCTTCGTCTTGACGTTGATGATCTTATTCTAGTGGAGTTGACATCATGATGCAAGTTATAGGTCATGTAGGACTAGTTGAGCCCTTGTTGGGGATGTATTTTCTTCCGTCATTTTCTTTCTTTTATTTCTGATGTTGTAATAATTTGGTCTGATTCTACCCACAGGTAGATGAAGCCGGATAGTTTCTATCCTTTATCTAAAAAAAAAGTATTTTTGTGAAAAAAAAAACTCGCACCTGGAACATCTCTGGACTAGAGGTTCGTCCCTGGGACTTAGAGAAAATGAAATAGTCCAAGATGAGCATATGTTGCAGACCATATCTATGTCCTAAACAGCATATCAAAGAGAGTGAAATACAGGAGAAAATTTACAAGAGGCAATATCATTCATCTGCCGTGTACAAGAATTTACAGGAGGTGAATATTTACAGCAGTTTTTTTTAATGGATTTTTACCTATTGAGCGAATGCTAGCCACTCATGTTTTTTTTTAAAGTAAAGGCAGGAGTTGTGCTGCTCAATTAAGAAGGAAATAGAGTTTTATGTATAGGCACCCATGGTGCCAAAAAACCAGGTCATAGGACCAACTCATGTGGCTTTGAGCAACGTTTGTATCTCTTCTAGTGTTCTTCCTTTAGTTTCTGGTACTAGCTTTGCCACGAACAGCACAGTGACCAAGCTCGCTGCAGAGAACAGAAAGAATGTACCTGCATACAGAAGCAGATAGCTTCGAATCAGATACTTCTAAGGCTAAATTATCAGCTATACTAAAAATGTTTCCTTTCGAAACATCTGTTATTAGTAAACTGGCCCCTGCACAGCCAATAACTGTCCTATTTCTCGCCTCACTCTCCAATTCTAACAATGGTAAAGAACTTTACCTGCGGGGTTCCAATCCATGAGGAAGTTGAATGAGTATGAAATCGCAAAGGAACCGATCCAACTGGCCAGGGTTACAAACCCTCCGGCTATTGCTTTCATGTCGATAGAGAATATCTGTGACCGTAAGTCAGGAGATATCATGAGCCCCCTTTTACAGACCCCTAAACAAATGATCATCATTGAAGTAACTTCACAGGATACTTTCTTACCTCGGACATGATAACCCAAGGAACTGGGCCCATTCCAACTGAGTACGCCGCATAATATACCTGTTTTAGGAAGCAGGATTACAATGTAATAAAATCTCCAAAAGTTCAGTGGTGTCATTGTAAGAAAGCATCCATTTCAAAATGTATTGGGTTGATCTCAATCAGCTTTCAAGAGACTAATAACAAATTTAGCTTATAGTCATGGCACATGTAAACACATTTACATTTAAAATTACACGATTGTAGGAATTTCAATTATTGCAATTTCTATACCAGTATGCCACAAAGAGCCAAAGTAGGAACCAGCTTTGTGCACAGTCCTTGTGCCTGTAAAATCATGGAACAGTGAGAAAAATAAAAGAGGAGGAACAGTAAATACTCATTTTAATACATTATTTTCAGACAGAGATACATTGATATG
The DNA here is from genome assembly GCA_038087645.1 of Saccharum hybrid cultivar R570. Classification (NCBI taxonomy): domain Eukaryota; kingdom Viridiplantae; phylum Streptophyta; class Magnoliopsida; order Poales; family Poaceae; genus Saccharum; species Saccharum hybrid cultivar. Next base: position 884,360 of record JAQSUU010000056.1, on the reverse strand, counting down.
CCATAGAATTCAACAAAAAAACTATATACTTCAGATTTTTGAATCATTTGGTTATGTTGATTGGGTCAGTTCCATTTTGTTGATGTTTCCAGACTTCCATCCGGTTATTCAGTGGAACCCCTCACGTGTTAGAGTGTCCTTGTACCATTTATCTCATCATCATCAGATATAAGATGCATAAAATCTGAGGCTCCAGTTGGATTTCGGAAAAAGTTTTCTAATCCCCGAGGAAACCACTTCCTAGGAATTCCTCCTTTATTGACAGGGCTTCAGCAATTTGAAATGTCCAACATTCACAACTGCAGCTACTTTGTAGCTTGCGAGCAGACACTAGTATTCTCAGATAACTAAAATTGACAAAAGGAATCAAAATCAATTCAGTCGAATGAAACAATAGGCAGAGCCAAACTAGATCATGTTTTAAAAGTTCAGTATTTAATCATATTTATTCATAAATATTAATACCATTTGATTGTTAAGCTCAGACATTAAACTATACTGTAAATTCACGCGCTAAAATGCTCATGTTACCTTAAAATAGAATGATAGTCCAGTCAGAAAGCAGCCAAGAAATGTTCCAGATGAAGAGACCTGAAAAACCAAAGACACATAGAACATTGCTTTTCTTTTCTGTACATCAACTCAGATTTAGAGTGTTCATACCAAAAGAAGGGCTCTTCTTCCACTCCTATCCATCAGAAGGGCCCCAAAGAATGTGATTGGAATCTGGAAAAAAAACAATTATAGAAAAATCCTATGACCAGTAGCTTTTATTGAAAAAAATGGCTAAACCTGAACCTGAATAATGCCAATCAAGGTGGTCCCAAGTTTTCCAGAAAACCCTGAAGTTTTTAGAAAGAGCTGTAGATACCTCGTTTTTTAAGAGGACAAAAATTATCTAGCTTGGATACCTGCAGAGGAAAATATATAGCTTGTATAGAAACCTAAGGCATTTATTCCTCCCAGTTGCTGAAAAATCATCAGGCCAACACCCACCTGAATATCAAAGTTACAGAATTAGTTCTGAACTTCTTTCGTACTTCTTCTGAAAACAATAACTGGCGGACTGGCACCATTAATTTCTGGATTTTTGTTATCTTACAAGAAAACAGTAAGGTATAAGAAAATAAATTAAGTGGATAAAATTCTTACCGTGACTGCATACATATTTTTGCTCTGAAATAAATCTTGAATCCTGGCCTTAGGCAATCGACGAATTGATTCTATATAATCCTGGATAGAATGTTTAGTTTGAATATCTTATGATCTCCATTGTTTGATAAATGGAAGTTATGTTCGGAATAAATTACTTTGATCTCAGTAGCCTCTTCAGAAATGTCAGAGTCTTCCCCCCTAAACTCCTGTAATGAAGCATGGAATTCTCTCTCTTTCCCTATGTTGGCCTGTCATATTATCAAACTGAGTTTTAGAAGGAAGTGTAAAATTAGAAGTTATAATTTTAGTCAACGTTTTCTGTGCACAAAAGAGGTTATATTTCATATTTTCATCACTATTATCTTGATATAGATAACCATGTGTGGAAATGAGAAATAAGTCATGAATGTAACATAATGTTGTTGTTGTAAGGTAAAATCAAGGAGTGCAGAATGTGTAATTCATATATCCTATGAAACAAAACGGTTTAGAATAATCATCCGTCACAACAATATATGAAATTATTTTCCTATAACAACAAATCAAATGGAAAAAATATTTCCTCTAACAATATATGAAAAATGATGAGCAACAGAAAATGGTGTTATTTTCCTCTAATAATATATGAAATTATTAAAAAAATACTTCACAACACAACCATGTTACACGCAGAGTCAGTTACCATCTCACCAGCCATCTTGGAGACTCTGGAATGAAGAAAAGCCCCACAAGTAGGACAGCACAAGGTACTAATCCTGCATCAAATGCAAAATTAGTTTCTCTTGATGCTCGATTTATCAACATACATGTAAATATATTAGTGATTACCTACTAGAACCAAAGAGCGCCATGAAACAAATGCTCCAATAATGTAAGCAGCTGAACACCCTGAACAGATGAATAACTGCATATTCAAAAAAGCCCATATTAATTATTAAGATTCACTACACAAAAATAATAAGAGGCACTTCAGCTCCAATTTCTCTGACCTGGTTTGAGGTTGCAAGGCCTCCTCGGATACCCTTTGGTGCTATTTCAGATATAAACACAGGCACCTGTGTTATTATAACCCCAGGAGTTGTTAGTGCATAGAGTGTGGTGTTGATAAATAAAACTTTTTTAAGAATGTTTGAGGCTGGGACATGTTTCCATTGCTTAAACAAAAGGTTTAGAAACATAAGAATGAAGATTTTAGGTACATATTGAGAACTATAGATGTTCACCACATAGGAAAGAACTCCAGTACAATATCCCAGCAAAACTCTTCCAGCATAGAGCACCATAGCATCCTTCATGTCATTAGAGGAAGGCCAGTATTACAGCTACAAAATGGCAGTCGGCAGATGAAGCAAGAAAATAGCTGACGGAGGAGCATACCTTGGCAAAATATACAGTAAGCCAGCCAAAAATGCCTACAACTGCTGCAAATCGCATGGTCTGTGAAAAATGCAAATGGAAGAAATGTCGTGAAGATGAATAAGGGTAACCATTTTACTTATCAATTGCTGCAGTTGAATTACTTAACCATTTTGCGTCCAAGAATGTCTGCCAGGCGGCCACTAGTCACAGCACCAATCATTGCTCCAATTGTCAAGACAGATCCAAAGACACCATACTACAAGGACATGAATCAAAAAGATTTCTTGTCGAAACCAACAGGGGCCTTCTGTACAACATTACATTTTGTAAACTAAGAATTGAATGTGGAGAGAGAAAAAGCAAGATCGAAGGGTGAAATCAGTAGCCTGGGTACATTTTAGATCATGGTATCTAGTTATCTACTTGACCAAACTTTCGCGAAACAGGCACAGTTAATTCATATTCTGCTTTGATCAAATAAAATGCTTTTTTGCTGCTCTGCATCTAGCCTGCTACCACCTACCATTAGTTGACACAAAAGTTAATTTGATCCGCAGCAAAAAGAGATAAGATAATTAGTACCCATGCACTAGAAGAATAATTTGTATATGTATATACTCCAATGTCAAGTGCCAACCAACCTCGGAGTTGGACAATCCAATGTCGCTCACAATTCCAGCTTGAGCCGGCGCAGAATACCCCACCTGCATACCAGTGCTCTATATTTGAATCGAATCAAGAGCATGCTTCCTGGATTTTCTTTACGCCGAAGGATTTTTTTCTGGATTTTTATAAAGAAAATGAAGTATATGCTTATAAAAACATAGTCCTCACACAGGTGCCGAACTCGAAGGAGCCGCACACGGCCACCGCGGTGGCGAGGAAGACCATCCACAGCGACCCTTGCCCCTTGCTGCCCCTGTACGGCGCCTTCCCAGCCGCCGCCCCTGCCCCCGACGCCGCAATGGCTCCGCACGCGCCATTGGCTCCCGGAGGCACTGCTGCCGGCAGGTACCGCGCGACCAGCAGCTGCAGCTGCTGCGCGCCGTGGCCGTCGTGCCGTGTGGCAGTCGGCCGCTGCCAACGCCTGCGGTGGCGGAAAGAAACGGAAGGGGCGGCGTTGCAGTGGAGCAGCAGCGGCGATGCTGCGCCGGATGAAGGGAGCGTTGCAGCCATACCTGGCGGAACAGAGAGGGTGCGAGGAGTAGCTCCACCTCGTTGTCAGGTGTCCTCTCTTAGCTCGAATTTAGGTGCCTATTTTTCTTTTTCAACGAAAAGCCACCTAATTCATGCTAGCTGGGTGCAAATTCGTAATCATGTAATATCGGGTTGACTGGGCTGGGCCATTCACACTAATGGTGGTTGGGCAACACCCAGCACCATGGTAGCTTGGTGCAAATTTACAATCAACCAGACTATTCTGAAAGTAATATCGGGCTGGCTGAGCTAGGTGCTCCGGCTATTCACATGAATGGTGGTTGGACGGCACCCAGCACCAAATACGGGGATGCAACCCTTCCAACTCCCCTCGTCTCCCCTTGCTATAGTTCAGAAGGGCACACAGGGATTCCCTCTCGGCGTCGATCTCGCCTGCTCCTCGTGTCCGGCGACCGTTCCGGTGACGGAGGTGGAGAGGAGCCGCGGGATCGATGGCTGGTGTACATACCCTTAGCCTTGTTATCTAGTTTAGGGTTAGGGTTCTTCATTTCGTTGACAGGCGACGCGAAGATTAGTAGGTCCAGGTGGTGCTCGCAGGGTGAAGGCAGCACTGCGTCCATGGAATAAGCTTCTCCAGCTCCTTCCCCGCCTCGCTGATGCTTGCTCCGGTACCAGCGAAGAGCTGCAGAGGTATGAGCTTGCCGGATTTGGGGACCTGGCTGCTCCAGATCTCGTTGGGTTCTCTTCTTTCCCTCATCTCCGTCGGCATTTGCACTGATGCTGGCTTCTTCGGCTAGAGCCTTGTGAGGTATGTCTACCAACATGCCAAGAAATCGGGTTGCTTTTGTTTCCCACCTGTTCTAGTGGTTTAGTTCCCTTTCGGGTTGTGTCGTTGTCCGGTAAACCGGGGTTGCTAGCGGTTCTTGAGGCGCCGATTCCTTGTCTCCCGGCGATGCGATGGCCGGTGGCCATCTTGTTCAGCCTTCAGCGACTATAGAGCATGTCAATGTGTTTAGTGTGCTGCTCTTGGTGGCAACGAAAATTTGTGATGTTTCTTCATCAGGTTGGAGGTCGGCTTCAAGTTGCAAGTGTTGTGTGTCTTCTCTCCATCTTTTGGTGTGACGGGAGCGTGTCGTGTGGTTGCTCCAACCGCCGGTGGCAAAAACGACTGGCAGGATATTGCAAGGACTAAGTTGTAGTTTTTCTTTTCTTTTAAGGGTGTCTTTATAAGAGCTAGAATGTAAACATTAAGATTTATATGGGAAATATAAACCCGGTTTCTAAAAAAAAACTAAGCTAAATCTCGTTTTTTTTAAACAGAGAGGGTGTGTGTGATGGCGCCGCATGTTAAACATAATCCAGATGCTGCAGTGAACAATATAATGCCTATCCCTGAAAAAAAAATGCTCAGGCCCATTAGTGTTATAGGTCAGCTAGTGTGGTCCACGTGTTCTGTTTTGATGGAATTAGTTTCATCTTAACTAGGTGAATACTCCGCGCATTGCTACGGAAGTTTATAAAGTAGTATCATAGTTTCTCTAAGAAAAAAAATTGGGTAGAATAGATGAAACATATATATATAGCTTGCAGAATAGCAATAATATTATATAGTTGAAAGTACCCTTGCGTTTATTGCGGTATGACTAAAACAAATCACGGAGGGGCTAAAGGTCATCACATGCAATGGATATATATGTGTAGATCATCAGAGCCATGGGGAGTAGGCGTCGGGGACGTTCCGTCAAGATGTCTTGGCAGGACGACAATGGGTGCAAGATATCACGGGCGCCCGCACTGCCCCCGTGATGTATGAGTACCACAAACTCTGGGGACTGTTGGAGAATATACAGCTGACACCGTCAACGCCTGACCGTTTTGTCTGGCGATGGACGGCGGATGGACAGTATACGGTCCGCTCGGCATACAGGGCCTTCTTCATCGGCTGGACGACCATGGCCAGCGCCAAGGAGCTTTGGCATGCTGTTGTACCTCCAAAGGTAAATTTTTGAGTAAATTATACTGTGGGTATCTAAATTATTTGGTGTTTCACAGATGGGTATTCCAACTAAAAAACGTAACTTCTGGGTACTGAAACTATACTTACGCAACTTCTGGGTACTTCAACTAAAAACGTAACGTCTAGGTATTGGAACTATACTTGGGTAACTTCTAGGTACTGGCGCTTGAGCAGCACCGCGCCCACGTCGACGGTGGCGGCGCTCGCTCGCTGTGGGACAGGCGGAGCAGAGCTCCCGCTCGCACGCACCGCGCATGCCGCCGTAGGCGAGCTGCTGTGGGAAACCACGCCTTGCCTATGGCCACGCAGCGCCCGCGCTAGGGCCCCACCAGTGGCTGCCCTCGCCGACATGGACTGCTACATGCTCTGGGTGTGGAGTCCAGCGGCACTGACGGCCACGCTCGGCACCAACCACGACGCGAGGACTAGCGACGAAAATGGACGGAAACGAACATAAAAACCTTATTTCTACTTCCGTTTCTATATTTTTTTCATCCGTTTTCAACGCTAGTGAGGACCCAGCAGCTCCCTCTCTCTGCTCAAGCACTAGTACTCAGAAGTTACGTAAGTATAGTTCCAGTACCTGGACGTTACGTTTTTAGTTGGAGTATCTAGAAGTTACATAAGTATAGTTCCAGTACCTAAAAGTTATATTTTTTAGTTGGAGTACCTATCTGTGAAACGCCAAATAGTTTAGATACTAACAGTGTAATTTACTCTAAAATTTTTCTTTTGGCTAGCTATGCATGGCCGATTATGGACGGTCGAGCGACGGAGGCGGCACGGCCTACAAGCGAGCGCCTCCTGCGCCCTGTGTGATCAGCTCGACGAAACGACCGACCACTTGCTGTGCTCGTGCGTCTACGCTCGCGAGGTTTGATCAAGACTTCTTGGTGCCATGGCGTCCATTGCGGCTGCCCCGACCCAAGACTCGGCCTTGGCAGATTGGTGACTGTCCACTCGAGGCACCATTCCTGATGCACTAAGGAGGAGTTTCGATTCCCTGGTGCTGCTGGTCGCTTGGAGTCTGCGGAGAGAACGTAACCGACGCACGTTTGATCGGAAGTTAATGACGCCGGCTGAGTTGACTGCGACCATCCTGGAGGAGGCAGACTCCTGGATTGGGTCCGGGTTCGGCAGCATTGCCCTCCTCACGGGTCTCGTCGCCTGATGTCGTTTCGCCCGTCAACGTAGCACAAACTTTTTTTCTTCAATTACAACCCATTGTGACCACCACTAGCCGGTGATTTGTGTCGTGTGTCATTCCAAGTTGCGTATGGCCTCTCGCCATAACGTTTCTTGGAGCGTGTAAAAACTTCCAGTTTCCACTTAATGAAGTACGTGCTAATGCTAAGGCACGCTTTCGGAAAAAAATGTGTAGATCATCAAAGGAATGAGCTTCTTACCATGCCCAAGCTTGAATAATAAGAAAGTTTACAACATGTGTATTTGAATAATCATCCAGATAGTTTACAACATGTGTATTTGAATAATCATCCAGATAGTTTACAACATGAATAATCATCCAGATAGTTTACAACATGTGTATTTGAATAATCATCCAGACCACAATTCTTTCTCTCCCTAGCTTCGCATACTACTCGATCAATAACGGACTACATATGAAACTTTTTGTCAGGAGAACCTGCATTCAGAACCCAAGAAGAAAATTCTTAATACCTCTTGCCGCGACCGTCCGCACCGGGTCCTTTACCCCGTCCGGTACAGATCCATGTCAGCTTATACGGGAGAAAAACTGCTGCAGCGGATACTGAAAACACTACGCTAGAGTACCAGGTTAGGTGTCAGAACACCAGATATAGCGTGCTTGCGGATGCTCCGCTATGAGCCGGTGGCCTACCACGCACGAGCCAGGAGCAGACACGTAGAGAGAGGGCATGCAGAAGAGAATATAGAGCGGGCCCCATTATTTCATCTAACAAAAAATGTTATAGCTCACAAACTAAAAGATCAAATTAAATTTCGATTACAAATCCTTCAAAACTAAATCCCACATGGATATATTTAGATAAAGTGACAAGTGGATCCCACAGTGGATAGAGTGGATAGAGGATGATATAGAGGATGGATGAGTGCGAAAGAATTAAGTATAGAAGAGAGAATCTCGCTGACTAGGACGTATAGAGGATGAATATAGAGGTCATGGCATCCTTCCAAGCAATTGCAAAGCAGCATATTGGGCAGGTTCTGAACGTAGATTTCCGGTCGGTGACACAATGAAGCAAGTGCTGTTGGAGACGGTGATTTCCTGGGCGGTGAGCCGGTGACACAACGAAGAAAGTGCTAACGACGTCCTACTAAGCTCTCTACCCTGCGACGACGTCCACTCAAGAAAGCATACGTCGTTCCATTTTATATTGATGTAGAAGGGAGCGTCAGGACGGTCTATTGGTTGCGTCAGTTTTATATTTGTGAATGAGGCGTGGTGGATGCCGAAGTTTTAGAAGCCCAATGGATGTCAGGTTCATGTGAAATTAAGTGCCTTTGTTTGGGTGGTGTCGTGGAATTAATTGCAATTGAACGGATAAACAGAGGAACGAATGGAGAAGTGATGATGCCTGTTGGGCTGCTGCTGCCGAACAGAGGAGGCCGATGGAGCGGATGTGATGCCTATTGCCTGTTGGGCTCCTACTGCCGAACAGAGGAGGCTGGTGGCTGGTTGCCTGGGCCAGGAGGGAACGATGACGTGGAGAGCTGTGGATTGAGAAAAATAGGTTAGTGGAGTTTTGCTTTATAAGAGTTTAAGATTATTTAAATAGGTTTGAGCCAGCTCATTTTTTGGCTCTCTAAATATAGTACCTCTATATTAACCTTTTACATGAAATAAGAATAAAAGTATAGAAAATATACTATGCATATCATTTCATGTGGTACTGGGCCATAAATATATTTCAGAAAACCGATGGCTGTGAAACATCTGCCACTCATTGTCTCCTTCCATCACGGATTGCTCGGAAAACTGATGGCCGTAGTGCTTTATGTGTAATTTGCAGAGTAGTTGATTGGCAATCTTGGGGTTACCATTCAGTAGGCTTAGCCTTGGAAACTTTGTATTGTTTGTTTCTCTACCCCTCTTAATGAAATACTCCCTCCGTCCCAGAAAAAGTATCATTTTAGGTTTTTCAGACATCGTGTTCGACCGTTCGTCTTATTCAAAAATTTTTAATAAATATTATTTATTTTGTTATGACTTATTTTATCATTAGAGATACTTCAATAATGATTTATTTATTTTATAATTTGCACAAAATTTTTGAATAAGACGAACGGTCAAACATGATGTCTGAAAAACCTAAAACGACACTTTTTCTGGGACGGAGGGAGTATGTGCTAAGGCATGGTCGCGAAAAAAAAACTGATGGCCGTGGCTCCTCCTTCCATCACGACAATCTACCGCTCCTCCTTCCATCATGGAGTGAATAAAACTCAAAACTACAAATGTTGCTTTATGGACAATTTCGAATTTTAACAGGACAATTATATGAAGTTGCCACCTTTCAAAAAATGATATGAAGTTGCCATGGTAACTACTCCCTCTGGTCTATTTTATCTGGCGCACACGCATATCAAAATTTAAACTTTAAAAACTTTGACCAATAATTAGACCAATAATTTTTAACTATTATAATACAAACTTTATATGATTAGATTTGTAAGGAATTATACTATATAATGATTATAAGTTTATAAACATAAATAATATAATATAAAGCAAATGGATGGTCAAAGTGTAATCTAGAGGATCGTGTCATTCTAACTTGCGCCAAATAAAATAGACCGGAGGGAGTAACTATAAAACCAAAATTATATATGCTGATCATGGTCATACAAAAAGTATTATTTGTTGTTCAATAAAATTTTGCCGTGGGCCAACTTTGATTTTCAACAGGACGACGATATGTGTTGCCGTGGTATATAAAGCCACAGTCGTATCTGATCATGAATATAAAAATGCATTGCTGATTGATCTAGAGGGAGGTTCAGTTGTTGCTCAAGCTCAAACAATCTGGAGGGACATGGTACATAATAATACTACATAATCTCAATCAGCATTCCTTAACCTACATAGGGGTACACTACATATTACACGGAGGTGGGCAGGAGAGAAGGGGAGGGGAAGCGGGAGGAGGTGGAACACATGGTGAAGGTGGGAAAGGTAAACGTGTATATCATTTTCCATCTTGGAATTATTCTGTTGTGTCCTGTAAATTCCCATTTTCCATCTTGGAGTTCTTCTGTAGTGTGCAGTAAATTCATTATTATCTTCTAGTGTTTAGAGAGTCTTGGATCTCCTCTAGTGTCCTTCCTTTGGTTTCAGGCACTAGCTTCGCCACGAAGAGTACAGTGACCAAGCTGGCTGCAGAGAACATGAAGAAGGTACCTATACACAATAAGCAATGGAACAAACGTAAGCTGATAGGGTACATTACAATTTCATTCCTTTTCTGTTAAAACTGAAAGTTTACTTGATTAGGCAGATTTCATAAGACACTGTTTTTTACCAAAGAGGAAAAAGAAGTCTAAAATTGCAGGTGAACATACTCTAGGTGCATTACCTGCAGAGCTCCAGTCCATAAGAAAGCTAAATGAGTAAGAAATCGCAAAGGAACCCAACCAACTAACAAGGGTCACCAAGCTTCCACCAATTGCTTTCATGTTAATTGAGAATATCTGCAGGCAGTCAATTTAAGCAATGGTAAAATCTCCAGCAAACTTTAATGTTTGTCCATCTGTCATAAATGCATCCAGAACAAATACAATCCGGTTTCCATTTTACCTCAGACATGACAACCCAAGGGACAGGACCCATTCCAATTGAGTATGCCCCGATGTAAACCTATTTCACGAAATAGCATCATAAGACAATTTCAGACTAAAGAAATAAAATGCATAACTTGTGTCTACGGGAATATAGATCTTGAGAATTTGCCATGGTACTAGGTATAATGATTTTTCAAGAGGCTCAACATATAGCTTATAGTCCTTGGAAGTTTAAGACTGTAACTGAAAGAAAGCAAAAGCACAGGGACATTGTATCTCTTACCAGTATGCCAGAAAGAGCCAATGTGGGAACCCATTCTGGGAAAAGTCCTTGTGCCTAACAGATGATGAAGCATTCACCATTATATATAGAAACATAGATAAATGTCCTATATGCCATGTCAATCCTATTTGGAATAAGCTGAAATTTTTACCAGCTGGTGCCAAGTGATTGCCATCATGCTAATTTATGATGCTATCACATATTTATGATGCTATATATTATTATGTCAGTTTCAAGAGTAATTTTCCATACCAGGTTAGAAAAATTATAGTTACCTTTAGATAGAATGATACTCCAGTGAGGAAGCAGCCCAAAAATGTTCCAGATGCAGAGACCTATAGGATAAAAGGATCTCACAAAACATTCTACCTAGCAATCTTTCTTTGTGTACATCAGCTCAGCTTTGTAGTGTTTATACCATCAGGAGAACCCTTCTTCCACTCCTATCCATGAGGATGGCCCCAAACAATGTAATCGGAATCTGAAATGATCATGGTTATAAACAAAAGTGTTCTAATTAGTAACTTTTACCAACTGAAAGCAGCTTATCTCAAACCTGAATAATGCCAATCAAGATGGTTCCAAGTTTTCCAGAAAACCCTGAAGTTATGATAAAAGCAACATATTCATAAAGGACTGTTACAAAAGGACAACACAATATTAGAGACATTTGCATACCGGCAGAACTGAAGATATAGCTTGCATAGAATCCAACACCATTTATCCCTCCGAGTTGCTGAAAAACCATCAAGCCAACACCCACCTGTGCATATAAGATCAGCAGTTATATGCCTGGCAAATATTTCTGAAAAGTTCCATATGGTCAAATTTCAAATTCAATGAACAAAAGAGATGCATATTCTAAAGGTATGTAGTTAAATAAATGATTCCTTACAATGACTGCATATATATTTTTGCTTAGAAATAAGTCTTGAAGCCTGGCCTTTGGAAAGCTACGGAGTGATTCAATGTACTCCTGAAAAAATGAGCAGTCTAAGCATAGTACATTATAAGTTCCAGTATATATAGCCTGTTAAGATAGAAACCAACTTTAATCTCAATTGCCTCTTCTGATACATCAGCATCCTCTCCACGCAGCTTTTGCAATGAGGTGTGGAATTCCTTTTCCCTTCCGACATTGGCCTGCAGTTTAAATGTATTGTAAAGCTCACAGCAAAAGATTCATCACAACATAGATGAACCAATATTTTTTAGTTTAGTTGACAAGAATCATTGGGTGATCGATGAATTTACTTTGTACGTCCTACTAAAACTAACATTGTTTGAAGCAGTGAAAAAGCTGGGTTCTTTTTCCACCGCAAACACATTCAAAAAGTCACATTTCATAGAACATCCAGCTATGGCAGAAGTGCCTTACCAGCCATCTGGGCGACTCTGGAATGAAGAAAAGCCCGGCTAGCAGGAGGACACAAGGCAATAACCCTGGACCGAAACTTCCACTCATTTCCATCCAGCATGAATTCAAAAAATAATCATGTACCTAATGTTGATGTGAACGCACAACATACCAACAAGCACCAAATTGCGCCATGCAACCAGGGCTCCTATGATGTATGTAGCTGAGCTTCCAGAACAGATCAATAGCTGCACATGCAGTCAGTGGACCATATTAGCAGTTAAAACTATCATGTGGGTCAAGGCGTTACAGGACTCTTGAACTCTAGTTTCCAAACCTGGTTTGATGTTGCGAGCCCCCCACGGAGATTCTTTGGTGCTATTTCAGCTATGAATACAGGAACCTGCGGATCCAACACATGGTCGGAACACTAAACATGTTAGTTTTCAGGTTTAAATCATGAATGCTGGAAATAATTTACACACACACACACACACACATAAAAGTAAAAGATGTTGTACATATGAATTAGGACTTTGACATGTTTACCACATAAGATAGAACTCCAGTACTGAAACCCAGTAAGATTCTCCCAAAGTAGAGCATGATAGCGCTCTGTACATTCATGATAAAGCATGGTTATCATAACAGGCAGTGAGCTGGAATGGATAATTAATGACTCAGAACGTAAGAACGAGAATTGTCAACAATGAACAAACCTTGGCCAGATGTATAGAAAGCCAACCAAAGATGCAAATAATCGCTGATATCCGCATGGTCTATCACAAATCAAAACAGAGGATATAGTGAGACGATGATCTTTAGTAAATAAAAATAAGAAAATTGATTTTTTTCAAAAAAAAAAAGAAAATTGGCCTGAATTGACAGTGTAGTAATTTTACCATTTTTCGTCCAAGAAAATCAGCCAAGCGCCCACTAGTAACAGCACCAACCATTGCTCCGATTGTCAATATAGATCCAAAAATGGCAAACTGCAGGTTAAAATGCATAGTGAGACAATCTAAACTTGGCCGTCAATAAATATTTTTCATACACTGAGATTGAACATTTCAGGACGATAGAAGTAGATCCAACAGTAGTTCTAATAGTATTATTTTAATCATATGGTTTACACTATATCATGACAAATTTTAGTGACAAGGCGTTTTGAAGCAAAGAAACTTTGAGTGCACTAAAAGGACACTTTATTTTCCGAAAACGATGGTGGGGTGTCACGAACCTCGGAGATAGATAGCCCGACTTCATCTACTATCCCTGACTGCGTGGGTGCAGAATAGCCGACCTGCAAACAAACATGGCCGAGGAAATGAACCATGTTAGACATATAAAAAAACAAGCGCATTATCAGCACGTTCCACTGAAACGCAGATGCAGTATTATATACTATGTACATACATGTGCCAAGGACATGATAGGAAAATGAAATCTTGTCCTCTAGCTATTAAAAATTAGCGCTAGAGGGTTCTTTTGCTAATAAGAAGACACGTCCAAATCTGACGAACGGTTCATATTCACAGTGATTGGGGTCTTGGGCGCAGCTTTGATATGTTTCTCTTTTTTTTCCCTTCTTTTTGAGACATACGCGTGCATTATAAGATTTACAGTAGTAAAACAAATTAAATGGTGACAACTAGCAAAAGGAAGGTTTAGTAATAACTAAGAAAAGACCGTAATTAGCTGTATGTCATCATCAGTAATAATCACGTCCAGCATGTATAGTTAATATTCCGCAGATTCACATGGAACGCAAATGTGCATCAGAAATTCAGAACATGGAACGCAAATGTGCATGGCGTTCCTTTTCCGCGAAAGGTCAAAGGAGTAGAAGAGATATGGAAGGAAGCAATAAGGATAGGAGGTGGCGGTGGCGGCGGGTTCTTACGCAGGTGCCGAACTCGAAGGAGCCGCAGACGGCGACGGCGGTGGAGAGAAGGACCATCCGCAGCGAGCCTGCTGCGTCCGGCCGCCCCTCGCTCCCGCAGTCGGACGCCGCCTCCTCCGGGCTGCCCTGGATCTTAGACTCCTGGTGGTCCTCCTCCTTGCTGCCGTGGCAGTGGCGGAGGAGAAGCGGCTCCGTCGTCGTGGCGGCCCCGACCACCCCGGCCTCCACATCGTCCGCGGCCCGCACCATACCCATTGTGTTCTTGTTCTTGTTCCTACCAACGTGAGATGAGATGAGGCTGCCTGCCTCTGGCCAAGATGGAGATGGAGATGGGTGGATCGGGAGTTGGGGACACTCCGGGGCAGACGCAGTGGTGCCCGCTCCGGCGGTCCGGCCTGGTCTGCTGATGAGTGGCCTGCGACACAGCGCGATGCGGTATTTATACAGCACAGGCGTCCTGCGCGGGGGGCCCGGTGTGGGACAGAGGAGAAAATATCCGGCCCTTTTCGGTCATCAGAAGGGGCGTTTTGTCTCGTCTGATCACGCGATAAGTTTAACAATTTGGAAGAAATCAAGGTTAGGAACGCCAAGGATCCTCCTGGCTTAATATGCATGGTTGGTTGGTGACAGCTAGCCCGAATGCCGACGCAACCAGATGATTAAAGGCAGGTCGTTTAATTTTGTGAACTCACGGTGATTATCCCATCTCATCTGCACGACCAGATGTATACATACCTACTGTATCGAATATAATCTGCCAGCTACCGCGTTCCCCCAGCTACGAAAATGCACGTATTTTCCCAGATTCAAGCTTTTACTTTCAATCTCAATTCATCTGACCAAACCACAGTCGGGTGCTAGCTGCTGCTAGTTAGATTACCATCCAGTACCTGCTGGAACGAAAAAGAGACAGAGGTTGGAGAACAGTGCAACCTGACCTGGCGCCACTAGTTAGATTATCATCCAGTACTGTAGCTTTTATTCATTGCCTGAAAAAAATATGAAAAATACAGACGCCCGAAGAATAGCTACTTGATATCGATCTCTGTCACCGGAAGCATCGTCTCTATCAGTGTCACCCTCGATCAGTCAGAGGAGCTCTGATCCGTGTTTATTTGCTCTCAAGTTAGTTATCAGTGAGCTGCATGGAGAGAGAAAATGCGAAATTTATCTCTCCGGAGCCGTGACCGTGGCGAGTGATATGTGTGGCCTTGTGACAGAACAGCCCCTCACAGGCTCACACCGATAGATGACAGATACGAAACATGATCCATGTTCCTGCTCAAATTGGCCGCCAATAAACACTGCAGCGACCCAAGTCCTCCTCAAGCTAAGAGAGAGCCTGCACGGCCACCGAGTATAATGGTCCATGTTCCTGCTCAAAGAATGCATGTTACCTGCCACGGCAGACCGACGTGGGATCTATTCTTTTATATGTCCCCAATTATTAGGATCGACCGAATTCACCATCCAACTCTTCCACAGTACCACGCCGCTGTGACCACGAGCTGCTATTCCAGCTCAGCTGCCGACATCCCATTCTCACGCATTCAGGGATGACAACAGAAGAAGAAAGGAAAGGTGGAGGTGGTGCGGAGGTTGGAGAAGGATGCAGAAATGGGTGCGTTGCGCCGCGCGCTGCCATTGCCAAGATGAAGACGCTGGAGAGGGAGAGATTCTGGCTCATTGCACACAGTGTGTGTGTGTGGCACTTTGTTATAACCGCATTGTTGTTCTGCATATGGTTGCAGTAGTCGGGCTATCAGTGCGTGTTGTCGTCTCGTTCTGCAATATAATTGTGTTGCATCAGTGTCTGCTTGCAGTAGTGAACAATGTGTAGCAATAGTTGTTTCTACAAGTGACTTGCTTAGTGTAGCACCTTGCCACCTGGTGGTTGTGGTGAACTAAAGTTCATCTGTGTTAGTATGTTCTACTGAACATCATGTTTAACTTTGTCGCATGCACTGGAACAAGTTCAATAACATGTATACAAACGATGTGATACTGTACTGCGTTTTAACCATTTTTCCAATGTGACATCCGGTGTTTTGTTTGTGATAATGAACAATGTATAAGCTGCGTACCACTTGGCTGGGCGTCAGCCTGGAACAGATCCTGACGTGATGGGCTGGCCCCTCTGGCCACCCATAACACTTGTCAGTTAATGGTAAATACGAAGTCAAATCTTCTTCATGATGAAATGTTTTGAGTATCAGGAACTGAGATCACCCTATTAAAGTGGAAACCAGTAGAAACTGGCGAGGCAAGTGTCCCTTGCACGAGTTCTGAGTTCTGACAATATGAAATGTCTCTCAAAGTATTACTCATACATCATATATCATATATTGCAGTAAATGAAACTCTGAGCCTTGAGCATTATTCTCGTTCTGAATGATAGTACAAGTTGACAACTATTTTGATTCTTCACGAAAATTCTACACCGACCTACAGGAGCTACATCACTTTGACAAGCTCTACAACAAGTGCAAACTGCTAGAGCAAAGAGTTGATTACAAACCAGCAATGACATTAAAATTTTCTGATCTCACTTTCAAAAGAAAAAAAAAGTTCTGATCTCCAGAATCTTCTGCCGAAGGCATTTGAGTGCTCCAAGACAGCACCAGAAAAACAACAACGTCGTCTTGGGAGGGTCAAGGAAACATTATATCATTCAAAACTCAAGAGGCAATTGATTGCTACAGGTGTTTCTACTGGTTGCTAACCAAAATGTTATCCAGTTGGTGGGAGTAAGATACATTGCCTGTGCATAGCTTATCAACAAGTATGGTACAAGCAAATCTGCCTAGTTCAAATCCAACCTTGAACATTATATTTAGGACCAGCAACGCATCGTCCAATCGCCCAGAGGTGCTCAATGATTCTACCAAACAATCAAATGTCTGTTTTCGAGGTTTTATGTTGTCCTTCAACATACCTGCCAACCATGCCATGCCCTCATCAGATCGATTGATCTTACAAAAGCCATGAATGATGCGATCATTGCTCCACACCAGTGGCTCCAAGCCCTTAGCCCGCATCAAGTTGATCAGGTCTACTGCAGCATGCACCTGTCCGTTCTCACACATGGAGCCTATAAGAGGACTGAAAGTTGACACCGTTGGCTCCAAACCAGATGATAGCAACCACTCATACATCTGTATCGCCGAGTCCAACTTCCCAACCTTGCATAAGCCCCGGATCAATGTGTCATAAGTGATCACATCATGCTTAATTCCCTTAACTGACATTTCCTCAAACACCTCGAGTGCGTCATACACCCTCCCATGAACACAGAATCCTTTGATGAGAATGTTACAGCTAACAGTAGTCTGCTTGAACCCCTTCGCAAGCATTTCATCATATACCTTGCGGGCCTTCTCAAGATCACCAACTCTGCAATAGTAAGTGACAAGGGAGCAGTAAGCATACTCATTGGGCTTGATGCCCCTGTCCACCATCTCATCCCACATCTGCTGTGCATCTCCAATGAGCTGCATTTCGCATAATCCATGGATCACCGTGCAATATGTAATTCCGTCAATTTGATAGCCCCGCTGCTTGATCTCTCTGAACACACGCAGAGCCTCTCCACCCATCCTCCGCCTGAAGAGCCCGTGTATGACCCGCTGGTAGATCACCTTGTCCGGGGTGCACCCGGTGGAAATCATGAGGTGCAGCGTGTCGGAGACCTTGCCGAAGTTGCCGTCGGCTGCGAAGGCACCGATGAGGTCAGCAGCGGCCTTGGCCGACGGAGGGGACCCACGCCGGGCGGCGTCGCGGAGGAGGCCGAGGCCGTCAAGGGGGCGGCCCTCGGCGGCGTAGGCCCGGGCGAGGAGGCCGACAGTAGTGGCATTGCCGGGGAATTCTGGCGAGGAGGAGAAGGCGGAGAAGAGGCGGAAGACGAGGTCCGGGCGGCCGGCGCAGAGTGCGGAACGGGACGCGACATTGAAGGCGTGGAGGGAAAGGTGGATGCCGAGGTGGGAGGTGAGGAGCTCGGCAACGTCTGCGGCGAGGTGCGGTGGGAGGCGGAGGAGGAACTTGCCGACCCCGGGCAGCGGAGGGTAGACGTTCGCCGGGGCGGTCTCAGGGGCAGGGGCGGGGGCGGGGAGGTGTGGAGACAGAGAGCGTAGGAAGAGGAGCGATGGAGCCACGGCCGGAAGAAGGCGGGAGAGCGTGAGGCGAGCAAAGTCTGGGTGGAGGAGGACGGCGCGAGGGACCAAGGAGAGGAGGCAGGATTGGAACCGCGGGCGCGGCGTGCGGAGGGCGGCGGCCGCGGCGAGGTCAGCCGCGTTGGAGATCGTGGATGGAGTCAGAGCGCCGGCGGGATCGGATGCGGTGGCGGAGCAGAGGCGCCTGGCGAAAAGGAGCCGAGGCGGTGGCATGGCGGTTCCGGCGGCGGCGGCGGCGGCGACGGCGACACAAGAGGCGGGTCAGTCAGCAGCACAGCGGTGCGCGCACAGATTTGGTTGTGGCCTCGTGGGCCGTATGCAAAAATGGCCCATGGGGCTTTCAGGTTGGTGGGCGCTCCCATCTTAGTTAAGAGCCTTTAGCGAGGACGACTGCGTCACAAAACACCCGAGCCACAAACCCCGGAGAAACCCTAGCAAGGCCGGTGGTCCCTGTCAGGCGCGGCGCGGTGCGGCATCCCCGACGAACGATGGCCGGATATCGCAGCCGGAGTCCGAGCCGGAGCTACAGCCCGCGGCGGCGGTACAGCGGGAGCCCTCCTAGGCGCAAGCGCTACGACGACCCCCGGGACCGCTACCGCTGGGCCGGGGCCGGCGGAGGCGGGGACCGACGTGGTTACGGTCGGCCGTCGGCGCAGTCCGGTCTCCTCATCCGCAACATCTCCCTCACAGCCAGGTGAGTTATCGTTGTACCCCGTATATGTGCCTGCAGTTCTGGCTCGTATGACCTACGGTTGGCGGACGTGGCGCCATCTGGATTGGTCAATGTCTGAAGCGGGTTAATTCTGTAATTTTCTGCTTGCTGCATGCAAATACATCTTGTCGACCCAACTGTATGATCAATCCTAGTTTTAGAATGACTTTGCCCATCGGCCTCTAATGTGTTATTTGATGGTTGTTAAATGCTATGCACAAAACAAAAGCAAATATAGCAGTTTGTTTTCAACATTTGATATTTTGCAAGTGTAACTGTGTTTCAATTTTTCGCATGGTGATTGTGTGGTGGTTTGCATGCTAACAAATGTTTGATTGTAAAATGTGCTGCACCGGGCTGTTTAACAATTGATGTTTACTGGAAGATGTGTGTGTGAATAACTGATGGAACTGTTTATATGAATTTCCTAGGAAAAATATAAGTCCATCTGTCATCGCAAACGCAATGGGCTGATGGTGTGCATCCTTAGTCTTCTCAAAGCAACTTTGTATAACAATGTTATATCCTTCAATCCTTCATAGACTGGATCAATCATATTTAAGACATTGTCTAGTCTTTGACAAGCCTGTAGTCCGTTTGGGTTTCTATTAAATGTCTTGGGAGGAGAGTTTGCCAATCACTTTAGATGAAAATATATGAATCATTTGTCTAGGAAGTTGGTGGTCATGGTTATTTGTACTCAAGGAGCACTGGCTCTTTCACATCACATAATCCAATCCTCTCATGTCAGATAAGATTTTGGATGATGAACCTTTTTTTTAACCTTGCAAATGGTTCCATCCTTTTGCAACTGCCAATAAAATGTTATAGTAAGACGTAAGTTGCTGCAAAGTAATCAGTATGATATACCTACGTCCTGTACTATTGTAAATTTGTGATGCCGTCTGTCTTTTGCGCCCTTGCATGGCTTTACAATGTCGTTAACTGATTTTGTTCTGTTATTGGATTTTCATCTGCTGCAGGCCAGAAGATATTCGTGTTCCATTTGAGCAATTCGGCCCTATAAAGGATGTTTACCTACCTAGGAATTTCCACACCAGGTAACAATTGCTTTTTAAAGTTGCTTTGCCTTTCTTATGTCAAACTTGAGTTCAACAGGCTATAATATACTCCCTCCAGTCAAAAGTAAGTGGCCTTTGGGTTAGGTGCAAGTCAACAATTTCAACTTTGATTAGATATTACTTTATATGAATTGCTTTATATTTGTTGGGTTTGAATATTTAAAAATTATATGGGTAGATTTGTCTTGAAAAGTAGTTCCATGATAGTGTACTTGTTATAATTTACAAGCATTGAAATGTGTTTTGGGAATTATGTTGCTGTCCAAAGCGACACTTATTTGTGACTGCTGACCGGAGGGAGTATGTGCATAGCAGGCAAACAAAGTCTTTTCGTCAACAATGAAAAAGTATTTAGATGAATTAACT
Source organism: Saccharum hybrid cultivar R570 (assembly GCA_038087645.1). Taxonomy (NCBI): domain Eukaryota; kingdom Viridiplantae; phylum Streptophyta; class Magnoliopsida; order Poales; family Poaceae; genus Saccharum; species Saccharum hybrid cultivar. The sequence goes on along the minus strand of JAQSUU010000056.1, from coordinate 864,017 downwards.
TGCACACCAATAATTAGGAGACTGATACACTGTTGTTTGAGACTTTGAGTGGTCATCTCTGGTGTTCATTCCAAGACATTATATTTGTTTGACCCATTTGGACGTATGTGATAATGTAATAGAAATGTCAAATGGCCTGAAATTCTCTCAATAAAAAATTCTAGTTCTTTTGGCAATAAAAAAAATCCTGTTTAATATCATGGCAAGTTTTTGTTGTTTATGTTCCCTGTTTTTGATAAATAGTTCTTAAGTGTATTTACTGTTTCTCTATTAAATAGGGATTGGATTGAACAGCCAACTGTTGGAACAACAGAGCATATTTGTCGAATGACAATGACTTTTTTCCTTCTTAATCCTTGGTTGAATTTGTCAATTTTACAGGGAACTTCGTGGTTTTGGATTTGTCAAATTCCGCTACCCTGAGGATGCTGCAGTTGCCAAGCAAGAGATGAATCATCAAGTCATTGGTGGTCGAGAAATTTCAATAGTTTATGCTGAAGAGAATCGAAAAACACCACAAGAAATGCGCATGAGAACAAGAACAAGGTTCATTATTTGTTCCTTCCTTAGCTATGTGCTCTCGGCTGTCCTTAGCAACACCATAGTAAACTTATAACTTGAAGTAATGAAAAGAAATAAATCCATGCTTTCGTTGATGTAGTGGTAGGTACATGGAGGGAAGATACACAAGACGATCACTATCAAGATCTCCAAGGTCTCGTTCCCACTGTAAGTGTGAAGCGATTTATAAAAATTAAATGTTACAGTCTTTCATTTCATTGTAAAATAGTAAACACTATCACTTTCTTGGCAACAGCTTATTCACCGTCGCCTTCTCCAGTTAGGCGTGACTTCAGGTTTGAACTCAATTTCTTTCAAATCAACTAGTATCTTGAATTGTTGATTGTTCTTCAATCCTATAGATCCTTTGAATGCCTCTGCTATTTTGGCTTTTTAGGAGCAGTTGCATTTTTTCTCCAGTTTTTATGGATATACATTTTATCATGATCTAACCATTAGGATGTGCCAAAGTGGTTACATTGTTCCAAGTATTCTGTTTTAATTCGTCAGGAACAATATTTTCATAACATGGTAATTTCAGAACACATTGCTGTTATTTAAATTAGCAGTCAAAGTTGCATACTGGTGATTGTGTCAGTGTTCAAAATATTACATATGTTGGAACCAAGGGTGAATATTATAATACATTCACAGTATATTTATTACTTGTTTGTACCCCTTTTATGATTTAAATATAATAATCCCTCTATCCCTAAATAAATCAACCAGAGAGTTGTCTTGAATCAAATTTTGTAAGCTTGACCAGCTTAATAGGAAATAATATCAACATCTAAGACACCAAATAAGTAGACTATAAAAGTATATTACGTGGTATATCTAATAAATGGTACTAATTTTGTGTCATAAATATTGGTATTTTTTCTATAAAATTCAGTCAAATTTACAAAAAAAAATGACTTAGGACAGCTCTAGAAGTTGATTTATTTGGGGACAGAGGTGTACTAGGTAACTAGCTGTCAAATGGATTTGTTTGTTCCATTCCTATCATCAATATAAATGAGGATCAAGCTTCTATTCTCATCAAATAAATTGGCACTTCAGTTACTCGTTAAGTTTTGTCGAGTCCTCCAAATATATGTCATTTTTTTATTACTAAAATCTTAATCTCCTTTCTTGTCGTGTGGTTTTTTCAGTATTATATCCTTAGACGTACTTACAAAGAAGTGACATTCAAGACTGAGAATGATTGTGTTGCTTGGCCAGATTGGCAATTCATATAGCAACTGCTCCCTGCATTCCAAATTATAAGACGTTTGGCATTTTTAGATATATTGCTTTTACTATGTATCTAGACATAGTGTATATCTAAGTGCATCTAGCAGAAACTGTGTATCTAGAAATGCCAAAATGTCTTATAATTTGGAGTGGAGGGAGTAATAAATAGCTCTAATTAACAAGTCAATGACTAAAGGAGCTTTCTTATATATCTATAATTGGATGTACATGACAGCAATGTGGTTTTGTTAGATTATTTGGTAACTGTTGATATGTGTTCTTTAAATAAGGCTTTGAAATTTGCTCTGAATTGTGTTGCTTTGGTTATGTCTATTATCCAGTCAACAAAGAATATAGAGTATCTAAAAGATCAAAAGACAACCATGATGTTGAAGAATAAAGGCCAAAGTGAAAGTACCATGACTTCCAGGGTTGGAGCATGTGAAAGGCATTTCGGTTAAAGATAAAGGGGTCATGTCAGCCAGAGTTTAATGATAATCTTGGCTAAGAAACCTGAGAGTATTTTGAAGTTGAGCCAGCACCTTAATGCATTGCACAATTCCATGTTTGGATCAAAGTGGGTAGCTTTTATTGATATGGGGCAGGTAAAAAATGATATCTTGCTTTATATTTCAAGTTGTCTTTGGGATAAGAGTGGTACTTTACTGCTAGGTGCTGTCAATAAGTGTTCAGTTATACAAAATGCCATTTGTTAATGGTCTACTTTTTTCCCTATATATACTTGCCAGCTATATTGTGTTGCTCCTTGTCTTTCGCATACTCAGGAATTTAAACTCCAACATTTTGCAGGGGCAGGGGACGCCGGGATGATTATTCCCCTGAGTACTCACACTCTCCACGCCCTCGGGACAACAGGCGCTACAGGTCAGATAATCGCTCTCCAAGCCTAGATGACCACAAACCTCAGGCGACAGCAGTCAATAATGGACATGGTCCAGCAGCTGTATCCAGGTCTATATCTCAGTCCTAAAGGATTCCTTTTTTATTTGTTGTGTACATTCTATGCAATGATTCCATATTTACGAGATGATGTTTCTCAGTCCCAGATAATATGATGCCATTATGTATGCCTTGAATGGAGTTCGGAGGCTGGAGACACAGACCATCTTTTTCGTCAATCTTCTCTAAGAGATGAGTAGGTTTGTAGTAAACAGATGCTCGTAATTGTATTACAGGTGATGGTTTTGGTTTTGAAGCACGCTGTTGCTTTTGTGACGCTGCTTTAATGCTTTACCAACCGATGGTACCATTGTGGAAGTTTGCGTTTTTGTTTTTGGCTTGAATATTACCAATATATCATCTTTTTGGCAATCACATGTGACATGTTAACCCTTGTTAACGCGTAAAATTCCTACCGTTGAGTTCCAGATAATGTTATTGCGGTGTTATGAAGTCATCTTGATGACATGTTTGGTTGGGAAGAATTTGAATGGACGTATTAGCATTTAGTGTTACTTACAGTTAGAAAATTTAATTGAAAATGTGTGCTAGGTGAGATGCGCTGGCGTAACTGTTTAGTGAACGCTTGAACGTCATGTTTCCTGAACGACAGAGGTGTTATGCGTAGTACTTCACCTTTAATATTACTTTACTACTTTCTCCGTTTCAAATTAAAAAACATTCCAAGAATCTTAGAGAGTCGAAGCATCTCAAGTTTGACAAATTATAGAGAGAATTATAAAGATTTATGACATCAAATAGGTATACTATTAAAATATAATTGATGAACAATCTAATGATATTCAGTTAGAATTATAAATGTTATTATCTTATCATATAAATTTGGTCAAACTTAAAATACTTTGACTCTCCAAGATTCTTGGAATGACTTATAATTTGAGATGGAGTAGTAAACATGTTCGAATGTTGTGATTGAACTTGGTGTCCAATGTATTAATACGTCTTAGAATCATACTTCGTATCATTTTTTTAAAACTTTTTTTTTGGTAACGACTTCATATCATTGACGGGCGCATGGATGCTAACATGTACCATTGATGAAAGCATGAACGTGCATGATTTTAACTATGACAAACAGAAGAACCCTTCACTCTTAATATTATTAGATTATTATTGGTATATAGATATAGATTAACAAATATGTCCATAATTGCAACAAAAACGTATTGGCTGTTGCTCGGTCACCTGGATGAGTATATGTATATATATATACAACAATTGCTTCATCTGTTCTACTACATCTTGGAATTAGACTTTGTAACGTGGTTAGATGCGCGTTGTGCAAACTCGTATAAGCATGAACCATGAGTCCGGATTATAGAGTCATTTTACGAGATGTATACTCCCATGTTCCAAAATAAGTGCATTTCTATATTTGGTTGGAGACACCAATACTACCAGAGAAATTACATATATACACAGGCGGAGCCACCTATATGGCGAGCTAGGGCGGCCACCCTGCCTCCCCTCCAGCAAGCACCACACCTAGGATCCCGACCTCCGGTGATCTGGCCAATGACGACGTCCGCACAGCGCAGCGGCGCAGGTCCAAGCGAAGCAGAGGATGGGCGAACGACGAAAGGTTGAAGATGGGGCACCTACGCGCTGCTGGGCCATCTGGCCAAGGCCAGCAAGGCCCAATGGCCCATCTCATCGCATAACCCAAATGCCTTAGGGCAAGCAACAGATCATGACCAACAGTGGCACCGCGCTCCCATCGCGTTCGCTCGGCTCGACGGTGCCTCCGCCTCCACGCCACACGTCCGCACTGCTGGCCTGCTCTTGTCCTCCATGCTCCGCGCCACTGCACCGCGAACCTTTGCGGCTCCGCCAACTGCCCCGTCGTGCGCTCACGTCAGGAATGACCGGAAATGGCGGCCCAGCTGCTGCCCACCTGTGCCCGAGCCGCCGAGCGGCCGTCGGCCGGCCCGGAGCCAGCGATGGGTCCGCCCTACCTCATTTTTCCGGCCAGCTCTGCCACTGATATACACCCCAATCAAAAAGGTGTTAAAGCATGTGATAATTGTATCTAAAAGTGATTTGTTTCGGACAAAAGTTTTGAAGGTTAGGGGCTTGTTTGGAAGGCCGGTAATCAGCCAAAAACCTCTGTAAATTACAGGCACGTATATTTTTTCAGCCTAAGCTGAAACTTGCTGTTTGGATGACTAGTTAGGCCACCAATATTACCAAAACAGGCGTAAAAAATCACCTCCCAAGACCCGGGAAAGAAAACAACAAGTATCGGGGAGGAGTCCGCTCGCTCGACTCCTCTGTCCTGTTCATTGCCGAACCTACTGAGGACGGAGGGGAGATCCCATCTATGGTGCCCAGGAGCAAATCCATGCTGATGGTGAGACAATCCATGGTAGTGGAGACCAAATCCATGACGACAGCATCTGCAATTGCGCCGACGTGGAGGATCGGAGGAGTACATGCGGCGACCAATGCGGAAGATGTCGAACTGGAAGTCGGCACGGTGGTCGCGTTCATGGAGACAGTGGCAGGCGGATGAGCTTTGAGGGCGGTAGCGATCGGCAAGTGAGCTGCGGCGTGCCGGCACTGCTGCGGAACCTGCACTCCTGCAGTTGCTCGCGGCCTATGAGGTCGATCACGCTCACGCCACTGCGGTGGAACCTGTATTCCTGCAATTGCTTGCACCGACAGCCTATTAGTTTGTTACGGAGTTTGAATCCACGTTCTTGCGTTGATTTGTCTGTGCATGCAAGCTCGAGTTCTACTGATCTCGTGCTCACTCCAGTACGTTGACGTCGGAAGTGATCTGAATCACACACCAACCATAGTTATTAGGACCGGACCGGACATCGAACCGGTGAGGCCATTGGTTCGATGGTTTACTGGTCCAACCGTTTAGAACCGGTTGAGCCGCCGGTTCGATAGTTTTGGACCGGATGAATTGAACCGCCCATAGATACTTCGAACCGGTGTAATATAATGATATAAAAAATAATTAGCAACATATATTTGATCACATATACAAATAAGATGATAAAAACACAATCATATAACCTGCTTCCCACTAACCTACCTGCAAGTACACAACACGTGCTCCAAGATATCGGTGCTCTAGAGTTGTTTTACCAGATATGTAAAAAAATTATATGAAAACATAATATATGGAGCACTTACAAATTGGTGCAAAATGATTAAAATATTAATTCAAATATTCACCATTGCAAAACAAACTCGAATGCTAAAATGGAGTGTACCATTGCAAAGAGCTCGTTGAGATAATTAAAATAGATATATTATTTGTCTAATTTGAAGATCATTTGAAAAAGTTATGAAATTTAAAAGGTAATGCTGACGTCAGCTAACGCCAGCACTACCAAAAGTCAACCTTTAGAAAAGCAGCGGCAGCGCCACCGTGCATGCCACGTTCAATTTCCAAACACGAACTGTAGCCAGGTGGGCCCATGGTGGCAGTTGCATGCAGCCATGCACTCCAGCTACGCTGCACAGCAGAACTGAACTGCCGTAGCACGCACACTATCAGACCGGGGCGGTTCGCATGGAACCGGCCTGTTCACCGGTTCCTTAAAAAACCGGCCGATTCAACCGATTTTTACCGGTTCAATTATATAAACGGTCTTTTAAGTGAACCGGATCGGTTTATAGGCTCAGGTTTGGTCTTTTAGCGGTCCGAGCGCTGGTCCGGTCTGGTCTAAATAACTATAACACCAACGTGGCCTTGGACGTCCGGGCCGCTATGGACTGAAGAACGCAGTGAGGATATCACGCTTACGCGGTGAAAAACGGAGAGGTTTACAAGCAAACCACCAAAGGATAACCAACGTGCTTACGTGACGAAGAACTGACTAGTTTTCAGGCAAACTAGCAAAGAAACCGTCGAAACTCTCGCCCGAGAGGGACCCCGTCAGGGCAAGGACGTCGCTGGATTGCCCTAGGTCAGCCGGCAAGCCTAGGACGGTATCCTTGGTCGTGGATCAAGGGATGAACAGCATGGAGGTTGAAGAAGAGGTAGAAGAGTTGGAATAAAGGTAGTAGATTGATTTGTTTATCGATTGAATAGATGAGAACTCAATCAGCCATAATCCTCTTGTATATATAGATGGGGCGGTCTTATACTAGTAGGAAACATTTCCAAGACTTAATCTATAAGTTTCCCACAAGTTTAGAAGAGTTGGGATCGAGTTTGGACTCTCCCTGATTCGGATGCGGAAATCAGAAATTCTGGTAGGGGATCAGAAGTTCTGATGTTCGCGCAAAGCCAGAATTCATATGCGAAACTCAGAAGTTCTGGTAGGGGATCAGAAGTTCTGATTTCTGCACAAAGTCAAAGGACAATTTACTCCTTCATCCGGACTCCGAATTAGACGTTCCATATATATTTTTTTGACCATCTCGACGAGAGGAACGCATTGGTGAAGTCTGTTTCACATTTTGACAACTTCACAAAATAGACAATTTTGGTTGTCAATATATGCCCCCTATTTTTAGGTGTACGATGCATGAACCTGAAAACACCTGTCAAAACATGTTTTGACCGAATAGCGATGATACTCATCTCATCGGTTGCTCAGTGGCTAAGGACGATGTATACATCGGATATTTTTATTCTAAGGATGATACATGTATCGACCATTATTTAGAGAGCACTTAAGCTTCTTGCTAAACACTTGGAAAATACTTTTTCAAGTACCTCCCGTTGAATGCTCTCGTAAGACATTCACCTTGCAATGTCTCTAGCAGATATAAATTACCAAATATGACTTTGATCATTTTATAAAGATCTTTCCAATTTGGTGACCACTTGCCAAACTGATTGCTTTTCGATCTAATGGATAGTATAGTTTTTTACACTAATTCTCCCATTTGGAAGGATTTGCTCTTGACCTTCTTGTTGTATGCCTTGGCAACTCGAGCTTTATCTTTTTCTATCTCCTTGAGAGCTTTTAATCTTACATCAGTCACCTCGTCGATGTTATCCATCATCAAATCATTATACACAACAGCTGATAGATCATTTTGTTTAGAAAGCCTATATGCATCCAAATTCACCTCGACAGGTAATACAGCCTCGTGACCATATACTAGCTCAAAAGGAGTAACTTTGGTAGCACCATGTTTTGAAATACGATGTGCCCATAGAGCTTCAGACAAAACTTCATGCCACCTCCTTGGATTTTTCTTAATTTTCTTCTTGGGAAGCTTGATCAAAGTCTTATTACTAGACTCAGCCTGGCCATTAGGTTGAGCATAGTATGGAGACAGATTGAGCAACTTGATCTTATATGATTCAGCAAATTCCCTCACCTCCTTAGACACAAATGATGTCTCTTAATCTATAGTCAATGTTTGAGGGATGCTGAATCTATGAATGATATGCTCAATAATGAACTCAATTACCTCCCTGTGTGTCATATTCTTTAAAGGAACTGCCTCGGTCCACTTAGTGAAGTAATCCGTAGCAACCAACACAAATCAGCGTCCCTTGGAAGATGGGATGAATTTGGCCAATGAAGTCTAGCCTCTAACCTCGAAAAGGCTATGGTTTGATGATAGGATAAAGCACAGCAGCAGACACCAGCTAAATGTTTCCAAACCTCTGACACTCTTCGCAACCCTTGTAGTAACGAAAATAATCGGCCATCATAGTAAGCCAATAGAAACTGGCTCTACCCAATAACCACTTTATCTTTAGAGTTGATTGATGCGTACCACAAATGCCTTCATGGACTTCTCCATAGCCACTCTTACTTGATCAGATCCCAAGTGCTTTAACAACAAATCTTCGGCGGTTCTCCTATAGAGTTCATCGTTATGCAACACATAATTAAGAGCACTTCACCGAATACCCTTGTCAACTTTAATACTTGGATCATGTAGAAATCTCAGCAAGGGAGTCCTCCAATCATTTAAATCGGCCCCAACATCGTTGAAAGTTTCGTTGGGCCAATTTGGGAGCTTCTCGGGCGAATTGACCGAGCTAGTCACAGGGGAGTCGGCTGAGCCGACTGGGGCAGTTGGCTTAACTGACTTGGAGGTGTCGGCTTAGCCGACTGGGCTTCAGCAGAGAGGGGGTCGGTTGAGCCGACTAGGACAGTTGGCTTAGCCGACTGGTCTGCGCCGGCATGAGAAAAATTAAAAATTTCATGCATCGGCTATTCTTGAATATGGAAACTACGTCCACCGATGTCATATCCAGATGCTTGTTGAGGTAGCATGTTGGCCTTTTGATTTTCATGCCTTGGAATATGCTGAATTCGGAATTCAGCAAAATAATCAATAACATCAAGGCAAGCATTAAGACAAGCTATTAGTGATCCTTCTAAACATTGAAACTCACTAGTAACTTGTTGCGCCACTTAGCAAGAAATCACCAAAGGCTTCAACATGTCATACCACATGGATTGCAATATGACCATGTGAAAGGTCCAAATAGGCTAGAGGGGGGGGTGAATAGCCTAATAAAGACTTCTACACAAATTACTTAACCACAAGTTAGTATAAAAGGTGGCGGAGCGAAATGCACTAGCACTAACTAATTAAGCAAGCCACCTACACAAGTCTAGTTCAAGGCTATCCACTAAACACAACAACAACAAGCTAGATACGAGATGTAATACGAGAGAAGAGCTTTGAGTGATTATACCGCCGTGTAGAGATGAGAAGTACCAATAAATCAATCACACAAGAGAAATCCTTTGGAAGAGAATGACACAAGAATTTATCCCGAGGTTCACTTGCTTCCCGGCAAGCTACTCCTCGTTGTGGCGATACACCCACTTGTCGGTTCGCGAGCTAATCGACTATCAAGAGTCGAGCCCTCGGCGGGCATCGCACAACCGCACACAAGATGGGGATCCTCCAAGCCACGAGCTCCACTAGAGTATCCAATTCGCGAACTCCCGTGGGGAAGGATCAAGAACCCCTTACAACACTTGGTGAAGGCTCCAACAATCTCCAATTGCGAGCTCAATCACCTCCGCTGCTCCAAGCCGTCTACCGTGTCGGGAAACACGGAAGAGTAACAAGAAATCCGCAGCAACTCGAAGATCAAGTGCCTCTAGAATGCAACTCTCAAGCAATGCACTTGAATCTCACTCAATCTCACTCAAGATGTGCAATCAATCAAGGAGATGAGTGGAGGGGTTGTTCTCTAGCTCAAAGTATGTCTCTAGGTCTCAAAATGTGCAAGAGTTACCCTCAAACCCCGGCCACCATCTATTTATAACGAAGGGGTACGCAGCTAGCCGTTACCGGCGACGCAGCAGAAATCGCGCTGACCGGACGCTCCGGTCAGGGTGACCGGACGCGTCCGGTCACTACGCGACAGACGTGAACAGTGCTCGTCCGAACTAGCCGTTGCCCTGACCGGACGCGCTCCTTCGATCGACCGGACGCGACAGTGCCAGCGTCCGGTCGCGTTCCAGTAAGCACCCGACGCGACCGGACGCGTCCGGTCGTACGTGACCGGACGCGCCAGCCGCGTCCGATCGCGCTGCGCTGCGCTTCGGCCTCTCTGGATGCTGACCGGACGCTCCGGTCCCGTGGGGCACTGGACGCGCCGGTCACGCGTTTAACGTTTTCGCCCGGTTGAACTGACCGGACGCGCTGGTCAGGCCAGACCCGCGTCCGGTCACAAACCCTAGCAGCACCCGTGCCGCGATGAACTGACCGGACGCGCCCCGCGTCCGGTGCAGCGTCCGGTGCAGCGTCCGGTGCACGCAGTGACCTCCGTTCGCCTCCGTTTCTTTTCCGGCTTTCGGCGCAATAGAAAATAGGCGTTTCACTTCTCCAAAAAGCGCCGAATCCCGCCTCGCAAGCTCGGCGGGAGGGAGAGAGGAACCCAAACCCCTCTCTACCGCTTAAACACCTCCGCCTTCGCAAAAGTGTTAACACCACCAAGTGTACACCACCATGTGCATGTGTGTTAGCATTTCTCAAACATTTTCCAAGGCGTTATGTTAGCTCTTTACTAGATCCTAAAAGCATATGCTCAAGACATTGATCTAGTGGCACTTGATTCCCGAGTTAACCGTGATTGCCCCTCTTGATAGTCGGCTATGTATCCTAAACCCGGTCAATCACTTCTCTACACATCTTAGACCGACAAAAGGAAAACCCTATGGTTATACCTTTGCCTTGCGCTCTTAGATCCTTCTCTTCCACTCGATCATCATGTCCGTCATTTTATGTGCATCTCCACCATGATCGTCATTTCATGTCCATGCACCATTTCTTTATGATCTTGTGGCCACCACTCCTTGCCACGTACACCAAAACCAAACTTGGGCTTTCACTCTTCCACTCGATCATTATGTCCGTCATTTTATGTGCATCTCCACCATGATCGTCATTTCATGTCCATGCACCATTTCTTTATGATCTTGTGGCCACCACTCCTTGCCACGTACACCTTCATCACATGTGTTGCTTATGCCTAACTCAAAACACTTAACACATGGCATTAGCAACTTGGTGTCATTAATTACCAAAACCAAACTTGGGCTTTCAATCTCCCCCTTTTTGGTAATTGATGACAACCATCACAAAGATATGAAATGAAATCAATTTTCAATTTCGATAGTATTAGCTCCCCCTACATATGTGCTTCCATGAGTTTGGTTCAATTTTGCACATATGTATGGATTTGCATTTTGGGAGAGTTACTACTATCAAATTGATGCTAAGGTATATAGAATGGACCTTTGAAGCGTGATACCAATCGGAGTTGCCTTTATATACCATCCTTAGCATCGATGTAGCTAGACACCACTTGTAATTCATCACTTGTAAAGATCACAAACACTAAAGTTCCCCGTGAGATCAACATTATAAGCAAAGGTGTCTAGATACCACTTAAAAAGCTATTCTCAACAAATCATCATACAAGTTCTATTTCTAGCAATCACCACACAAGCATGAATATGAATTTAAGCTTTGCAATGCAACAATTCATCATGTTAATGCACATACAAATGCAACAAATAATTCATGAGCTTGCTCCCCCTACTTGTGTGCTCAAATTTTTAATTGATCCCTTTCCAATGTCTTATCTTATGCTTTCTCTTCCCCTTAGTAACTTTTCTCTCCCCCTTAACTTTAACTTTGTGACTTTTCTATCTTTGTGACTTTTCTCTCCCCCTTTGTCAACAATCACCAAAAATGTGCCAATTTTAGTGAGAGTTAAGTCAATCAATTATGAGGGAGTCCAAATTATGGTTCAATCTAGATCACTTGCCTAGAATATGTAATTCGGTTTGATCCAAGGACAAGCTTCTTCACACCTCATAAAGTATAAGGGTTATCTTGACCATGTTGAATTACACATCATGAGCTCATTTTCTAGATTCAATACTAGGTTTGCAAGCCCACAAACATGTCATATGCTACCACTAGATCAATCAAAACATAGAAGTAATAGTGGTACCATATATACATTAAACTCATTTGATTTTCATGAATGAGCCTATTTGTCATGCAAATATGTCTAAATGTTCTAAACATGTCCTTAGCAAAGTATGGATGATATGTCAAACAACTTTACCTTGCTATGTCGGAGGAGAGGCATGTCATATAGGAATGTGGGGGTGCACTCATTTCAAGTTGGAGAAGTCAAGTATGTTCAATTCATTCTTCAACTTGTAAAATCTCTTCTCATCAAGTGGCTTTGTAAAGATATCGGCTAGTTGATCTTCGGTGCCAATGCTCTCAATGCTAATATCACCCTTTTGTTGATGGTCTCTTATGAAGTGATGCCTTATGTCAATGTGCTTAGTTCTTGAATGTTGAACCGAATTTTGTGTCATCTTGATTGCACTTTCATTGTCACAAAATAATGGCACATTCTTGAATTTGATTCCAAAGTCTTTCAAAGTGGCCTTCATCCAAAGCAATTGTGCACAACAACTACCGGCACTAATGTATTCGGCCTCGGCGGTAGATAGTGCAATACTATTTTGTTTCTTTGATGACCATGAAACAAGAGACCTTCCAAGCAATTGACAAGTGCCACTTGTGCTCATTCTATCAATCTTGCATCCACCATAGTCGGAGTCCGAATATCCAATCAACTCAAAATTAGACCCCTTTGGAAACCATAATCCAACATCATGAGTGCCCTTAAGGTATCTCAATATTCTCTTGGTCGCTTTCAAGTGACTTTCTCTAGGTGAAGCTTGATATCTTGCACACTTGCATACACTAAACATCACATCCGGTCTAGAAGCGGTGACATAGAGCAAACTTCCAATCATAGACCGGTATTGTTTTTGATCTACCATGTTGCCACTTGCATCAATACCCAATTGATCATTTGTGCCCATTGGTGTACTCATTGGCTTAGCATCTTGCAATCCAAACTTCTTGATCATGTCCTTGATGTACTTGCCTTGACTTACAAAAGTCCCATTTTTCATTTGCTTGATTTGAAGTCCAAGGAAGTAACTAAGCTCTCCAATCATAGACATCTCAAACTCTTTTGCCATCATATTTCCAAACTCTTCACAAAAATCTTGATTGGTTGATCCAAAGATAATGTCATCCACATAGATTTGCAATACAAACAAGTCATTTCCAAGCTTCTTGGTGAAGAGAGTGGTGTCAACCTTTCCCATCTTGAACCCTTTAGAGAGAAGAAAGTCCCTCAATCTCTCATACCATGCTCTAGGTGCTTGCTTCAAACCATACAATGCCTTCTTGAGCTTGTAAACATGGTTGGGCTTCTTGTCATCTTCAAAACCGGGAGGTTGCTCAACATAAACTTCTTCATTGATGTAGCCATTGATAAATGCACTTTTGACATCCATTTGATAGAGCTTGATGTTGTGTGCACAAGCATAAGCTAATAAGATTCTAATTGCCTCCAATCTTGCTACCGGTGCATATATCTCTCCAAAGTCAAGACCTTCAACTTGTGTGTAACCTTGTGCTACCAATCTTGCTTTGTTTCTCACAACTACACCATCTTGATCTTGCTTGTTTCTAAAGACCCACTTAGTACCAATCACATTGTAGTTCTTTGGCCTTTCAACAAGTTCCCAAACTTGATTTCTAGTGAAGTTGTTTAGCTCTTCATGCATGGCATTTACCCAATCGGAATATTTCAATGCATCTTCTATCTTCTTTGGTTCTTCTAATGAGACAAATGAGTAGTGCTCACAAAAGGATGCTAATCTTGATCTAGTTTGAACACCACTTTGAATTCCACCAATGATTTGATCCAATGGATGATCTCTTGCAATACTAGTAGGTTGGAGTATTGGGAGTTGATTACTTCCACTTGTTTGACCTTGATCTTGCACTTCATCATGAGAACCACTAGAGCTTGCTTGATTTGTATCAATTTGCACACTTTGGTTGATCACATGAGTATCATCATCATCATCAACTTGCCTCGGCCTTATGTCACCAATGTCCATGTTTCTCATTGCATTTGACAATTGATCTCCTCTCACATCATCAAGGTTTTGAGCTTCATTTTGAGATCCTTGGGTTTCATCAAACTCAACATCATGAACTTCTTCTAAGGTGCCATTTGTGAGATTCCAAACTCTATATGCTTTGCTTGTGGTAGAATAACCAAGTAGGAACCCTTCATCACATTTCTTGTCAAACTTACTCAATCTAGTGCCTTTCTTGAGAATATAGCATTTGCAACCAAACACTCTAAAGTATGCAATGTTGGGCTTTCTTTCATTCAATAGCTCATATGGTGTCTTCCCAAGCTTTCCATGGCAATAGAGACGGTTGCTACAATAGCAAGCCGTGTTGATAGCTTCACTCCAAAATGAATGACTCACATTGTATTCACTAAGCATTGATCTAGCCATGTCAATCAAAGTTCTATTCTTCCTTTCAACTACACCATTTGATTGAGGAGTGTATGTTGGTGAGAATTGATGTCCAATACCGAGATCATCACATAAATCTTCAATTCTTGTGTTCTTGAACTCACTACCATTGTCACTTCTAATCTTCTTGATGGTAGTCTCAAACTCATTGTGCACTCTCTTGACAAAAGACTTGAATAAATCATAAACATCACTCTTGTCATAGAGAAAGAACACCCAAGTGTATCTAGTGTAGTCATCAACAATCACAAAGCCATACTTGTTTCCACCAATACTTGTATATGTTGTTGGCCCAAACAAGTCCATGTGTAATAACTCAAATGCCTTTGATGTACTCATTTCACTCTTACTAGGATGTTTATTTCCAACTTGTTTGCCGGCTTGACAAGCACTACAAGGTTTATCCTTCTCAAAGGTGACATCCTTCAAGCCTCTAACTAAGTCATGCCTCAAAAGTTTGTTCAATTGTTTCATTCCAACATGACCAAGCCTTCTATGCCATAACCAACCCATACTAGATTTGCTAAGCAAGCATGATGTCAATTGTGTCTCACTATCATTGAAGTCAACCAAGTATAAACTACCATGTCTAAATCCTTTGAATATCAAATTTGATCCATCAACACTTATGACTTCAACATCATCACTACCAAATATGCACTTGAAGCCAAGATCACAAAGTTGTGCCACCGACAAAAGATTGAAATCCAAGCTCTCAACTAGCAACACATTAGATATGCTCATGTCATTTGAGATAGCAATTTTACCAAGCCCCTTGACCTTGCCTTTCTTGTTGTTGCCGAAAGTGATAGCATCAAAACCACCATTTTGACTTGTATCAATAGATTTGAACATACATGAATCCCCGGTCATATGTTGAGTGCACCCACTATCAAGCACCCAATGCCTTCCTCCGGCTTTGTAATTGACCTACAAGACAAGATCAATTCTTTTTAGGTACCCAAACTTGTTTGGGTCCTCCAAGGTTAGTGACCAAGCTCTTTGGTACCCAAATGGCTTTCTTCTTTGAGCCCATCCATGGTGTACCAATGAACTTAGCATGAACACCATTTGTACCCTTGGTAAGCATATAGAAAGAGTCAAACTTAATTGAGGATACATTAGCATTGGATTTCTTGTTCATGCATTGTTGCTCTATGTGATCAATTTGCTTGCAACTTTTGCAATAGCTACCATTGTTCTTCACAAAACGAGTCTTGTGAGGAGCAAAAGCGGCCTTGCCTTTCTTGGGGTTATAGCCCAATCCCTCTTTGTAGAGAGAAGCTCTTTGGCTACCCAAGCACATAAGCAAGCGGTCCTCACCACCATAAGCCTTAGCTAAGGTGTGATTGAGCTCTTTTACCTCCTTCTTGAGATTTTCATTCTCAACTATAAGTGAGGAGTCACAAGTGAAACCATCACTACTAGATGAGGATGATGTAGATGCGCTACATGAGGGGTTAGTAGGAGCAACAACAATAGGCTTATGAAAAGGTTCATCAATTATATCACATGATATGCCTATGTTGCAAGTTTTAGCTTTCTCAACATTAGTTGGCATGTTTTCACATTTTTCAACTAGAGAGGAATGAGCTTCTTCAAGCTTAGTGTGAGACTTTTGAAGCTTCTTATGGTCTACCTTTAGACTCTCATAAGATGCTCTAAGCTCATCAAGTTCTCGCATAAGATTTTTCTTTTCCTTAAGCAAGCCCTTGCATTCCTTTCTAGATTCTTTATAATGTTGAGTGCAATCTTCTAGCATAGTGATTAGTTCATCTTTGGTGAATTCTTCTTCATCACTATCACTATCACTATCACTAGCATTATCATGATCACTCTCATTATCGGATGATACCTTAGTGGCCTTAGCCATGAAGCATGATGGAGTGTCGAAGAGGGATACCTTCTCTTGGATGGCAATGCTAGCATGTCCCTTCTTCTTGCTCTTGTAGTCATCCTCATCATCACTTGAGGAATCATCACTATCCCATGTAGCAACATGAGAATCATTCTTCTTCTTATGAGAGCTCTCCTTCTTTTCTTGCTTCTTCTTTTGCTTCTTCCTTTCCTTCTTGATAGCATCTTCATCATCACTATCATAAGGACACTTTGCAATGAGATGGTCCTTGCTATGGCATCTAAAGCATCTCATGTTATGCTCATTCTTCTTAGATGAGTTCTTCCTTCTTCTTGCACGATAGCCCTTCTTCTTCATGAATTTGCCAAATTGCTTGACAAAGAGAGCCATCTTCTCATCAATGTCATCACTATCACAAGAGCTTGAGTCATCTTCACTTGATGATTCAATCTTGGATTTGCCCTTGGATGTGGTGGCTTTGAATGCCACACTCTTCTTCTTTTCATCATCCTTCTTCTCACTTTCCTTTTTCTTCTTCTTGACCAACTCATCCTTCTCATCATCTTCTCTATATGAATCATCGGTCATCACTTCTTGAAATATTTGTTGAGGAGTTGAGTCCTTCAATGTAGTCCTCACTAGCATGGTGATCAATGTATCAAATCTCTTGGGCAAGCTTCTCAAGAACTTCATAGAGAATTGGTTGTCCTTGACCTCCTCACCAAGTGCCTTGAGCTCATTGACAATGACTTGTAATCTATGAAACATCTCCGGTACACTCTCATCATCTTGCATCTTGAAGCTTGAAAATTTTTTCTTGCAAGATATATGCTTTAGCGGTCTTTGTGCCTTCGGTGCCCTCAAATGTTTTTTCTAGCTTAGCCCAAGCATCATGAGCGATCTCAATGTTCTTCACTTGCTCAAAGGTCTTGTCATCTAGTGCCTCATGAAGAGCACTAATGGCAATATCATTGCATTGGAGCTTCTTCTCTTCTACCGGTGTAGGTGCTTCCGGATTAGCAACCTCAAATTTTGTTTCGGTGACCTTCCACACTTCTCTATTGATTGACTTGAGGTGTGCGGTCATCTTAACCTTCCAATATGCATAATTTGTGCCATCAAAGTGAGGTGCCTTCTTGGTGTTGTTGATGTGCAAACTTAATTGAGCCATTTCTTCTTCACCGTAGGTTGTTAAGCCTCAAATAAACGGTGCCTCGGCTCCGATACCACTTGAAAGGTCCAAATAGGCTAGAGGGGGGGGGTGAATAGCCTAATAAAGACTTCTACACAAATTACTTAACCACAAGTTAGTATAAAAGGTGGCGGAGCGAAATGCACTAGCACTAACTAATTAAGCAAGCCACCTACACAAGTCTAGTTCAAGGCTATCCACTAAACACAACAACAACAAGCTAGATACGAGATGTAATACGAGAGAAGAGCTTTGAGTGATTATACCACCGTGTAGAGATGAGAAGTACCAATAAATCAATCACACAAGAGAAATCCTTTGGAAGAGAATGACACAAGAATTTATCCCGAGGTTCACTTGCTTCCCGGCAAGCTACTCCTCGTTGTGGCGATACACCCACTTGTCGGTTCGCGAGCTAATCGACTATCAAGAGTCGAGCCCTCGGCGGGCACCGCACAACCGCACACAAGATGGGGATCCTCCAAGCCACGAGCTCCACTAGAGTATCCAATTCGCGAACTCCCGTGGGGAAGGATCAAGAACCCCTTACAACACTTGGTGAAGGCTCCAACAATCTCCAATTGCGAGCTCAATCACCTCCGCTGCTCCAAGCCGTCTACCGTGTCGGGAAACACGGAAGAGTAACAAGAAATCCGCAGCAACTCGAAGATCAAGTGCCTCTAGAATGCAACTCTCAAGCAATGCACTTGAATCTCACTCAATCTCACTCAAGATGTGCAATCAATCAAGGAGATGAGTGGAGGGGTTGTTCTCTAGCTCAAAGTATGTCTCTAGGTCTCAAAATGTGCAAGAGTTACCCTCAAACCCCGGCCACCATCTATTTATAACGAAGGGGTACGCAGCTAGCCGTTACCGGCGACGCAGCAGAAATCGCGCTGACCGGACGCTCCGGTCAGGGTGACCGGACGCGTCCGGTCACTACGCGACAGACGTGAACAGTGCTCGTCCGAACTAGCCGTTGCCCTGACCGGACGCGCTCCTTCGATCGACCGGACGCGACAGTGCCAGCGTCCGGTCGCGTTCCAGTAAGCACCCGACGCGACCGGACGCGTCCGGTCGTACGTGACCGGACGCGCCAGCCGCGTCCGATCGCGCTGCGCTGCGCTTCGGCCTCTCTGGATGCTGACCGGACGCTCCGGTCCCGTGGGGCACCGGACGCGCCGGTCACGCGTTTAACGTTTTCGCCCGGTTGAACTGACCGGACGCGCTGGTCAGGCCAGACCCGCGTCCGGTCACAAACCCTAGCAGCACCCGTGCCGCGATGAACTGACCGGACGCGCCCCGCGTCCGGTGCAGCGTCCGGTGCAGCGTCCGGTGCACGCAGTGACCTCCGTTCGCCTCCGTTTCTTTTCCGGCTTTCGGCGCAATAGAAAATAGGCGTTTCACTTCTCCAAAAAGCGCCGAATCCCGCCTCGCAAGCTCGGCGGGAGGGAGAGAGGAACCCAAACCCCTCTCTACCGCTTAAACACCTCCGCCTTCGCAAAAGTGTTAACACCACCAAGTGTACACCACCATGTGCATGTGTGTTAGCATTTCTCAAACATTTTCCAAGGCGTTATGTTAGCTCTTTACTAGATCCTAAAAGCATATGCTCAAGACATTGATCTAGTGGCACTTGATTCCCGAGTTAACCGTGATTGCCCCTCTTGATAGTCGGCTATGTATCCTAAACCCGGTCAATCACTTCTCTACACATCTTAGACCGACAAAAGGAAAACCCTATGGTTATACCTTTGCCTTGCGCTCTTAGATCCTTCTCTTCCACTCGATCATCATGTCCGTCATTTTATGTGCATCTCCACCATGATCGTCATTTCATGTCCATGCACCATTTCTTTATGATCTTGTGGCCACCACTCCTTGCCACGTACACCAAAACCAAACTTGGGCTTTCACTCTTCCACTCGATCATTATGTCCGTCATTTTATGTGCATCTCCACCATGATCGTCATTTCATGTCCATGCACCATTTCTTTATGATCTTGTGGCCACCACTCCTTGCCACGTACACCTTCATCACATGTGTTGCTTATGCCTAACTCAAAACACTTAACACATGGCATTAGCAACTTGGTGTCATTAATTACCAAAACCAAACTTGGGCTTTCACCATGCCGAATAAGAAAACTTCACATTCGGCTCAAATGTTGGTGCAAATATAATTTTAATCGGCTTGATATCTCAAATAGCACTATTGTGAGAAATAATGATTATGCCAACACCTTGGCCTTATTTGTAAGCCGATTAATCCTATTGTCATATCCATGAAGTAAATCAAAATGCATATATCATGCCCCCCGGGCCTGAAAGCCATCAAAGTAAATTCCATGGGGCCTTTCTAATAGCACGATGATAGCAAGCATTCATCGGTTATGTTTTTACACTAAGGGCGATATCAAAATATCGGTCATATGAATTCATCCACAAAAATATGCACAACTAAAATAAATATTTCAGCTCTTGATCATCGATAAGCAAAATAATTTGGCAACCCTTCAAAACATAAAGATCCATATCAAGAATTAAAATAAGGAGCTAAGGGATAACCATGCATACCAGGGGATGAATTCCACATAGGCATAGGCAGAGAGTATGGATGATGCCATGACCACTGATTTTGATGATTTGGTGCAAACCTCCAACTTGGCAATTGTTTCTTGAATCTTCTTCTCCCCTTTGCCTTTGTTGCACCACTTGCTTGAGCATCATCCTTCTGAGCTTGAATGCTTCCTTTAGAAACCCACGCCAAGCCCTTTTTTCAACTTCTCTGCACTAAGCTTCTGTAACTTCTTTTCTTGCCATTTTGGTAAACCGATTGAGCATATCAGTTTTATTTCTGTTTTGGGCAGCGGCAAATTTTTCTTGATTTTGGGCACTCTCAACTTCTTTTGTTCAGATCTGACACTTACAATATCAATACATGATTTTCCTTCTTTGCCATCAATAGCCAGATTTTTTAGCAACGTAATCGGCTTTTCAATAGTTGAATTTAAATCTGAACTCTTCTCTTTCGGCTATCATACTTCATGCGGTTGTTTTGTCGCTTTCTTCTTTGGTTGAGCTCCAGACTGATTTGGATTAAAATGGTCTTTATAAGATGATGATCTTTCTGAATTTTTAGGAGCTGCAGACTCTACATATTGTGGCCTAAAATATGATGGACCATGTGCCTCTTGATCAAAACAGCCTTAATATGAATAAGGATGAGAATATGTGGGCTGTGGTCCATATGACATAGGAATTGATTGCTCAAAAGGAAGATATGTTACTGCTGTATGAGATCTATCTCCTTGCCAATTTCACTCTTGAGACTTGCGCTTTGGAGGCAATTTTGATGATTAAACTTTCTTTGGCCGATTGACGACATTTGCTTTTGCTATCTTCTCATATTTAGCTAGAAGTTCCTCGAAGCTGAGCTTCGGCCTTCTACTCCTTTGCTTGTCACGACCTTTACCTCCAACAACTTTGTAAGCATCCTCCTTCTCTTCACCATCTTGACAGACATGCTCCAAAGGAGGATCGTTAGCCGATTTCCCTTGCTCAATGGGATCAATTGGCCTTTGCTTTGGCTGGAGAGATTTCACTTGCCCCCTAGTGTCTTCTGGAATTATGATAACTTTGCTATCCTATGGAATGTCTTCAACTTGTAATTCTTGGACAACACCCTTGTCTTCACTTCAGGGCTCTACATCTCTCTCTTGGGAGCCTTGATCTTTAAGTGAATCGGCTAATGCAAGCCGATTTAAAAATCTATTTGCCATCAAGACTAATTGAATCCAATTGGTCCATTTGTTGAGCTTCAGAAAATCTCAATCGTCATTTATCAATAGCCGACTGGATCACTCGATGAAACATATTGCAATTAGAAGTATTATGATCGGATGAGTTATGACATTTGCAATATGTAAGTTCTTCTAAGTTTTAAATAGATGGCAAAATATTGTGATCAATGATTCTGATAAAATTATTCTTGAGCAAGATATCAAAGACATGATCATAAAAAGTAAAGTCAAAGGTGTACTTGATTTCTTGAGTCGATTCTTTTGTGGAGTCGGCTTTAAAGCTAGGCAAACGAAGGGATCAGATTTAACATCAACCCATTCAACTACACCTTTGCAATTGCTTATGGGAAGCTTTACCTTTGATGAACTACTACCATCGGCCTTGCCACATGGCACAATATGCTGGCCGATAGAATCTGAATTTATTTTGTCACCAACAAATATTATACCATTCTCAATCAGTCTTTTACAACTACTAGCAAGAATATATCTAATATATGCAAAAATTAAAATAGTTTGTCCAGATTGGAATTTGAGAAAAATATTTATGTTTTCTACCTTATTGATCATGTTGGAGAAGCACACATCCTTATTTTGAATGATGTTGCTCTTCATCTCCAGAGAACAATCAACAATAAGTGTTGAATCATTCGAAGATGCATCGGTGGCT
This sequence comes from Saccharum hybrid cultivar R570, assembly GCA_038087645.1. Classification (NCBI taxonomy): domain Eukaryota; kingdom Viridiplantae; phylum Streptophyta; class Magnoliopsida; order Poales; family Poaceae; genus Saccharum; species Saccharum hybrid cultivar. The sequence continues at coordinate 841,878 of JAQSUU010000056.1, read as the reverse complement.
GCTGGAACTGAAAAAATATGCTTAGCCAACTAGGAGTTGGCTAGGGCACCAGCAGGCACAATAGCAGCAGGGGCAGTCGGCCTGGCCGACTGCGAAGTCGGCCTAGCCGACTCAAGGCAGGCAACAAAGACAGTCGGCCTAGCCGACTAAGAAGTCGGCCTAGCCGACTCAGAGCACGCAGCAATCGGCTTAGCCGATTTTGAGCTGGAAGGCAGCCCTCCATTGTTGCTTATAGGGGCTTGATCTCCATCAATGATGTGGTAATCATAAGATACGTATACAACCCCTTTAGCTCCTGAAAAATCAAGTCTAGCTGATTTCTGGCGTTTTCTATGCTTTTCTATAGCAAGACTTGTTTTTTGGATGTGATTCAGAAAGGATATTGTGTTGTTCGGCTTTTGTAGCCGAATCTTTGCTTACATCCGAATTAATTCTTTCTTTCATGCCCATTAGCAATCCTCTTTTAGCCGATGACTCAACTGTGATTGGCTTTTTCTCATTGGTCTTTCCAAAATATTCATAGAATTGCTCCTCTAATTAAGACCATGAACCAACAGTGCATCGAGGTAAAGATGTAAACCATGCAAAGACAATACCAGTAAGAGATAAAGGAAAATTTTGCACTCTCGTATAGTCTTCTTTATCGGCAAAATCCAGCTATGAGAGATATATACTAATATGTTCCATAGCGGTCTTATCACCTTCACCACTAAATTCATAAAAATCAGGTATCCACCAACCATTAGGAGTTTTCAAGTAATCAACATAATGAGTATGGTTTATGATAAATGGGCACCTTTCATTTAGAGGAGCCATATAGATTTCTAGTATGGGCTAAATCTTCCTCGATTAAACTTGATTTGAGATCAACATATAAAGCCAAATCACGAGTTTTAGTACTCGAATGCCTTGCTAAAATTTCATTAATTCGGTTATGATCATGAGCGAAATACGAAGCCAAACTGTGGACAATGATCTTTGCATATGGTGCTAAATTTTTATTGATTCTGCTATGGTTACTAGTAATACGTGAAGCCGAATCATGAGTATTAGCACTTAAACACCTTGCTGAATTTTCATTAATTCGACTCGAGTTGTGGGTAACATGTGAAGCCAAATTATGAGTAGGAACATTGGCATATGGTGCTGAATTTTGAGAGCAATTGGCTAAGTAATTAGCACTGTCATGGCCAATTCTCTCATTCATCGGCATGTCATATGGTGGAACTTATAGTCGATGAATAAGGATTTACATATTGTGAACTTATAGTCGATGAATAAGGATTTACATATTGTATGTTGCTAGTAGCATCAAAACTTGAAGAAGTTACAATTGACATCGGCTCTTGACCACAATATCCATAATTATGATGTGTATGATGAGAAGTATTATCAAAAGAATCAGCCGATGCAACATATCTAGTATCATTACAGCTAGCAACACCAACATGAGAACTCATAGAACTTGCAAAATAACTATTGGGATCATAAGATGCATTTGCAAGTTATACCTTGAGGTGATCATAGTAATATTGTGATGCAACATCTTGGTACTCCATGATTTATAACTTGACCGCCTTGCTGAATTTTCCAATAAGCAGCGCAACTTGTTGCAAAATCGCAAACAAAATCACAAGGGGTTAAAACCAGATGCGATCGGCCTTTTGGGCCAGATGCAATGGTAATGGCAAACTCAAGAAGACAGATCAGCGAGGAGTAGGGCTAGGATAAGAAGAATCGGCTATAAAGTAGAGCCGAAGCAAATTCTTCCCCAGTGGAGTCACCAAAAAGTGTGTTGACGTCGGAAGTGATCCGAATCACACATCAACAGGGCCTTGGACACCCGGGCCGCTACGGACCGAAGAACGTAGCGAGGATATCACGCTTACGTGGTGAAGAACGGAGAGGTTTACAAGCAAACCACCAAAGGATAACCAACGTGCTTACGTGACGAAGAACTGGCTAGTTTTCAGGCAAACTAGCAAAGAAACAGTCGAAGCTCTCGCCTGGGAGGGACCTCATCAGGGCAAGGACGTCGCTGGGTTGCCCTAGGTTAGCTGGCAAGCCTAGGGCGCCATCCTGGGTCATGGATCAAGGGATGAATAGCATGGATGTTGAAGAAGAGGGTAGAAGGGTTGGAGTAGAGGTAGTAGATTGATTTATTTATCGACTGGATAGATGGGAACTCAATCGACTATGATCCTCTTGTATATATAGAGGGGGTGGTCTTATCACGGTAGGAAACATCTCCAAGACTTAATCTACAAGTTTCCTACGAGTTTGAAGAGTTAGGATCGAGTTTGGACTCTCCCTGATTCGGACTGTGGAAATCAGAAGTTCTGGTAGGGATCAGAAATTCTGATGTTCGCGCAAAGCCAGAACTCCTATGTGAAAATCAGAAGTTCTCGTAGGAAGTCAGAAGTTCTGATTTTCGCACAAAGCTAGAGGACAATTTACTCCTTCATCCAGATTCCGAATTAGGCATTCCATATATGTTTTTTTAACCATTTCGACGAGAGGAACACATTGGTGAAGTCCGTTTCACATTTTAACAACTTCACAAAATGGACAATTTTGGTTGTTAACACAGTAGCTGCACATTTCAATATTTCTCACTTCATCAACCGTTATGATGTGAAGATTCACTTTGCTGAGCCAAACAACATTTTCAAGGTTGTAAAATATTCCAGGGGTTTTCTTGTGCACAATAAATTATAAGTGTATTGTATTGTATTTACAGGTGCATAAAATTTGAAAGCATCCAAACAGGGCCATATATGTGTAAGTAGAATCACATGATGCTTAGCGAGATGATGTAATCATAAGTCTATTCTATGAATTTGATACTCAACCCATGCATATAATAACTATTGGCTTATGAGAAATAACAAATAAGATGTAATGAATCAACATATAACCAAAGCAAAAAAAAAATGAGGAGTAACAAGAAAATGGACTTCCTCATCTCTCGGTTCCAAAATAAATGATTTCTTTGAAAAACCAACCCTGGTCCCTCAGAAAAAAATGATTAACGCTAGTAGTGACAAACGCCCAGGAAAGGGCCCAGTCCCACAATTGCAGTCTCCTCTCCAACACCTAGGCCTTGTTTAGATCGCCGATTCGGGGTGGCCGATTCTATACAGTGCCACATCTAAGTACTGTAGCATTTTTTATTTTTATGGTAATAATTGTCCAAATCTTAATTAATTAGGTTTAAAATGTTCGTCTCGTAAAATACAATAAAACTGTGCAATTAGTTTTTGATTTCATCTACACTTAGTAATCCATGTATATACCGACATTTTAATATGATGGAAATTTTTTTTTATAGTAAAATTTGGGGGTGAATTTTGGTTTCTAAACAAGCCCTACTCGTACTCCCCCATCGCCGCCGCTACGCCCAACGTTTTAGCCGCTCGCCGCCGTCGCCGCCGCGCACGACCCCATCCTCCACTCCTCCAGGCTCCAGTCCTCCTTCGCCGGCACGCCTTCTCCTTCCTGGTTCCCATCCCTAACCCTAGCACTAGCAGTCAGTCGAGCGTCGTCGTCGTCAAGGGGCTGTCCAGCGGGCCGGCGGCGAAGAGGTTAGCGTGGTGAGCCACGTGCCGGAGGGACCTACCCGCAGCGGTGGCGTCAAACGCGTCTCGCCTACTCATCAGAGGTGGCTAAACAGAGGAGGCTCCTTGTTTCCTCCGTCTGGCTGCGGTTTCCTTTGACTGAATCAACTAGATTTGCCGGCGGCGAGGGCAACGGTGGTCCCCAGGCAAGGGCGTGGGGATCCCCGGCGGGATGGAGGTGCCGTGGCTGCTGGTGGTGCACGGGTCAGTGACGGCGCTGGTGGTGGTGTCGTTCCTCTGCGGGCAATGGCCCATCTTCGAGGGCACCTTCATCCAGAGCATCAACCACTTCCTCACCTTTGGAGCCTACCACTATCTCCTGTACGTTTTCGCGCCTCCCTTCCCCATGTCCCTCCCTTCACTCCTGCTCCTGCTTAGCGAGGGAATTGTTCCCGCAGGCGGTTTGTGCAGTCTGTGTGCGGCACTGGGGCTAGGGATCTCGTCCTCGGCGTTGAGCGATACTGCTGCGATCGACCCAACCCGATATTGCAGGTACATGCCACTCATCAGTATTTGAATTCCCAATGATGGGGTAACATGTCTAAAATTATCATTGTTGGGGATGATTGTTTATGTGGAAAGGCGATGCAGTTGTAATGGAAAGTTAGATTTCCTGTTTTGAGTCTTAGAAGATTGATACCGTTTGATGCTTAATGGCTGTTAGTTGTTGCTTGGGATAGTGGCATTAATCGATGGCTAGGGGATTGATGGCCGGTTCTTGGTTGGTAGCTCCAATGCTCGATTGACTCTGCAAATGAGGAGCTTTTTTAAGGACCGGAATGTGGATGATCAAGTATGTTAGGGCTTAGATTTCTTATTTTGTTGCCCTTGCCTATGATTATAGTTATTCTACATTGGGTAAACCTGCTGCGTTTGTTTCCAAATAGTAAACATGCAACCAAAAGCTGCTGATTGAAGGAGGGATTTATGTTCTTCAGATTCTATGATATTGCTAAAGACTTTGTGCTTGTGCTAAGTGAAATTGTGTACGTGAAAGGAAGGAGGGAAGAAAACTGGGGAGGGGATGAGAGATGGATTTGGAAGGTGAGAAAAGTGAGAATAGACTGCAGGAAAGACCAACTGGGTATATGGACCTGTGTCTCTCTGGTGTGACTTGACGCATAATTATATCAATGCTTGGGGATCTGTGTTTGAACTCTCTGCATTGAATAGGGCACAACAGCAGTTTGCCATTGTGAATTAATGATAACGATTCACACATGTAATTTACATAAACTTCAGATCGTTTTACTGTTATACCCTTAACCCTTGGCTTCAGTGAACAAGTTTTTTCCTTAGTGATTATTCTTCTAATTCCCTTGGGACACATGAGCTAGCATAAATTACCTGCATGTCAAATCATAACCAAATTTACTTAACTATCAACAACTAAGAGCCGAGGGTTTCTGTTGTTATTTGAATGCATGAGATGCTAGCATCAGCTCCTGCTCCTAACCAGTCGCCTATGACTTATTTTCATCTCTCAACCGCAGGTATTTTATGTTGCCATAATTGGGGTGACATATTATATAATAGTGCAGACATCTTTCGAGTACATTCCTGGGTATTATGTGAGTGGATTGCACAGGTACCTTGTAGCTGCACTAAACAATTTGGATAGATTTCATTGTCCATTTCTAACAGTGATAGATCTAACTGTGCAGATATCTGAGTGCTGTGTCTGTGGCTGTTGGTGCTATACTCTTTGTGCTTACTAGCTTTTCTGACCCTGGGACTGTTACTGCTGACAACGTTTCTCAATATGTATCTTCCTACCCATATGACAATGTTATTTTTGTGGAGAAAGAATGTTCAACTTGCAAGATTACTAGGTATATCAAGTTATTCACTACTCCCTCCGGTTTGCTAATGGAAGTGGTTTTGAAGTTGTCCTAAGTCAAATATTTTGAACTTTGAATGCAAATATTTTTTTTATGTGTTGAGTTTGGAAATGTGAAATTGGTATGGATAGATTCGTCTCGATATACAGTTTCATAAAAGTATACATTAACTATATTTTATAAATATTTAATAACAAAGAGTTGTAGTCAAAGTTGTTTTTTGGAGACTGTTCAATGTCCAAAACAACTTGCTTTAGGGAACCAGAGGAGTAACTGCTAGCTGCCAGTCGTTGTATGTAGAAGTAGAACCCTAAATTATAAGATGGTATAGTTAGCTGTTTTCTTAGGTACCCAGTAAAATCTTAGGGACTAGTTTGCAACGAGTAATCCAGTATGGGTACAACAACAAAACTGATTGCTTTAAAGTTCTTGTGATTTTGTTAACACTCAAGGGCAAATACATCTAGCATAGGGGTTCCCCTCCCTCTGCTACTTCATGCAGTTACATGTGTTTCTTATTTTAGCAACTCATTGGTCTTTTGTGTGCAGACCAGCCAGGGCAAAGCACTGTAGAATATGTGACAAGTGTGTTGCTCGATTCGATCACCACTGTGGATGGATGGTACTTGTACTAACTAATTGATGGTATTGCTTTTGTTTCATTCATGTTCTGAATTTGTCTGTGTTGATACAGAATAATTGCATTGGGGAGAAAAATACTCGCTATTTTGTGGCCTTTTTAGTTTGGTGAGTTCTGCTTGAGTTTCTTTCCAGCTTACCTTATAATCTTTGTCTGGCCTAGATGGGAAATCTTAAGGCCCATGCATTTCTCTCTGATGATTCTTTTCTGTTTTCTATGTTTATCATCTGTCTTTCTTTTTTATAGCCTAATATAAAGTCCCAAGAGTCAACATTATCTCCTGAATTATCATTTTTCTGAGTGGCTAAATTTTAGCCCAACTACAAATACTAATTATAGGGCATAAATCAACTGGTAAACCAAGTATGCATCTTGAAATGATATGTTTATCCTACCGAGCTTCAAGATTAGCTTTCTTACAAGAAGATGGATCGTTAGCTCCTTTTTTTCTCTTTTTTTTTCTTATATATGAAAAGCTTTGCCTTCTAGACTTCACAGCATAGTTTTCCCATGTGTTGTGCAAAGTGCAGTTGTTTAGATGCAGTATTAACTAGCTTATGATCCATTGGCGCTGTAGTTTTATGGATTTGGTTGTAACTTATAGTTCATCTTACCTTTATATTACCAAATCAATATGGAAGATCTGCCCAGCTACTTGGTTGTTCTTTTCTTTTTTCCATAGTGGGTGAGCCCGAACTTCATTACTAAAGCGTAATGAAATTACAAACAACCACCAGTTTTGAATTTTGCCGCTGGTGCTGTCTAGCAAAAAAACTGCTCAGAAACGACCACAAAAGCACACATGCTCTGTGAAACGATTCCACCACCACAATTCCTTACACTGATCCTACTTGATTATTTTTTTCTCAAATAATCCTAGTTGATTATTCAACTTTGGCAAACACTAGAGCCTTTTTGTTTAAGGCATAATTGTTTCAGTTGCTGTAAGTAGCAACCTAATTAATCATCAAGATTATTCACTGACCTGAAATATTAAGTAAAGTTTTTTTGGGCAAAAATATTAATAAAATTTGTATGTGTACTTTCTCTTCCATTCGATAACAGGCATTTTCTTATATGTCTGTACGGGGCAATAATCCTTGGCTTCATTCTTGCTGGTGAATTAAAAGAGCGGAAAATTATATACATTCTGACAGGTAAATTCAATGCCTTTCCTGAGAACTTACTGCCTTGTTCAATGGGAGTAACTTAACATATCTGCAATTTGAACCTAACAATTGACATAGAACAACTGAGTAGTGGGTAGTCTATCTATGTTGAGTTGTACGTCGGAGTTTTGAATTCTCCTGAGTCCTGACAGCACCTTATGGGAAATTGTTTACCAATCACCATCATACATAATCTCTGATTTTTATTTCGATTGCTTACAGTTTTTTATTGATCACATAGAACTATGACGTATAACTTATCTTCTTTATTCAACATTTTAACCTCTGTTTTCCCATTTGTAATGTAATGAGACATCTTTTGGATGTGACAGTTTATTATGGTATCGATAACTCATTCTCGGGCTTGTTTCCACATGTTGCACAGGTATGCTAGAGGAACACATTGATACCAAATTCCCTCTGCTGCTCTACTAAATCTGTGTTTTAACTTATGGTCAAATTTGCAGTGGTTGCTTGCTGTGCATAACACTCAGATACTTTTGAGTGTATTTTTGGCTATATTAGCACTGCTCCTTGGTGGCTTCTGTGCTTACCATTTACACCTTTGTTTGACAAATACAACAACCAACGAGGTAAGACATAGTGAACTTGAACCTTTGAAATTTAGCCAAATTTTCTTCAAACATGTAAACTGTCCCTTGTCGTGGACATGTGGATATATTTTCTTTATATTAATTCTATTTAATGAAATCTTATCTTTGCTCTGAAATATTTTAATCAGAAGGCTAATTTCTCATACTTGAATCTTTCTGGTAGACAAATAAAATAACTTTCTAGATGAATTTTGTTAATTGACTAAAGCAGATTTTGTATTTAATCGAGGTTGTTTCTCATGAGAGCTAAGTAGACTAGTAAATTTGACTATTAAAAAGGAATAGTTTCAAGCATGTTTCTAGTGCCAAAAAAAATGCTTGCGGTGATTCTTACACAATCTTTTTTAGACATTCAAATGGCAAGACTATATCATGTGGATGAAAAAAGAAAATGAAGCGAAGGCTGATGCTGCTGCACTCAAGTCCAGCATAGGCTCAGCCAATGCACACAAAGCTCCTCCAAGCAAATGGAGGGCGTTCTTCATGAGATCCAGAACACCAACCGTGGAACCAATTGTGAAAAACAACATATATGACAAAGGCATGATTAAAAACTTGTGCGAGGTGGTCGTCCCTTTGTCGGAGCAGAAGGCATTTTCACGCAGGAAATCGGATTGAGTCTATAGTTGCAGTTGTATCACCAAACTGTTGTATAATATCTGTGTAGAATTTGCGAAACATTTTTTTTGTCATACCATAGGGGCATAGAGAAATTTCAGGGTAAATCTTGTTCAGTACTTACGACCCATAGCATCAAAATATAGGTAAAAGTTTTTTGAGCTTGCATTTGCTTTTGCCCTTCCTGAGACAATACATCTGTGGATACGTGCTACAGCCTATAGTTGAGACGAATGTAATATCTCAAAGGTTTCAGACTTCCCCAAGTAAAGCTCCTGTTAGTGTGGTGGGGGTGGTGGGAAGGAGCCGCAGCTTTTTCAAAAGCACCTCCTTGAGGGCTTCCCCAACGCAGCAACACGCTGGCATGCTGCCCTGTGTGTTCAGTTCCATGTCATCAAAAGTAGTGCTCTTGCAGAGGTTTAACTGTGTAAGTGATCTATAGAGGTACCAGCATCCTTAGGGCGTCCATAGCGGTGCTGTCAGCATCCTTGGGGCGTCCACAGCGGTGCTACCAGAATCGACGGCTGTGTGGAGCCGATCATATATAGGCCCACACGTCAGAATTAATCAATGGTATCTCTTTTCTCTACCGCATGCATGAAAGAAAACAGGATGCATGTGCTTTAACTGGCTCCGCGCTAGCGGTTTTCTTTTTTCTCGGGAAATCGTGTCCATGTCAGTCCGAGCCTCCTCCTAAGCCTAAGGTTATCCGTACTCATGGATCTCTATATTTATCCTCTATATGTCCTAGTTAGTAAGATTCTCTCCTCTATATTCAATTCTTCCACATCCATCCATCCTCTATATCATCCTCTATCCACTGTGGGACCTACTTGTCACTTTATCTAAATATATCCATGTGTGATCTAGTTTTAAAGGATTTATTGAGACGAATTTAATGGTGCAATTGAAATTTAATTTAGATTTTTGGTTTGTGAGTTATAGCATTTTTTTCTCTTTGTTTAGCTAGTGAGGCCCGCCACTGCCCACTATAGAGTAAGCACTGTACTACTCTAAATATAGAGTGAGAGAAAGGATAGAGTATCGTTTTAGAGTACTCATCCATCCTCTATCTACTGTGGGACCTACTTGTCACTTTATCTAAATGTATCCATGTGTGATCTAGTTTTGAAGGATTTATTGAGACAAATTTAATGGTGCAATTGAAATTTAATTTAGATTTTTGGTTTGTGAGTTATAGCATTTTTTTCCTTTGTTTAGCTAGTGAGGCCCGCCACTGTCCACTATAGAGTAAGCACTGTACTACTCTAAATATAGAGTGAGAGAAATGATAGAGTATCGTTTTAGAGTACCCAGTGCAGCAGTTTTTACTCTATATTCATACTCTAAAGCTTTATAGTATCCCTTTAGAGTAGCCATTGCGGGTAGTCTAATCAGGAGATGGCGACTTCAACCTGTTGGGGACCTCCTTGGCTGACACGAGCGCGTTGTGTGGGAAAAGTGATCGCTTGAACGGGAGGAGATAAAAGCTGCTGCATAAGACTATCCGCACTCATGGACATCTATATTCATCCTCTAAAAGGAATATTCTAGCCTAGTCACCACAAAATATACAGTTTCTCCGCATCCATCCATCCTCTATATCATCCTCTATCCACTGTGGAGCTTATCACTTTATCTAAATATATTCATGTGACATCTAGTTTTAAAGTATTTATTGAAACGAATTTAATGGTATAATCAAAATTTAATTTGGTTTTTGGTTTGTGAGTTATAATATTTATTAGGCAATTGAACTCATGGGGCCCACCGCTGTCCTCTCTCCTCTCTGTCTGCTCTCAGTGCGGGCGCTGCTGCCGCGCGTAGGCCCATCTTTAGCGCACGAACTGGACAACGCTGAGAATAGAAGACGCGCTCGCGTAGCGTTTCGCTTTAGCGTACGCGCTGCGGGGCTTTTTTCCTGTAAAAGTATACTGCAGGATTGTTTACCGTAACCGGTGCAGGCAGTCTAACTGCTGCATATATACTTTTTAGCTCTGTAGAAACAGAGCGGTGGGACCTCAAGCGATTGGTCTTGTTTTTTTTTCCTTGCATATCTGGAACTAAGGCTGTGTTTAGATACTTCAAAGTTTCAAAAATTTTACAAGATTTTCCGTCACATCGAATCTTTGGACGCATGCATGTAGCATTAAATATAGGTAAAAAATAACTAATTACACAATTTGATTGTAAATCACGAGACGAATCTTTCGAACCTAATTAGCCCATGATTAGACACTAATTGCCAAATACAAACGAAAGAGTTACTGTACTTCCAAAAATTTTACAGGTCCAACTAAACATAGCCTAAGGCTAGCGCTAATGTTGGTTTGCGTTGCGCTGCCCTGAGAAGCTCGGGAAGCCGCTCTGAGGGAGTTTTATTTTTTTTCCTTGGATATATGGAACTGAACTAGGGCTAACGGGCTAACGCTGATGTTGGTTTAACGTTGCTGCTGCCCTAAGAAGCTTGGGAAGCCGCTCTGAGGGAGTTTGTCTGCTTTTAGTACGAAGTGTAGCTTTTGGAGCTTTTATCTCTAAGGGAGTTTCTCTGCTTTTAGTACGAAGTGTAGCTTTTGGAGCTTTTATCAGCTAATTAAAGAAGCTATTTTATTTGAGGGCGCTTCTAGCTTTTTGAGCTTTCTAGAGAAGGAAAAGCTACTATAAGCTCGCCGTCTTCAATAATATACTGGAGTCCAGAACTACTGTAGTTCCAACGTTTTCAAACTCTAGGGTTACACTCCTAGATAAACTTTAATATGTTGAGGTTTCTCTAAAAGTAACACACGCTGAAATGAATCTTTAATTCGATTACAAATTCAAAAATATAAACATGAAACAATTCGATTGCAAGAACCATCACACGACAATCTGGTCTGTTTTTTCTTTAATTGAAACTGGCATTCTGATATATGTTGATTGTGGTTTTCTTGGAAGAGTTTCAGAGATGGAGCTCAATTGCGAGCCAGCGCCCCCAAAAACCAGTAAATAAACCTATACATACAGAGTCTATAAGGCGACGACGAGCTTTTATATGGTGCGGAGAGCAGACAATCACCGGAGGGAGATGTAGAGTCACCTGGGAGACGGTCTGCAAACCGCGTGAACTCGGGGGACTGGGAATGGTCGATCTCTGCGCCGCGCAGGTATCGCCGCTCAGAGCTCGCTAGCAGTGGAAACAGCGGATTGAACAAATCAGACTTGGGGCGGCCTGCCGAAGAGTAATGAGAAGATGGTGATCGCAGTGTTCAGTGCAGCTACTGTGTCCATATCCTTGGCTAGGGGGAATCAACTCTCTTGTGGACCAACAACTGTATCAACGGCACGAGCATCTAGGCCATGACACCCGTGCTTTTTGGGGCGGTGTCAGGGAGACGGCGGAAGGTGTTGATCAGTGATGCGCTACCTGGTAATGCTTGGGTGCGCCATATCACAGGTGCGTTAATGGTTCAGGTGCTCACAGAGTTCATGCAAGGAGTCGGCGCCTCCGCAAAACCGCAACCGCTCCAAGGAAGTTCATCCCCCGCGTCGCTCTCCCTCGGGGGCGACTCGGGCGGCGTCCTCCCCAGCGCCGTCGCAGGCCCCCGCCCCCGCGCTTTGCCGGCCCGGCCGCCGCCTGAGCTCGATGCCGGAGGCCGGTGGACGGCTAGGACGGCGGCGGTTGGGTTCGTCCCCTCCCTCCCACCCCTCCACCACCATACCTCTACCTTCGGCTTCTCCGGCGAGCCGACGGCCAGCGAGCCGATTCTGGGTCCTGTGAGCCGGATCTGCCTTCCCCATCATCAAATCTGCGACCTCTCCGAGCGGTTGCGGCAGGCTTCGCGCGGGACTAGATGGCAAGCAGCCGGGGCCGGGGTGGCGGCGGCCAGCTTCGCCCTGCCCATGGCGGATGGGGCGGCTCCCCTTCTCTGCTTGGCGTCGAGGATCCGGCTCCCTAGAACGTCGGTGCGGCCGCCGGCCCTTGCGTTGGGCGAGGGGGGCACGCTCGACGCTTTCGCCCACGCGCTTGCTGTGGTGCGCGTGCCGGCGTGTCGGGAGGCCCGTGGAGGCAGGCTTGGTGGTCGCTGCCGGCCGGTCGGCGTCTGCCGTGACCGCATCCCCAGCTAGCCTTTGCTCGCTTGTCGGTTCCTACTTCCTAGCAGTCGGACCACTGGCGCATGGCGGTCAAATCTGGCGGGCGGGTTTGCCGTTGGTGCTGCTACTGCTAAGGGTGTCGCGGATGGCCTGCTCCGGTGAATGTACACCAGGTGAAAACCCTGCCCGGGTTCCCTGGGTCGGTGGCGGTGGCGCAGTCGTGCCATCTACCTTCCTGAGGCAGGCGCCAACATCCGCAGACACCAACATCGCTGGTAAGTTCTTGTTTGTTGGAGCAGGCTGGTAAGTTCTTGTTTCTTGTTTGTCGAAGTTCTTGTTTCTTGAAGGGTCAGTGGCGGTGGCGCAGTCGTGCCATCTACCTTTCTGAGGCTAGGTCGAAAGACCTACTCGTGTGCTTCTTTCAGCGATGTTGGCGTCTGCGGATGTCAAGGTCCTTCCTGAAGACATCGTTGGAGCACTTCTGCAGCCCATCTCCCGTTGCTCTCGCCGGAGTCGCTCATTCCTGTTCTGTGCCTATGTGCGCTTCAAGCTCGTCTTCACATTGTTCTGTCCAGCTTAATTGATGCTGCCGCCATCGTTTGGTTCTTCGCAGCGGATACTTCGCCACTGTCGCTGCTCTTTAACGGATGGTTTGCCGTCGTTGATGTTCGGGCGGATGCTTTGCCGCCATGTTGCTTCGGGTGTGCCCCCTCATTCCGACAAGCTGAGGGCGTGTTGGCACCCCTTCTTCTCGGACGGATGCTTTGTCGTCGTGTTGCCTAGGCGGATACTTTGCCGCTGAAGTCTCGTCGCTTCCTAGTGGATGCTTGGCCACCGCGGCTCCATCTCTTTTGCTGACAGTTTTGCGTTGATGTATTTTTCTTTGCAGGTTCAGTGTTTAGGTTCATGGTGGAGGGCCTCTCCCTTTCGTCTTTCTTTATGTTTTGTTGTCGTCTAGGTTTCTAACCACTTTCTTTGTGGTTTTGTAACCAGTACTATGGGGGCTTTCCCACAGTTGCGTTGTGTTTGCCGTTCTTTCGCCATCTCTCCTTCTTAATGAAATACGCGTGAAGTCGTGTTCTAGAAAAAAAAAAGAGCTCATGTAAGTATGGCAAAGGCGGCAGCAGGTGCAGCTCGTACCTGGAACACCTGATGTCTTCTGCTGACGCCTCACGGTGGATGGATGCTACTCAACCGCGTCGGCTTATGGAGCAATGTTCCTTGGGTCATCCAGGCCTCTTGGAGCAAAGGAAATCTGGAAGACCTCGGCACCGCCAAGGGTGTGCTTCTTTTTTTGGCTTGTGATGCATGGAAGATGCTAGACAACGGAGCAGAGGTTTCGGCATGGTCTTCAAGACTCCAGCACCTGTATTATTTGTGACCAGCTTCTGGAGACAATGGATCATCTCATTATCGGATGCGTTTACAGTAGGGAGGTTTGGAACATTCTGCTGTCCAAACTCCACCTCCAGGATGTTGTGTTAGTACAGGAGGAGAAGGTGCTCGAGTGGTGGCTGCGAAGTAGGAAACTAGTTGATAAGCAAGTGCGGAAGGGCTTCGATTCACTGTTCTTTCTCGTCGGATGGACACACTGGAAGGAGAGGAATGCGAGAACATTCAACAGAACCTCCACAGGTCCAGCTTCCTTGGCGCTCAAGATACAGGAAGAGGCCAACGAATGGTGCTTAGCAGGATACAAACAGCTGCTGTCTTTGCTAGCGTTGGCGCGTTGCTGTAGGGTCGTTGGCCAATTTGTCGCAAAATTGGAATTTGTACGCAAAATTGGAATTTGTAAATCACAACCTCGTGGTGCCGCACGGCCGAGTAGCCTCAGTAATCAGTGGATTACTGCTGCTTCAAAATGTACTTTCATTGTATTTCTTACTCCTGCTTAATGAATACCGTGCTCATGCAGGTTCGAGAAAAAAAATCTCTCATCCCTCTGAAAAATTGGGACTACGACCTTTCTCATTTCGCCCTGATCATCACTTGACATAGTCTGCATCATCAAGGAATCGACCATACTGTGTCCCATTCAGCACCTGGCTCACCTGCTCCCAGTTGTCGACGAGGTCCGGGAGGGGCCTGGTATGGATCTTCACATGCTTACTGGACAACCTCCTCACCGGAACCCCGAGGAATTCCTGCACCCGGGACAACACCTGCACAAAAGGCATCATCAGAAAAAGAGCATACCCCCGTTACTGCTATCATTGGGTGTTTGGAACTCTAAAGCCATCAGAGGCTGCTGTGAACGTTTGTTTGTTTGTGTTGTGATGCCTACATTTCTGTCGTGGATCACATCCTCGTAGTAGAGGACCATGTGACGCGTGTTGCTGAAACGGCCCAGGCAGGTTCTCATGGTGCGTTGGGCATTTCTGATGCTCGGAATCAGAGTCGATACGTCCAGCTCTGGCTTGAACCTTGCCAGGATCTCAGCCTGCCCATACAAAAGGCATCGACAGGATTAGTTACCCTTGGCTTCTTACTTGCTCTTATTAGAGAGAAAGAATCAGGTAAGCTAGCTTTCAGTAAGAGCAAAAGGATATCATTTAGGTCAAACATCTGTTACTCTGTCAGTTATGAGCTAGGACTAGTGATTACTGTTTGATTTGCCAAAAGGATATCAATAATATCATTGCCTGTTTGACTTTGCTCCATTCAAAACTGACAGACAGCTTTGGTTTAGTCATGTTTCTAATTATGCAGTAGCTATCCATGATTGATTCAGAAATGTACATTGCATAGGGAGAGAGATACCTCCTCTTTTGAGTGAACATGTGACTTGTGGATGCCATTCAGCTGCTTTGTTCTCCTATCGTAGTTGTTCGCCAACACAGAGATAAGCCTCCGTAATGTGTTTCTCCTGAAGAGGAATATCACCATTGCACCCCTCCTGTTTAAATAGTTAACAACGTCTCGATGGTTTTCCATCAGTCCCTGCAAACACATGGAAGCAAGCCATTTGAGGCCCTGCAAAACATGGATTTTTTTTTTCATGTCCCTGCGTTTCTCCTGTGAAACTGAACTAATTTGTATACCATTTTAGGCCTAGATATACCACTTGTCGAGCAACAGCATCCAAACATTATGTGTACTTGAAAAGCCAGTCTCTCACTGATAGTAACCATTACACGGACCCTAGTAAAGGAATGATACAGTTTTACCTGGTTTAGCATCCACTTCAACCCAAACGCTGCCGTGCATTCATTTTTCGCCGCACTAGTGAGCCAGTCCATATCATACAATCTGTCAAGAGTTTCAAAAATAGACGAAATATTTTCTCTTCTATCCCTCACAGAGAAGATCTCGCCATTCGAGCTGACATTGGGGTGGCTGTTGAGCAAAGTTTCGAACCACCCGCTCCCTGATCTTTGCATAGATATGATAACAAAGAAGCGGACCAGGTTACATGCACATTCACCCCTGTGAACCGGCCCGGAAATGAGTGGCAGAAATAAACATGAATCAGACAGCACAGGTAAGTGCATAACACATCACATATAGTAGAACTTGTGACGAACTATTGAAGGTAGTTACCTGTCGTAAGTGACAGGCCTCGGAAAGTGCACATATCGCATCTGCTCATGTGGAACTGCAGGTCTTCTGCAATGGATTTCTGTTTGTTCAGCTCCGTCTGCACTGATCATTTTTGCTTCATTTTCCAAAGTTATCTGATGGAAGGAGAAGTAGCAGACGTAGAAGCCGAACATTGCGATGAAGAAGACGAGAACAGATCGTAGAGGAAGCACTGGGCCCTTTGGACTTTTTAGTGGATAATAAATACTCTGTAAATAAATATGAAGACAAATGTAATGATCAGGACGTGTTTTCGACGGCAAATAAGTGCGATGAAGAAACAATGATAATCTACTAGTACATCGTTACCATTCTCTCCTGTGGTAGCATTTGCTACATCAACTGACTGCTCATCGTCCTTGCTGCGTAGCATATGAGCGAGGAACTGATGATGTCTCTATCTTCACTGACAGCACACCTCACCTCAGCTTTCGTGAACTAGTTGTACTGCAATGCAGTTACAGAATTTCAAAGTTAAGATTTAACCCCTGTGCAAGCAGAAGGAAATACACACAAATTTTGGGATGTAAAGAAAATGCAAGGACGCTTTATTAGACCTGGAAAGTGTGGGCCAGGAAGAAAATTGATCCAGATTGTTTTTCTTTTTGCCCCCGACAGAACGGAACCAATATTTAGCAGTTCAGCTCAAGAAAGATTCGTAACAGTTTCTGGACTACGCGATGCGGAGTACTCGTACAGCAATCGTGGGCATAGATGTAGCAATGACCGTACAGGATTAATGGCACAGACCACAGAGACTCCCGGGCCCCTTGTTGTGCGGCAACAGAAGTCGTTGCAGCAGGGTCAGCAAGCAGAAGGTGCGAAAACCACGTCGAAACTGTCAACGAAGGGCACAAGAAAAGGCCCGCAGCGAGATGGCTGGCTTGTTTCCCTGATTGCCAGGCCCCCACCCGCACCTAGATCGTCTGCGGCTAGCATTGTTGGCAAGAACCAACCAACGGTTGCTTCTTGCAAAGTTTTTTCCAACTACACAAGCAAATACTTAAGGCTGGGACAGGCTGATAGCAACATCAATGAATGAATAATAATGAAAGTAGTTTTGCTCCCCCTCTCTCTCTCTCTCTCACACACAACAAATAAAGAAATTAATTAAAAATGAAAAGGGAATAGCTACCATACCAACCAGTATCACAAGTCAGATTCAAGGATTGCTCAGCGAAGCCGAAAATTTGGGTTGGGGAAAAGTTTGAATGAAATCTGTGGAAAGGCAGGCCCTAGATGTATACCTGCATTGCAGGATGCAGGTGGATCAAAGAACCAGGCTGAGGGTGAATGAAGCCGGGCACTCGGCCAATTCCGTGCAGCATATTAATAGAGATTCAAGGGGGGCAAAAACAGGCAAGAGCAAGAACCATGAAGATTATAGTCCCAAAGAGAAAGAGCACCCGCGGACCGTACCGCAGGAAGGAGATGATGGAGGCCGGCACAGCACACACGAACAATCTTGGACCACAGCGCAGGCGGCCAAGGCCATGATGATTGACGAGCACAGCAAGCGACACCACGAACGTACCTGAGCCGGCCGCGGCGACGATCGAGGACCGAAGCACTGCAGTGGCCTGTCGAACAGGTGTGTCGATCGGATAATAACGGAGAAGTAGCCCCGTCCTCGATGTCTGCGCCTGCGTGCGTGGTCGGCGGAACGGAGGTAGTACCAACAAGAGGAAGGAAGAGGAAGAGAGACTAGTAGCAGGTACGGCGTGTGACGTCGTCGCGGGAAGAAGAGAGGAACAGCCGAACAGAGAAGAAAGCGCGCGCGGACGCGGAGGGGGTGAAAGGAAAGCGAGAGGCCGAGGGAACGAATAGATTGGAGGCCGAACGAGCGATGCTTGCTGATGCAAGTCTGCGACGACTGGGACAACGACGTACGGTCACGATTCACGATGGGTAGGGTGGTTTGGTAACGGATTCCAGCTCCATCATACACTGGCTTGCATGGTTATTTATTATATACTGTACATACGTACATGATACATCTGGTACTTAGTCTTCGTGTTAGCTCGGATGATCAGTAGTACTACTCTGTTTCTTTTCCTTATACAAATAGAAATAGAAAATTTAAATAAGCATGCATTGATGCATATAGATACCTGCTCTGCTCCATCTCCATGGCGTGAGGCACCGAACTGCGCCGTCCACCATATTATTCCATCATCACAGACAAAGTATGAATTGGGGGCTCCGATCCACAATATTAGGATGTAATAAGTAGTACGTGTACGCCCCCCCCCCCCACCCCCCCCCCCCCCCCTCTCTCTCTGCAGCTTGCTTTCATGTTAAGCTGGGTCACGAGCAACTTATGGCCGTTTTTTCTTTAATTTGGGGGTGTAGAGCACACTCCGGTCAAAGAAACGCTCTTCCTCCCTGGCTGTGGCTGTTTTTCCATTTCCCTTTACCTGGACGTACGTTACACAACCTGACAACCAAATGAAGCCACATCACACATTAAAAACACCACAATCGATATCTTGGCCTCGTTTGGCTAGCTGGTGGCGGGTGGCTGGTGCTGATTTGTTATGAGAAAAAAATACTGCTGACTGGCTGGTGACCAGTGATTGGTGTTGAATTGGTATAAGATAAAAGCACTACTAGCTGGCTGGTAGCTAGCCAGCCGGAGGAGGCCACTTGTCTCGTGGACTTTATATGTATATTTCGTTCTTCTAGAATTGCAGAGGATCGACCATGCGGGTCCCATGCACTCAGCAGGCAACAGCACGTTTGACGTACGGGGACATCTTTATTCCAGATGGGCACAGGTACCGTGGTACGGTACGGTGGTAAGGACTCGTCTAGCGTGTAAACCGTGTAAAGTTTTAGAGCGTCACATCAGATGTCACGTGAGATGTTGTATGGAGTATTCGGATACTAATAAAAAATAAATTATAGAATTCGTCGGTAAACCGCGAGACGAATTTATTAAGCCTAATTAATCCGTTATTAGCACATGTGTTACTGTAGTACTTTATTATCAAATTATGGACTAATTAGGCTTAAAAGATTCGTCTCATAAAGTAGTCACAATCTGTGCAATTAATTATTTTTTTAATCTATATTTAATATTTTATGCGTGTGTCAAACATTCGATAAGTGTAAACTTTTGGGAGAGAAACTAAACAAGGCCTTATTATACTCTAACAGCTAAAGAAACATAGTTAAGCTTTCAGACGTATGTATACATCCTTGTAAGTCCTTGCTTTCGTTTTCCTCATCGGCTTGTCCTAATAATCTCTACCATTTCCTTATTAAAACCGGCACTACTGGTCTACTAGGACGGAACGGAGATGGCGAAACAGCACTGCCAAGTCACAGATGCCGCGCGAGTCTTATTTTGACAAAACTTCACGGTATCAGCGTTACCTGGAGCTTAATTTCAGTCTACCTTTTGACTATGAAGCTCGATTACATATACCGCTCTATTTTTCATCTCCATCCATCTGCACGGCATCTACATCTATGACCCATATGGGTTAAACACTGAAAACGCCAATAATATAAACAAACAAAACGAGATAAAATAATGTTAGCGTGATGAGGTGACTTTACGTAACCCCTCTTAATGATAAACGCGCAAGTCTACCTGTTCACGGGGAAAAAGAAAAAAAGACTTGACTTTATGTAGTCTCCTGGAGCAGGTCAGGGCCGACACTACGTACAGGGGCTGTACTGCGATGTGATACGGTATTATGTTTCATACATTAAGATAAAATATATACAGTATTATACATTACCTGCTTGATGCGTACCACCGGCCGGCCTGTTGTGTACGGAACGTTCGTGCCCACTACCCCACGTCCCTACCTTGCTTGGCAACTAGGCAATTGGCATACAAATGCCAAGGTCAAACACTCAAACCACTCACATCAAGGAACGTTCATGCATGCTACCACAGCTAGTCAGCTACCCTCAGGTGGATAAGATTGGAGGGCAACGTCCACCAGTACCACACCCTCGGCCCTGTTTGCTGATGGTTTCTGCAGCTGATGCGGATACTGATTTGTTGTGAGAAAAAAATACTGTTAAATGGCTAGCTGATTCTGGCTGATAAATTCAAGCGAACAGGGCATATTTTTGCAAATTTGTCCATAACACACCGTGTGTGCGCATTGTGCAAAGAAGCACTACTTTTCAAGAAAAGAAAATCATAGTGAACTGATCATCCATATCCCTAGTAAATGCACAATTATTACACATACTTTTTTATACAGCATTTAATCGAGTTATACAGAGAGTGAAAACGCAGTAGCAAGAGCTAAACTCTGTTGATAATTTGGCACAATATATTTTCTGAAAGAACATGGACAAACATTTAGTAAGAGCTACAGAATTAAATAGTACGAAAAAGGCCATGCAGACGGACCTATATCATTCATACAAGCACAAGTACGATGCTGAGTACCAACAAATAAACCTACTACCAAAAACAAGAATGACAACTCTTGCAGAGACATAACTTGCAGCCACCAAATTCATACTCTTTAATTTGTCTCAAAAACACAAAATCGTTGTAATTTTAACCTAAATCAAATTATCTTATGTTTGACTAAATTTATTTTTTAAAAAGTCAATATTCATAACACCAATTAGGTACAATGAATCTAACTAATTATTTGGTACCGTAAATATTGATACTTTTTTTTACACAAACAAAGGGAGTAACCAAAATGCAAGTGGAAAGCAACATCACTTGGATTCACCTAGCTAGCTTCCAAAAGGCAGGGCGACAGCGAAGTTCCAACGAGGAATTATGGAAGAATCATGTTGACAACAAAGTGTGTCATTATGTTAGGTCGAGTCACTAGTTGGTTTCTAAGTGAAGTTTCCCTTGTGCAGCAAATTAAATAAGCAGACGTCTGCATCACTTATTAGGGATAATATATGGACTAAGAAAATTAAATTAAACAAGCCCTAATAACATCACTAGTTTTTTTTAATAGGAATTTGCATTCCATTACTCAACCATGTCAGCTAAATCGCCTGACACCCATACCATAATACAATCTGGCACTCCGGCCATCACCCTCCATTCTGCCTCCCTGAACGCCCCATCAACATTCAGTTTCAGTACACCATTTGGAGGTACAGCCCACTTCCTTCTTTGATTTCTGTTGGCTACTTCTTCAGAAAATCGTCGTTGGAGATTTCTAATTTCCGTAGCTTGTCTCCCACACATCGATGTCATTTGTTTGCGAATTTGTGTTTCTTTCATCAGTTGATTTATTTTTTAGTTTTGTGATTTATTTTAGTTTATGATTTAGTTTTTCTTAACACCACCGTAGCGTTAGCACTAGTTATTCAAAAGAAGGACTTAAATCTCGGAACGCAGAGGGAATCGGAACGCCGATGTAAATAAACAAAAATAAAAATATGGGCCACGGACAGCCCACCTCCCACGATCTGCCACCGGGCTGTAACCAGGCCGCACGGGGCCGCGTTGTGCCTTGAATGCGCGACGGCCTACGGACTCGTGTTATAGTTTTCTAGAAAAAATTGATGTTGTAATAGTGTATTGTCTGGGCCACTAACGGGCTGATGGGCTGTCCCGAGAGATTCGTTCGGCTCGATCTCAAGATCCTCAAGTTCTGAACACCGGCGGCAGCAAAGGAATCAGGCAGCTCCCCATGAAAGTTCTCTCAGGTTCAGACTTCGGACAGGATGCACAAAACAAGGCTCAAAGATTTTTTTTTCGCGAATGTGTCTTTGTGACACGTGTTTCATTAAACAGAAGTAAAATATCAAGGTTACATCAATCCTCGGTAATCCAAGGATTACTGAAGAAAGACAGAACCCGACTTGGGCCCACAGAATTACATTGTCGACTTAATTACACGAAAACATTTGCAACCAAACGACTATAGACAGCTAGACTAGCACGCTACGTCAAACATGCAATCAACCCCAGGCAGGTCGAACTTCATCAGCTCGCGCAGAGCCGCCCTCTTTGCCGAGTCAAGTGGCTCCTGTAAAGTCTGTTTAAAAGCAGCCATGACCTAGTAAGGGACATATATGTTTGCTAATCATGTCTACAACAACTCCTTTTGTTTTCACAACAAGGTCGATCAGTTCAATTCCAAGGTTTTCACCGTACCGGAGATGAGGCATGCCATAAAGGGATCGAGTTAGGCATAGCCGCATATAGATAGTACTTTTTTTTTTATTTTTAGCCCTTTTTTCGAAAGATTTTCTCAAATACATTCCTAACGGAAAGATTTCAGGAAATGGACCCAGGGCTTGTCACCATCTACGCCGGCGCCAAGGTAACACAGCTTGGCGCCGTTGACGTTGGCGCCAAGCCCCCTGCCACTTGGCCGACGACGCCGAGCTGGCGCTGACGTGGCAGCACCTTTGCGCCATCACCATTGGCGCCAAGCTTGGCGCCATCGTCATTGGCGCCAAGCCTGGCGCCATGGATCTTGGCATCGAGCTGTTGGAATTTCTTAAGTTTGGAATTTTATCATGAGATGGATATATGAAAATTTGTTAAGTCTATAAATTTACCATGAGATGGGACATGTTGGAATTTGTTAAGTCTGGAATTTTACCATGATATTGAAAAATTTGATGCTATCGCATGCTAGTTCGTATTCTAACATATCCAGGCTGCAACAAAAATCCTGACTACCTAATTTTACCGTGAAATGAACATACAAAGCTCTAAATTAACATGATTTGGACCCTAATTTTTCTATGAGATAGACATACAAAATTTTGGCAAAGTCTTGATATTTACCATACGATGGCCAACCTAGAAATGGGCTAAGTCTGGATTTTTGCTATGATTTGGACATTGATAAATTTAAAATTTTACCATGACTTGGATATTGAAAAAGGGCTTCATGTTTTGGACTTGTATATTTAAAATTTTACCATGACTTGAACCCTAATTTTACTATAAGATGGAATTTTAAGTCATCGTAAAAAGAGCTTCATGTTAAGTCATAGAATTAGAGCTTCATGTTAATTTTAATATAAAATTTTACCATGACTTGGACCTAAATCCAAAACATGACTTGGACCCAAATCCAAAACATGCCTGGCGCTAACGCTATCTGTTTGTACCAGCTCGTAGGATGCCTCCTGTTCCAAAACTTTCCCGCGTGCCTAGAATAGAATAGTATGCATAAAGAAATAGAGCACGTGACTGGAGAGAGGCGACATACATGCATGAACTCTGATCACCGAATGGCTGGGCTCGATGATGATCGATGCATTTTAATAGTCCGGGAGCACTTATCACGCACTTTGTATATCCATTCGGTAATAAAGGACATTACATCCCTCAAATGGTTGCTTCTTTTAGAAAATGAAATGAAACGGTCGCTACAATACAAGAGATGACATACATACGACTAGTTTCTACTTAATTTCTAGTGCCCTCATCATGCGTGGGTCAATTAATTGATGCTGCACCTGTGACTGTGGTCATTGACTGCTTGCTTCAGTTGTGCATATATGTACTTCAGTATATTGTGGAGATAATTATATACGGGGAAACTTGTGATGCATGCAGTATCGCATATCCATCTACTAGCACACTCATCATTTCGTTGTATATAGTATATAAATAGAGTATAGTACAAATATATAATTATTACTATTATTATTGCCTCGTAATTAGCGCGTTGCCAGTCAAACTAGTCATGGCGACCGGCATTCAAATATTGTTGCAACTTCAACTGCTTCGTACGGTACATGTGCGCCTGCTTGCCACAACGACCGCGTCTAACATGCATGCTGATCATGAGCACCCTGATGAGTGTCTGACACTCAATCTCCATGGACGCTTTCCGATGTTTATTAGTAATGTATATAAGCAGGGGCCGGGGATACAAATTTTAGTATTATTTTACCACAGTGCAAGTTCAATTCCGTTTAACTTTACCCAATTCTAGGTCAAAAGCTTTTGTATTCCTCTAGTTTGTGCAGTGCAGCATATACATGCGTGGTCTCTGTTTAGAGCCTATGAACTTCACAGGATCTTTTTTACAATAATTAACTCGAATAGTTAGTTCTGCTTCTAAATGATAAGATCAATAGACATATCATATTCTTATTTAGATCACATAAATAAGAGCCTGAATGGCTAATAAATGATAAATTTAAAGATTGATGAAGACACCTCCTCCAGTTACGCATACCATAATAACATAACTCATAATTCAAGATACACCAAGCGAACAAGGTCCAAATTCAATTTGGAAAATGTATCAATTAGTTTGTGATATACTCAGTTTTATATCAGTTAGTTTATGATATATGCTCAGTTTCAGTACGTGCACCCCGCTCCTTTTTGACTGGCTGGAGGCTGGAGCATTATTGCATAGTATATCGTACGCATGCATGCATGCAGGGTCGCGACCAGTCAAACTAGTCAATGGTCATGCATGGTGACCCCAATTAAATATCGTTACACTACACCGCTTTGTACCGCTTTATTGTACGATACATGCACCCAATGCCAGGCTGGCATATAAGATATGGGCGATAGCCTTGCCACATCGTGATCACGATTCACGTGTAACATGCTGTTTGTATAAACATCGATTGATGCTTTGCAATATATATCCCCCTCTTCTAAAATGTAAGTTAGATTTGTCCTAAGTGAATCAAGTTTACAAAAAAAATGTACTATAAACCTCTATAATATCAGACTAGAATCGTCGCTATGAGATGTATTTTGTTTGTGCATTTATTTGATATTATAAAGGTTACTTTATTTTTCTATAAATTTAGTTAAAAATTAGATTAGTTTGACTTAGAATAAAACTAAAGCTAAAACAATTTACAGTTTGACACGGATGGAACATGTTTATTCTCTCCCGCTTATGTCTATGCTCAACAAGCAATAGATTCTAAAATAAGCTTATTTAGTGTGCCGCTGAATGTGTTTTATCCTCTTCAAACATAAATTTTAGGATCCTAAATTTAAAATCAACAATTGAAATCAACTTGATCCTTATTGTCTCCCTTTTTGTCTCTCTCCTTATCCATTCCACCCACCACACTCTTCCGTTCACCCACCTCCACAACACTCTAGTATAAAGAAGAATGATTATGAAGTTTACTCAGACCAGGAAGTTAGAAACCAGAAAATAAAAGGAAAAACATAAAAAGTCACTACTCTCGCCCTATGAAAGGTGCAATCCCTCCATGAACCAAGCCTTGCCTCTCCCTAAATGGAGGGAATATAAAAAATTCAAAATATCTAAAACGATCGGAAATGGCATTTTGTATAGGCAACACGAACCCTAGAAACATTGTGCTATTATATATAGCTTGAATCGTTCGATTTAATTTAAAAATGGTTTAGACTACGTGCATTAGATAAATTAATACTCACTCACACTATGGTATCAATCTATTCAACGTTCCATAGGAACACACAACACTACTACAGATCTGACATTCACTGTCGGCTCCATCACTGCCCGTTTTTGGCTAAAACCAACAATGATAGGACTAACCGACACTGATGTTGGGTCGTCACTGTCGGTTTTTTGAACCGATAGTGATATGCTGCAAGAAAATTTCATAACTTTCTCATATGATATCCGATGAAGACGATTTTATATCAAAGTTATAGTACTCGATGAGATCTACAACTTTGTAGTTCAAACCTTTTGATTTAGGATCATTTGGATGTCTAAATACACACTATAAGATTTTGTAAAGTTAATACCAAATGAGTCCTTATGCTCCATAGTCATAAGTGAGTGCGTAGTGGCAGTTAAGGATCTCGGATGGAGAAGCGACCAAAATAAAAGTTATAGATATTGAAAAGTTATGCAACTTTGTACTTTACAAGTTTATTATTTGAAGTCGTTATGATGTCACTCTATTTGATTCGCAAGATTTCATAGAAGTTAATACCAACTAAAGGCATATGTTTTATGGTCATAAGTGAGTGTGTAGTGGTATTTAAGAATCTCGGATGGAGAAGCAACCAAAACAGAAGTTGTAGATCTCGAAAAGTTATGCAACTTTGTAGTTGACAACTTTTTCTTTTGAAACCATCTATCTAATAAAAATTACGTTTGCTTTCTCAAATTTAAAATTTGAATTTTTTTAAACGGCATCAAATGGAGAAACACTCAAAACAAAAGTTGTAGATCTCGAAAAGTTGTGCAACTTTGCAGCTGACAACCTTTTCATTTGAAATCATTTATCTAACGAAAATTATGGTTGAGTTTTCTCACATTTGAAATTAAAATTCTTCAAATGATCTCGGATGAAAAAATAACCAAAATCAAAGTTGTAGATCTTGAAAAGTTATAAAACTTTGTAGTTGACAATTTTTTTATTTGAATTCGTTTAGGGTTCCAAATACTTATTTTCAAAATCAGATGAACATAAAATGGATAGGATGAATATCTCATTTGGACACAAGTGTCTTGGAGTGGTTAAGGTACGAACACACGATGCAGGAGGTCGGGGGTAGTATTTTAAAAAAAAATCCTATTTTTTGAGCCTATTTTTAGGGTTTTCTGAAAACCACATCACTGCCGGTTCGTAAGAACCGGCATTGACGTGAAACCACCATCACTGTTAGTTTATCTGTGTCAGTTCAAATTCCGGCAATAAAGGAGGATTTTAAACCGACATTGATTTGAAGATCCGGTGTAGTGCAAGAATATGAATGCGCATAGGATTAGTGGGTTGGTTGACTAGTAAGCATGAAAATGGTAGAAGGTGATTGGAAAAGGTTTAAATTTCTTAGTTTTACAATTTCTTTCTCGAAAACATAACCAAATACAAATATATTACTGAAAAATGAATATGCATGTATTACGAAAAAATAAAAAAAAAACGTTTGATCGAAAACACCCATATAAGTTAGGAAACAATAATCCGTAACAAAGCCACTAAACTATAGCACGGTGTCGTAAAATCTGTGTTTCAAAAACCATTTTTTAAAGGCATAGAAAGTTTTATTATAGAAAGGGAAAATGTTCGAAACTAGGCTTGCAACATTGATTATTTGTGAATTGTCAAATTGTAATAAGATCGAGATAATCTGAATAGTAGTAGTTCGAATATTAATCAAATAATTCAGAAAAAATAGAGTTGGGTTACGTGTGGGAAGGAGGGTACGATTGACAATAATTGATAAAATATGGCAAGGCTTGGGATTTTTGAAAGTCTAAAATTGTGTTTGTTTTGACGGACATATGTCTCCATTTTCATTTTCATTTTCATTTTCTACTTTATCCAAAAATACGAGGAAATCTAAAAAAAATGAGCCCCAGTAAACATGGGTTTTCCACTTTTTTTGAAACCAGGGTTTTCCACTTTTCATTTTCATTATCACTACTGATTGGGATATATGGGTTTTGGTACTAAGTTGTATTTTCTTTTACGGGAAAAGGGAATCTCTCAATGTAAAAAGTGCGGTATGTATACGCTTCATCGAAAATATCCTCTGCAATTTCTGCAGACTTCCTCATCTCTTGCTCGACGTCGATGACGATCACGACATCAAACAATTGGAGCGGGCGGGGAGTACTAGAGGCGAGCAAGAGACAAGCCAGGCTGAGCAGTGCACGCAAAAGGCGAGGCCCGTGCTGCCATAAGCGCACAATTGCCTGAAACGGGGGAGTGGTTCGGAGCAGTTGGGTGCTGTGCTGGAACGGTTGGCCCTGGCCTCCCTTTCTACCCCTCTTCCTATATGATCCCCACGCCTCCCGTGCCTGCCACTCTAACCACCGCACCTCCATCGGCATCCATCCACTCCCGTACGTACCTGAGCTCATTCCCTCCCTCCACCGGCTCCCACGCACGCACGCTCGCTCCGAACTAAGCTAGCTACTTGCCTACTTCCGGTAGCCTCACACGATGCCGAAGCCGTGGAGGCCGGTGCTGGCGTCGGTCACCAAGTGCTGCGCGGCAGAGGACGCGGCGGTGGCCCCGGACGGGCTGGCGCGGTGCCGGCCGCAGCAGTCGGAGCTCTCGCGTCGGCTGGCGTCCTTCAGGCGGCTCTCGTCGCTGGCCAACAGCCCGGCGTCGGGGGGCACCACCATCACCATGGCGGATAAGGACGGCAGCGTGAAGCAGCAGGAGGGCGGCGGGGAGATGGCGGGCCCGCTGCAGCTGCACTCGTTCGGCCTCGGCGAGCTCCGCGGCGTGACGCACGACTTCTCCAGCAGCTTCCTGCTGGGCGAGGGCGGCTTCGGCGCCGTGTACAAGGGCTTCGTGGACGCCGGCATGCGCCCGGGCCTCGGCGCCCAGCCCGTCGCCGTCAAGCAGCTCAACGCCGCGGGCTTCCAGGGCCACCGCGAGTGGCTCGCCGAGGTCATCTTCCTGGGCCAGTTCCGCCACCCGCACCTCGTCCGCCTCCTGGGCTACTGCTGCGAGGACGAGGAGCGCCTGCTCGTCTACGAGTTCATGCCGCGCGGAAGCCTCGAGAACCACCTCTTCAGGAGTAGGTGTCCCTCCCTGGTCGCGCGTCCTAGCTAAAATTAGCAGTATCATCAGCTACCAGCTTGCTCAGTTGCTCACCTCCGTCTGCATGCAGGGATCTCGGCGACGCTGCCATGGGGCACCCGGCTGAAGGTGGCGATCGGCGCCGCCAAGGGTCTCGCCTTCCTCCACGCCGCCACCACGCCGGTCATCTACCGGGACTTCAAGGCCTCCAACATCCTTCTCGACTCCGACTTCACCGCGAAGCTGTCGGACTTCGGCCTCGCCAAGATGGGTCCCGAGGGCGAGGACACGCACGTGACGACCCGCGTCATGGGCACCCACGGGTACGCGGCGCCCGAGTACGTGCAGACGGGCCACCTGAACGTCAAGAGCGACGTGTACAGCTTCGGCGTGGTGCTCCTGGAGCTCCTCACGGGCCGCCGCGCCATGGAGAACGTCCGGGGCCGCACCGCGCACGCGGACCAGCAGGTGAAGCTCGTCGACTGGACCCGCCCCTACCTCAGCGGCGGCAGCCGCCGGCTGCGCTGCATCATGGACCATAGGCTGGCCGGACACTATTCGGTGAAAGGCGCGCGCGCCGTCGCGCAGCTCGCCGTGCAGTGCACGGCGCAGCAGCCACGGGACAGGCCGAGGATGGTGGCCGTCATCGAGGCGCTGGAAAAGCTGCAGGGGCTCAAGGACATGGCTGTTACTGTGGGGCTCTGGCCCGCCACCGCGCCCGTCGCTGGCAGGAACGCCATCTCGGCGAAGATCCGCGCCGAGGTCAAGGGCGCCGGCGCTGGGTCGCGCCGGAGGAGCGCGTCCTCCAAGCTGCCTTGATGGATCTTCTTCGATTGGTCCGGCAGCAGCAGGACACCTGCGTGCCACGTCGTACGTGGCGTCGAGTACCGGAGTGTAGGAATCTTATTGTATAATGTGCCGGAGTGTCGTGTGTGTATATAGTAAACGTAAGATCTGCTACGGTATAGTTTAGGCGCGTCGAGATTTGGTGAGGCAGAGATGGTCATGCGTGCCTCTGTATCCTCCATGACTCACTGTACGATCCATACATATTGCTGCTGGATTCATCATGGTTCATGAAGCGATCGTTTTGTTTTGCGAATACATATCAAGATACAATACAAAGTCTTCTTTACAATCACACGCATGTCCTCTGTATCTCTCTGGTGTGTGGACAGACAATGCGGATAGGATCGGAAGTCGGAACGAATTGAAGCTTCTGCGTCGTCGTCAACGACGACGATGACGGGTGCTGCTTCAGAGCACGCACCGACGGATGGAACAGTATTTTGTTTCGTTGTGCCTGGGTCTTGCGTTCGAATTTCCAACGGGAGCGCCTCAGAGGTATAGCTATCTACTATCTATATATTCAAGCGACAGCAACAGCATCGATCGGAGCTATATACGGGACATTCGAGTGTCGTTATCTCGACGGCGACATTGCTGCTACGCGACGACGACGACGACGGCGGACGCCCCGGCCCGGCGAACATCCTCCATCGGCGTGCGTGTCAGTGTAGCTTCCCGGCCGGTCTCGTCGAGAGTCATGTCAAGACTTGATCAGCCGGCGTAATCTTCCACGGCTTTACCTTTCTCCCACAACGGGATCGACGGGAGACCCCCGACGTACGGGTCTCCGCGCGTGGATCTAGCGCCATATACATGCCTGCGCCATATCTTGCGACGAGGTCAATCTGATCTTTCCGCGCGCGCACACGTGCAAAGACTGCCTGTGTGATGAATAGGAGTACTTTATGAAAAGTGCACTCACAAAATCAGCGAGAAAAATACATATATACCTTAAGATCATAGACATCTGTATATTGACACGCAAATACTATGGAAAAGTTTGACCAATTGCGAACTACATGAAGACGACAATTTGCTTGTTAGAATTATGCGAGTTATTTGTCCCCAAATTCCAAATGTCACCATTGCAGACGATATTCTGGCGGCTGGAGTTTCCAACGACCACCCATGAACGACTCTATTGAGGTTCAAGGTTAGGGTTTCAGGTTTCGTTTTGAATTTTAATCCAGATTTCAGTGCGGGTATACTGGTATAGTGTTAACCTAAAGGTTAAACGATAAACTGTCGGTCACTTGCTGTTTAGCTATTCACTACTAAAATTGTGGAATTCTCCTAGGTATCGTTTGGATGTAGATATTGAGCCTCAAGAATTGACATTGGCATTGAATAGCAACAAATGCCGCTGTTTGGATGGCTTCGGATTTAGAATTGGAAATCAACTCCAATGCCAAAGGGGTATTCGCACACCTGCACCACCTCACCCTCAATACAGAGTCGTGACCTCTGTATTGGGGGGAATTGGTTTCCGCCCGAGAAAAGGAAGGCACTCGTCCTCTTCTTCTTCCTCACGCCGGCGCTTTCCTCTTCTTCCTCACGATCGGCTCCCCTCCTCTTCTTCCTCTTGTCCGAGCTAGGCGGCTGAGCAGCGCCGCGAGCTTGCACGAGGTGGATAGACGGCCGCGAGCTCACCTCTGCACTGCTGAGGCCATGCCCGAGCACGTCGCCGACGCTACCGAGCCTGGGCCCTCCATGGCGGGCACAACTCGATCCAACGTCGCCTTTCGCGTCGCATCCGGCGACATCCTCACGGTGAGTGCGCGTCTTCTTCTTCTTTGAGGCCGGCTGTAAGGTTCTAGATGGCTAGAGGGGGGTGAATAGCCTATAAAAAATTCTACAAATACCACTAAGCAAACTTATTAGAACAACAAACGGCGTAAAGCGAGTTTTGCTTAGCCAAAGGTTGTGATGCAAGCCTCCTATCCACAAGTCTAGTAGATTATGATCTCTAGTTCACACAAGAGCTATGTCACTAATCTTACACTAGAGAACAAGCTAAACAAAACTACTAGCAAAGCTACCACTAGAGCTACACAAGATAATCTAGTAAAAGTAAGTGCAAGAGAGGATTATGATTCTTATACCGACGGTGGAGTGAAGATGTTGCCAATCACCAAGATGATATACAATCAATCAATATTGACAACAACACAATATGAAGACCAATCACCGGGAGACAAGAGACACAATATTTTTGTTCACCCGGTGTTCACTTGTGCACCGACAAGCTACGTCACCGGTTGTGTCGACCAACACTTAGATGGTTTCCCGGTGTGACCCTCAAGTCATTTGCCCCTCAAGGCACGCCCCGCAAGGCACCGCAAGACACCACTCTCAAGTGAGGTAACTCAATGACACGCGGATTCCACTAGAGTTGCTTTTGGCGTCCCGCCGAGGAAAGCACAAGAACCTCTCACAATCAACCGGAGGTGGCCAAGAACAATCACCTTCTCTTGCCAACGCCTCCAACAATCTCCAAGCCGGCTAGGAGCAGTACTCTCCAAGAGTAACAAGAAATCCACCGGCTAAACCACCCACAAGTGCCACTAGATGCCCTCAAGCTATGCAAAGCACTTTGGGATCACTCAATCTCACTTTTGATTTGCAATCAAGCAAGAGAGATGAGTGGGAGGAGATGCTTTAGCTCAAAGGATGCACAAGAGTGTTAGAAATGCCAAGAGACCTCCCCAAGGGCCGGCCAACGAGTATTTATAAGCATCCCATGCAAATAGAGCCGTTGCCACTCCACTGACCGTTTTTTCGGGATGACCGGACGCGCCGGTCGAAACTGACCGGACGTGCTTCACCGCGTCCGGTCGCCCTGCACCGTCCACGTGTCCCTCAAATTCAAACGTGACCGTTAGATCCTCCAACGGTCACTGCGTGCTAACGATCAAACGCGATGACCGGACGCGCTGCTCAACCGACCGGACGCGCCGGTCCATAGTATCGTGCGCCCGCAAAGCAACGACCGGACGCGCTCTAGAGAATGACCGAACGCGACAGTGCCAGCGTCTGGTCGGAGTCCAGTAAGCTCCCTTGACGACCGGATGCGTCCGATCGTGTGTGACCGGACGCTCACCGCGTCCGATCGATCTTGCGAACTGCTGTTCCCTCAGGGCGCCTGACCGGACGCGCCAATCCCGCGAGTGACCGGACGCGCCGGTTGCAAACCCTAGCCCACGCGCCTGTCTGCTCCGCTGTACTGACCGGACGCGTCCGGTCACACCGTGACCGCGTCCGGTGCAGCGTCCGGTCACCTCTGTGACCTCCGTTCGCCTCCGTTTCTTTTCCGACTTCCGGCGTAGTAGAAAATAGGCATTTTATTTCCCCGAAATCGCCTGAATCCCGCGCTCGCACGCTCGGCGGGAGGGAGAGAGGAACCCAAACCCCTCTCTACCCGCAAACCACAGCGCGACCAACGCTACCTTTGCAAATGTGCCAACACCATTAAGTGTACATCTCCATGTGCTTGTGTGTTAGCTTTTTCTCAATCATTTTCAAAGGTTTTCCAGTTAGCTCACTAGGCCCTACATGCAATGCACTACAAGAATTCACCTAGTGGCACCCGTGTGTCGAATAACCGATAAGACTTCCCCTCTTAATAGTTCGGCTATCGACCCTAAACCACTCACACCCTCTATGGTGTCTTGAGTGTAAAACAAAATGACCCTATGGTTATACCTTTGCTTTGAGCCCATTTTGTTTTACCAAAAGATATGATCCATTTCATATCAACACATGACCGTCTAGATCCATCGACCTTGACTTCACTTGCTCTTCACCGTTGCATCGGTCCATCGGCGCCAAGTCTTGCTCAAGCTTCACCATCGCATGGTCCTTCGCTTCGAAGCCTCGACTAGCCCTTCACCTTCACAACCGGTCCATCGAGCCAAGCCTCATCTTGGTCTTCACCATCTTGGTCATATGAGTCAATGTCATGTCTCATATTCAATGACCACCTTTATCTAAATCATCCACTTAGATACAAAGGTTAGTCCTAGGTTTCATCAATTAGCCAAAACCAAACTAGGGACTTTCACCGGCACCGCTCCTCTTCTTCCTCGCGTGATGAATCGCGCGAGCTCGCGCAAGGCGAGCGGGTGGGCGGGCAACGACGCGAGCTCAGACAAGGCGGGTGGGCGTGCGTGTGACGACGCGTGATGAATCGCTCGAGCTCGTGTGAGGCAGGTGGGTGGGCGGGCGGGCGACGGCGCGAGCTCGGACGAGGCCAATAATGGGGTGAGCTCGGACGAGGTCGGCGGCGGCGCGAGGTCGGATGAGGCGGGCGGCCGAGCTCTCGCGATCCCATCGGTGCCGTGCCCAACCCCATAACCAGCACTGCCGATTTCCAATTTCACAGAAGGGACATCCAAACAGGATTTGGTATTTTCTATGTCACCGGATTCCTAATCACAATTCTATCAACATCCAAACATGTGATTTGGTGTGGTATCCATTTCCAAAACCAGTCCGATTTGGTATTGGCACTCAATTCAATTCCAGTCGTCCAATATCTACATCCAAATAGACCCCTAGTGTTTTTATTTAGTAATAAAACACTACCACCAATCATAGCACATAGAAATCTCACTAGGAGACATTAATAGGAAAAGTTTATACTAAATTTTGAATACCAAAACACTAGGAGAACCCCATCTCACTAGAAGAATTTGAATATTCTAGTTGTGATTATTCATGCTAAATAGCCACTTAATGTGGCAAAACGGTTGATTAAACGAATACATCACACCACACCGAGCGAGCGAGGAGGGTCTGGAAGGCATCAGGGCGCCATCCACAATGGTGGTTGGGCAGGAATGGCGGCAAAGCATCGTAGTCATAATGACTTTGGACTTAGGTTTGCCGTAGTGGACGACAACGGCTCCAGCGGTAGAGGTGGCACTGAAAATAGACACCGGGCATTTGAGGTAGGAGAGCGTACATCCATGCCTGGTAAGTGGTGAAGATGAAGAAAGAGAGCACAAAATAAGAAGAGGCAAAGCACTCGAAAGAGAGCAACAAACGTTTGAAAAGCACATTTTTTTTCAAAATTTGTGAAAAAAACTTGAAGATCATGGACAATAATTGTGTTGACAAGCTACAGGTTATTGTGAAAAATTCAACCATATGTGCGGTAACAAATTACTAATGTTGTTCTTATCATGAGACAAACTCTCTCTTTTTTTGCACAAACAATGTAGAGGGCGTTTTTGACAGGGCTCCTTCGGGCTCCGGCTCCTCGCTACAGTACCAGAGGAGCCGGAGCCGGAGGAGCTACAAATCGTGGATTTTCCCGGCTCCCAGTTTATTTTGATCGGAGAGAGAAAAACGGCTCCTATGAATAGTACTGCTATAGTACAAGATGTAAGAGGAGCCGGAGCCACAATAAGCCCTACCAAACACGCCAATAGTCAATTTTTTGATCGAGTTTTCTGTATGAACATGTGCACGTACAGAGATGGAATATAAGCGTGTGTTTGGTTTAGGAACGTGGTGGGATGGGATAGACCCAACCCAGTTTCTAAGGATGAGACGCTCTCTATCGCGTGTTTGGTTGAGGAGATGTGACAATCCCTGTTTTCTATTAGTAGGGATGAAAAGAAATAGGATGGATGATGCATTTAACACCGTTAATCACTTTTCAATGGGACCCACGTGTCAATCTTTTTTCTTATTAATATATAATAAAAGTCTTCCTCTCGACACTGGAGCCCAAGCGGCATCGCCGCCGCCCCCAACGTAGGAGTAGGAGCTTGCCACCGCCTCGACGCCAGTGCGAGAGGCGCCTGCAGGGGAGCTTGTCGTCGCGGCCCCCATGCCTGCGGCCGCTCGTTGCCATGCCCCATGTCGCTCGGGAGCTGAGCAGGATGACGCCGACGCACCCCAAATGCCCCACGTGGGTGCTCGCAGCCGCGCTGCAGCTCGAGGATGGGGACGATGTAGGAGAGCTAGCTTGAGGATGAGGATGCCGCAAGTGTTTGTTTGCTTGCACCGCCCTCCCGCACTGCTCGTCGAAGCATTCGCCTCGTCACCCTCATGCGCCGCTTCACCCACGAGATGTGTGAGGATGGCATCCTAAGAGGACGCACCCGTCCGCTCATTTTCTAGGGACGGGGACGCCCCGCATTTGAGGAAAATATTCTCTTAATGGGACGATCTCATCCCCAGTTGCCATAGAACCAAACATGCTCAAATTAAGAATATTAACCCGTCCCGTCCGAGGTCATCCTCACAAGTCACAACCAAACACATCTTAAGACAAGGTTGGGGTTGGCAGGTGAGCCCGTTTTTAACGGCGTGTTTATTTCGGCTAGAGGTTTAAAAAGAAGCAGGATGGCAAAAGGCTGAAGGTTAAAAAGCTTGGCAATATGAACCCTAGCTAGGGTTGGTGGATTATTGTTGTGGGACCACCTGACAGTGTTTGTAACAGCCCACAAAGTGTCGCTGCAGGTAATTTGAAGTCACGATTCACAGAAAGCCACACAGTGGAAAGATGAAACAAAGAACACGGCATGCATCCAGGCGTTCTTGCTCGATGATCTGGTCATGAGCCGGGCCTTGCCTCCCAAAAGCCGGGCATCTTGAAACAGCAACAGTGCGTGCCGTGTTCCTCCAGGTAGCAGCTCCGAGGGGCGGAGGGCGACAGCAGGCCAGGCCAGGGAGACGTACGCGCGCGTTGCTGCGTCTGACGACCCAGCTGCGTGGAGACAATTAGACAAACCGTGCGTGCGAGGCACAGCACAACCGCACCGAGGCCATCGACGCCGATGCGCGCGGACCCGGCCGTCGCGACGGCGAGAGTTGTGAGCTCGCGGCAAGCCTCTCGCGGCGGATTGGTCCGCATGCTGGGTCAGTCCACGCTGCGCCGCGCCGGACCGCCGGACCCCTGTGCGGCGGATTGGTCCGCACGCATACGTACAGGTGGTGACCATCACGCAATGCTAATGCTAGAGGTGACCGGTGACATCGTACTCGCCTTTCGCTTTCCTGAGAAAATTACACTAACGGACGCCCGCCACATTCCTGCTCGGCTGCTCCTGCAGCCGTGCACAGGAAACAGGATGGATACTGCGGATCAAAGCATGGAAATGTGTTTTTTGACTGGTCGTCGTACTCGCCTTTCGCTTTCCTGAGAAAATTACACTAACGGACGCCCGCCACTTTCCTGCTCGGCTGCTCCTGCAGCCGTGCACAGGAAACAGGATGGATACTGCGGATCAAAGCATGGAAATGTGTTTTTTGACTGGTCGTTGATGATCCAAGTCTAGAACATCACTCGAAACAACGCGCGGCGTTGCCGCGCGACTTCATGGGATGGAACCAGTTGTTTAGGAGCATAGATCAATTATTGATTAATTTTTTAGCAAGCAAGGTGTCTAGCATTTTGAGGTAGTTTGTTATGCGTTTATGGTGCTACGGACCCCCCTTTTCTTTTTTTTGAAACAATGTTTTATAATTTGTAGATTTGGCTACTGTAGGTTTTAGCGATTATTTATAGGCGTAATAGAATACGCAGTAGGTGTCATGGAGTATTCATTTTTTTCTGATGACAAAGAAGAGGTGGAAAATATTTAGATACGTTCTAGATTTGTTTTAGTCTATTTACGAATTTTTTGGAATTTATTTGCAAAGGAAAATGGTCTACTTTGTGTGTTTGTGAAAATGACCGTAAATTACCGAAAAGGATTTTAATATTTATGGGTTTTTTTTGTGGTAGAAATGTAGAATTATCGGAGTTGGAGGTAGGATGGATAAAGTATAGACTTTCTAGATTTATCGGCGAAATGCGAACGAGAGGAATCTAGAATTTTTTTATGACATTGAAGAGGCAAAAATATTTAGGTATGTTCTAGGTCGCTTCTAGTTTATGTATGATTTTGTTTTTTTTTTTTTGAAATTTTCTACAAACAAGAAGGACTTATTTTGATGTTCTGGTTACGTTTCTGGTATGTGTGTAGCGAAGATGTGTGAACAGTGATTAACAGTGTGTGATCAGGCTACAAACAGTATATGAACAGTGACCACGAAAGTAATTTTTCACGTGATTCGAGCCGTCCGATCGAGATCCAACAGCCCGGGATTTAGAGACGACGTGGCTATCATGGTTGACCGGAGCTTGGCTCCGGTTTAGATATAGAGAAGCAAAATGCCTTCTGGTTACCGAAGAGAGTACATCCAGGATAGATACTTCTCTGCTGATTTTTCGACCACGTGAAAATTGAAAATTCAGTCTCCTGGCAGCGATTTCACATGCATGACCTGATTTCTCGTTTACTTAGGGTCC
The DNA here is from genome assembly GCA_038087645.1 of Saccharum hybrid cultivar R570. NCBI lineage: Eukaryota > Viridiplantae > Streptophyta > Magnoliopsida > Poales > Poaceae > Saccharum > Saccharum hybrid cultivar. The sequence continues at coordinate 804,137 of JAQSUU010000056.1, read as the reverse complement.
GTTCGGTTACAGTAGAACCAGCCAAGGAATTAATCCAACTGATGAAGTTTATACAAATTTAGCTAGCATTCCAGCCATGATTTTTTCCAGGTGGCCATTCCAGCCTTCCATGATCACAGCCCATAGGTTTCAGACAACTGACCAGATATATATAGCGGTAAAAGCACTGAAAGCTTTTGCAACAAACCTTGGTGTTATGTGCAAGAAGAATACACTCATATATTATATGATAATTGATAACACCATCCCTTTGCGCGCGGTCACCATCTAACATCCACGAAAGAGAAGATACGATGCTACTATGTATACATTCGCTGTAGTACCATGCTTGCATCCATGAGAATGCAACTTCTTAATTAGCAACCATTGACTTCCCTTTGTTTGCTACTCCCTCCATTCTAAATTATAAGTCGCTTTGATTTTTTTGGTACATCCATTTTGCTATGCATCTAGACATAATAATATGTTTAAATATAAAGCAAAATAGATGAACTAACAAAAATCAAAGCGACTTATAATTTGGAACAAAGGGAGTAAGTCTCATCCGCTGTAATCTTTAACAAACTTTCAGAAAGCTCGCTCTTTTTGCTGATCAATTCCATTTCAATTGAAGCACAACAATTCGTATATAGCGTCTCAGCAAATGTCTGGCGGGAATTTCGTATTCCTGCATTTTAATTTTCATTGTCCAATGCCTACAGAAGGGCCTGTGTTGGATGGCCCAATCCACGTGCTGGGCTGGAAATTTAGTTCATTGGGCCGTCGCGAACAGGCTGTACAGGCAGTAGAATCAACGGTACAAAATGAATAGGCAAGACCTCAAAAAAAAAAACAATAGGCAAGAGAGATGACCCGTTTGTTTCACGACGATGTAACGTGATTTGATTACTGCAGGTTCCGCCCTCATGGAACGAACCACAGGGTACAAAATTGATACAGCTCCAGACTCAGCTTAGTCAGATACGAACTCAGTCGTTTTCTCCCGCAATTTTCCTTTGCATTTCCATCACTATTCCAGCAACCAAACGCCACCTCACTGTTATTAGAGATGTAAGCCGCCTAGCTCCTGAGCCGTTTTAATTTGTGGGTTGCTACTACAGCCCACAAGATTAAGCATATGCTATACAGGTTCGTGCAGTGTAGACAATTTAAGGCGTGCTTGGATTTTTTTTAGAAAAGGGAATATATTAATATCTTAGCTTCTGCATCGACCAATGCATATGACTGTTCCTTTAGGTCTGAACTTTGTCCATATTTGGATGCTAATTAGGAGAACTAAATATAAGTTCATTATTATAAAATAATTGCATAATCTGTGGCTAATTTGTGAGACGGATATATTAAGTCTAATTAATTTATGATTAACACATGTTTACGGTAGCATCACATGAACAAATCATAAACTAATTAGGCTTAATAAATTTGTCTCACAAATTAACCTCCATCTGTGCAATTAGCTCTCTAATTAGCCTATGCTAAGTTATCCTAATTAGCATCCGAACATTTGATGGGATTAATCCATTGTGTCACACAGGGCCTTAGACGTGCTACACCTCATACAATAGGGAGCAGTTAGGCTAAGTCATAATGGTCGTGTACTAGGATGTGCTTGGAAAAGTAGCCAATCATACCGTGTACAGGAAGCGAGTAGTCGCGCGGAATGCTCCAAGGTGCTCATTATAGGTGCTGGAGGAGAGAGACAAAGGGAGAGGAGAAAGACGAAGAGAGAGGGGAACACACCATGATGATCCACCAGTAACATCACAATAGTCGTGTCATAACCGTGTACGTCACGCGCACGCACTCAGCGCACCATGGCACGGCTTGCCTCGGCACGCACACTTGACATGCCTTCTACAATGTTTGAACATTATTGCATCTCTATATTTATGTCTTATAATATATTTGATTTAATTGAATAGGTAACGAGTCCAGGATGGTTACTTGGTTAGTATTTCACAGGAATGACTGAGAAATTTCAAAGGAATTCAATTCCACAGGAAGGAAAACACATAGATCTATACTATAATGCACCAATCGAAATTATGCTAGGTGTTCTCAAGAAAACGTCCCCCGCTGAGAGACTTCAACCATTGTGCACCCAGAAAAATACACACAGAAATTCGTCTCTATTAAAATCAAGGGCTAATAAAACACCTACACCAAATCTGATGGCCACGATTCGATGTGTGATGCCAGGCTTCTCACCCCCGCGTGGCCTCTGCCTACGCACGTGAGGCTTCAAACGCGTCCCAAGCACGCGCGGCTTCAAAGGCTCCCCCACGCACACACGGTCGCGAGCAGGGTTCGAAACCTGCAATCACTGATCACCGAATAAGAAAAAAGAAAAACCGTCGAACCCTGCGGGGCCGCCGCCGCGCAGATCGCAGGCCACAGGAGTCCGAGGAACCCTGCCGCCACCACGCCGATCGCAAGCCACAGGAGCGATTTGGGGAGGGAGAGAGACAGGGGAGGCTACAACGAGGTGGGTTGGGCTCGGCGCTGTCGAGAGCCCTAGGGGCGATGTTCCCGGAGAGCCTCGACGAGTCGGTGATCAGCTGGATCAAGGAGGGCACGGATTCCCCAACCCCCGCCCGCGCCACCCGCACCCGTACCGCTGCGGTCGCCGCTGGCGGAGTGCCCGCTGTTGGGGCAGGTGGCGGCGATGCCGAGGAGCCCCGCGGTGCACACCAGGCTGTGCGGGGCCGGTGCTTGCGTCGGTTTCTTCTCCCCCAAGGGCCTCCCACCGGTGCGGGTGAACAGAACATGCCACTCGGACCTGCTCGGCCGCCACTCCATGCTGCTCTCAGCCGCCACACCTCGCTCGACCCAATCGAGTGACCTGCAGCCGGATAATGAAGATCCCCAATTTTCTATGGAGTGCAGCGGCGACTCGGCCATCCCCATCCTGATAGCGAAGGCAGTCTCCAGCTGTGAGCCATTCAATCCCCTGATGTATTTCCTACTTGCATCTCATCCATCCCCGTCTAGGCCTGCGTAGGCAGCCCTGGTGTGAGCAGCAGCAAAATCATTAAACCCCTTTTAACTTGGAAGCACGTGACGATCACAGGTTATTTAAATCCGATTCCCTTTGAATGTTACGTAGTTTCACTTACATCCTTTTTTAGATTTGTTTTCCTTGGTCAGGTTTTGCGTGAGCATCTAAGAATAATTGCTTGTTTTCTTGTATCCATGTGTTTTGAAAGTTCGATCCCACAGAATACTAGAGTTCTTACTTTACCAAGGTTTTTTTTCTATTAGATAGATCTACCACTGTTTTGGTTTCCTCTATGATTTAGTAACTATATTTCTTAATCACGTCATAACCTAGACACATTTTTTCATTTATACTAGATGCTTCTTGTTAATTATTTATCATAAATTTTTATTTTGTAAATCTAAAGTTCAGTTTCTTGTGCCATCAAATATGTCTCAATTATACCTGTGCTATCAAATATTTGTCTCAACTATACCATAACCTAATGAGTTACTATAGTATTTTTTTCTAGGCGACAGGGGAAGGAAGGGGCAGTAGAGATTCTTGTGTGCTTGTTCAATGAGAGTTTGCTTAATTATCCAATCTGAGGAGCTCCTGCCGTGCTTGAGGAGGCAAATCATTCCAGAACTCAGAAAATTCAATTCACAGTCATAAAGCGATCGGATGTTTTTTTCTACACTGAAGCTATAACTGGAGTACCAAATGCCAATCTAAAGCTTAACACTACTCAAATAGGAATTTTGGTTTATTTCTAATTGATAGTCACCAAAAAAATATCCAGTAGAATAATATGTAAAGTCCTTGTTGTTAGGGCTATTAAGAGCAAATGTGTTACATGGTTTAGTACTCTTTAGGTTTTCACCATGTGTTGGTTGATTCGGTAAGAAAATGTATATTACTGGGTACACACCTTTTTTGCAGTAATTAATGTAGGAGAAGCGGCTATGGTGTGGTGGCGAGGGAGGAGGGGATGGGCAGACAAGCAGCCTCAAGGGGGGTCGACGCTCGCCGTCACTGTCGAGGGCATCCAAGGCCACCGGTGCGCTCTACGGGGTGTAGGAGGCTAAGGGCAGTGCCGACGTTTTCGAGGGCATTAGGAAGAGCATCGGCTGGTGAGTAAAGCGCCACCCAGATTCTCAGGATTCGAGTTCATGTCGTTCTGCCCATATCCTTTTGTTGAAATTCAGTTGAACATAGGCCAACAATTTTTTTCTTCTGATGGAAGGGGTCTCTATTCTGCACATATGCATAGGTCCAGATGTTGATTCCTAAAACAATATAGTAGAGCTTATTTCATTACTTTGTTTCTGTGAAATGCTATCAGGTTAGATGAGCCCTCAACTAATTTGTGAAACAAGATCACAACTAATATCTGGGATACCTGCGCATGTCCTCCTGATTTGGCGGCATGGCCAAGCAGTAAGGGAAGGGAGTGCAAGGTGTCATTGCTTTCTGCTTGCCGACACGACCAAGGTGAGTGTGGGAAATATGGAATGGTGTCTGAAGGTTTTCATCATCTTTGAAGTATATTTTCTCATGTAAATGGTGTCTGAGGCTTCTTGATCAGTGACACCGAGGGATTGCTGTTGGAGTCGGTCAATCAGAGATATTAGGAAGAATACATGTAATGCAATATTTTTATATATGCAATTTGAAAAGTGTTGTTACCAAATTAGTCTAATGAGAAGAAAAAAATAATTTTTTTCTTACTTGAGATGGCTGATGAAGAAAGACAAACTCCCATATTTCGTGCAAGCCACATGAAAACTCCTTGGAATAAATATGCTTTAGCATACATGCTTATGAAATTCTTGATACATTGTCATACAAATTAGTTCAATATGCATTGACTAACAGCTCATATTTGACAGGTACGCGATGAAAAGAAATGGTCTAAGCGTCTCACGGCGAAGCAACTATGTAACTATGTAAGTAAACTCGACCTTTGCATGATGCGACTTTATTTTTATTTCAACTAGCGTCCCTCCTTCAGGTTACTTCTTTTTATCTCTATTATTATTACATCTATATGTTCCAGGCACTTGTAATCTTTTGATAATCGCGAATAACTTTAAAACCACTAACTGTGAACTAACTTGTGGACCTTGGTTTTGACAGGGCATCTGTAATTCAAGTGCTCAAACTGTTGGACGGGAATGAGGAGCAAGCTGCTGCAATCTTGTTTGGTGGTTAGACTCCTGAGAGCAGCTGTTTGTGACTTTCTGTTTGCTGAACCCTTTCCTGGGTTGAATATTGATATGAAGTGACTAAAGAACTAGACACTGCTTGGGCAGTTAAAGGACTTACTTTTAGAGATGCTTCATATTTTCTCTTGTTCCTGAGAACAAACACTTATTTTCTGTACCTGATACATAGACTAATAGACACCTAAATGCAGGCAAAACTATTAAGAATTCTCCTCTTATTAAACTGGCGGTTTGGGGGGCTTTAAGTGAGAAAGAACTAGGAAAAGAAACCACATCTACTGTGCCCATCAATTTTAAACATCTACTGTGCCCATCAATTTTGAATGATGACCGGAGAGAGTGTACAGTTCTGAATCCCACCCATTTTAGAATTCCTGGTATATTTTCTGTTTTACCAAGCCATTACTATGCCACGTGGTTCTCCCTGCACAGGCGGCTCCCTTTATCTCCCTTTATTTTTATCTCTTGCTTCATGTCAAGTGACTTGAAGGTTATTTTTCCGCACATTCTTTGAGGTAACATTAGTTTATGCAATGCATTGTTGTATTAGCAAAACATTGAACTTGTGCTCACTTCAATGCTATGAAAACAGCATTGACAAAGCACAATTAGCTAAGTACTTCAAATTTGATAGAATTAATTTTGGATTTAATGTGGGCCGTAGCGTTACTAGGGGCAATATACTTATTATATGCCATGCACAGCTATCAACTTCACCGAGGATGGAATTCTTGGCGGATATTTTAAAGAGCCATGCAAACGAATGTTTTGACAGATTCCCTGAAGATCTCTATGTCTTCTTATACAAAAGTGTTTTCCGGATTGTATATATACTCTACAATTGTGTAAAAGTTGAACTATGAAAAAAAATCATTGGTTTTTTTTTCATGTGCATCCCAAGATAAAGCCGTGGCGTTAGCACGGGCATTATACTAGTCTAGGTAATGGTTATGTTCGCTTCTCTTATAATATGTACTTTTCAGCTTGTTTTTCAATTAGAACAGTGTTTTTTCTTACAACAAATCAGCGAAAAATGCTTTTAACCCTGCCTTTTTAGAGAAACGAACCGGCCCAGGTTGCAAAGGGGCCGTACTGATCGTGGATCTACTGTACTATGTACCGATGCATGGCCCCTGTCGCAGTGTAACCCAATACAACATGATGTGATCTGAGCGATTCGAGTCAGAGAATGCAGATTGGTCCTGTACTCCTGTGTCGCATCTCGCGGAGCGCGAGACGGATCGGAGGCGCGTGCGATGACCGACTGACCGAGCTTGTAGGAGACAAATTTAAGCCGGCCGTGAGCAATACGACGTGGACCGAGTGATTAGGCCAGGTAGTAGAATGAGGGCGAGACGCCGAGACCTGAGCTCGCAGTGCACGGCTGGTGGGTGGTTGCCGTGCGCCTGCCGGCCCCAGGACTGGCAGTGAAATTCCTGGCTCGATATGCAGGAACAATCGAACAGGACAGGCGGCCGCTCACCATCTGGCTGTCTGTTCACTGGTCATTGGCTCGCGGCCCGACTCGGCCAGTCAACTTTGGTAGGCGGTCGTCGATCCCCCTGCCCACGGGAGGGGGCGGCGCGGATGGAAGCGAGATATACAGGGTTACTCATGATCACAATGCCAGAAATATGGCTATTAATATACTCATGATCACAATGCCAAAAATATGGCTATTAATTTATATAGATACTACGTGTATAGAGAATAACCTTTTGTCTAATTATATGTCTTCTCTTTTTCTCATCTAATTATTATATCTCTTTATGTCTTTTTCGTATAGACGTGGTTTCTCGTTAAGAAACTATTCTCCCGTCTCTTCTTTACTTGTAGTGTCACATCATCTTTTTTTTTCTTAGTTGACATTCTAATTAATGAACATAGACATATGGTTTTTGGGTTGGGAGTGTCCTTATAACTTTTGATGAATCATTCATTAAACTTCAAGAAAATTAAGGCTGTCGTATTTCTCCACGTCAATGTTTTGACCAGTTAAATTCTAGATTATCGCTATCCAATAGCTACCCTTTGTCAAGAGTAAAATACATGATGGTTCCTTTGGTGGTTCCTCCATTCATCAAAGAAAATTAAGGTTGTCGTATTTCTACACATGAATCTTTTGGCTAGTCGAATTCTAGATTATTGCTATCCAATAGCTACCCTTTGTCCTAGAAGAGTAAAAGACATGATGGTTCCTTCATTCATCAAAGAAAATTAAGGTTGTCGCAATTCTCCACGCAAATATTTTGACTAGTCGAATTCTAGAATATCGCTATCCAATAGCTACCCTTCGTCTCAGAAGAGTAAAATACATGGTGATCCATGAACTTGTACCGAGTTTCATACATGTTCCTAAACTCTTAGAATGTATTTATCTCAAACTTGTCCTTTTGTGTCATCTAGGTTCCACACTTTCGAAATGCTATTTTTAGGTTTCCGAACTTGTCTCAATTAACTGTACTTGCCATAGCATGTCAATTAGATTCAAATAGACGCGATCTACTATGAATCATGACGTTACATGTGGTTGGGTCCACACCTCATTCTTTATCAGGGTAGGAACTTAATGGCAAAGCAATAATCTTTCACCTACCTCTTATGTCTAAGGAACAATAGCTTTTGCCTTGCCGCCACCACTGTTGATGATGTTGTGGCCTTTGATGTAGAGGATGATGAAGGCATGGGTTGGGGATGACGAATTGATGACTGTGATGCGATGTGTTAGTGATATGTACCCACAGTACCTCACCGTATGGAAAATAACCCACATGTCGACAAAGTAGCAAACTTAAAAATTGTTTTAAGCAATTTTATGACATGTTCTATGTAGTAAGCTTTATCCGCAACGAGCTATGCCACAAACCTAAAGCTACATTGGTCATGCCACCAATGGCTAACACCTTATGTATCGGGGCTACGGTCTAGTTGACAATGTGCCTAACACAATGAATAGCTCACAAAAGAAAATTAACACTTGCTTTGTTTCACACTTATCTTATTTGGACTATTAAATAAGTAATTGTTGATCTTCTTGTCCTCCCATTTTACAGTATACGACATCAAGTCCATGATTGTTAAGGCACGCCACCTTCAGGCTCCCCTGAGCCGATCATGCCACCCTCAGCAACGACTACTCGAGTACGTCCTCAACGGGCTACCTCGAGCCGGTCACACTGCCCCGACCACTTCATCAACAAAAACCACTTAGCGCGCCTTCGACAGGCTCCCTCGATCCAGTCACATCACCTCCGGTTATGTTGTACAACCAAATGGAGGACCCTTCCAAGATTCCCAAGTTCTTCGACGCTACCTAAATCGAGCACTTAACGGAGTCCTCGACGATTTGCTTTTGCCTCACATAACAGATCGGGTTCATTTGGTCCGTCTAAGCATTTGGACTACTTAAGCCGGTACGGTCGACTAAAATCCCTAGTTTGGTTTTGGATAATTAATGAAACCTAGGACTAACCTTTGATCTAAGAGTGAATTACATAAGGTGGTCCAATCCAAGTGGTGGAGCAAGTTAGAGGTCCATGGTGACGAAGTGGACATGAAATGAAGATGATCAAGCTCCAACTTGAAAAAGAAGAAAGAGAAAAACAAAACCAAGGTGATCAAGGCAAAGATATAAGATAGGTTTTGCTTTTGGTGATCAAGACACTATGGAGATTATGATCATGTTTAGGATCGATACCCATACTATAAAGAGGGGAAATCTTTGGCTAAGCGGTTATCAAGTGCCACTAGGTGACATTATTCTTGCATATGTATTTAGAAACCTAGTGTGCTAACTTTGACCCTTGTAAAATGCTTTGAAAAATGCTAACACACATGCACACCAGTTCTACACTTTGTGGTTAGCAAGTTGGATGCAAGGAAAAGGTTGTCGTGGACTTAGAAAATAAAAAGGAGGCGAAGGCTAGTGACCGGACGCTGGACCCAGAGTCCGGTCAATTATAGCACTGGCGCGGTGGCTGGCCGAGAGTGCAAGTGAGCGATCGAACGCTGGCCCTGGCTTGATCGGCGCGTCCGATCACTTGTTGATAGGCGGTGTGTTAGCGCGAACGGACGCGCTGGGCCTGAGTCAGGTGCGCATTGACGTACGCTGACGTCAGCTTAGCAGGCGTGCGCGAAGGAGCAGTTTATTGATTAGACGCATGGGCGCGTCAGGTCTTGTGTGATCGGACGCGTTCGGTCAATGTTTTCGCGCTCTAGAACGTCTCTAGAAACGATCGGACGCTGAGGGCTTCTGCATCAGGTGGTGCAAGCGGCGCGTTCGGTTAAAATTAACTCGCGAGCGACTGAGTCTTGACCGTTGGGATCTGGTGGCTGACGTTTGAAGGGAGGTGACACGTGGACGGCGGTGGTTGACCGGACACTGGCGCGTGCGTTCAGTCATGATCCACCTGCGCGTCCGGTTAGGCCGTGATACGAGGGAGCAAGGGGCCAACAGCCCTTTCGTGGTTGGCTCCCTATTTAAAGGTCTTGGCCGGCCCTTGGCTCACTCTTTTGGCACTTTGACATACTTGACATTCTTGTGAGCCAAGGCAAATACCTCCCACTTATCTTCATCATTGATTCATCATCATAGTGAGATTGGGAGTAATTCCAAGTGCATTTGCTTGAGTAATTGCATCTAGTGGCACTTGAGGATCGTTGTGGCTGCAGATTTCTTATTACTCTTGGTGGTTGTTGCCACCTAGATGGTTTAGAGCAGCGGAGGAGCTTCGACACATGTTGGTGATTGTTTGTGGCCGGCTCTGGTGATTGTGAGGGGTCTTGCACCTTTCCCGGCGAAGCACCGCAAGGTAGCTCTGGTAAATTGCTCGTGTCATTAAGTTACCTCACTTGTGGGTAGGTGAAAGGTCCTTGTTTGGTTTTAGTAATTGAGTGACAACTTTAGGTGGATTAATATATGTCTGAGTGAGATACACAGGTGATTAGTCCACAAGTACATGTGTGTGAGCAATACTTGCCATGACGATGAAGATGGCTCAGAAATGTTGCAAAGCTCACACATGTGATGAAGGAGCTCATTGCACATGAGACATGACATTGAGTCATGTGATCAAGGTGGAGAAGATCAAGATATTTCTTGGCTCGACGGACCGGTTGCAAGTGTGAAGGGCAAGTTGAGTGATGACTTGGCGCCGATGGACCGAAGCAACGGTGAAGAGCAAGTGAAGTCAAGATCGATGAACCAATATGGTCACGTGATGATATAGAGTGGACAATATCATTGTTGATCATGTTGGTTCATGTGTTGCATCGATATTAGAGAAGATGGAGTAGAATGCGCAAGGCAAAGGTATAACCTAGGGTATTTCATTTCACCGGTCATAGGTGTGTAGAGAAGTTGATGACTGGGTTTATGATAGATGGTTGTATGAAAGGTCCTAATATGGTTAAAGGGGGGTGAATAGCCTTTTTGAAAATTCTACAAAGAACTAGAGCAATTGATTAGTATGATAAATGGCGTAATACAATGTTGCTCTAGCTCTACAAAGGTTGCAAGCCACCTATCGAACAATTCTAGTTGTTATGATCACTAAGACAATCAAATGCTAAGTCACTACAAGCTCTTAAAAGCTAGCTACACTAAAGAGCTCAATTAGGTGAGAAGCTACACTAGCAAAGAAAAGACAAGCTCTCAAAACTAATTACACTAAAGAGCTTGTTACAACTAGTTTGCGGGAAGGTAAATGAAAGTAATGTGATCTTTATACCACCGCATCGAGGAATGAACCAATAACAATAAGATGAAGACCAATCACTGGAAGAAATCCAATCATACACAAGATTTTTCTTCCGAGGTTCACATGCTTACCGGCATGCTAGTCCCCATTGTGTCAATCAACACTTGGTGGTTCGACAGCTAAGAGGTGTTGCACGAACCTTATCCACACATTGGACACCTCAAGAACTGACCCACAAGTGAGGTAGCTCAATGACACGCGCAATCTACTAGAGTTGCCTTTGGCGCTCTACCGGGGAAGGCACAAGAACCCCTCACAATCACCGGGTGGTGGCCAAGAACAATCACCAACTCTTGCCACAACTCCTTCGCTGCTCCAAGCCATTTAGGTGGCACCCTGGCGGCAACCACTAAGAGTAACAAGAATCTCGTGGCTGAAACGATCCTTAAGTGTCACTAGATGCAATCACTCAAGCAAATGCACTTGGAATCATTCAATCTCACTTTGGATTAGCAACCAAGTAAGGGAGATGAGTGGCAGGGAGTATGCTCAGCTCAAGAGGATGTCAAGATGATAAAAAATGCCAAGCCAGGTCCCCAAGAGCCGGTCACCAATATTTATAAGCGTCCCCAAAGATTAGAGCCGTTAGGCTCAACAATGTGCCTGCCTCGGGGCGATCGGATGCGTCGGTTAGGTTGATCGGACGTAGCCTCAGCGTCCGATCACTGCGCACCAAGCCCACGGATGGGCGCCATGTGTCCTTGTTCAAATACTGCGCGTTGATCTTCAATGGTTGCAAAGTTAGTAAGTGCGCAGTCAAAGCCGTGATCGGACGCGCCTGAAGAAATGACCGAACGCGGCCAACCCAGGGTCCGATCGAGTCCAGTAAGGGTTTTTCATGCAGAAATAGTGACCGGGCGCATCTGGTCACACGTGGCCTGACGCGCCTAGCGTACGGTCCGACTATCGCCTCCAGCGCGCAACTAGTCAACACTAACCGGACGCTGACATCAGTGTCCGGTCACAGCGTGACCAGCGTTCGGTCAGTGTTTTTCAGCGAGAAACACTTCTGCAACTTCGCCACCTTCTCAACCCTTGCTCAAATGTGCTAACCACCAAGTGTATCACCTTGTGCACGTGTGTTAGCATATTTTCACAAACATTTTCAAGGGTTATGTTAGCTCACACTAGGTCCTAATGCATATGCTCATATGAATTCACCTAGTAGCACTTGATAACCATTTTAACCGTGAAATTCCCCTCTTCATAGTACAACTATCGATCCTAAGTCACTCACACCCTCTATGGTGTCTTGAGTGCAAAACAAAAATGACCCTATCACATATACCTTTGCCTTGAGCCCATTTTTGTTTTTCTCTTTCTTCTTTTCCAAGTTGAGCCCTTGGTCATCTTGTGGTCAACACCATCATCACCATGATCCTTCTCTAGGCTCCGCCACTTGGCATGGGACTTATCATTTTATGTCTACACACTTGGTACAATGATTAGTCCCTACGTTTTATCAATTATCTAAAACCAAACTAGGGCTTTCACCATACTATCAAGAGGGGCAAACTTATTTGCATATCGGTCATCTAGTGCCACACTTGAGCGATCTAACTTTGCATACGTGTTAGGATTGAGTGGCATTGTGAATTGAGTGGCTAACTCCTTAAAAATGATTGTGAAAATGCTAACACACATACACATGGTGGTGTGTACACTTGGTGTTGTTGGCACATTTGTAAAGGAGAAGAAGTTGGAGTTGAAATGGATCAACTCGGCAAAAAAACAGAGGTGAAACATGTCACTGTAGGTGATCGGACACTGGCCTGGTGAAAGTCCTATGTTTGGTGTTGGTAATTAGTGACAATGCCTAAGTACTAATCCTATGCCTAAGTTGTATGTAGCATATGAGGATTAGTACATTCCAAGGTTGGTGGCAAGATGGACATGGTAATCATGATGGCCACACTTGGATTTGGACGCAACCCTATGTGATCAAGGCAAAGGTATATGCTTAAGGGTTGTGTTTTAGTAACCAAGACACCTAGTGGGTGTGGTTACATTATAGGGTAGATAGCCGTACTATAAAGAGGGGAATGACGTGGCTATTGAACTCCTAAGTGTCTCTAGGTGTGCATTTCATGTCATATGCATTTGGATAGAACTTTTAACGCCTCGAAAAATGATTGTGAAAATGCTAACACACTCGCATATGACATGATCACTTGGTGGTGTTAGCACATTTGCGATGGCGTTGGAGTTTAAGCGGTAGAGAGGGTTTGGGGTCCTCTCTCCCTCCTGCCGAGCGTGCGAGCGCGGGATTCAGGCGATTTCGGGGAAATGAAATGCCTATTTTCTACTACACCGGAAGTCGGAAATCAAACGGAAAAGAAACGGAAGCGAACGGAGGTCACATTGGTGACCGGACGCTGGACCGGACGCGGTCACTGTGTGACCGGACGCGTCCGGTCAGTGTCCAGTGTCTGCGTGTGATTCGGTTGTTTGATCGGACGCGAGGCGCGTCCGGTCACAGGCGACAGGACGCGTCCGGTCGTCTAGGGAGCTTACTGGACTCCGACCGGACGCGGGCACTGTGGCGTCCGGTCAGTTCTTCAGCACGTCCGGTCACTGCTTTGTTGTGCGCGACTCAGTGTTGACCAGCGCGTCCGGTCCGTTACGGGACCGGTGCGTCCAGTCGTGCCCGGCGCGTCCGGTCGTTGCGACCGGCGCATCCGGTCAGTGCTTCGCGTAACTAGCCGTTGCGTGACCGGCGCGTCCGGTCAGTTGGACCAGCGCGTCCGGTCAACGCGATTTCAGCTGGATCTCGTTCCTAACGGCTATATTCGAAGGGGTACGTCTATAAATACTCGTTGGCCGGCTCAAGGCTCTAACTCTTGGACATTTGACATACTTGTGAGCACTTTGAGCTAAGCAACTCCCCTCCCACTCATCTCTCTTGCTTGTTTGCATATTCGAAGTGAGATTGAGTGATCCAAGTGCATTTGCATTGTGAGATAGCATCTAGTTGGCACTTGGTGGTTGTTTTGCTGCGGGATTCTTGTTTCTCTTGGTGGTTGCCGCCACCTAGACGGCTTGGAGCAGCTTGGAGGCGTTGGCAAGAGTTGGTGGTTGTTCTTGGCCACCTCCGGTAATTGTGAGGGGTTTGTGCCTACCTCGGCGAAGCGCCAAAGGCAACATTAGTAAATTGCTCGTGTCATTGTAACCTTTTGCCATTTGGTAGGTTCTTGTGGCGCCTTTTGAGAGGCTCGGTGTGTGACCGATTAGCCACCGAACCACGTGGTGAAGAGGGACACAACGGGGACTAGCGTGCCGGCAAGCACGTGAACCTCGGGATAAATCTTTGTGTCATCATTCTTATTGTGATTGATCGATCCCGGTGGTTGTGTATTGTGGAATTCATTTTTTGATCATATTGTTTGATTGGCTCAATACTTCGCCCCTCGGTGATACCCTTCTAACTCTCTCTTGTATTAATTTCTTAGTTACTTTGCTAGAGTAGCTCTTTTGTGTAGCTTGCTAGTTGTAGTTTCCCTCTCGGTTTGACTTGTGCGGTTGAGTGCTAAAATACTAGAATTGTGAATTGGATAGGTGGCTTGCAAACACCCCATAGGCTAAGCAAAACCCGCATCTCGCTATTTGTTATCTTGATAAACTTGTTTAGCTTGTCTTTGTAGAAATTTTTAAAAGGCTATTCACCCCCCCTCTAGCCATCAAGACCTTTCAAGTGGTATCGGAGCCGTGGTCACCGTTTGTAAGGCTTAACAACCTCGGTGTAAGATGGCTCAAGTTGTGTTCAACCATGTCGGGGGCAAGCCTCCATTCTTTGATGGTGTCTCATCTTTTGATCATTGGAAAAGAAAGATGAAGCAATATCTTGGCTCTATCAATGAGAAGGTTTGGGAGGTGACACATCATGATTATGCTATCATTGATCCCGACAACCTCACCAACAATGACCGCATCAACAACCAATGCAATACTATGGCTCTCAACACTCTCTACAATGGGATTGATGCAAAGGTCTTTGAGCAAATCAAGGATCTTGAGATGGCAAGTGAAGTGTGGACAAGATTAGAGGAAACATATGAGGGCACTTCAACGGTAAAGAGTGCCAAGCTCTATATGCTCAAGGATAAGTTTGCAAGCTTCAAGATGAAGGATGATGAGTCCATACCGGAGATGTTCTATAGGCTACAAGTTATTGTCAATGATCTCAAGAGCCTAGGAGAAGATGTCAAGGACAAGGACTTCTCACATAAGTTCTTGATGAACTTACCTAAGAAGTTTGCTATCTTGAGGAAGATGATCCAAAGAGAGGGATTGGACAAAGTGACTCCAAACCAAGTGCTTGGAGATGTCATGACCGATGCTCAATATGATGATGATGAAGATGAAGATGAGAAGAAGGAGATCAAGGTCAAGCGAGAGAAGCCCATTGCATTCAAGGCTTCATCCTCTAAGGGCAAGAGCAAGGTGGAGAGCGATGATGATGATCCATTCGATGATGAGACCATGGCCCTCCTAGTGCACAAGATGGGGAGGTTCATGAAGAAGAAAGGATATGGTGCAAGAAAGAGAAGGGACTTCATGAAGGCAAAGGAGATACTTTGCTACAATTGCAATAGCCCCGATCATGTAGTGGCAAAGTGTCCCTATGAAGACAAAAGATATCATGATGGAGAGTTGAAGTTGAAGAAGAACAAGAAGGATAAGAAGGAGAAGAAAGAAAAGAAGAGCTTCACTATCAACATGAAGAAGAAGGGTGGTGGCTATGTGGTCACTTGGGATAGTGATAACTCCGATAGTGATGACGATAGCTCTAGTGATGATGAGAGGACCACTCGGCGAGCCATTGCAAGCATCGCCCTCTCCAACAAGCCATCCATCTTCGACACTACATCGACATGCCTTATGGCCAAGCCTACCAAGGTAAAATATGATGATAGTGATGATGATTCTTATGCTAGTGATGGTTGTAGGAGTGATGATGAGGAGGATGAGGACTACTCCAAGGATGATCTATTGGGCATAATAGATCAAATGAGCAAGGGCTACAAGAGGACAACCAAGAAGTGCAAAATCTTGGAGCAAGAGCTCATTGCCAAGAGCAATGAAAATGATGCCTTGATGGAAGAGCTTGTTGCTCTCAAAAAGAGTAAGGAGTGCAAAGGAATTGAACAAGAGCTTAAAGCTCTTAGGAAATCCTTTGATGAGTTAGAGGCCTCTCGTGAGTGTCTAAAGGAAGACCATGAGGACCTTGAAGTTGCTCACACTAGGCTTAAGGAAGCCCACTCCTCTCTACTTGAGCTCATCAAGGAGAAGGACCTCAAGTTGGAGAAGCTCATGAAGGAAGCTAAGGAGGAGCAAGTGATTGTCACTTGTGATATTGGACTAACATGTGATATTATTGATGATTCTTTATTTGTTGGTCCTACTAATGCTTCATGTAGCTCATCATCATCCACCACAACCAACTCTACCTCTACTACTAGTGATTCATCACTTGTGGTTGAGAATGAGACTCTCAAGAGAGAGGTGGATGATCTCACCCGCGCATTAGGCAATGCCTATGGTGGGGATGCCCGCTTGCTAAAATGTTTGGGTAGTCAAAGGTTCTCTCTTAACAAAGAGGGTTTGGGCTATACTCCCAAGAAGGGCAAGGCGGCCTTTGCTACTCCAAAGCCTCGCTTTGTGAAGAGCAATGGTCGTTATTGCAATAGATGCAAGCAAGTTGGGCATCTAGAGATTAATTGTAATAAAATGAACAAGAACAACAACAAGTTTCATGCTAAAATGGATTACATTCCTTTTGATTCTTGTTATGTGCTTACTAAGGGTGAGAAGGGTGTGCATGCTAGGTTTGTTGGTACACCAATTATGGGTCCAAAGAAGAAGGCCATTTGGGTACCAAAGAGCTTAGTTACTAACCTGCAAGGACCCAAACAAGTATGGGTACCTAAGAAACATTAATTTATTTTGTAGGTAAATTACAAGGCCGGAGGAAGGCATTGGGTGCTTGATAGTGGGTGCTATCAACATATGACCGGTGATTCAAGAATGTTCAACTCTCTCAAATCAAATGATAGTGGCATTGATAGTATCACATTTGGTGACAATAGCAAGGGTGATGTGAAGGCTCTTGGAAGGATTGCAATCTCAAATGATCATAGCATTTCCAATGTGCTCCTAGTTGAAAAGTTGAACTTCAATCTTCTCTCGGTTGCTCAATTGTGTGATCTAGGTTTCAAGTGCATATTTGATATTGATGATGTGGAGATAATTAGTGTTGATGGCTCTAATTTGATCTTCAAGGGCTTTAGATATGAGAATCTATACTTGGTTGATTTCGATGCTAGTGACACTCAACTTTCAACATGCTTGCTCACCAAATCAAGTATGGGTTGGTTATGGCATAGAAGACTTGGTCATGTTGGCATGAAGCAATTGAACAAGTTAGTGAAGCATGACTTAGTCAGAGGCTTGAAGGATGTCACATTTGAGAAGGATAAGCTATGTAGTGCATGTCAAGCCGGAAAGCAAGTGGGCAACACTCATCCATTGAAGAGCATCATGAGTACCTCCAAGGCATTTGAGTTGTTGCACATGGATCTATTTGGGCCAACTACATACACAAGCATTGGTGGTAACAAGTATGGTTTTGTGATTGTGGATGATTTCACTAGATACACATGGGTATTCTTTCTTGTGGACAAGAGTGATGTATTTGACATATTCAAGAAGTTCATCAAGAGAGTGCAAAATGAGTTTGAGACCACAATCAAGAAAGTGAGAAGTGACAATGGAAGTGAGTTTAGAAACACAAGAGTTGATGAGCTATGTGAGGAGCTTGGAATCAAGCATCAATTCTCGGCCAAGTATACACCTCAATCTAATGGCTTAGTTGAAAGGAAGAATAGAACCTTAATTGATATGGCAAGATCAATGTTGAATGAGTAGAATGTGAGTCATTCATTTTGGGCCGAAGCAATCAACACGGCTTGCTTCTATAGCAACCGCCTCTATTGCCACAAGTTTCTAGAGAAGACACCATATGAGATCTTAAATGGAAGAAAGCCCAACATTGCATACTTTCGGGTATTTGGTTGCAAATGCTACATCTTGAAGAAGGGCACTATATTGAGCAAGTTTGAGAAGAAATGTGATGAAGGATTCTTACTTGGTTACTCCACTACTAGCAAAGCTTATAGAGTTTGGAATTTGGCTAGTGGCTTACTTGAGGAAGTTCATGATGTTGAGTTTGATGAAACAAATGGCTCTCAAGATGAGGAAAATAACTTGGATGATGTTAGAGGAACTCAATTGACCAATGCTATGAAAGAAATAGATATTGGTGATATTAGGCCAAAGCAAGTAATTGATGTGGATGACAACAAAGATCAAGTGCTCCAAAGTCCAATTACACAAGCTAGTGGTTCTCTAATGCAAAATCAAGCTAGTACATCATCTCAAGTGCAACAAGATCAACAAGTGGCTAGTTCATCATCTCCAACTCATGATCAACATCAACATCCAAGCAATCAAGTCCAAGTGCTTCAACCAACTAACATTGCAAGAGACCATCCATTGGATTCCATCATTGGTGACATACAAAGGGGAGTTCAAACTAGATCAAGATTGGCATCATTTTGTGCTCACTCTTCTTTTGTGTCAATAGAAGAACCCAAGGACATTGATAAAGCATTGAGAGATCCGGATTGGGTAAATGCAATGCATGAAGAGCTCAACAACTTCAAGAGAAATGAAGTATGGGAATTAGTTGAGAGACCTAGTGATCACAATGTCATTGGAACAAGATGGGTCTTTCGCAACAAGCAAGATCAAGATGGGATAGTAGTAAGGAACAAAGCAAGACTAGTGGCTCAAGGCTACACACAAATAGAGGGTCTTGACTTTGGTGAAACTTATGCCCCGGTTGCAAGATTAGAAGCAATTAGGATCTTACTTGCCTATGCTTGTGCTCACAATATCAAGCTATATCAAATGGATGTGAAGAGTGCATTTCTAAATGGGTACATTCAAGAGGAGGTGTATGTGGAGCAACCTCCCGGTTTTGAAGATGACAAGAAACCCAATCATGTCTACAAATTAAGAAAAGCTTTGTATGGATTGAAGCAAGCACCAAGAGCATGGTATGAAAGATTGAGGGACTTCTTGCTATCCAAAGGATTTGTCATGGGCAAAGTGGATACTACTCTCTTTACCAAGAAGATTGGGAAAGACTTGTTTGTGTTGCAAATATATGTTGATGATATCATCTTCGGTTCAACCAATCAAGATTATTGTGATGAGTTTGGGAAAATGATGGCAAAGGAATTTGAAATGTCAATGATCGGTGAACTTAGTTTCTTTCTTGGACTTCAAATCAAACAAATGAAGGAAGGAACATTTGTGAGCCAAACCAAGTACATCAAAGATATGCTCAAGAAGTTTGGCATGGAAGATGCAAAGGGCATTACAACCCCAATGGGCACTAGTGGAAGCTTGGATAGTGACAAGAATGGCAACATGGTGGATCAAAAGCTATATAGATCAATGATTGGTAGCCTACTCTATGTGACGGCATCAAGACCCGATGTAATGTTTAGTGTATGCATGTGTGCAAGATTTCAAGCCTCACCAAGAGAAAGTCATTTGAAGGCAACAAAGAGAATATTGAGGTATTTGAAGCATACACAAGATGTTGGATTATGGTATCCCAAAGGTGCAAGCTTTGAGCTAGTTGGATATTCGGATTCCGACTATGCCGGTGACAAAGTGGAGAGAAAGAGCACTTCCGGGACTTGTCAATTGTTGGGAAGATCACTTGTCTCATGGTCATCCAAGAAGCAAAATAGTATTGCACTATCTACCGCCGAAGCCGAATACATCGCCGCGGGTAGTTGTTGTGCACAAATCTTGTGGATGAAGGCAACATTGAAGGATTTTGGAATCAATTTCAAGAATGTGCCATTGCTATGTGATAATGAAAGTGCCATGAAGCTAACCAACAATCTGGTTCAACATCTAAGAACAAAGCATATTGATGTTCGTCATCATTTTATTAGAGATCATCAACAAAAGGGTGACATTGCTATTGAGAGTGTGGGCACCGAAAATCAATTAGCCGATCTATTCACCAAGCCACTTGATGAGAAGAGATTTCACAAGCTAAAGAATGAGTTGAACATAATTGATTTCTCCAACATGAGTTGATGCACCCCATATATGACATGCCTCTCCTTTGAGCCCCAAGGTACAATTGGTTGACATGTCATACATTCTATGCTAAGGACTTGTTTAGTGCATCTAGTCATAATTTACATATTCTAGGCTCATTCATGAAAATCAAATGACTTTGAAGTTTATATGGTGCCACTATTGTTTCCATGACTTGAATGATCTAGTGGTAGCATATAACTTGTTTGAGCGCTTGTGATCCTAAGTGTTTAATCTAGAAAACTTGTCTAAATATTTGCTTCAACATGGTGCATGATAACCCTTCTAGTGAGGTGTGAAGAAGCTTGCCCTTGGATCAAACCGAAGCATTTTTATTTATGCAAGCAATCTAGGTTGAATCACAAACTTGATCCTCACCCCATAACATGACATGATATTCTATCTAAAATTGGTCCCTTGTGGTCATTGGTGCCAAAGGGGGAGAAAATGTTGTTCACAAAGATAGATTCTAAAGGGGGAGAAAACCTAAAGGGGAGAATCACAAAGATAGATTCTAAAGGGGGAGAAAACCTAAAGGGAAGAATTGATAAAAGAAGAGGATCAACTAAAATTTTGAGCACACAAGTAGGGGGAGCAAGCTCTTAAACATGAATGTTGCATTTCTTTGTGCACTTCATATGTATGATGCATAGTTATGTATTTCTTTTTCTCCAATACATTGTTTGTGTGGTGACTTGCTAGTATAATTTAAATGATGTATTGAAGTACTAGCATGAATAGGAAGTAGTTAGATTTTTCTTGCTTCATGTTTTTCAAAGTGGTACTAGAGCCTTGCTTATAATGTTGATCTCACGAGGTTTCTAGTTATGTTTATGCTTTTCCAAGTGGTATCTAACTACACAAGGTGCTAAGATGGTGTTTATCGCTACTCCGATGGTATCATGCTTCAAAAGTCTATAATCTAAAACACTTAGCACCTATTGGTAGTCAATGCTCCTAATCTTTCCTATCTAACATGTATGCTTCCAAAATCCAAACATATAGCATACATGTAGGGGGAGCCATTGCTATCAATTTGAATTCATGATCACTTGTCCATACTTCTTACACATGGTAATATACTTGGATAATGTGACATGGGTTCAATCAAAATTTTATCATAATATCTTTGTGAAAGGGTTGTCACCAATTACCAACAAGGGGGAGATTGAAAGTCCTATGTTTGGTGTTGGTAATTAGTGACAATGCCTAAGTACTAATCCTATGCCTAAGTTGTATGTAGCATATGAGGATTAGTACATTCCAAGGTTGGTGGCAAGATGGACATGGTGATCATGATGGCCACACTTGGATTTGGATGCAATCCTATGTGATCAAGGCAAAGGTATATGCTTAAGGGTTGTGTTTTAGTAACCAAGACACCTAGTGGGTGTGGTTACATTATAGGGTAGATAGCCGTACTATAAAGAGGGGAATGACGTGGCTATTGAACTCCTAAGTGTCTCTAGGTGTGCATTTCATGTCATATGCATTTGGATAGAACTTTTAACGCCTCGAAAAATGATTGTGAAAATGCTAACACACTCGCATATGACATGATCACTTGGTGGTGTTAGCACATTTGCGATGGCGTTGGAGTTTAAGCGGTAGAGAGGGTTTGGGGTCCTCTCTCCCTCCCGCCGAGCGTGCGAGCGCGGGATTCAGGTGATTTCGGGGAAATGAAATGCCTATTTTCTACTACGCTGGAAGTCGGAAATCAAACGGAAAAGAAACGGAAGCGAACGGAGGTCACAGTGGTGACCGGACGCTGGACCGGACGCGGTCACTGTGTGACCGGACGCGTCCGGTCAGTGTCAAGTGTCTGCGTGTGATTCAGTTGTTTGATCGGACGCGAGGCGCGTCCGGTCATAGGCGACCGGACGCGTCCGGTCGTCTAGGGAGCTTACTGGACTCCGACCGGACGCGGGCACTGTGGCGTCCGGTCAGTTCTTCAGCGCGTCCGGTCACTGCTTTGTTGTGCGCGACTCAGTGTTGACCAGCGCGTCCGGTCCGTTACGGGACCGGTGCGTCCGGTCGTGCCCGGCGCGTCCGGTCGTTGCGACCGGCGCGTCCGGTCAGTGCTTCGCGTAACTAGCCGTTGCGTGACCGGCGCGTCCGGTCAGTTGGACCAGCGCATCCGGTCAACGCGATTTCAGCTGGATCTCGTTCCTAACGGCTATATTCGAAGGGGTACGTCTATAAATACTCGTTGGCCGGCTCAAGGCTCTAACTCTTGGACATTTGACATACTTGTGAGCACTTTGAGCTAAGCAACTCCCCTCCCACTCATCTCTCTTGCTTGTTTGCATATTCAAAGTGAGATTGAGTGATCCAAGTGCATTTGCATTGTGAGATAGCATCTAGTTGGCACTTGGTGGTTGTTTTGCTGCGGGATTCTTGTTTCTCTTGGTGGTTGCCGCCACCTAGACGGCTTGGAGCAGCTTGGAGGCGTTGGCAAGAGTTGGTGGTTGTTCTTGGCCACCTCCGGTAATTGTGAGGGGTTTGTGCCTACCTCGGCGAAGCGCCAAAGGCAACATTAGTAAATTGCTCGTGTCATTGCAACCTTTTGCCATTTGGTAGGTTCTTGTGGCGCCTTTTGAGAGGCTCGGTGTGTGACCGATTAGCCACCGAACCACGTGGTGAAGAGGGACACAACGGGGACTAGCGTGCCGGCAAGCACGTGAACCTCGGGATAAATCTTTGTGTCATCATTCTTATTGTGATTGATCGATCCCGGTGGTTGTGTATTGTGGAATTCATTTCTTGATCATATTGTTTGATTGGCTCAATACTTCGCCCCTCGGTGATACCCTTCTAACTCTCTCTTGTATTAATTTCTTAGTTACTTTGCTAGAGTAGCTCTTTTGTGTAGCTTGCTAGTTGTAGTTTCCCTCTCGGTTTGACTTGTGCGGTTGAGTGCTAAAATACTAGAATTGTGAATTGGATAGGTGGCTTGCAAACACCCCATAGGCTAAGCAAAACCCGCATCTCGCTATTTGTTATCTTGATAAACTTGTTTAGCTTGTCTTTGTAGAAATTTTTAAAAGGCTATTTGTAACACCCCTGGGTGTTAAGCATGCATTATCATTTCAAAGCATAAGCATTCAACATCATTGCATGTTTAACATTGTTTGTATTGTAGCCCTTTTCAAATATAACTTGAAAAGCAAATAAAATGGAAACCCTAAGTTTAAAATAAATATTAAAAAGTTAGTGTACTTTTTAGAAGTAGCAATTTTAAATAATCTAGAATAAATCAACTTGATTATTGGAGCAAAAATTTGGATTCAAATTCTCCTCAAATTCTGTTTTAAAAATTTTTCTAAATAAATGAGTTTTGATTTTAAATTAGCTTTAAATCTCAAATTTAAAATCTATTGGGAATTTTGAAAAGTGTTCTATATGAAAGTTGTAGAGAATAAAATTTTGGACAACTTTTGTTTTGGGACAAAATTCTGAAAACTTCGTTTTCATCTCCAAATTTGAATTTCAAACAGAGATTTAAAAATCTGGAATTTAATTGAAAAAGAAAAACTGGATTTTCGTTACTGGGCTCCGGCTCCACTTCTCGGCCCACGGCCGAAGCCGGCCCAGCCCGCGCCGCATCGTCCCCTCCCGCCCGCGCGCGCGAGCGCCCGCGCGCGACGCCGTGGCGTCGCGGCAGGGTTCGGCCGCCGCGTGGCCGTACGCCGGCGGCACCGCGTGACACGCGCCCCGGTGGCCCCCACCTCCTCGCCACGCCTCCAGGTCGACCTCCAGCACCCGCTCCTCCCCGTGCGCTCGCATTTCGTGTCTCCCCGCGCTAGCAGCAACCGCAGCAAAGCCGCGGCCACCGCGCCATTGCCGCCGCTCTCCCAGCTCCGCCACCGCCGTTCGCCGCCCTTGCAGCTCTAGCGTCCGATTCCTTGCGGCCATTGCTTCGCCTCCCTTCGCTCTACCTCGTGCTCCCTCCAGCGGTCGCCATTGCCGAGGTGAGAAGGCCAATTTGGCCGGCCGCTCTTCACCGCCGCTCGCCGGAGTTCGTGGCTACGGCGTTCTCCCTGTTCCACCCCTCCTTTTCCCTTCCTTTCGCGGTCATCGGCTTCGCCTTCCTCCCGCGAAGCCGTAGCGCCTCCCTACCCGCCTTGCCGTGGCCGGAGTCGAGCTCCCGCCGACGAGCAGCACCGTCGCGCCGCCATGCGCGTCGGCGAGCTCGTTCCGGTAGGCCACCCGGCCAAGATCGAGCACCGGACGGTGCGGCTCGGTGAGCTGCGCACACTGGTGAAGCCAGCGCCACGCGTGGGCTCGCCGTCGGTGAGCTCCGGCCGGCGATGGCCCTGCTGGCCTTCCCTCCGGCTGATGGGTGGGCCCGTCTGGCGCATGGGCCCCGCCTGTCTGTCTCAGTGTTTCAGTCTCGGGTGTCACAGCGGGGTGCACGTAGCGTTTAAGGCCGGTTTTGAATTTCAGTTTTAAAGAAATGGATTTCCAGAAATTCTGAGAAAGCTTCCAAAAATTCTATCTCAATATTTATAGCTCCAAAAATCATGAAACAAATTTTGAAATGTTCCTTGTGAATAGATCTACAGTTTAAAAATATCCCATGTTATTTTTGTGACACTTTACTGTACATTTTTATTTATTTGTTAGATATGCTGTTATCTTAGAAAAATTGTAGTAAATAAACTAATAAAGGGAAAAATGTGATTCTTGTTGCATTAATCTTCTTTAGTGATGTACTTTCTAGGAAAAATGCTAGTGAAGCATGTTCTGTGGGAAAATTTTGAAGTGTAGTTCAAATGCCTTTATTTGTTAATATTTGTTATTTTTAGTAGAAAGCAGTATTTGTATATAACATACTTATGATAATTTTTGTAGTATGTTAGTTTACTGTTGGTAACCTAGGAAAAATGTGAAATCTATTGTTTGATACTTTTCCTAGTATAAAACAATTTCATGCTCACATTTAAGCCTTAACTTATTTATTTTGTACAAGTAGTTTTACAGTTCTTTTCACCATGAAAATTTAGTGGTAGCTTAGTTAGGGTAAGAATACTCTACTGTAATTTTTGTAGATTTTTATCTACACCAGAGAGAGGTGTTGCAGTACAACCCTAGCTAAATAAGGAATAAATGATTATTCTTTATGAGAATTTAAGAAGAATAAAATATGTTTGGTGTATCTTTGAAGCATCACTAGGCCTTGCTGATGTTGTGGTGAATTGGGGTGGTAAGGTTTGGTTATTAGGGTCACTTGCTTGTGTCAGGTGTATGATAGTTAGTGTAATCAATTTGGGTAAACCTTAGAGTACATGTTCTTGGATGACGTGGACTACCTTGTAGAAGATGAAGTTTTGTACTAACTGCTCATCCCATGTGCTCGTCTGCATCTCAAGTCACTTCATCATTCCATCATAATCCGATGCATCATTCGCATGTACTTATGCACTTGCATCATACAGGATCGCAGGAGGAGTCGCAGGCAGCAGTAACCGAGGAGCAGGCTTGGACGGACCAGCAGGAGCCCCAGGCACAGGAGGTGCCCGAGGAGGAAGAGCCAAGCGAGGAACTGCCAGAGTGCGTCGACCACCATCCTAGCTCGTTCGAAAGAGGCAAGCCCCGGAGCATTATAAGTCTCCTATTTTATAAAAGCTATTCTTACTTAACTGAATTATAATTATATATTGTTGCATTAAGTTATAGGAGTTGAATGAAACCGTTGTTGCATTACTATCCTTGTCCACCAGAACTACTGTTACCTTATTAGGTCAGGACCGAGTAAATTGCTTAGCCATGCTTAGATCGGTAGAAGTCGGGTGATTTCCTGTCACCTGCGAGCTATAGGTGAATATCTGGTCATGGTTGGCAGTATTCGTGAATCTTGATAAGTAACCCAGTGTTGATGGATAAATGGAGACCGGGCGGAGTCTTATAGGGTTTTGGACTATAGTGATTCTGTCTGTGTCGATTAAGGACCGATCGTTGCTCGTCCCTCTTGTCATGTTGAACGCATGCCTCACATTTAGCTGGCCGAATAAAGTACATTTCGACCGCGAAGCTAGCGACACTTTTCGAGCCGGGATAAACTCGGGTTGGCAGACTGGCGTTGAAGGGGGTGTACGGGGACGCGAAGAGTAAGCCCAAGGTGCGTCCTGGCAGTCGGGCGGTCCCTGGGTAGTGCGATCCATGATTGTTATCCCACGGCTTCTTGGAAAGTGTCATTGGTGATCTACGCGACCCTGACGGGGGAAGCATGGTTTGTGTGAGGAATAAATCTCCAGCTGGATAGGAATTCGATTCGAATCGCCGTCGCTCCCGGTTAGTGAGCACTTGACTCGAGCTACGACATCGTAGTGTTAATGATGAAACACGGATGGTTATGTGGTTAATGTTGAAAATGCTAAACCTGAGATGGTAAACTTTGATGATAATGGTTAATCAAGTGATTGTTTTAGTAATAGGTGCTTACCTAGCATGAATAGGTTATCATAAAAATGATGCTAAAAGTATTTATTTTTAGTTATTCCTAACAACTATGCCTTTCGCAAATGAGTCAAGCCGGTACACTATATAAAGCCTTGCATGCTCCTTGGTGTCATGTTATTTCTGGTTTATGACGGGTAAGTCTAGCTGAGTACATTCTCGTACTCAGGGCGTTGTTCCCATTGTTGTTGCAGATGGTCAGATGTACTACGGGTACTGCTCCAACTGTCTGTATCCGGCGATGGGTGACAACTAGGACCTTGGGCAAAGGTCGTTCTGTTTGTCTTATCTACTGCTTTTATGGACCATGACTATCTACTGGCACTGTAATTGAACTAAGGGTGTGTGTGCGTAAAACTATTTGCTTCCGCTACTTTATGTTGAACTATGTTGTAATAACTTTTATTTCTAAACTCCGATGTATCTTACCTTATGGTCAACTTTATGTATCGTGTGAACTGTGGCTGCTAAATCAGTACGATCTTGGTTGTATGTTGGTTAGTTTGAAATCCTTCGTGATTTCACGGAATCTCGAGTTATACGGGCTTAAGTTTGTTAGATTAACCGCCTCGGTGGGAGATTTTCTTACTTAATCTCGTATAATTACGTTGATCCGTTACAGCTGGTATCGGAGCATGGTTTAGCATGTTACTGTTCACATGAGTATTTAAAAACAAAACTGTGTTTTCAAATGAGCTTTGGAACTTAAAAGTGTGCCAGTGGTCATATCCTTTATGCCCGATAAGGACTCTAGGTGGCTTATTTAAGTACTAACTTGGGGGTTTGCATCATATTTAAATTTCGTCACTCATACGGCGTGCTATTGTATGAGTGCCATTCACTTGAGTGGTAATGTATGGATCAATTACCTCTACGCCTTGGTAAGTGAGAGTTGTGAGTGCATGGTCGGATACACTACCGATCTAGGGGAGTGCTTAAGTGATTCCGAAGTACTCACGTGCCATGTGCATGTTTGTATGAGGGTGTCATTGAGGGGGAATTCCGTCATGCAGTGACGATGCCGTCAATAGGACGATGATTCGGGTAGTGGTTACCGTTATACTCGTATCTGGGGATGCGTGTAGAGCGAGTAACTTACTTTACTGCTTTCTTGCATATTTTCATATTGTGAGGTTTGGGCTGAAGTGATTTTCTGCAGGTACATAACAGCGCTTTCGAGTAGCACGTATTAGTTACGTTACAAGAGATCGTTGTATGCCACCGTTTATTCCGTTAGTAGTTATCAATTTTCTAAGTTTGTGAGGACGTACGGAACGTGCATGCATCATGTTATGCATTTCATTCATGGCATTGTTCCTCCCCTTATAAGTTGCTTATCTCATTTCGATAAAATTGCCAACTTAAAAATTTGTTCTCACCCCTGTAATAAAATTTTGCTACAGATGGCACGTACCAAGCAGACAGCCCGCAAGTCCACCGGCAGAGCTCCCCGTCATCAGCTTGCTCCGCGCACTCGCCAGCGCCACACTTTTCTTGGAGAGTTTGGGATGCCTACACTCTTGTGGAGAGTGCTCAGTTATGTAGGCTATCCTGATGGTATGGAGCCCCGCTACTTTTGGTCAAATGAGCGGATGGGCGAAGGACTTTTGGTGACTGTGGAAGCAGTAGTTCGTCCCCGAGGTGATGGTTCTGAGTGGACCGGTTGGCGTTTTGAGTCAACTGGCAGGACCCCTGAAGAAGCCGCTGAGAGGGCAGCCTTTGGGATCCTGAGGGATATCATGGATCGCTTTCCTCAGGAGTTGGCAGCAGCTATAGCTGGAGTCTTTCCGAGGGGCAATCCCTCCACTGACTCGTGGCAGCAGGCAAGGGGCAGATCTTTGGAGATTAGCGCAGCAGAGGCACAAAACAGTGACAACCCTGCTATGAGTGCCATGTTCGCAGTGATGAGGGCCTTCGATGGAGTGGAAGGTAGTCTGAGACGTGTTTCTAGTGCTCTTGGTCAGGCTCGTGACGACCGCCGTCAGCTTCAGAGAGATCACCATGCCGAGATTGAGAGGCTCACTGCTGAGATGGCTCAGTTGACTCGTCAGAGAGATCAGGCCACTCAGAGGACTGTGGTCTTTGAGGGAGATGTACGTGCACTGAGAGAGCAGCTTGAGCGACTGACCACCGCCCACAGGAATGCTGAGAGCATGTTGGCTCATGTGCTCCATCAGAGGAATGAAGCCTGGTCCACAGAGAATGTGTTGAGAGCTAGGCAGTTTGAGCTAGAGCAGCGGTTGGTCGATGCAGAGGAGTACAATGATAACTTGC
The DNA here is from genome assembly GCA_038087645.1 of Saccharum hybrid cultivar R570. NCBI lineage: Eukaryota > Viridiplantae > Streptophyta > Magnoliopsida > Poales > Poaceae > Saccharum > Saccharum hybrid cultivar. Next base: position 775,257 of record JAQSUU010000056.1, on the reverse strand, counting down.
ATGAAGAGGTCCATAGGCTGAACAATCAGCTTAACCCTTATGACCTCCCTGGCGCAGCCGAGATGGATTTGGATGTAGACGAGGATCCTGCAGAGCCCGTGGCGCCAGCCGAGGAGCACGACGACGCTGCAGTTGGCGGCAACGCCAACGTCTCTGACCTAGACAGCGACCATGATGAGTAGGCTAGTAGTTGTTGCGCTAGCTACTAGGTCCCGCTTGCATGATCTTTTGCGTTGTTGGCACTTGGGCATGTAATAATGAGTAGAAGACTAGAGCTTGATGTAATGTTGGAAAGCTTGGATGTGTTTGTGACGATGTCCGAACGTCAAAAGTCTAGTGTATGTAGGCTGGCAATTTGGTTGTAATGAACGCGATGTGTGTGCTTTAAGTAATATAATTAGTGATGTTGTGTTAATTGGAATGACTTATTGTGCCCCTGTTTTATTGTATGAATTTGTTCTCTCCAGTGAATTCAGTTCGGCATAATTTTTCATTCGGTTGCAATTTCTACAACATCACCTAATAATTACTGTTGCTGAAATATGCAGATGCCGAACACTCGCCGTACCGTGTACGGTGCCGCCGAGGCTGGTGGCAGTGCAGCTGCTAATGATGACCGTGATCCACCACCGCCTCCTCCACCCTACACGGCAGAACAGTTTTTCGCCCAATTCCTGGGAAGCCAACGCAACATGGAAAGCATGCAACAGAATATGGAAGCTGCGCTGCGCAGTATCGCAGATAATACCCGACGGGGGATAAACCAGGGTGGCCACGAAGCAAACCAGTACAGCAGTTTTAAGGACTTCATGGATACTCGTCCACCGATCTTCAAGGAAGCCGCAGAACCTTTAGATGCAGAAGAGTGGATTAATACGATGGAAGATAAGTTTCGTGTCCTGAGGATGACTGAAGTGTTGAAGACTGAGTACGCAGCTCATCAGCTTCAAGGTCCGGCAGGAATGTGGTGGAAGCATCACCACACCACTTTTGCTCCCCACGCCCATATCACTTGGAGGGAGTTCACTGACGCCTTCCGTGGAACATACATTCCACCAGGTCTGACCGAGATGAAGCTTGGGGAATTTCTGGCGTTAAATCAAGGCACGAAGACTGTGACTCAATATCTACATGCATTCAATAACCTGAGCCGTTATGCCCCTGATATGGTAAATACTGATGCCAAGAAGATCGCTAGCTTCAAGAGAGGCCTGAGTCCCAAGATGATGAAGCATGTGGGTACGAACATGAGAACTAATTTCAATGACTTCGTTAGTGACTGTCTGAAGCAAGAGAAGAACAACAATGTTTATGCCGCTTCCAAGATCCGTAAGAGGGCTTTTGAGTCGGGTTCATCTCAGTCCAGGGCCCTAGTAACCAACCGCCCAGCTTATCGCTCGCCCGTCCCCGGTGCAAGGTTTAGGCCACCGCAACGGAAGAATCAAAATGCTCAGCCACCCCAGAGAAACCAGAAGCCGTTCAAGATGGCATTGCCTCAAGCAAAGACAGGACAAGGCAGTTCATCGGAAACCGTGGCTCAAGTGAAGGGACCGTGCTTCAACTGCAACCAACCTGGGCACTTTGCAAAGTATTGTCCCTATCCTAAGAAACAGCAAACGCAGTATCAAGCTCGTGTGCACCACACCACTGTGGATGACATCCCTGAAGGGGAACCGGTGACAGCTGGTATGTTTTCTATCAACAATCATCCTGCAGTAGTCTTGTTTAATTCCGGATCGTCTCATTCCTTTGTAAGTCAAGCATTTGTTAAAAGGCATGAGCAAAAGATAGTTGAATTGGAATGTGCATATAAAATTAGTTCAGCTGGGGCTGATCTGTTGACTAATCAGATAGTTCAGGGAGTAACCCTAAACATAGCAAACCGGCAATATAAGCTTAATCTGATAGTCATGCCAGGGTTAGTTTTGGATGTGATCATGGGTATGAACTGGATGAATCGCATGAGAGTTGTAATTGATGTTGGAGGAAGGAGTATCTCTCTTAAGGAACCCAATGGGGAAGGCACCTTTCGGGTGGTCCTACCTAGGAGGATAGACCTAGCTAGCACATCCTGTGCGGTCCAAACTACTCTGCTAACCCAGATTCCAGTGGTTTGTGAGTTTCCAGATGTGTTTCCAGAAGAGTTACCTGGACTGTCGCCAGACCGAGAGGTCGAGTTTGCCATTGAATTAATTCCAGGAACAGCACCGATCTCGAGAAGGCCTTATCGGATGCCTCCCAATGAATTGGCAGAATTGAAGAAACAACTTCAGGACTTGCTAAAGAAAGGGTTAATTCGTCCCAGCTCGTCCGAATGGGGATCCCCGCTCTGTTTGTGAAAAAGAAAAAGGATAACTCCTTACGCATGTGCGTGGACTATCGGCCACTGAATGCCGTGACAATTAAAAACAAGTATCCTCTTCCTCGGATTGATATCTTGTTTGACCAATTGTCTAAAGCCAAAGTGTTCTCTAAGATAGATTTGAGATCAGGGTACCATCAGATAAAGATTAGGCCGCAAGATGTGCCTAAGACTGCATTCTCGACCAGGTATGGTTTGTACGAGTATCTTGTCATGTCTTTCGGACTGATAAATGCTCCTGCATACTTTATGTACCTGATGAATTCGGTTTTCATGCCCAAATTGGACAAGTTTGTGATAGTGTTCATTGATGACATACTGATATACTCAGAAAATGAAGAAGAACACGCAGAACACCTCCGGATAGTCTTGACTAGACTCAGAGAACATCGGCTGTATGCTAAGTTCAGTAAGTGTGAGTTCTGGCTCAGGACAGTTCCTTTTCTCGGACATGTGTTGTCTGAAAATGGCATTTCTGTAGACCCTAGTAAAGTTCAAGAGGTTATGGACTGGAAGTCACCAACTTCAGTTCACGAAGTTCGCAGTTTCCTTGGTTTAGCCGGTTACTACCGTCGTTTCATACCAGAATTCTCGAAGATTGCCAAACCAATGACAAGCCTATTACAGAAGGATCACAAGTTTGTATGGACAAAGGAGTGCGAAGCAGCTTTCTGTACTTTGCGGAAGTTGTTGACCACTGCTCCTGTTCTGGCCCAACCAGACATAGAAAAGCCGTTTGATGTTTTCTGTGACGCATCCAAGAATGGGTTAGGATGTGTGCTGATGCAAAATGGAAGAGTCATTGCTTACGCATCACGACAGCTGAGGAAGCATGAAGTTAACTATCCTACCCATGATTTAGAGCTTGCAGCAGTGGTGCATGCTCTAAAGATTTGGAGGCACTACCTGTTGGGTAATGTGTGTAATATCTTCACGGATCATAAGAGTCTCAAATACATCTTTACCCAATCCGAGTTGAACATGCGACAGAGGAGATGGTTAGAGTTGATAAAGGACTACAATCTGAACGTGCACTATCACCCTGGAAAGGCTAATGTAGTAGCAGATGCACTGAGCAGAAAATCTCATGCAATTGATGTGCAACCGTTGTTTGAAGAAGGGTTCAATTTGTTACATCCAGCTGTGTTGCATAATATTCAGATCAGTTGCACTCTGGAAAGCCAGATCATTGATGGTCAGAAAACAGATAAGGGAATCTTTCATATCAAAGAAAAGATAAAGAGAGAACCCACCAAACACTTTCGCTTGGATGAACAATGAGTGTTATGGTTTAAGGATCGACTGGTAGTACCTAAGGATAGAGAGCTCAAAAACAAGCTGATGGATGAGGCCCATCGTTCTAAGCTATCTATTCACCCCGGAAGTAGCAAGATGTACCAAGATTTACGACCCCGTTATTGGTGGACTAAAATGAAAAAGGAGATTGCAGCATACGTTGCTCGATGCGACATGTGTTGTAGAGTTAAAGCTCTTCACATGAGACCTGCAGGACTCCTACAACCTTTGTCGGTACCTGATTGGAAGTGGGATGATATAAGTATGGACTTTATCACTGGTCTCCCCACCACACAGAAAGGCCATGATTCCATTTGGGTAATAGTCGATCGCCTTACCAAGTCGGCTCACTTTCTGTCAGTCAAAACAAGTTTCCGACCACCTCAATATGCAGAAAAGTATATTGCTGAGATCGTCCGATTGCATGGAATACCAAAAACAATAGTGTCTGATCGAGGTTCACAGTTTACCGCTCACTTTTGGGAACATCTTCATCAAGGTTTGGGCACTAGTTTGATTCGTAGCACGGCTTACCACCCACAGACTGATGGGCAGACAGAAAGAGTTAATGCCATACTGGAAGATATGCTTAGAGCTTGTGTGTTATCATCCAGAGGTTCATGGGAATCCTGGTTACCGTTGGCAGAATTTGCTTATAATAACAGTTACCAAGAGAGTATCAAGATGACACCATTTGAAGCTTTGTATGGCCGAAAGTGCAGAACACCGTTAAATTGGGTAGAGCCCGGAGAAAGAAGGTTTTACGGAATTGATTTTGTAGATGAGGCAGAGAAGAAGGTCCGTGTTATTCAGCAAAACATGCAAGCAGCGCAGTCTCGTCAGAAGAGTTATGCGGACAAGAGAAGAAGACCATTGGAATTCCAAGTAGGTGACTATGTCTATTTAAAGGTTACCCCAATGAAGAAGAAACGGTTTGGAATCAAGAAGAAACTATCTGCTAGATATATAGGGCCATACCAGATCTTGGAGAAAAAGGGCCCCGTGGCATATAAGTTACAGTTGCCAGAAGAGATGAGTTCGATCTTTCCCGTCTTCCACGTATCCCAATTGAAGAAGTGTCTACGTGTTCCAGAGGAGAGAATACAACCTCAGGGTATTCGGATCAAGGCAGATTTGGAATATCGCGAGCAACCAGTCCGAGTCCTGGATACCAAGGACCGAGTCACTCGGAACAAAGTGGTCACAACCTACAAGGTTCAGTGGAGTCATCATGATGAGAGCGATGCTTCTTGGGAAACGGGAGAATATCTTCAAACTGCTTATAAAGATTTTTACGATAAATGGTTCGTAACTCAAAATCTCGGGACGAGATTCTTATAAGGGGGGAGGGCTGTAACACCCCTGGGTGTTAAGCATGCATTATCATTTCAAAGCATAAGCATTCAACATCATTGCATGTTTAACATTGTTTGTATTGTAGCCCTTTTCAAATATAACTTGAAAAGCAAATAAAATGGAAACCCTAAGTTTAAAATAAATATTAAAAAGTTAGTGTACTTTTTAGAAGTAGCAATTTTAAATAATCTAGAATAAATCAACTTGATTATTGGAGCAAAAATTTGGATTCAAATTCTCCTCAAATTCTGTTTTAAAAATTTTTCTAAATAAATGAGTTTTGATTTTAAATTAGCTTTAAATCTCAAATTTAAAATCTATTGGGAATTTTGAAAAGTGTTCTATATGAAAGTTGTAGAGAATAAAATTTTGGACAACTTTTGTTTTGGGACAAAATTCTGAAAACTTCGTTTTCATCTCCAAATTTGAATTTCAAACAGAGATTTAAAAATCTGGAATTTAATTGAAAAAGAAAAACTGGATTTTCGTTACTGGGCTCCGGCTCCACTTCTCGGCCCACGGCCGAAGCCGGCCCAGCCCGTGCCGCATCGTCCCCTCCCGCCCGCGCGCGCGAGCGCCCGCGCGCGACGCCGTGGCGTCGCGGCAGGGCTCGGCCGCCGCGTGGCCGTACGCCGGCGGCACCGCGCGACACGCGCCCCGGTGGCCCCCACCTCCTCGCCACGCCTCCAGGTCGACCTCCAGCACCCGCTCCTCCCCGTGCGCTCGCATTTCGTGTCTCCCCGCGCTAGCAGCAACCGCAGCAAAGCCGCGGCCACCGCGCCATTGCCGCCGCTCTCCCAGCTCCGCCACCGCCGTTCGCCGCCCTTGCAGCTCCAGCGTCCGATTCCTTGCGGCCATTGCTTCGCCTCCCTTCGCTCTACCTCGTGCTCCCTCCAGCGGTCGCCATTGCCGAGGTGAGAAGGCCAATTTGGCCGGCCGCTCTTCACCGCCGCTCGCCGGAGTTCGTGGCTACGGCGTTCTCCCTGTTCAACCCCTCCTTTTCCCTTCCTTTCGCGGTCATCGGCTTCGCCTTCCTCCCGCGAAGCCGTAGCGCCTCCCTACCCACCTTGCCGTGGCCGGAGTCAAGCTCCCGCCGACGAGCAGCACCGTCGCGCCGCCATGCGCGTCGGCGAGCTCGTTCCGGTAGGCCACCCGGCCAAGACCGAGCACCGGACGGTGCGGCTCGGTGAGCTGCGCACACTGGTGAAGCCAGCGCCACGCGTGGGCTCGCCGCCGGTGAGCTCCGGCCGGCGATGCCCCTGCTGGCCTTCCCTCCGGCTGACGGGTGGGCCCGTCTGGCGCATGGGCCCCGCCTGTCTGTCTCAGTGTTTCAGTCTCGGGTGTCACAGCGGGGTGCACGTAGCGTTTAAGGCCGGTTTTGAATTTCAGTTTTAAAGAAATGGATTTCCAGAAATTCTGAGAAAGCTTCCAAAAATTCTATCTCAATATTTATAGCTCCAAAAATCATGAAACAAATTTTGAAATGTTCCTTGTGAATAGATCTACAGTTTAAAAATATCCCATGTTATTTTTGTGACACTTTACTGTACATTTTTATTTATTTGTTAGATATGCTGTTATCTTAGAAAAATTGTAGTAAATAAACAATAAAGGGAAAAATGTGATTCTTGTTGCATTAATCTTCTTTAGTGATGTACTTTCTAGGAAAAATGCTAGTGAAGCATGTTCTGTGGGAAAATTTTGAAGTGTAGTTCAAATGCCTTTATTTGTTAATATTTGTTATTTTTAGTAGAAAGCAGTATTTGTATATAACATACTTATGATAATTTTTGTAGTATGTTAGTTTACTGTTGGTAACCTAGGAAAAATGTGAAATCTATTGTTTGATACTTTTCCTAGTATAAAACAATTTCATGCTCACATTTAAGCCTTAACTTATTTATTTTGTACAAGTAGTTTTACAGTTCTTTTCACCATGAAAATTTAGTGGTAGCTTAGTTAGGGTAAGAATACTCTACTGTAATTTTTGTAGATTTTTATCTACACCAGAGAGAGGTGTTGCAGTACAACCCTAGCTAAATAAGGAATAAATGATTATTCTTTATGAGAATTTAAGAAGAATAAAATATGTTTGGTGTATCTTTGAAGCATCACTAGGCCTTGCTGATGTTGTGGTGAATTGGGGTGGTAAGGTTTGGTTATTAGGGTCACTTGCTTGTGTCAGGTGTATGATAGTTAGTGTAATCAATTTGGGTAAACCTTAGAGTACATGTTCTTGGATGACGTGGACTACCTTGTAGAAGATGAAGTTTTGTACTAACTGCTCATCCCATGTGCTCGTCTGCATCTCAAGTCACTTCATCATTCCATCATAATCCGATGCATCATTCGCATGTACTTATGCACTTGCATCATATAGGATCGCAGGAGGAGTCGCAGGCAGCAGTAACCGAGGAGCAGGCTTGGACGGACCAGCAGGAGCCCCAGGCACAGGAGGTGCCCGAGGAGGAAGAGCCAAGCGAGGAACTGCCAGAGTGCGTCGACCACCATCCTAGCTCGTTCGAAAGAGGCAAGCCCCGGAGCATTATAAGTCTCCTATTTTATAAAAGCTATTCTTACTTAACTGAATTATAATTATATATTGTTGCATTAAGTTATAGGAGTTGAATGAAACCGTTGTTTCATTACTATCCTTGTCCACCAGAACTACTGTTACCTTATTAGGTCAGGACCGAGTAAATTGCTTAGCCATGCTTAGATCGGTAGAAGTCGGGTGATTTCCTGTCACCTGCGAGCTATAGGTGAATATCTGGTCATGGTTGGCAGTATTCGTGAATCTTGATAAGTAACCCAGTGTTGATGGATAAATGGAGACCGGGCGGAGTCTTATAGGGTTTTGGACTATAGTGATTCCGTCTGTGTCGATTAAGGACCGATCGTTGCTCGTCCCTCTTGTCATGTTGAACGCATGCCTCACATTTAGCTGGCAGAATAAAGTACATTTCGACCGCGAAGCTAGCGACACTTTTCGAGCCGGGATAAACTCGGGTTGGCAGACTGGCGTTGAAGGGGGTGTACGGGGACGCGAAGAGTAAGCCCAAGGTGCGCCCTGGCAGTCGGGCGGTCCCTGGGTAGTGCGATCCATGATTGTTATCCCGCGGCTTCTTGGAAAGTGTCATTGGTGATCTACGCGACCCTGACGGGGGAAGCATGGTTTGTGTGAGGAATAAATCTCCAGCTGGATAGGAATTCGATTTGAATCGCCGTCGCTCCCGGTTAGTGAGCACTTGACTCGAGCTACGGCATCGTAGTGTTAATGATGAAACACGGATGGTTATGTGGTTAATGTTGAAAATGCTAAACCTGAGATGGTAAACTTTGATGATAATGGTTAATCAAGTGATTGTTTTAGTAATAGGTGCTTACCTAGCATGAATAGGTTATCATAAAAATGATGCTAAAAGTATTTATTTTTAGTTATTCCTAACAACTATGCCTTTCGCAAATGAGTCAAGCCAGTACACTATATAAAGCCTTGCATGCTCCTTGGTGTCATGTTATTTCTGGTTTATGACGGGTAAGTCTAGCTGAGTACATTCTCGTACTCAGGGCGTTGTTCCCATTGTTGTTGCAGATGGTCAGATGTACTACGGGTACTGCTCCAACTGTCTGTATCCGGCGATGGATGACAACTAGGACCTTGGGCAAAGGTCGTTCTGTTTGTCTTATCTACTGCTTTTGTGGACCATGACTATCTACTGGCACTGTAATTGAACTAAGGGTGTGTGTGCGTAAAACTATTTGCTTCCGCTACTTTATGTTGAACTATGTTGTAATAACTTTTATTTCTAAACTCCGATGTATCTTACCTTATGGTCAACTTTATGTATCGTGTGAACTGTGGCTGCTAAATCAGTACGATCTTGGTTGTATGTTGGTTGGTTTGAAATCCTTCGTGATTTCACGGAATCTCGAGTTATACGGGCTTAAGTTTGTTAGATTAACCGCCTCGGTGGGAGATTTTCTTACTTAATCTCGTATAATTACGTTGATCCGTTACACTATTCACCCCCCTCTAGCCATCAAGACCTTTCACCTGGGTTGCACCTGCGTGTTTGGTCACGCTCTGTAGTGAGTGGCACTAAAAGTGATCGAACGCACAGGATGGTGAGTCTGGTCATGCTGACGTATGCTGATGTTGTGGTGTGAGAAGTAGCAGTGATGCGTGGCAGGCCATGAGGACCGGACTCAGGTGCTGCATTAGCTCATGACTAGCCTGACACATCTGGTCGCTAAAAAAAGGCTCGGGGAGCTCTCTGGAAACAACCGAACACTGGCTCGGTCGCTTCTACGGCGCATCAAGTCACTGGTTGGGTGGCGCAGCTGTGCCTGAGCGGACATGGCTCGAATGCATCAGGTCGTGGGCTTAGCGCGTCTGGTCATCTATGACCGTTGGTGCACAGAGATAGCCATTAGAGATCATACGCACGCGGTTGAATGGTGAGGCCACGTGGACGGCCAGGAGTGATCGGACGTAGGCCTGGCGCGTCCGGTCGTTTTGACCTGCGTGTCCGGTCGCTGCGTTTTCTGCCAAGTGAAGGGGTAACGACTAGTTTAGCCTCTGGGGTTATAAATAGAAGTGTTGGTCGGTAGCTGAGCACTCTTCAGCCTTGGTGGCTTGTGTAGGTGTGCTTGGAAGCCCTCCAACTCACTTGTGATTGATATTGTTCATCCGATCGAGTGAGTGAGCGATTCTAGTGACATTGTATCATGAGGTTGCATCGAGTGGCACTAGGTGATTGTGTTGCAAGCCGGTGGTTCTTGTTACTCTTAGAGGTTGCCACCTCCTAGACAGCTTAGAGGCTTGCGACTCCGTTGAAGCACGCGAGAAGATTGTGCGGTGCTCCGGAGGAGGATTTGTGAGGCAGATTGTGCTCACCCACGTGGATCGCGAAGAGCAACTCTAGTTGAGCATGTCATTGAGCTACCTTCACTTTTGAGGTAGGTTCTTACGGTGCCCGACGTATGGGCTTGGCAGATGATGCCAATTAGCCGCCAAACAACAAAGTGAGCGGTCGACACAACGGGGACGTAGCTTGGTGGCAACCAAGTGAACCTCGGTAAAAAATCACCGTGTCAACATTGTCTTCATTGTTGGGAGTATGCCCTAGAGGTTATCATAGAGATGATTGTATTGCCTTGTATCCATGACATATTATGAGTCCATTGAATATCCATTAAAGACAACTTGTATCGATTAGCAATTATGTGAATTGTTTGTGAAACTCTTTTACTTGTATGGTTATTTTAGAATCGTCCCTGATCAGAGTTCATGTTAGGACACACATGAACATTAGATTAGCACATTATTAGTTGATGACTATGTTTCATAAGTCATAGACATAGAGATGTCAAACTAATAATGTGGGCACATGTGTGACATGTAGGCTGGACTGACCCAACGTGAGATGTTGTTATTGTCTCGATTCACATCATGTATGTTATGTCCTTAGACCTGAGATTGTTGTATGTACTCAAGATGTGAAATGACCTACTTAGAGACTATCAAACGTTACTCCGTAACTGGATAGTTATAAAGGTGGTCTTCGGGTTTGTCAAGAAACATGTTGTGAGACATAGACAATCAAGATGGAATTTGCCCCTCTCTATGTGAGAGAGATATCAATGGAACACTCTAATGATTGGATCAACAAATGCATGGCCGTGCTTAGGTTAAGTGTTAACCTATGAGTTGGACTAAATATCGTGTGGCAAAAGGAATAACATGTATATAGTTTGTGGTGGTTCGTCTGATATGATCTTTGTTTACACATAGGAGTTGACACGTCTTGCTAGAGACTGCTATCAACTAAAGGCCGAGTAGGAGTACTCGGGCCATGTCTACGTGTGCATGAACCTATAGGGTCGCACGCTTAAGGGGCTGGAAGCCCAATTCGGGTTGGACCCGAATTTGACTAGGCTTAGGGTTTTCTAATTGGGCCTCCAACTTGGGGTTGATTAGAGGCGCCTATATAAGAGAGGGAGGGGGCATGGCCAGGGCTCTCACGCCATTGAGTAGCCGCCATCACCCTTCCCACGCTCACGCCTACTGCTCCTCGCGGACCTAGCAGTCCGGAGGCGCAACGCTTCCTCCCCGTACATGTGGGATACGTTGGAGGTGCTGCATCTGGAGCACAAAGGACGAACCGCATGAGAGGGATGATCCGCGAGCAGAGGGTGGACATGACGGACGACCACACAACTGCACGACACTGCTACGACGCGTTCGACTATATCGAGTCACTTCCGCTGCACCTGCGCGTCTAGTGGTAATTCCGTAACCTATAACTAGCAGTAGATCCTGGTTTATGAGGTTGAAATTTTGATTTTATGTCTAGCGTAGCACCCTCATAACCCTTCATTCATCATCTTCTCGGTGGTTTGCATTCCGCGCAACATAAGCTTGTATTGCTTTCATTTACATTGTGCTTGTGTAGTGGCTCTTGTAATTAGTTAGCTTGTGTAGCTTGCTAGTTACCTTCTTGCTTGTGTAGCTAGAAGTAGCTCCCTTGCGTGGCTAATTTGGTTTTAGAAACCTTGTTAGTCACATTGCTTAGTTTATGTAGCTAAATAATTTGCGTCTCTAATTTAGCTTTAGTTGCCTTGTTATTGAGCATTGCTAGTGAGCTTAGGAGCTTTGTGCTTTTGCTTACTAGTTGTGTAGGAGCTCCCTCATGCTTGAAGTACTAGTGGCATAGGTTTGTATGACTTTGCTCCTAGAATTGGTTAGATGAGCTCTAGCTAGCTCAGCACCTTTGTTGACTCATTAGGATCTTTGTAAGGTGCTTGAGAACTTAGATAGAGGGGTGTAGTCTTGGCTAGACCGATAGTTATAATTTCACACTTGTTTCGATTAGCCGGTGCGATTATGTTTTAGAAAGGATGATTCACCCCCCTCCAGTCCGCCATCTCGACCCTACAAGTCGTATCAGAGCTTGGTCTTTCATTTGTTGTCTTCACCGACCCGAGAAGATGGCGTCTAGTGGGCTAGTTGATTGTGAGACACACATTTTTTATGTCACAAACTTTGCACTTTGGAATAAATTACATGCTTGATCATTTTTGTGCAAAGAGACCTAAGTTTTGGTGGGTTATCACAAGTGCTCTCACCCATGTCTTGGACCATAAAAATCTAACCAAAGCTCAAAAGGTTCTCTTTAAACTTGATTCCGATGTTTATTTATTTCTAATGGACGCTTTGAGCTTTGAGTTATTTTACAAGGTGAACCACAAAGGAACCGCTCATGAGTTGTGGGAATCAATCAAGCACACCTTTGGTGACTCCTCCATATGGGATGATGGCAAGTTTAAGAAGGAGGATGAGCCTAAGGAAGATGCATATGAGGATGTTGAGCATGACCACAATTTGGTGATTGTGGAAGATTGCTCCGCCTCATGGTCAAGTGATGATGATGATGATCGCTCTACCACAAGCTCACTTGACAAGATTGATGATGATGCTTCAAGTGATGCAAATAATGATGCTACCTCATGCACACTTGATGGTGATAATGATGGTTCATGCTCGGACCATGATCGTGATGCTACTACAAGCCCATCCACTACACCACATTGCTTCATGTCACAAGGTGACACAAAGGTACAAAAAGCTATTGTGGTTGATTATGTTGATTCATATGATGAGCTTGTTAGTAGACTTGCTAGCATGACCATGTCTTCAGAAAATGAGAAAACAAAAACATTAAAATTGGAAAATGAAAACTCTTTTCTAAAGAATTCATGTGAAGAACATAAGCACTTGCTTGATGTTCTTAAATCTTCACATGAAGAGTTAATTGTGACTCATGAGGAACTTTGTGCTTCTCATGAAGAATTAATTGAACAACATGCTTCTCTCATTAAGGCTTTTTCAAAGAAAATTAAAAAGAATGAGAGCTCATCACATGGATCAAATGATCAATTGCAAAATATTGCTAACCCTTGTGATGTAGGCAAGAAGCATGTATCCACCTCTTGTGATGATTTATTAGATATGCCATGCTCTTCACGTATAAATGCTTGTTCTACTTCTATGTCTTGTGAGACTAACCTTTTGAAGGAGAACAATGAGCTCAAAAGAGAAGTGAAGAACTTGAGCAACAGGTTAGAGAGGTGCTACAACTCAAAAGTCACCTTTGAGCATATATTGAAGACTCAAAGAAACTTCGGTGACAAGAGTGGACTTGGCTTCAAAAGGAAGATGACAAAGGGCGAAAGAAAAAGGGAAAAGAAGATGAAGAAGCAACTACAATTGAAGTTGTCTCACTTCATGTGCTACCGGTGTCATAAAGCGGGACACCTTGCGAATGGTTGCCCAAACATTGAGAAGCTCAAGAAGATGAAGGAAGAAGAGAAGCTCAAGCATGTGAAGTGCTTCAAGGGCCGCACTTGGGGTCACCTTACCTCAATATGCCCAACCAAGCAATTGGTGAAGCAACAAGAAGAGTCTCAACAAAAGCCTCAAGATAAGCAAGAGAAGACACCCTAAGAGCAAATCAAGATCAACCATGAAGATGATGATGACTTGATGATGATGAAGAAAACAAGAAGGGGTGAAAGAACAAGGCATCTAATGCAAATTCAAGATGCCAAGATGATGAGCAAGAATAAAGATGAGAAGAACGTGTATGCTCACATCAAGTGCTTCAAGTGTGAGGACATTGGACACTTTGCCTCGAGGTGTTCTACCAAGTTAGAGAAGAAGGCTCAAGCAACTCATGAGAGGTAAGGCAATGAGAAGCAACACATGAGCAAGGAAGAAAAGACTCAATCAAAGAGAGTTTGCTACTCATGCCGGGAAAGGAGACAAATGGTTCATTCATGTCCCCTAGATAATAATTCTAAGCATATTTCAATTGTTGATAATAATATGCTTAGAAAGGATGGCAATGGTACCTCATTGGTTGCAACTGCAAAACATCCAGCTACTCATACTAAGGCTATGGCTAAGTATGTTACTACTAACTTGAGAGGACCCAAACAAGTTTGGGTACCATCAAAAAGTGGATGGTTGTTTGTAGGTACCATGGGCATTGGAGGCTTGGTTCAAGTGGTATTCATTGTGTTGATCATGTGATTAAGCCAAGTATTGACAAGTGATGATTATTATCCCAATGCCATGACAGGATAGTGAAGTCCAAGAGCTATCAACATACAAGTGCAACATTCATATTGTGGATGATTTATTGATATATTTGATGGCTTGCAAAGATATGAGTTGAAGCCTGCTAATTGGATGATCATGAGTCAACCAAGGTATATCTCTTGTTGATTATTTTATTTGGGTGCATATAAACTCATTGAATTGGATAAATATGCAATGTTGCTTGCTATAAGATGTTTGAATGGATAAATGCTTAGTCAAGTTTGGATTGATTTATGTTGGATAAATTCATAAGATGACTTTTAGTAAGTGAATTGAATAGATTTATGTCTTGTGAAAGTATTCAAACGAGTTAATTTCAAGATTGATTCACATTTGATGAAGTATAGCTCAAGTGATTGAAATCTGTCCTTTATTACAAAATCTGAGCTAGTTGTGATCTTAGCCATATTTGAGTGATCAAATCTATTTGGATTGACTTGAAATTTGGTATGCATGCTCTAGATTTATGGTATAAGATGTTGTACAAATTTCATGAGAATTGGATAAGGTAGGCTTCAGTTTTGAAGTAGATCTTGTCAGCTATAATGCAGCAGTTTTTAGCATGTAGCAGTGGTGGAAGAATTGAAATCTGGTAGCAATCTAGAAGTCAAATGAAGCCTAAATTTTTACAGCTGCTAGATGAATTAGTAAATCACATATTCAAAAAATTTTGTGGTATTTGGATCTGTACATTGGGAGATATAGGTATTTCTTTGAAGGATACAGAATCTACCAGAAAAGTGACAATTATTAGATTGATTTAGAGTCACTTTGATTGAAAGGTCCTCAAGTTGGAATCATGTTTATAAGTGTTTGAGGCACCTAAGTTTGGTTTTGAGATGATCTAGAAGCATGACAAGCAATGAGTACAAGGTCATTTGATTGTGGAGTGTACTTGGCACATATTTGGTACTCAAATTGGAAGATCAAGATCAAACTCAAGATAAAGATGAAGTTTAAGTTCTAGTGACAATTGAAAATCATTTGGTAGAAAGAAAAGAACTTAAACAAGTAGAAAGAAAAGGACTTAAATAAGGATTCAAGGTTACACATCAGGTTAAGTCCATCACTTGGATCAATCAATCAAGTTATTTCAAGTAAGTATCAAGAATGGTTCTTTGGAGAGAGGTCACGTCTCCCTAGTGTAGGGGCTTGCTGCCTATGTATAGGTAAATCAAGTGTGGTACTTGAAAAGATATTATGGAAGTGGTGATCCGAGAAACATTTGAGATGCTTAGTTGAAGCAATCAAAAGAGTTGATCAAGAAAAGCAAGCAACACCCAAAAAGAAGAAGCAATTCATGAAAATTCAAGTGGTATTCCAAATAGTTCTCTCATGCAAGCATTGATCAAAGGATGAAGCAAAGTCAATCACATCATGATAGTACACTTGATTATTAGTGGTTCTAAAATCATATGGGTGAAGAATGGATTTCATTATTGATGATTGGTCTTCACCAAGCTTATAATTAGACTTCATATTGCTATTAGAGTAATGAATTTGAATCTATGTGACTATCCTCTACTCTAAGATAGCAAATGTATCATTGTAATGTGCATGATCATTTCATCTCTTACTAGTATACAGTTAGAGCATATAGTACATGCTTATTAGGATCATGCATGACAAATGAAAGTTTAAAATTCATAACCTACCACTATTGCTTGAATGGTTAATTGATCTAGTGGTATGTATTTTAATTTGTTCATGGGCTAGTAAACCCAAGTACTTGATTTAATTTGGATTGCTAACAGGTGACAAGTACAACATTGGCAAGATAACCTTTGTAAGAGGTGTGAAGAAGCTTGTCATTGGTTCAAACCGGACTTGAAAGCTTAGGCAAATCAATTTATTCAAGTCAACTTAGAAGCTCATGATAAGCAACAAGAGTAAGCACAAGGCAACAATACAAATAGATATCTAGTTTGGTTGTTTTAAGTGGTATCTAGACTCAATTGATTTAACAAGTGGTATTCACAAGTGGTGTCTAGATCAACTCACAAATAATATCCTACAAGTGGTACTCATGAAGATAACAAATGTTCAAGAAATAGTTTTTATTGACGAATCCTACTTGTGGTTCTATGGTAGAAGGTTATTTCAAGTGGTATCATATCTACACGTGGTATCAATCATGCAAGACGATGGTTCCACAAGTGATCCTCAACTTTAAGTGATCATCAAATGAAGAATGCTTTCCTCATCTAGTAGAGCTCAAAATTATCAAGTGAATGACCCTTGCTTGGATATAGGGGGAGGTGCCCCCACCACCAATTGGTATCATGGTCAAAGATCCTACATGTGGTATCTCAAGAACATTACAAGTGGTGTCATTCCAACATATTTGGTAGTGTCCATAAAAAATGCAAGATTAAAGTGTCAACCATGTACCCCAATGCAATCCTTTATATCAATAAGATACACACCTTTTATGGAAATTGATGACAAAGGGAAAGCAGTTGGAACAAAGATATGTAAATGCATCATGGGGAGAAGGAGAAGTTGATTTGGACATGAACAATGGACAAAGAGGGAGCAACATTGAAGAATGTGGAAGGATCAAAATTCTTAGACAAGAGAAGCACACAAGTAGGAGGAGCAAGCTCATAAACTTTTGATTGATTGCATTTGATATGTGCACAGTCATATGCTTGCTTGCATTGCATAAGTTTTAAATTTGGTATGCATCCTTGTGTGGTATATGCTAGTTATAGAACTTGAATGATGACTAGATAACTAGCATGCCTAGGATGGTGGCTAGACTTGTGCTTCTACGCTTGGCACTAGAACCTTGCTTATAATGTTGATCTTATAGGATTTCTAGTATTTTTGTTATCTAGCTACTCATGGTGCTAAGGATGGTGTTAAAAGAGCAAGTGAAGTCAAGATCGATGAACCAATATGGTCACGTGATGTTATGGAGTGGATCATATCACTGTTGATCATGTTGGTGCATATGTTGCATCGACATTGGAGGAGATGGAGTGGAATGCGCAAGGCAAAGGTATAATCTAGGGCATTTTATTTTACCGGTCATAGGTGTGTAGAGAAGTTGATGACCAGGTTTATGAAAGATGGCCATACTATCAAGAGGGGCAAACTTGTTTGCATATCGGTCATCTAGTTGTTAAATAATTAGGAATTTTCATGGTCAATTTAATCCAGAAATAAAACATCAGCAGGTTCGTGACGACATTTATGTGCATGTGTATATCACTAACAAATGCTATAGCATGCAAGTATGACAAACCGATCGATATAGTAAGTATGCAAAGTACGGTAATCAGAGAGTTAAGAGTGTACCCAGCGAAGGGTCCCATGCTGAGGGCATCGCATGCTCCATTCGCACCAGACATAGTGCATTGCTCGAAGTCGTGGACCACAGTCGATGCAGGAAGGTGTTTACCGTGCAGTCCCACGAACGGTCACTAGGAAGAAGATGCCTTTCTGTTTCATGAGTGATCACTAGGAAGAAGATGTCGGCAGCGTGGATGAGCAGTCGCGAAATCGTTCCCCAAAAACCTAATCGCTGCACACCCTGTGCAAGTTTGTAGGCGGACGAGGGTTGCGGAGGCACCTGCTCTCCCGTTGCTCCATCCGCCCACTCACGCGCCTGCCTGCCTGCCTGCCACGCCCAAGCCCACACCCACGCCCCGGCCTGGCCGGCAGCAGCGGCACGCGCGCGCGTGTGGCACTCCGATGTCCTTTTCTCAGCTTCTCAATTAAGATGGATAATTTTCAACCAAATAAGCTGAGTCAACATTCAGTCAAAATCTCGTACGATATTAAACCATACAACGCTTAATGTTATGGACCATAGAGTTTTATTTGATTTATTAAATATTATATGGGCCAAGCCCATAATATTCCAACAATCTCCACCAAACTCTAGGGTTTGTAACAAAGTAGTCTTAGAACCATATTTCTTTTATATATCAGTGTTTCGATGGAGACTATTAAGTTGAACATCCATCTAGAGTAATAGTTTCACTCAGTCACAACTGAACAATGAACTAAGCCTTGAATTGATAGTTTTGTGTGAGGTGAATGTCACTAAAGTCCTTAGCTGATACTAGGCTGCAAAAGACATCCCCTCTATTTGAAGCATATAAGTCATACTCTAGTGCCTTTCATGAGTATTTAGAGATCACCCAAATCTCATAGACTGTGACCAGCAGTCCGACTCATATAGGTGTGTTCCTCAAAAGATGTTCTATAGGACATCTTTGCTTTAACAAGCCACTTGGAACATATGCATCAGAAATGAGTCTTACTAAGGATCTTTCCTCATAATTTACTACTAGCTTGTTTCACCATCCTACTTCACGGGATCTCCAATCACATAGAACAGGTTACCACTATAGTAAATTTCATTTTAGGGTCTCAAACTCATCTTTCTCGATGCACTTTCTATCATATTGCATGACAGACCCTTAGTGAATTGATTTGCCAGATTGTTAGACGTGTGAACATAGTCCAATGCTATTACTCCGAAGTTTCTCAATTTTCTGATAGATTTTAATCGTCTCTTAACATGCCTTGTAGACTTCATATTATCCTTAGAACTGTTAACCTTCGTAATCGCAGTCTGGTTATCGCAGTTCATAGCAATAGCCGGTATGGGTTTTTCAACAACCAATAAATCCATAAGGAGATCACGAAGCCACTCGGCCTCAGAGCCAACGGTGTCTAATGCTATGAGTTTTGTCTATTGTAGACTTTGTTAAGATAGTCTGCTTGCAAAACTTCCAGGAAACAGCACCACCTCCAAGCGAAAACACATATCCACTTGTGGCATAAAGCTCATCAGCATCAGAGATCTAGTTGGCATCACAATAGCCTTCCAGCACCTTTGGGTGTTCGGTATAACAAATACCACAACTCATAGTACCTTTTAGATAGCGCATCACTCTCTCAAGAGCACACCGGTGATCATCTCCTGGGGTTGACACAAACCGGCTCAGCTTGCACAGCAAATGAGATGTCAGGCCTTGTTGCACTAGCAAGATACATGAGCGAACCAATAATCTGAGAATATCTCAATTGATCCCTTGCTATTCTCTGATTTTTCCACAATAGCACACTAGGGTCATAAGGTGTAGGAGCAGGTTCACAGTCACTAAACCCAAAGCGACTCAACACCTTTTCCACATAGTGGGATTGTAACAGAGTTACCCCACCATCACCTTCTCTCAGAAACTTGATATTAAAAATAACATTAGCCTCTCCCAAATCTTTCATTTCAAAACTATTAGATAAAAATTCCTTCACCTCCTCAATCACTTTGAGGCTGGACCAAAGATCAGTATGTCATCAACATATAAGCACAAAATAACTCCTTCACCCCCACCATACCGATAGTACACACATTTGTCAGCTTCATTCATAACAAAGCCAACAGATGTTAGAGTTCTATTGAACTTCTCATGCCATTGCTTAAGAGCTTATTTTAGGCCATATAAAGACTTTAATAATTTACACACCTTGTCTTCTTGACCGTTTGCTACAAACCCATCCGGCTGATCCATATAGATCTCCTCCTCTAACTCTCCGTTTAGGAAAGCTATCTTAACGTCTATTTGATGAACGATAAGACCATAAGAGGCTGCCAGGGAAAGCAAAATTCAAATTGTAGTGAATCAGGCAACTGGTGAATAAGTATCAAATAAATCGTCACCTTCCTTTTGAGTATAACCCTTGGCCACAAGCCTTGTCTTGTACCTCTCGATAGTACCATCAGGCCTAAGCTTTTTTTTAACACCCATTTGCACCCTATAGGCTTGCACCCATAAGGACGATCAACTATTTCCCAAGTTCCATTAGACATAATAGAATCTATCTCACTCTGTACTGCTTCCTTTCATAAGTCAGCGTCAGGAGAGGAATATGCCTCTTCAATGGTCGTTGGTGTGTCATCCATAAGGTACACAATATAATCATCACCAAAAGACTTTGTAGTCCTCTATCTCTTACTTTTTCTAGTGACTATAGTGTCATCCTCCTCAAGATTTTACATATGGGGATCCTCAATTTGTTCTGTCCGAGTAAAATTTTCATGCTCATGAAGAATTATAATTTTATGACCAGTCGTGCTAGGTGCATTTTTCAAGGGAAATTCATTCTCAAAAAATATAGTGTCTCTAGATTCCATGATTGTATCAATAGTCATCTCAGGAACACTAGAATTTATAATTAAAAATCTATAACCCACATTGTGAATAGCATAACCAAGAAAAACACAATTAACAATCTTTGGTCTAAGCTTTTGCTTTTTGTTTGTTGGCACATTCACCTTTGCCAAACAACCCCAAGTTCGTAGGTAAGAGAGATTTAATCTCTTCTTCTCCCATTCCTCGAATGGTGTAATTTCTTTGTTCTTTGTGGGCACCCTATTCAGAACATGACATGTTGTTAATATAGCCTCACCCCACCATTCCTTAGATAGTCCTGCAGTCTTTAACATGGCATTAACCAAATCTGTTAGAGTGCAGTTCTTTCTCTCTGTGATCCCATTGAACTGTGGTGAGTATGGTGGTGTCCCCTTATGAATAATTCCATGCACCGTGCAAAACTCAGAGAATTCAGTTGTGAAATATTCTCCCTCGCAATCGGACCGTAAACGTTTGATTTTCTTCTCAAGTTGATTTTCTACCTTAGCTTTATAGACATTAAATAATGCAACTCTACATCTTTAGTTTTCAATAAATACACATAGCAAAATTTAGTGCAATCATCTATAAATGTCATGAAGTATCGTTTACCACCTTTAGTAAATTCGCCATTCATTTCGCATAAATCAGAATGAACGAGTTCTAATGGTGCCAAGTTCCTCGCCTCAGTAGCCTTGTGAGGCTTATGCGGTTGCTTCGATTGCACACACACCTGGCACTTATAATCTTTGACTAAGTTAAATTTTGGGATTAAATTTAGATTTGCAAGCCGCGTGAGACAGCCAAAATTAATGTGACAAAGTCGTGAATGCCATATATTCGACTCATCCAAAACATTAACATTGTTCACTACTTTATTACACACATCATCAAGCAAAGATAAGCAGAACAAGCCTCAGCAATCATAACCTTTTTCAACAAATGTTTCATGTCTCGACACAACATATTTATTGGATTCAAGCACAATTTTAAAGTCATCGCGACACATTTGAGAACCGCTAACAAGATTCTTCTTGATGGAGGAGATATGCTGCACGTTCTTTAATAGCACCGTCTTTCTCGAAGTAAACTTCAGAACGACCGTATCAACACCAAGAACACGTGCATGCGAACCATTTCCCATTAGCAAGCCTCCAGTCCCGCCGGCCTGATAGGAAGTAAACAAAGAAACATCAGCACACACATGAATATTAGCACCGCTATCCATCCACCACTCAGGTGAAAGATAAACTGAAAGAATAAAAGGTAAAGAATTACCATACCTAGATGTTTCTCTTCCAGTCTCGCTAATCACCACATTTGATGATTTTTTTTCTTGCTTATATTTGCGGTCTGGGCATGCATTTGCCCAATGCTCATCACTCCCGCAAACAAAGCAACTTCCACCTTTCTTATTGTTTTTCTTCTTAAAATCAACAGTTTGCTTAGGCTTTGTATTGTTGTTCTCTTGCATGTTCTTCTTTTTATTACGGGATGCAAATGAGTTTTTCTTCTGCACCATATTGGCAGCGGAAGACTCAACTCCTTTTCCATGGTGATCTTTTGCTCTTGCCCTCTCCTCAACATCAAGAGATCCAATAAGCTCAGCCACGCTAAACTCTTATCTCTTGTGTTTTAGAGAAGTAGCAAAATCCCTCCAAGAAGGTGGCAGCTTAGCGATTATACCGCCGACCACAAACTTGTCGGGCAACAAACATAGAAAATGTTCTAGTTCCTTTGCTAGCGTCTGTATCTCATGAGCCTGTTCCACTACAAAACGGTTTTCAACTATTTTGTAGTCATACAGCTGCTCCATAAGGTATAAATCGTCTAGACGTAGGGCACTTCTCGGCCTGAACCAGTATAAATCGTCTGTGTTCTTCTTGCACACCATCCGGACCCCTGACGTGCAGACACTCGTTACTCGTTGGTGCTAGGAACGTCGTTTCTTACACCGACAGTTGTCGACTATAACCACTTGAGGATGCCCTCGACGGGCTCCCTCGAGCAGGTCACACCGTCTTCGAACCACTCGAACATGTCGTCGTCCTACTTCCTCAAGCTGGCCAAGTCGCCACCAGGCTAAGTCGTCGACTATGACCTGGCGCATGTTGTCATCAGGCTCCCCTGAGCTGGTCATGCCATCTTTGATCTCGCCAACTATGACTACTTGAGCTTGATGGGCTCCCTCGAGGAGGTCGCACCGTCTTTGACCACATCGTCAACTACGATGGCTTGAGCACGCCACCGTCAGGCTCCCCTGAGTCGGTCATGTCATCTTTGACTACATCCCCAACTACGACTACTCGAGCATGCCTGTAACACCCAAATTTTAGAGATAACAAATTTTGAATAAATTGGATAACAAATAATGACAATTTAAAATAATAATAAAATAAGTTTGATGTTGCATTCATGCTGTTGCATTTATTTTTATTGTGTGGTGAGGTTTTGATTTATTTTATTTTGGATTAGAATCTATTTGAGATATTTTTGAAAGCAAGTTAATAAAAAAGAAAAGAAAAGAAAAAGAGCTTACCTGCTGCTCGGCCGGCCTGCTCTCCCGCGCTGGAGTCTGGCCCGCTCCGAATGGGCCGAGCCGGTCAAGCCCAGCAGTCGCGCGGCCAGCCAGCTGATCCAGCAACCGCGGCCCGTTTCTCCTTTCCGCACACGGGCCGGCCCAGCTGAGAACGCGCCCGCCTCTCCCCTTTCTTCCGCTGACAGGTGGGTCCCACTAGTCGGTCTCCAGCTCGTCTTCAACCTCGTGACCGAGCCGGACTCCGTCTGAACCGGAGAACCACCGCCGTTATACCCGCGTTATCCGGGGTTTCCTACCCCGAACACGGCTAGTAGATGCTATAAATAGGTCGCATAGGTTCTCTAGTTTCCGTTTTTCAACTAAAAAGCTAGGGTTGCCACGGGATTTAGAGCTCTAGGGCTTGGGAGGCGTCGGCGGCTTCGGTTGTGCGAGGGGGAGGCTTTCGGGTGTTTCGGTGGTCAATTTTTCCACTTGCGTGAGTTCGCTATCTCCTCCTCTTTCTCCCCGTGCCTTTCTTTTATGATGTGAAGCAGCGAATCGAGGTTTTGGTGAGCTTGGAAGTACCGGCAATGGAACCGCCGCCCTCTCCTTGCCGCGTTCCTTCCTCGGGCTGTAGTAGTTCTCCAAAACCGTTTAAATTAGTTCGGGTTTGAATTCTCTTTCGATTGGAGTTGGTGGCGGGTTGAATGGTGACCGGGGAAGGCGGGGCCAAAGTTTTCCGGCGAGCCACGGAGGCCGGCCATGGCGGCCGTCGACCGGACTTGAGGGGGGTGACCGGTTTAGGTACTGTAGAGCTGCTGATGAACCCGAGCCGTCCATCTCGTGATCTACGGTCAAGAATAGATCTTACCCCTTCGCGGGGTAAATTGTTAAAGAGACCCTCGGGTTTCTGGAAATAAACCCGCGGTCCAAAACGTAATGCTGAAAATACGTTTTCACGTTTTGAAAGCGTATTCTCTTTCGGTTAAATCAAAAATACGTTTTCAGGTATTTACAGTTTTGCCACTAGGATTGTTTTAGTCATAAAATCTTCGTTTTAACTCCGATTTGATCCGTTCAAGTTGCGTTAGGTTCGTATTTGCGAACTCTACATGTTAGTGTAGTTGTACAGTTAGTTTTGATAATTTATTTTTCGAGTTTATAATTAAGTATTTATTGATCTATAGGAAATCTTAGAAAATTCATAACTTTCACGTTTTAACTCCGATTTTGGTGATCTTTGCGTCTGTGTGATCGTAGAAACGTGTAGAAGAGTTTTATAAACTTTTATTACTGTTTTGTTACTGTTGGTGTACTGTTCTAATTATATCTCTTGTTTGCTTCGTGTATGTTTGATTGGTTGCATGTATGTTGTTGACTGATGATCGAGTATAGAAGGTGAGCAGTATTTGGACGATTCGGAGTATTACTTTGAGCCAAGTCAGCAGTATTGTTTGGAGAGCTTTGATCAAGGCAAGTATAACACAGGACTATCCTTGTTACCTATACATTGAGTTATCATACATATGCATGTGCTTACCTTGACAACCTTAGAGATTATAACATAGTGCTTGTTGTCTTGATTCCTTGTCAACCTTGGGAATGCATATGGGTAGCTATGGCTAGTGCTTAAACTGAGAACAATGATCTTGTAATTTGATTAATGGATTAAGCAATCAACCATTAAGATGATTTTATTACTGTTAAAAGGGGGCTAGAGTATGTGTATTATTTTGATGCTCTGGTTTTTCTCCATAAGGACTTATCTGTAAGTGATAACCGGGATATACAGTACAACTGTGAGGGCTATATGGCTCTGGCTTTAGTTGTTCAAGAGACCTTTTCTAGCTTGTTAGTGGTTACCTTAAATGGCGTAAGAATGGCTTGCCACGTTGGGTGTAGTGCGAGCCCCTGGCCTAGTGTGTATAGGCTGCGGTTGTTGTGCCACAGGGAAGGGGGGTTCTACATATGCCTGCCGAGTGAATCTAATGGCCCTAACTTGTTAGACGAACTCTTGAGTGGCTTTATATGGTTCTCCGGTGTTTGGGCTTGATCTCCCCACTCATTTGGAAATTATGACTCACAGTGAAAGTGTACACCTCTGCGCAGAGTTAAAAACTGGTATACTAGCCGTGCTCACGGATACGAGCGACCTTGGGGATTCTTATGGAATAGTGATCATAACTGTTATATCATGCTTAATTATTGTTGATTATTATTATGCTCATGTTAACGCTATTCGTTATCATTATTACAATTGATCATTGGTTCTTTAATGGGAAGTGGTTTATCTTGATGCTACTCAATTGAAAATTATATGATTAAAAGCTAACCGCAGTTAAACAGTGTCTAGCCATTTGAGCCTCATGAACCCTGTGTTATATTTGTTGAGTTCGACATGGACTCACTCTTGCTATTTCCACCATAACAGATGAAGATTATGATGAAGATTATCGTAATGAGTACTAGTCTTGGTGTCAACCAGTCAACCGTGTCCCTGTGTGGAGTTTCCGCTGGAGATTATTATTAGATATTATTATTTATCGTTCAAGACTATGTCTTAAGTATTTATTCGCTATGTAATAAGCACTGTGATGATACTATGTAATTTGTCTGCTTATGTGTGCGATCATGTCCTGGGGCGCACATGAGTAATTTATGCATCCTATTTTTATCCTTAAAAATGGGTGTGACAGATTGGTATCAGAGCCGTGTTGACTGTAGGACGCAAGCCTAGTTAGAATGGTCGTTGATAGCATCCTTACTTCATTTAATTCATGCTTCCTCTTTTCACCTTGTTAAATTACTAAAGTTCTATGCTTCCTCTACTTTATTCTATTGCGAAAATACATTGATTCTATCTAATCTATGTCTAAATCTTATAGATGCCTCCTCATCCCCGTCTGTCAGCTGCACAATATGTTGCCCGTTTCAAACCCCAGGAGCCATATGAGGAGGGTGATCAAGAGCTATCTGATGCTGAATCAAGAGTTGGTGATACACATATGGAGGATGTAGTTATGGGATGGACTACGAAGTTTCATATCGTGGTTCCTAAGGCTGATGCTTTCTTCCATGATATGTTGACAAGAACTTTGGACAACTACTACTACGACTGGGAAGCTACTTTGGAGTATCGCAGTGCAGAGTATAGTCATCCATGGATGGATTCCTATTGGGAAACGGAGCTATGGGTCAAGAAAAGGGATCCTACCACTACGGAGCCTAAGGTGGAGTCAAAGTTCATTACCAGAGTGAGCCGGGCAACCGTGGAGACAAGCATGGAGGATGTCGCTTTCAATGCATTTGTTTACTACCATGGTCTACGCTCGGACAAGACGTTAAAGGGTGCACTCCGGTATTTTCCTTGTTTCTTGCATGGCAAGGGTATTTGGACCGTGCCGCTTGCAGATGATTCTTCTTTGACTTTACAAGCTACGGTGGGACTAGCTCGTGAATTGGCTCTCCATGAGGTGGATTTGAAGGATGAGTTGCTGAAGGAAAAAGAACTTAAGGAGCAAGCTTATAAGGAGATTGACCAATTAAGGGCGGAGTTAGGTCGTCCTAAGATTTATGAGAAGCTTAATTAGGAAATAGGAAAAACCCCTAT
The DNA here is from genome assembly GCA_038087645.1 of Saccharum hybrid cultivar R570. Lineage (NCBI taxonomy): Eukaryota > Viridiplantae > Streptophyta > Magnoliopsida > Poales > Poaceae > Saccharum > Saccharum hybrid cultivar. The sequence goes on along the minus strand of JAQSUU010000056.1, from coordinate 748,800 downwards.
GTAATAAGAACGATAGTAGTTGCGAGTTAATTTTAAGTTTGGATTGTTTTAAGAGTCAGTTTGTGGTGTGAACAATTGTGTGATTGATGGATTGTTATTATGATAATGTGTGATTTGGATCTTTGTAATGTGTGCTGGAGTTTTGTAGACATGCCTACAAGTTCTATGATTAAGAATATTAAGTTTGATCAAAATATATTAGTTGAATATGAGGTTAACTTAGTTCTGTCCTTTGCTGATTTTTGGATCAGTCTGGGATGTTTTAGAAATAACTTAAAATCCATTCATGGGAAATTTAAGAAATTTTACTGGGAATAATTAGACTTCTATATCTTTCCAATCCCACAAGAATCACTTTAATATCTATTATGAGTTAAGAGATATACCTGTTCCAAGTTGGAGTTACTGCACAGTCTGGAATTCTGAAACAGTTTCGGTTAAGTTCAGTTTTTGACCAATTTATTGACAGAATCAGAAAAAGTGTTGTGAATAAAAGTTGTAGATAATTTTATAAGTTTTCCAACCATGTAAAGATCATCTGAATTGGACGTCTGTAGCTCGAGATATGACAGTTTTACTGAGTTGCTGAAATTGGAGTTCGCCCAGAAAAATCAGATTTTGTTTATCTACTGAATACATCATCTCGGATCGTACTGAAATTCATCTTCTGTGTTTTGGAAACAGATGTCAGGCAGAGGTCGTGGCAGAGGTCGTGGAGGTGCTAATCCACCCATTACTATGGAGGAACTCATGCAAACTCAGAATCAGCTGATGCAGATGTTTATGCAGCACATGCAGAACAATCCCCCTGCAGGAGGACCACCACCTGTTCAAGTAAGGGATAAGCGTGGAGAATTTTTGAAGGGACGCCCTCCAGTGTTTTCTCATACTGCTGATCCTTTAGAAGCAGATGATTGGGTGAGGGCAGTGGAGAAACAGCTGAACATAGCCCAATGCAATGATATGGAAAAGGTGTTATATGCATCTGGTCAGTTACAAGGGACAGCTCAGACTTGGTGGGAGTCTTACCAGGCTGCACGTCCTGACAATGCTCTTCCTATCACTTGGAATGAGTTTGTTAGAGATTTTCGAGCTCGTCATATTCCTGAAGGTATAATTGAGCTGAAGCAGGAAGAATTCAGAAACCTTAGGATGGGACAGATGAGTGTGAGTGAATATCATGACAGGTTCACCCAGTTGGCTCGCTATGCTCCCAATGAAGTGAGGGAAGATGCAGACAGGCAGCGTCTTTTCTTGAAGGAAATTTATTATGATCTTCGCTTGCAACTGAAGGGGAATAACTATGCTAGTTTTCAAGAGCTGGTGAACAAAGCTATTGTGCTTGATAATGAGCGTAGGGAGATGGACAGAAAAAGGAAGATGAAGGTGCAAGGCTCAGGAAGCAACAACCGTCAACGCACAAATTCTCAGCATGGCTTTCATTAGAAGTTTCAGGGACCGGTTAGTCAGTGGAATCGCAATTCGAATCAGAGGTGGTCCCAAAATTGGCAAAGTAATCAGTCGCAGCAGCGTTCATCATATCCACAGCGTCAACAGTATCAGCAGACTGGGCAACAGACTCCTCGCACTGGAAATCTCAATGTTACCCCCATGAAGAATAGTACTCCCAGCACTCCTATTAGATGTTTTGTCTGTGGTAAAGAGGGCCATTTGTCTTATAATTGTCCTGAGAAGCAGAACCAACAGACTCCTCAGAGCCAGAAGAGCAACCAGAGGCAATCTGGTACTGGAAGGGTGAATCACGTGTCTTCTGATACAGCTCATGATGCACCAGAAGTTATGATTGGTACGTTTAATGTACATTCCACTCCCGCAACTGTTCTTTTTTACTCTGGAGCATCTCATACATTCATATCCAACATTTTTGTTAAAATGCATAGTATACCCATGCTAGCTATGAAAGAACCTCTCTTAGTAAATTCACCTGGAGGTACCATGCAAACCAGTAATCGTTGTCTTCCAATTAGTATGGTATTAAGGGGGGTAGAGTTTAAGATAACTCCTATAGTGTTGAGGACATCTGGTATTGATGTGATATTGGGTATGGATTGGATGAAGCAAAATCAGGCAGAGATTCAGTGTCAGCAGAAAGTGGTAGTTGTGACTGCGCCTAATGGAGATAAAATCAATGTGGATGTAGCAATGCAAAAGCAACCAACCGCGGTGGTGAATCAGATTGAAGATACTATTAAGGAGAATTCAGTGATTGAGGAATTTCCGGATGTCTTCCCTGATGAATTGCCAGGTATGCCGCCTGACCGAGACATTGAATTTCTTATTGAATTACTACCTGGAACTGCACCTATAGCCAAACGACCATATAGGATGGGAGTAGATGAATTAGAAGAACTTAAGAAACAAATTAAAGAATTACAAGATAAAGGTTTTATTCGACCTAGTTCATCACCTTGGGGAGCACCAGTTATTTTTGTGGATAAGAAAGATGGTGGTCAGAGGATGTGTGTTGATTATCGATCGCTAAATGAAGTAACTATCAAGAATAAGTACGCTTTGCCCAGGATTGATGACTTGTTTGATCAGTTGAGAGGTGCTTGTGTGTTCTCTAAGATTGATTTACGTTCTGGTTATCATCAGTTGAAGATTCGTGCCTCTGATATTCCAAAGACAGCTTTTACTACAAGGTATGGATTGTATGAGTATACTGTTATGTCGTTTGGATTGACCAATGCACCTGCATACTTTATGTACATGATGAATAAGGTGTTCATGGAATATTTGGATAAGTTTGTGGTAGTGTTTATTGATGATATACTGGTATTTTTCAAGACAGAGGTAGAGCATGCTGAACATTTGAGGTTGGTATTGCAGAAGCTTAGAGAGCATAAACTGTATGCGAAGCGAAGTAAATGTGAGTTTTGGTTGAAGGAAGTTTCTTTCCTTGGTCATATTGTTTCTAATGGAGGGATATCAGTGGATCCAGGAAAAGTAAAGGATGTATTGAATTGGAAACCACCTACCGATGTTAGCGAGATTCGCAGTTTCTTGGGTTTAGCTGGATATTACAGACGGTTCATTGAAGGGTTTTCTAAACTTGCTAAACCTATGACATCTCTGTTAGAAAAGAATGCCAAATTTGTGTGGTCTGATAAATGTCAAGCTAGTTTTGAGGAATTGAAGAAGAGGTTGACTACAGCGCCAGTTTTGGTTTTACCAGATTTGAGTAAGAAGTTTTCTATTTATTGTGATGCTTCTCGTCAAGGGTTGGGATGTGTTCTTATGCAAGAAGGTAGAGTTGTGGCCTATGCATCTAGACAGTTGAGAAAGCATGAGTTGAATTATCCTACACATGATTTAGAGTTAGCAGCAGTAGTTCATGCTTTAAAGATTTGGAGACATTATTTGATTGGACATAAGAGTGACATATGATCATAAGAGTTTGAAGTATATTTTCACTCAGTCAGATCTGAATTTGAGGCAACGCAGATGGTTAGAGTTGATTAAGGATTATGATATTGAGATACACTATCATCCTGGTAAGGCTAATGTAGTAGCTGATGCTCTTAGTAGGAAAAGTTATGCCAATGAGATAAGAACATTGTCTATGACTAGGGAGTTATGTGCTGAATTTGAATATTTGAATTTGGGAATTGTTACTAATACAATGGAATTAGTGATAGAGCCTACTTTAGAGCAAGAGATCTACAAGGGTCAGTTGAAGGATGAGAAACTAAAGAAGATAGCGGAGGATATAGTGATTGGTAAGTCACCAGGCTTTCGAATGGATGATAATGGGATTTTGTGGTTTGGAAAGAGGATGTGTGTACCTGAGGATCAAGCTATTAGACAGGCAATTTTTCGCGAAGCTCATGAGTCAGCTTATTCTATTCATCCTGGTAGTACTAAGATGTATTTGTATCTTAAACAGAAATATTGGTGGGTTAGATTAAAACGAGATGTGGCTGAGTATGTGGCATTGTGTGATACTTGTCAGAGGGTGAAAGCAGAGCATCAGAGACCTGCTGGATTGTTGCAACTAATGAAGATTCCTGAATGGAAGTGGGAGGAAGTTGGTATGGACTTTATAGTGGGGTTACCGCGTACTCAGAGAGGTTATGATTCTATTTGGGTGATAGTGGATAGGTTGACTAAAGTTGCTCATTTTATACCAGTTAAGACTACATACCATGGACCAAAATTGGCAGAGTTATATATGGAGAAGATAGTATGTTTGCATGGAGTTCCAAAGAAGATTGTATCTGATCGAGGATCGCAGTTTACGTCACACTTTTGGAAAGCTGTACATGAATCTTTGGGAACAAAATTGAACTTTAGTACAGCATATCATCCACAGACAGATGGACAGACTGAAAGGACCAACCAGGTATTAGAGGATATGTTGAGAGCTTGTGCATTGCAATATGAAACTAGTTGGGATAAGAGTTTGCCTTATGCAGAATTTTCTTACAATAATAGTTATCAACAGAGTCTTAAGATGGCACCGTTTGAAGCTTTGTATGGACGTAAGTGTAGAACTCCATTGTTTTGGGATCAGACAGGTGAATCTCAGGTGTTTGGTACAGATGTTCTTAGAAACGCAGAAGATCAAGTGCGAGTGATTCGTGAGAATTTGAGAGTAGCACAGTCTCGTCAGAAGAGTTATGCTGATAATAAGAGAAGAGATCTAGTTTTTGAAGTAGGTGATTATGTCTATTTGAAGGTGTCACCTATGAGAAGTGTGAAGAGATTTAACATGAAAGGTAAACTAGCACCAAGTTATGTTGGACCATTTAAAGTTATTGCTAGACGTGGGGAAGTTGCTTACCAATTAGAGTTGCCTGAGAACTTATCTGGGGTGCATGATGTGTTTCATGTTTCACAACTTAAGAAGTGTTTGCGGGTGCCTGAGGAGCAGATACCTTTGGAAGAATTGACTGTTAAGGAGGATCTTACATATGAAGAGTTTCCAATTAAGATTTTAGAGACTGCTGAGAGGGTTACTCGAAGTCGGATTATTAAGATGTGTAAAGTACAGTGGAATCGATATTCAGAGGCAGAGGCAACTTGGGAAAGAGAGGATGAATTGAGGAGATCATATCCGCAGTTATTTGAGTAAGCAGTCCAATCTCGAGGACGAGATTCTTTTAAGGGGGGTAGAATTTGTAACACCCAAATTTTAGAGATAACAAATTTTGAATAAATTGGATAACAAATAATGACAATTTAAAATAATAATAAAATAAGTTTGATGTTGCATTCATGCTGTTGCATTTATTTTTATTGTGTGGTGAGGTTTTGATTTATTTTATTTTGGATTAGAATCTATTTGAGATATTTTTGAAAGCAAGTTAATAAAAAAGAAAAGAAAAGAAAAAGAGCTTACCTGCTGCTCGGCCGGCCTGCTCTCCCGCGCTGGAGTCTGGCCCGCTCCGAATGGGCCGAGCCGGTCAAGCCCAGCAGTCGCGCGGCCAGCCAGCTGATCCAGCAGCCGCGGCCCGTTTCTCCTTTCCGCACATGGGCCGGCCCAGCTGAGAACGCGCCCGCCTCTCCCCTTTCTTCCGCTGACAGGTGGGTCCCACTAGTCGGTCTCCAGCTCGTCTTCAACCTCGTGACCGAGCCGGACTCCGTCCGAACCGGAGAACCACCGCCGTTATACCCGCGTTATCCGGGGTTTCCTACCCGAACACGGCTAGTAGATGCTATAAATAGGTCGCATAGGTTCTCTAGTTTCCGTTTTTCAACTAAAAAGCTAGGGTTGCCACGGGATTTAGAGCTCTAGGGCTTGGGAGGCGTCGGCGGCTTCGGTTGTGCGAGGGGGAGGCTTTCGGGTGTTTCGGTGGTCAATTTTTCCACTTGCGTGAGTTCGCTATCTCCTCCTCTTTCTCCCCGTGCCTTTCTTTTATGATGTGAAGCAGCGAATCGAGGTTTTGGTGAGCTTGGAAGTACCGGCAATGGAACCGCCGCCCTCTCCTTGCCGCGTTCCTTCCTCGGGCTGTAGTAGTTCTCCAAAACCGTTTAAATTAGTTCGGGTTTGAATTCTCTTTCGATTGGAGTTGGTGGCGGGTTGAATGGTGACCGGGGAAGGCGGGGCCGAAGTTTTCCGGCGAGCCACGGAGGCCGGCCATGGCGGCCGTCGGCCGGACTTGAGGGGGGTGACCGGTTTAGGTACTGTAGAGCTGCTGATGAACCCGAGCCGTCCATCTCGTGATCTACGGTCAAGAATAGATCTTACCCCTTCGTGGGGTAAATTGTTAAAGAGACCCTCGGGTTTCTGGAAATAAACCCGCGGTCCAAAACGTAATGCTGAAAATACGTTTTCGCGTTTTGAAAGCGTATTCTCTTCCGGTTAAATCAAAAATATGTTTTCAGGTATTTACAGTTTTGCCACTAGGATTGTTTTAGTCATAAAATCTTCGTTTTAACTCCGATTTGATCCGTTCAAGTTGCGTTAGGTTCGTATTTGCGAACTCTACATGTTAGTGTAGTTGTACAGTTAGTTTTGATAATTTATTTTTCGAGTTTATAATTAAGTATTTATTGATCTATAGGAAATCTTAGAAAATTCATAACTTTCACGTTTTAACTCCGATTTTGGTGATCTTTGCGTCTGTGTGATCGTAGAAATGTGTAGAAGAGTTTTATAAACTTTTATTACTGTTTTGTTACTGTTGGTGTACTGTTCTAATTATATCTCTTGTTTGCTTCGTGTATGTTTGATTGGTTGCATGTATGTTGTTGACTGATGATCGAGTATAGAATGTGAGCAGTATTTGGACGATTCGGAGTATTACTTTGAGCCAAGTCAGCAGTATTGTTTGGAGAGCTTTGATCAAGGCAAGTATAACACAGGACTATCCTTGTTACCTATACATTGAGTTATCATACATATGCATGTGCTTACCTTGACAACCTTAGAGATTATAACATAGTGCTTGTTGTCTTGATTCCTTGTCAACCTTGGGAATGCATATGGGTAGCTATGGCTAGTGCTTAAACTGAGAACAATGATCTTGTAATTTGATTAATGGATTAAGCAATCAACCATTAAGATGATTTTATTACTGTTAAAAGGGGGCTAGAGTATGTGTATTATTTTGATGCTCTGGTTTCTCTCCATAAGGACTTATCTGTAAGTGATAACCGGGATATACAGTACAACTGTGAGGGCTATATGGCTCTGGCTTTAGTTGTTCAAGAGACCTTTTCTAGCTTGTTAGTGGTTACCTTAAATGGCGTAAGAATGGCTTGCCACGTTGGGTGTAGTGCGAGCCCCTGGCCTAGTGTGTATAGGCTGCGGTTGTTGTGCCACAGGGAAGGGGGGTTCTACATATGCCTGCCGAGTGAATCTAATGGCCCTAACTTGTTAGACGAACTCTTGAGTGGCTTTATATGGTTCTCCGGTGTTTGGGCTTGATCTCCCCACTCATTTGGAAATTATGACTCACAGTGAAAGTGTACACCTCTGCGCAGAGTTAAAAACTGGTATACTAGCCGTGCTCACGGATACGAGCGACCTTGGGGATTCTTATGGAATAGTGATCATAACTGTTATATCATGCTTAATTATTGTTGATTATTATTATGCTCATGTTAACGCTATTCGTTATCATTATTACAATTGATCATTGGTTCTTTAATGGGAAGTGGTTTATCTTGATGCTACTCAATTGAAAATTATATGATTAAAAGCTAACCGCAGTTAAACAGTGTCTAGCCATTTGAGCCTCATGAACCCTGTGTTATATTTGTTGAGTTCGACATGGACTCACTCTTGCTATTTTCACCATAACAGATGAAGATTATGATGAAGATTATCGTAATGAGTACTAGTCTTGGTGTCAACCAGTCAACCGTGTCCCTGTGTGGAGTTTCCGCTGGAGATTATTATTAGATATTATTATTTATCGTTCAAGACTATGTCTTAAGTATTTATTCGCTATGTAATAAGCACTGTGATGATACTATGTAATTTGTCTGCTTATGTGTGCGATCATGTCCTGGGGCGCACATGAGTAATTTATGCATTCTATTTTTATCCTTAAAAATGGGTGTGACAATGCCCTCGGCGGGCTCCCTCGAGCGGGTCGCGCCATCATCAACCATGTCATCAGCTTCGACCACTCGAGTGCGCTGCCGTCAGGCTCCCTCGCGCAATACATGCTGCCTCTGACCTCGTTGTCGGTTACGATTACTCGAGCATGCTGTCGCCAATCTATCTCGATCTGGTCACGCCATCATCGACTACATCCTCGACTATGACCGCTCGGACACGCCACCATCAGGATTATTCACCCGAATTGTCACTGGGTGAAGGAGCGGAGACAAGGGGGCGGGTAGGGGCCTGGCCCCATATGAACGTGAATTTTCCACTAAATTTTTAAAATTCAAATAAATTTTGAAAATTCAACAATGTTGGCACCCTAACATTCAAAAAATCAGCTTCCTGGCTCTGCCCCTGATTGGGTATGCTTGCTCGAGGCGTGCTTAGGACTAGAAGAAGACAACGGCTTCAAACTTACCCTCCGATCGATTCTCCAAATCACTTGGAGGAGGTTACGTGGCATTGGTCGACTACAACAAGAGAGCATTTAGACGCAAAAAGTGTTCGCATCTAGACTTCAATCAAGACTAACCCCTCTGCTCGGATTCTTTAAATCACATGAAGGCTTGGGGGCTACTATCGACTACCTAGGGTACCTCATCGCATAGAAAATAACCCAAATAGGATAGTGTACACCGAGTAGGCTACACGAGAAGCCCAAACAAGAAAGGGTACTTTATCTACTTAAGACAAGGCATAACAAGATGTATTTAGAAAACAACTCTATCAAGTAGATTCCTTTGTAACGAACAAGAAAACCCAAATGTAAACTAATCAGAACTCTGTCTATGACCCCACCCCACCCCACCCCACCCCACCCCGGGCTATATAAGGTGGGGGTGGGGAGGCCACGATTGGATATGTAGCGTATCAGGGACAAAGTATTTGTGCATGCATGCGTGGCGTCCTCCTGTATATATATAAATATACTGTGGCGACCGCAAGAATACACTCGAAACTGTAGCCTAGAGACTTGGAAGGTGAGCACACAGTAAGCAGCATACAAAGTCGAGAGATGGATGTGCTTTCGTGGTTTGGCCAGGCGTCGGTGGTGGTAAGCGTTCTGGCCGTGTGCTGGACCATGATATGGCAGAACCTGCAGCACATCCACCTGCAGCAGTTCTTCGCGCGCAACTTCAACCGTCGCGCGCGGCGGCTCGCCGCGGCTGTCGACCCTTACCTGTCGGTGACCTTCGAGGAGTACGAGGGCGGGCGCATCAAGAGCAGCGAAGCCTTCGACGAGATCAAGTCCTACCTGACCACGGCGAGCACGCGCGACGTGCGCCACCTCAGGGCCGAGTCTGGCGGCGGCGGCCGCCGGGACGCCGCCGCCACCGACAGGGACAAGCTCGTGTTCAGCATGGCCAAGGGCGAGGAGGTCGCCGACGCCTTCCGGGGCGCCACGGTCTGGTGGTCGGCCGCCGCCGTGCCGCCGCCCAACGACACCGTGCCGTGGAGCCGTGCCGCGCGCGCCGAGCGCCGGTTCTTCCGGCTCGAGTTCCACGAGGGCCACCGCGACCTGGTGCTCAACGAGTACCTCCCGTACGTGCGAAGGGAGGGCCGCGCCGTCATGGCCAAGAACCGCCAGCGAAGACTCTACACGAACATCCTCAAGGAAGGCTACGCCTACGATGACGGGTAAATTACTAAGCACCCTTTTCTGAACATGACGACATGTTTAACGCACTTCGACTGTGAATTAATTCTGAATCATGTATATTATATGTAAATAACTGCAGTTTCTACCGAGACGTTTGGACGCATGTCCCGTTCGAGCACCCCAAGACGTTCGACAAGCTGGCCATGGACCCAGCGAAGAAGAAGGAGATCATCGACGACCTCGACATGTTCAAGAAGAGCAAGGACTACTACGCCCGCGTGGGGAAGCCGTGGAAGCGGGGGTACCTCCTGTACGGTCCGCCGGGCACCGGCAAGTCCACCATGGTCGCCGCGATGGCGAACCACCTCGAGTACGACGTCTACGACTTCGAGCTCACGTCGGTGAAGACCAACACCGACCTCCGGAAGCTGCTCATCGAGACCAAGAGCAAGTCCATCATGGTGTTCGAGGACATCGACTGCTCGCTCGACCTGACCGGCAAGCGCAAGAGCAAGGAGGAGGAGGACCGGAAAGACGGGGACGGCGACGACCCTGCTGCGGCGGCGAAAAAGAAGCAGGAGGAGGAGGACGCCAAGAGCAGCAAGGTCACCCTGTCCGGCCTGCTCAACTTCATCGACGGCATCTGGTCGGCGTGCGGTGAGGAGAGGCTCATCGTGTTCACCACCAACCACGTCGACAAGCTGGACCCGGCGCTGATCCGGACGGGACGGATGGACAAGAAGGTCGAGATGTCCTACTGCGACTACGAGTCCTTCAAGTTCCTGTCGCGGATGCACCTCCGCGACGACGTCGTCGAGGCGCACGAGGCGCAGTGCGGCCGTGTTAGAGCGTTGCTCGAGGTAGTGAACATGGTGCCCGTCGACGTCGGCGAGCACCTCACGCCCAGGAGCCCCGATGAATTCGAAGACTCCGGACCGTGCCTCGATAGGCTGGTGACCGCGTTGGAGAAGGCCAAGGAGGAGGGTGGGAGACTACCGGGGCCACAGGCCCAACCGCATGTCAACGGCAATCCTTAAACGGCATCGTTGTGGACGATGATAGTAACAACTAGGGTCGCTAGGGCGTCCATTGCTACTCCGATGACTGGATCCATCTGTTGTTTCGAGTTGTTTACCTTTCTATCTACAGTACATATATATACACGTGTAATAAATAATAATGCTCCTATTAAGACTAATAAGGAGTTTATAATCACTCAGCTTGCAAAGCTTATATATTATTTCGTGCTTTCAAGAATACTATAAGCTAGTGTGCAGTTGCGCAGCTAATGGGCATGTAGTTCGATCCCAATACATAGATCCGTTATATAGCTCGTTGTGTCCTGCTCTCAAATGAGTTTGGGAGAACTCCAGCAGCTAAAAATACTTCAATTCATTGATTTCAAGCCAAACGCCATTTGCACAAAAAACATAGATCTAGAGGCTACATCCTTAAAATTCAAAAGCGAGTTGCTATATTCAGGTGCTTCAAGTTTTAGATGATTTCAGGCAACAATCTAATACTACCAACTATTACAGTTAAAAGGACATCATAGAAGAGATAATTCACAAATTTTTCTATGATGATCAAATAATAAAGGGTATTCATAGTGCTCGGACGTCCGGACGCAGGCCCCGCGCGTGCCCGACGAACACAACTCCCTTCACCCGTGCCCATCCCGCTCCGGAGGCAGCGTCCGTCCATCCCGGAGCTCCCGCGCCTACGCCCCGATGGACATAGCCCCCTCGCCAGCGTCCCATCCAGCTCCCAATCCCACCTAATGCGCCACGCCCATCCCGCTCCCCCATCCCGGCAGATCCGCCGTGGCATGCCGTCCCGCCGCTCCTGTGTTCGCGGCCTTCATCTTCGCCACACCAGGGAGCTGCAGCAGCTGGCCCACCGAGGCCTTAGGCTTCCTCCACACATACATCTAGATCTACTTTTGTAACACTCAGATAAAACAATTGCAACATACAGTTAAAACAGATGAAACATTCGGAACATACACTTGCAACATAGCTATTTGCAACATATGTAACATTCAGATAAAATACTTGCAACATGTGTTCTAAAACAGATGAAACACTTGAAACATGCTCTTGAAACATGCGTGTATAACCAAAGCAACATATGCAACATCTAGATCTACTTTTACAACATCCAGATAAAACACTTGCAACATAAGTCCGAAAACATCTGAAACATTTGAAACATAACTTGAAACAAGCATGTATAGTCATAGCAACATATGCAATATTAAGATGAAACTCTTGAAACATAGGCTTGCAACATGTCTGAAAACACTTGAAACATATGAAACACAGCGTCACTGGTGGCCACAGCCTACCTGGTGGGGAATTACGGTGACGTAGGCCTCCTCTTTCTGTCGATGGCGCTAGGTGGATGGAGACGCAGACCTCTGCAGGAGCAGGCGCAGGCCTACCCTGCCTCCCCTTCCACAAGGGCGAGGTGGATGAGGGCGCAGTGCGAAACGGTGGCGTGGAGCAGCACGGGATGGGGTCGGGTGCTGCGCCGCCGCACTGGAGAAGGCCGCGGCGGGCAAGGGCGTTGCCCGCGGCGAGCAGACCCTGCGATGGAGAAGATGGGTGGTGCTGTTTTTTTTTTTTTTGAGGAGCCATGAAAGACTCAAGCGGAACGCAGAGCGGAGTGGGACGAGCGGCGTCACAGGCAGGAGTGAGCCGCGACTCCGCGAGTAAAGATAGCAACGAGGCGGGTCTGTGGGCACGCAGTGTCCAGATAAGCGTGGATGCCCGTTTTAGAGTATTATTGAATAATAAAATTACCAATTGGCTGAACAAAAAAAATAGAAACCTGAAATATAAAGTGAATTTACAGAGCTCCTCAAGCGGTGCTCAAAAACACCAATTTCATATCTCCTCATGAAGTTGGATAATAATTACCAAAAATATTATTTTTGTCCCATCATCTGCTCTATGTGCATCACCATTGAATGCACGTGAGGATGCGTGTGCTCACTCTAGCTGCACACGCGACCAATATACATCCAAAGGTCAATACATCCAAAGGTGAATGCACGTGTATGTATATGTCCTTGAAGGCAAATTTTTATTTTCAAATCTAATCGTGCAATTGTATCATTGAACAAGAGATAAGACCCACGAGATAGTGTTTGGGCTCACATCACGACCGAGGCCGGTTAGAAGGTTTTTTCCCTCACTCCCACACATATTACCTATCATTGCCTCAACATAAACACTAACATATGTCAAACACAATTAGACGTGTACTGCATCAAGCTTACATTATTGGCGCATCTCCTAGCAACAGATTACAACCCTCGCGACTGAAAACACAGCACAGTGAGATAGAAAGGCGGTGCCGAGGCGGTTAAAACGGTGCGCACGGCGCCTTCTTTCAGAAACCTACGACACGAGGACGAGCGGAACAGCCCAGACTGAACAGGAAAATTAGAGGAACTGGTGCAAGCACGCTGTGCACGCAAAATGTACATCACTGCACGAATCGCGGATTGTTAAGAGTGGTTGGATCGGTAGAGCACAGGTGCCATCTTCGTTCACCAGGGAGTTTTGTCGCCTGGCCCAGCAAGGATGATCTGCAACCATTTCAATAAGGTAAGAAAAAAATGTTGCACTAGTATGAGACTCGTACATAGTGCTTGGTGAAGGCACATACATTGCAATCTATAGCGAAACGCCGAGCAAGCATGATGGCTGTGTTGCGTTCTCGAGTGCTCTCGAAGGCTAGTACCAAGCTGAGGTCATTTCTGGGTCGCCAAAACATTGCCTGCGAGGCTGCTTCGCCACCACCTCTAACACCACATAACTGTAACAAACACAGCAAGGCCTTTAGGGGCAGGGAGAATCATCTCAATTGTCAACTTGGCCTGAGCCTCTGTAACTACCCTTAAAGACAGGTGAGTTTTTTTGCCATAGTAGATGCACCAATATGTAATATAATCCTTCACAATCACCATCTAACAACAAAAGAGAAGATATGATGTTACTCATGCATTGTACCATACCTGCATTGATGACGAATAGAATTCCTTGGCAACTACCGACTTCCCTTTAGTAAGTCTCATCCGCAGTCTTCCGACATTGAGTACATGAACCGACTCTTTTGGCTGGTCAACGCCATTCAATTGAAGCACAACAACCTGTAATAAGACACAAAGCAAGGGGCAGTTAGGAACACCCGTTCAAGGTTCTAATGGTTGTGCCTTGATTTGATTTATGGCTATGGCCCTGTTCGCTTGGCTTATCAGCCGTACTTTTTCAGCGAAAGAACAGTGTTACCAACAGCACTATTCAAATTAAGAGCAGTAGATGACATGTTTAAGAGTAGTACACGTGCACAGTTGAAAAATTCAAGCTAATATACTGGTCATGCCGAATCAGACTACTTATTTGGTAAATAGGAATAAATACTTCAAAAAGTTGCAATCTCAACATGGCATATTTGTGCAAAAGAAATGCCATAGAGTGGCAAAGGATGCTAGAATCATACATTGAATTCAGTTTCAGGTTTCCTTACGAGTGTCTCCACATAATCAACCAATCCAGCATCTGCTAACAATAACAAACACATGTTAGTCATGCAATAACCAACACATACAAATAATGCTCACCAAATGCGTCCAGTCAAACAAACCAGGGTCTACAGGTCCAGCTGTCTTTGCTACTGCAATTTCACCGCCAACATCGATTTCAGCTTGCAAATAGCGTCCAACATCATGTGGCTCTAGAGCATATACTGGTCTTGTGGCACCTAAAGAGGTTCAAAACAAAAGATGTAAAAAGCACTGGCACTCTGAATTTAATGCAAAGATAAGACAAGAGTCAGTGACCGAGACGAAGACAGAGCATGATTCCACCTGAAATAATCTCTTTGTTGCTTTCTTTTGGATGTATCCGGAACCACTGGATTGAAATATTTGACAAATCCATGTGAGCACCACTCAGACCAACTATACGTAGCATTGATCCTAAACACTGGAGACCCTCCAGATCGAATGAAGGGATGGTACCATTTTCTTTTAACCTTTTATGCATTTCCAGCTGCCAGAAACATATTTCTAAATCAGTAATGTAACAAGGTCTTATATTTGACACAACAAAAGATCACTACTGCTGGAAACACTTCAGATGTTGACAATAAAAGAGTTTGAGGCTATCTGAGGACAGCAGTGACTAGAGACACACATTCACTTTTTGAGACTGATCCAAGCAGTACCATAGCTTTTCCCCCGAAATAAAAAAGTGGCATAGACGCATCATGCTTCTGAATAAAATGGTGCCTTTGCACCCACTTGTGTTATTTATACTAACTACTTCCAGTACACTAAACAATACCAATTCCAGTATACTAACAAATTGAAGCAGGTATTTGTAACAATAAAAAAATACCTCTTTCAAAAGATTAACACAATCCTTGGACTTTTCAGCAAATGTGTTACGTAAAATTTGTATTTCATTTTCCAGATCCATTGCCTAGACAAACGCAAAATGTATCATGAGAGTATACACACTCCAATTGATATACTGAGTTGTATAGTAGGTATGATTATCCCAACCTTGCTGGGCTGATGCAACATTTTGATCCTCCGGGCTTCTCTAACTTCTTTCTTTAGTTCTTCCATGTCCTTCCAAACATCAAATAGATATCACATACATGTTCATAGTTGAAAATGGTATGAAAAAAAAGATTGTTTATAAATTTGAAATGATGTAAAACCTCTAGATGCATATATGTATATACAAAGGGAAAAACTTCTGCAATTTCCAAATAATAGCATGGCACTTGTGATTTGAACTAAAAATGCCAACAACAAACCAAAAGGCATGCATTAAGGTCAATACAACTAATAATACAGCCATAAACAACAAAATGAAACTCTGGGAAATATCTTCTAGGTTATCCTAAACCATACAGATGTGCAGAAATAAACTTTCATGTAACTAAACTTCATAATTTGTATAGGTCCAGAGAATTAAGCAGGTTTTCAGAACTGATCAGACTGATTTATGTAATAATGCAATTATATAGGAAATATAGATGGGTAAGAGTATGTCTAAACTTCACTTAAACTAGAGGCAGCAAATTTATGCGACAGCTTGTATCAATTGGAATGTAATGAGGATGAAAAAATCTAAAATTTATCCCATACTTGTTTCCCAGTGTTTTGGGACATCTTCTCATGCTCCTGAACTGCTTGCTGAACTCTTTGGACAGCACTCTTAGCAGTTTCTATTTCTGTATGCGCATTAGCTCTTTCTTCTTCAACAATTCTCTTTGCATCTTCAGAAGCCTATGAGCAAGATTAGAAAGGAGCAAACCCTCAAACTTGTAAACAAATATCAATTTCAAAGCAGAGACTGGATGGCTAAACCCATAGTGCTGCCATTTTTTCTGAGAGAAACTAATGAGTAAGAAAATCAAATCCAAAGTAAGGTAATCATATGTTATGCTCACATAAGTAGCTACATGATTTGTGAGCGATTTTTAAATTACAGGAAGTCAGGTCAAGTGGCGCGTAATGCTTTTGCCGCTCTTTCAAAAAAAAAAGATATTGAGACTTAACAGTTAAGTCAACTTGTTGCAAAGATCTCTCACATGTTGAGCAAGGTATCCTCCGAAAACATAGCTACCAAACAGCAACCTTTGAGCTAAACAAGTTGGTGTTGGTGGGGAACTATAAACAGTGCAAGATGACTGAATCATGGCAGTAAGAACTTTGGAATATTTCAAGTAAATAGATTCTCATTCCTCAAATTATTAACACACATTTACATAAGTTATACAACAATGTAGAACACACCTGCTTTAATGATTTTGCTAATTTTGTGACCTCTTCTTTTTGCTGAAGCAACTCAGCTTCTCTTTTGGAGAGCTGAACCGCGAGGATCTCCACCTACAAAACGTACCCCAATCAAATATCAAAATGAAAAAGGAGCACCACCTCAGCAGGTTGCTGGAAGTTTCTTGACAAAAAAAAAATTACCGAATTTAGGAAACATTAAACTAGGCTAGGTGGAGTACAATTTTTCAGGAAATGTATAATACCTTTATAAGACATGATATTAAATATATATATATGTCAAGGGGAAAGGTAAACCCAATAAATTGGCAAAAGAATATGAAGAAACCAACCATGGATATAGACTCCTCGATTTCATCCTTAGTTTTTCCTGTCACCCGACCTCTCAGTGACTCTAATACGCTCTTTAGATTCTTCAAAAGGATATCCCGCTCCAGCAAAGCTACTTGTCTCCATTTAACCTGCCAGTTTGTGCAAGTCAAACAAAATATTCAGTGTTATATGTTTGATCAGGCTTACAATTATTCAAAAACTACATTCATCAGGGAACACATAAGCCAACACACTAATAAAGTGCAGTACATATTTCTGTAATCATAGAAGTATGAAAATTGGTAATATGTTATTGAATCAATTTAAATACAAGTGGCATGAATACACTGAAATGAACGGGTCTGAACCTCATTCGACAACAGCGTGGCAGTGTTGAGACCCTTCTCAAACTTCATCGCAAGTTCACGGACAGAGAGACGCTGACGACGGTCAAGTAGATCTGCAGTCTCCTTTGCAACGATCTCCTTGAGAGGTGGTATTTCTGGACCATCAGCCAGCTTGATCACTATACCATTTGAACCATTCTTGTATGTGGGGAATTTATTTCTGATAATATTTGCTGGACGCAATGGCCCTGGCCGCAGGGCATCGCTCTGTGCCTTGCTCCCATAAAGAGTTGCTGCCTTTGTCATCTATAAAATACCCTTCAATCCTGGTCCACAAAACCAAGAACTGTTATTGTGAAATTTCAGAATTTACCATTTCTACATGCTATTTGGATAAAAAATTGCCATTTCACGTTTTCTTTTGCTAAAAAG
Organism: Saccharum hybrid cultivar R570; assembly: GCA_038087645.1. Taxonomy (NCBI): domain Eukaryota; kingdom Viridiplantae; phylum Streptophyta; class Magnoliopsida; order Poales; family Poaceae; genus Saccharum; species Saccharum hybrid cultivar. The sequence goes on along the minus strand of JAQSUU010000056.1, from coordinate 731,209 downwards.
CATGCCATAAAGAAAAGAATATTGACCAAACGGCAGAACTTGCACAATGGAATCCAAGAATATAAAGGTGGATACAGGCTGGATAGGCACTAAAATATAACCTAATTGTTTCCACCATGTACAGCTTAAGTGCAGCAAATGATAAACATCAATTGAGCTTATCTGTGAGATGATAATAAAACAAGGAAACAAAAGGCGGATTCTCAAGAGAGAAAAAAGAACACCAATATCCAAATGCTTTCTTTAACAATAAGCACCAGAAGAAAAGGAAAAACAAAATAGGCACTCACAAAGATGGTCACAAAAGGTTGATTTTCAAGCAGCAAACAAATGGATAACAAATGATTGCATCCTGCAAGTGTTAGACAAAATAATGCAGCATGAATCCATATAAGCCTCCAATAAATGTGTACATAAACCCTTAACAGCAAATTCGAGTACTGAGCTGAAATTAAGGGCCTGTTTAGTTGGCCAAAGAGGCCAAAAAAAAGTTTGCGCAATACCCGTCACATCAAATCTTTGGACGCATGCATGGAGTATTAAATGTAGGTAAAAAAATAACTAATTGCACAGTTTGTCTGTAAATGTTGAAACGAATCTTTTGAGCCTAGTTAGTCCATAATTGGATAAATTTTGCCAAATAACAACGAAAAGTGCTACAGGAATTTACCCAAAAATTTTCACCATCTAAACACGCCCTAAGACCAGAGTGGAACCAAGCAACTTCGCTTTCTTGAAATTCACAAAAAGGACAGTCAGGGGACGGGAAGAATGCAACTTTATCAGTGAATAAGAAAAGCATCCGTGCTTTACAGTTGGGAGTGGGCCACCATTGTTTGTTAGGAAAACGCAAGTGTTTGGTAGCACAGAGGTAGACTGCTAGAGAGGTGACTGTAAACAGGAGAGCGGCATCTAGTGACACCACAGAAGGTCAGAATTTCCTCACATGACAGCTTCCCGTCGCTACCTCATTTATTCCACATGTAGAAAGTCAAACAAATACGAAACCAAGAACGAAATCTGAAGTCATCCGGGGACAATAAAAGTCGAGGACAGCCTAAATCAGAAACCGTGGCAGCTTCAGCTGTAAGGTGGCCTTGTTCGGCTGGCTGGCTTCCAGCCAGCCAGCAGTATTTTTCTCTCACATCATTTCAGCACCAGTCATCAGCCACCAGCCAGCTAGCAGTATTTTTCTCTCACAACGAATCAGCACCGGTCACCAGCCACCAGCCAGCCGAACGAGGTTGAAAGAAATAGCAGTACATTACTCTAGTAGTCAGTAGAGCATAAGTAAGTGCACGACAGGAAATTAGAGCTATTGAGTAGCCTAGCCCGTTGATGTGGCATCCAATTGGAGCTTACTCCGTATTTCTTTTCTTTTTTTAAATTATCAACACAAGATTACAAGAACCTCGGTTAGCAAGCGAAGCCAGTACAGCTATTTTCTTGTCGAGTACGCTAGTACAATTATTAGCGTAGACCCGAAGATAAGATGGTATCTTCTTAGACCAAGCAATGCTTCGGAAAGAAACATACGGAGGTTAGCCTACTCCTACTAGCCCCAGAGTGCAAGTAGACGAGTATTTGTATTTGCAAGCTCTACAGGGCCCCCATCAAGAGTATATAAACAACTGGAGTCCAGCTGTAGCACTGAACTAATTCGGACTCCACACGGCATCCCATTCCCGTCCCAGGACTAACCACCCAACCGCTCAACGGAAATGCGAGCCCCGGCCCCGCGCATCAATACGCGAAGAACCTTAACGCTACAACAAGGGAACAGTGCGCAAAGATCCAAAATCTCGGCTCCCCGAGCGAGGAGTACATGCACGCATCAAACAAATCGCCAAGGCTAAGAAAAGGCACGCCAAAATCGGCGTAGGGAGGAGAAATAATGGTTGATACCGAGAGGTAACTAACCCTCGCAATGCGCGCGGCTCGGGCGGCCGCCTCCACGGCAGCAGAGCTCGAATCGAGTCGCGGGACTCACAGCAACAGCAGCAGGGGGAGAACTGCTGGCCGCGGAATCGGCCCGCAACCCCGCGCCGCAATGGGGGGTCGCTCCGGCGAGAAGCCTGCGGCGAGATTGGGGATCTCGCGAGGGCGAGGGCGATGCGGTGCGGGCCAGCGGGGGAGGCGGAGGCGGAGGTGGTTGCTTTTCTGCGCGGGTTCTGCTCGCGCCTCGCGCGCTCGGCCTTCTCTCTCTGCTGGTAGCCTGGTGGTCGGGTAGGGCTTGTGGGCTGGCAGTGGGAGCAGGGGAGGGCGGGTGGCAGCTTTGAATGGCGATGGCTGGTCCGGCACTCCGGCCGGGGGGATCGCATCTCTTCTTTTGCTAGGGCCACACTGCACTACGTGCATCTTTCTTTCTTGTTTCCTGGTTCACAAGGCAGGACCATTGGACCATAGGTAGATAGAAAAAGAAAAGCTCAACAAATTCTCCCTTTTGTACGTTGTACTGTGTGTTTTGATTTATTATATTTCATTCATACTATATTCTATGCAGGACATATTATGAGTTTCCACTTGCATAATGCTATCTGTTAAGTATTTAGGCAATTTCATGTTATATTTAATCCAGAAAAATAGTAGTAAATCTATGACAACAAATATGTGCATATGTATATTACCAGTGGCAACTGTGAACATACTGATCATGGCATAAACGAAATTAAGTAACACGATTTCGGACTGCAGGGAGACCCATGCTGAAAGCATTGGAGGTTGAGGCTCCTTTCTCAGTGTTCGGCATGGTGAGTTGCTCGATGTCGGGGAACGCGGTCGAGGCAAGAAGGTGTTCGCAGTGCAGGTATCCGACTCGGGTGGACACCACCAGGAAGAAGACGATCCGGCGAGGCGAGCAGTCATGGCGGCGCTCCCCATAAACCTGATTGCCGGCACTTACTTGGAGGTAGCGTTCACTTCACGGGAGGAGTCCAGGGTTTATATGCCTGCGCGACGGGAGGAGAGGAGGCGCCTGCAACTCCTCGCGTGTGGCGCGGCTCTATGACCATCCCGAGTGTTGCACGTGATGCTCGCTCGCCACTGTGGCGTGGCGCGCGCATGGCACACCCTTGAACCTCTTTCAACTTCTCAGTAGGTGCACATGTGGTTTACCTATTTAAGTTGACTCAACGAAAGTTAAAATCCCATACGGGATTAAAATCGTGATGCGCCGTAGCAATTTACTATGGCCCTAGGATTTATTTGATTACATTATATGGGCCAGGGCCATGTATTAAATCTAACACTATCCTCATATGGATCTTAATGTGGCGGCTACTAATGTGAGATACTAGAAATGTTACTGAAGAGAATTTGGTTACGTAATAGGGCTCTATGTACACATAGTGATTGTATCCAAATTCCTGACATGCATAGCCATTGTTGTGATTGTATTTGTCTTATAACTAAATTGGAATCGGGAAGATGTGTCATCCCCCTCCACCATTTGATTATATCTATTTAACCCCCACGGCATCTAATTCTTGCACGCATATAAAAAAATCAATTTGAGAAAAAACACACGAGTAGACCATGTGTGGCTAAACTAAATGGAAAAGGAATCCTCAACACTACCTTCGTTGCACGTACAATAAAAAGGTTATTTTAGTTTTCTCATATGGAGTAAGTCAGGATTCTCAAATTTGGAAAAAAAAATTATATACGAACGTGCCAAGGCCTCCATCATCAAATAGGCATTTTGGTTCAAGCCTAAGGTTGCAAAGCACAATTTCATCGTGGTGTGCCACATTTTTTAGCACCATGTCCATATGATGTCATAGACGCATCTTTTAGCCACATTTCACAGCTGTGATGCTCAAATTATTCGTTACAAAAAAGTGTGGCACACCATGATTGTTTAAGCTTAGTCATGGCAAGCTCAGGCATGAAACAAATAGGCCCTGATAGCGTGCTTATTTGATATTGCATACTCTAATATACTTTTAATAAAAGACTGGATCAAAGTTACTCATACATAAGTTTAACTAGACACAACCTATTTTGTGAAGGAAGTTATATAACAAATTTTTGTGGTGGATAACTGAAGTGAATTGTGATGGAAATTGGTTTAATTCTCACTGCAATCCATTTTGCCATATGTAGATTGACATTAATGGTTGTACTTTATGCTCTCTACATTTCAAATTATAGGTCATTTTAACTTTTTAAATTTATCCATTATGTCTATATGCATAATAAAATAGATATACGAAAAATTTAAAGTTATTTATGATTTGTGACAGAGGGAGGACCAAACAAATCCTTACCGCGTGACAGACCCGTTGGAATTGGGCCATCACGCCAAAGTCGAGAACACCAGTGACAGTGACCATGCATGCGCCGCCCCTCTCGCGTCCGGATCCGGTGCAGCAGCCCACTCTGTGGCCGTGATGATCCCCGTAGGAGGAACGCCTGTCCGTGGTGGGCGCAGAGGATCCTGAGCGGGGATCCCCACGAGCACGAGGCGACCAGCTCGGGGGCGGGGCCCAGGCAGCAGGCGGGCGGTCCCCGTAAGGCGTAGTCGCGCCCAGCGACGACCGATCGGGGGCCGTCGGATGGCGACGCTGGTGGCGGGAAAGGAGGCGCCGGGCGATGGCGGGAGTCCGTTACGACGTTTTACGCGGAGCCCCCTGCAGTTGCCCGGCATTGTGGGGGGTCATCGAATCAGCACCTCACCAACCTATACATCAGCATTGACGGGAGGAAAAAAGCTGTCGCTGTCAGGGATTAACGGCCGGTCCGGTCTGCCCTGCCGCGGCTGCTCCAAAGATTAGTTAATTAATGCTCAATAGCGTACTAGCATGTTATGAATACCCGCACGTTCCGTGTCGACTGTTGCTGTTGGGGGGAGTCGATTCGATGATTATACTTATACGTATATGGTACATTGATCATATCGGCGAGCCCTCCAAGGTTCCTCTGCGGAAGAAGAACAATCCTGGCCTGCGGTTCTGGAGCCATCCTCCATCAACAAGTAGTGACATGCATGGTGTTAATTTAGACGGGAAACCATTTTGTTCTTCGATTCATTAGGTCACCTTTCGTCTAGTGCAGATGTGAGATCGATATGTTATCCGAGGGTTAACTCAAAACCTAAGAACCGACCCTGCAGATAGTATTCACATAGTAGTGAGTTCGTGACTAACAGAGTACACTCCCGGCCCTATAGTATACTATGGCCTTGTTTACGTGCTAAATTTTCTCCCAAATTTCACTATGTAAAAAGAAGATTTCCCATCACATTAAAATACCAGCACATGCATGTAGTACTAAATGTAGATGAAATCAAAAACTAATTGTACAGTTTTGTTGTACTTTACGAGACGAATATTTTGAGCCTAATTAGTCAATGTTCAGACAAAAATTCACAAATACAAACGAAATACTACAGTGGTGAAGATTTTACTGTGCAGAATCGACGCCTCCCAATTCAGCCGAACTAAACACTGCCTATCATAGCGGAGGCCGGGACACATTAATTCCGACAAGCGAGAAGTTGATATGATAACTTACCGAACTCGGAGATAAAAAAAAAAGGGTCTTACCTGTCCAGCAACCCCAACCAACATGCTAAAATTCTAGCTCACAGCAGCTAGCAGCTAGCAGCCACAAAGCAGATTAGGCTTAACGTGAAGATGCATTTTGCACTCTGCTGGTCTGGTTTAGTTCTAAAGTTGGGAGGTGCCAGAAATACTGTAGCATTTCGTTTATATTTATCAATTATTATCCAAATATTGACTAATTAGACTTAAAAGATTCGTCTCACAAAATACAAGCAAATTGTGTAATTAGTTATTTTTTACCTACATTAATACTTCATGTATGTGTAATTGTGTAATTAGTTATTTTTTACCTACATTTAATACTTCATGTACGTGTCTAAAGATTTGATATGATGCTGATGTGATAGGAAATCTTTGCACTTTTTATATTTTGGAAGAGCAAGGCCTCGTTTAGATGCTGAAAAAATTTCAACCCGATGAATAGTACCACTTTCGTCTTATTTAACAAATATTGTCCAATCGTGGATCAACTAGGCTCAAAAGATTCATCTCGTGATTTCCAACTAAACTGTGTAATTAGTTATTATTTTTACCTACATTTACTACTTCATGCATGGGTCCAAAGATTGATGTGATGGAGAGAGAGTGAAAAAATTCTAACTTTTCATGTGCATCTAAACAAGGCGCAAACTCAAAATAAAGGAGAGATGGGATGGGATGGAGAAACCATGCAGATGCAGCTCCAGCGCTCGCCATCATTGCTGCTGCCAGTGCAGTGCAGTGTGACGGTTTTGTTTTCTAATTAAGGCCTTGTTTAGTACCTTTCAAATTCCAAATTTTTATACTCTCTCCCGTCACATCAATTTTTAGACGCATGCATGGAGCACTAATATAGGTAAAAAAAATAATTAATTACACAGTTTGTCTATAATTTGCGAGACGAATCTTTTGAGTCTAATTAGCCTATGATTGGACACTAATTGTCAAATACAAACAAAAGTGCTACGTAGCCCAGATTGTAAAAGGTTGCGATCTAAACCATGCCTAAATTAAACAGCGATCGTGCAGGCAGTGCTCATCAATCAGCAATACTACTATGATGTATCTTGAGACGGAAGGCACGGCGGCGATGACATGATGCGTGCGCTGACTAATTAACTACCTTTTTGCACCAATTAAGCAGCGGCAACTAGTAGCAATCAATCAACGCTCTTAACCACTGAGCGCACCGATCCATCGGTGGTTTATTTAGGGTTTCCCCCCGTGTCCTCGCTCGTCTCTCTTTGTAAGGAGTGGAGTGTCGATCATGCAGTCAGCCGCAAGGGCCACCATCGACATCATCATCATAGCTTGGAAAGGAACTCATCCAACCCAAGGACGAAGAAATCAGTCTGGGTCCGGTTTAGTTCCTAATTTTTTTTTTTTGCATCCACCCATCACATCGAATATTTAGACATACGTATAGAGTACTAAACGTAGATGAAAAAAATTAATTTCACAGTGCTCGGAGAAATCGCGAGACGAATCTTTTAAGCCTAATTAGTCTATGAAAAATCTTAAGTGCTACAGTAACCAACATGTGCTAATGATGGATTAATTAATATCATTAGATTCATCTCGCAGTTTTCTGACGGGTTTTGTAATTTGTTTTTTATTAGTATCCAAAAATCCATTCGGACATCCTTCCGACACATTCGATTCGATGTGACACCCAAAAATTTTCTTTTCACAAACTAAATGCAACCAACATGCTGTGTGCGATTGTAGACGACGTACTGATGAGTGCCCACTTAATTTACATCGACGTACAACACGAACCATGCATGCATATATATATCTAACAATTTCGCCACGTTCGCTTGAACTTATCAGCCCGGTTTTTCTGTATGGTATAGTGTTTTTCTCTCATAATAAAATAACATCAGCCTATTTATCAGCCGCAAAAACCATCGGTCGAACAACTCCATGCACAACCAACACACAAAAGCTCTCTGCGCTGCGCCCATTAACATGCGTGATCAGGGGCTGCGTACAGCTGATAGACAGTGAACCACGAAAACAAATTCAGCTAAATGTGTACAGGTATGCATACCTTTCCATGCAAGCCCAACCGCATCCCCTGTTCCATCCTTATTTTTGGGGAGTCCCCGTCATATTGAATGTTTAGACATATGCATAGAGTATTAAATATAGACTATTTACAAAACTAAAAAATATAGGGTGAGGATAATTTGCGATTTTTAAGCCTAATTAGTCCATGATTAGCACTAATTGCTACAGTACAAACTGTGCTAATGGTAGATTAATTAGGCTTAATAAATTCATCTCGCGGATTATCCACTGAATATGTAATTTATTTTTTAACTAGTATCCGAAAACTCCATAGTCAACCCCGATCAATATCCGATGTAACACGGACTAAACTTTAGCGGCCTCAACCAAAGAGTCTGTTCCATGCATCCTTAATGCAGCTCGCTCACACACATGATCCGGTCGAACTCGTCCCTGTCAAGTCTCCAGATACGTACACACTCCGCTAACATCACGCATAATTGTAATAATATATATACTTAGCTTAGGTCTCTTTGCTATACACTAATACATACTCTCCGTCCATTCTTCGCCCTATCACTCCACTTCTAAACTTCCCTTTTTTATTGTCTTTGCATATATATACTCTGCCAGCCCAGGACAGCAGGATCATTATTTAATAAGGCTGTGTTTAGATGGGGCTGTAAAATTTTTGGAAGCACAGTAATTCTTTCGTTTTTATTTGGTAATTAGTGTCCAATCATGGGCTAATTATGTTCGAAAGATTCGTCTCGTGATTTACAACCAAACTATGTAATTAGTTATTTTTTTACCTATATTTAATGTTCCATGTATGTGTCTAGATATTCGATGTAACGAGAAATCTTATAAAATTTTTGGAACTTTGATGCATCTAAACAAGGCCTAAGTAATCTATTGCAGAGGTTAGCAGACTAGCAGAGTGCCAGAGTACTACCTGCCCGTCGCTTCCTCTTGCTAATCGCTCTGCATTCAAACGGTGGTTATACGTACCAGGCGCTGCTGGTTGATTGTATAGTATATATCGGTATCCATCGGCCGATCGGTCTACCATCCACCCAGCATTTATCGGGTACAGCTGAGCATTTGCAGGAATTCTTGAATTCGCTACTATGGATATATACATGCATGCAGATGCAGCACGCACGGCATGGCGTGGCCCAAACGAATGATGAATGCCCTGCCTGGTCCGATATCTCTCTCTGAAGACACAGCACGTTCAGGTTTCAGGACACACAATCTGCGCTTATCTCCAAACATGTTCCCAGACCCTGTGCATGACCCACACCTATGTGGCTATGTTTCACCTTTTCAGATCGAGGCAATAATAGTAAGTACGTACTAGTAGTAAAACGGGACGCATCGTTACTATACAGTAATAACATCTCTCTATCGTCAGATAAATGGCGCGGAACTAACCAATTCAGTTAGCCTTCCAATCTCAGACTAACAGCATACCGTCCTCTCTCAGATCTCTTGGCGGCATGAGGGTGTGCGTGCCGTGTGATCGAGAGGAGGATATACGTAAGATGCAATATATTCTCACTAATCGTGTTTTTGTTCGGCAATTTGGTCCAACTTATTGGCCGCCTGAGCGCACTGCTTCGCTGATTGGTCGAGGAAACCCATTGTGAAGGTTCAGGAAGCTTACGTTCAAAAAAAAAGGTTCAGGAAGTTCAAAGAAAAGGGTTCAACAGTGTTGTGATCTCTCCCTCTCTTTTTGCGAGAAACAGTGTTCATGTGAATCCACAGGTCCAAGCTTGTTCATGTGATTCCACAGGTCCAAAGCTCACCGGCGGCCTGTCACCGCCGCCCGCTTGACTCCAGAAGGGATGCGACGGCACTGCCCTTGACCTGCCCATCCCCCGCTCTACACTGCGTCGTACGGAAGAATGGTGAAAAACACATGGTGCAATCGTATATTTCAAGTGTTTCAAATGTATGTTGCAAGTGTTTTATGTGGATTTTGCAAAAGTAGATCAGAATGTAGTGTTGCAAATGTTTCAGAGATATGTTGCAAGTGTTTCACGCGGATGTTGCAAAAGTAGATCGGGATGTCGCATATGTTGCAATGGTTATACACGTATGTTGCAAGCTTCTGTTCCCAATGTTTCATCTATTTTTCCAGACGTGTGTTGCAAGTGTGTTTATTTGGACATTGCATATGTTTCAACCATATGTTGCAAGTGTTTTATCTGGATGTTGCATATGTTTGTATGTTGCAACTGTTGCATTTAGATGTTTCAAAAGTAGATCAGGTGTTGCATCTCCCTCCTTGCTTTCTGCTGCCTCGCCTCCGTGTCTCCTCCTCCCAGCGCCGGCTGGGCATCCGTCGCCCCCTCCTTCTCTTCTCAATGCTGGTGACATTTAGGGCAATGTGAGCCTTGCGTGGACGCACGAAACGACGCGAAAAAATGCAGGCGCAGGTGTCTGAACGCCCCATCTGTCCGGACGTTAGGGCACTAGCAAGCCTGTTTTTTTCATCCTCTTCTTAGTCCCTAGATGAAGTAATGTGGTTTCCTTGTACGAGGTTTCTCCTCTATTTTCTCTCTATTTAACAATATTATAAAATACACAGCAAGCTACATCATACCCCTCTCTCTATACCATATTGTTACTTTAGCCCCACGCATGATCCATCGCAATTCTCCACGTGTGCATTCTAGGGCGTTTTTGGTTCCACGCCATGTATTGCCACATCACAGATATACATAGCCGCCAGGGCACCACATGAAACAAGGATGTTGTTTGGTTGCTATCTTAACTGCGGCGCGCCACGACTTTGCATGCAATGGTTAATTCATTTTTTAGTGGTGGATGCAATGCCGATTTTTGCTGGACCTTTGGCGCACACTTCACCTGTGGCTATGGTGGGGAGCCAAGAACGTCCTAATCTAAAGTCGTTCGTTGTCAACCCAACCACTGCACATATCACCACCAAACACTCCGTGTATATCATCGTCAACCTAGCCACCGCACACCTTGTGTGTGTGGATCCTTCTAGTAGTAAGCAATTGAGTACAGTAATTCAAATGACCCTTAGAAGGTATTTGTTTTTTCAAACTATGAATGCATTGATCTTTTAATATGTTTTGGAAACATTTTGACCCATGATATCCTTCACAACTTCACATCAATGTGATAAAATAAGATCCAAATTGGACAACTTTTATACTGCCTTTAACAAAAGGGTAACAATTCAGGGCCTGTTTGGCAGAGCTCCTCCCCGGTTCCGGCTCCGGCTCTACCAAACGTTTTGCCATAGGAGCCGTTTTTTTGGTGAAAAACAGAGGAGCCAGTGGCTCCTCCATAATGGCTCTGGCTCCTCTAGAGGAGCTCATCTCACGAGGAGGCCCGCCAAATACCCCCTTAAAACACTTAAAATAATGCCCAATGTGTGTATTAATTAATTTTTAAACGGTAGGTTCTCCAAGAAGCTGTCTTGAGTGTGCCTCTCCCTCATTCGCTTCATGTCTCAATCATTTGTTTAAGAAAAAAAAATACTAGCAAGAAAGAGCCCACCCCGTCGAACTAGCCTGGGTTCACCATTTTGTCGCGGAAAACGACCGAGGTCCAACAAAATCTACAGTTGGCCCAAGTATTATGTGGGCTTTAATTATAACTTTCCTGCATCGCTCTCCAGCCCGTAGACAGAATTTGCTGGACCTCGACAACGTCAAGGGCCCATTCACCGAAGTGTCCCAGGACAAGGAGCGCATGCGCGCAAGTGCGCAACCAACGAGTCGATGACGCCCCCAGAATTTGCTCCCCTTTTCTCGTTCGCATCGAATCAACATCGTGAAGGAAATCCACCGGAATCCGGATTGGATTGGATTGCGGCACCCATTCCATTCGCATTCCTATTCGCATTCGCAATCGCCGTCGCCATCGCCATCCTCGCAGCACCAGAGCAGCACTCGGCCGTGCTTTTGCTCGGCCCACCCAACCCCGTCCCTGTCGTTCTCCATCGTCTCCCTCACCACCTCCAGCTCCCCGCCTCCCTCACCACCTCCAGGCCTCAGCTTTGGCGTAGACAGACAGATACAGCGGCGCCATTACCAAAGAGAGACACAGATCGCGCTGCCCAAGAAAAGAAGCCGTGCCTTCTCCCCTTCTCCCTTCTTTCTTTCCTTTGATTAACGGATCGTCCGCCGGTTGCAACACTAATTCCTCGCGGGGTTCCCTTGGATTCGGCCGGAAACCATGAGATCAAGAAAAACGCCTGCCATTAAACTGCCAAGATTATATTAAAAAAACGAACCAACCTTGATTGACTGCAATCTTTCATCAACAAAGGAGAGAGCCTTGGTTTGATCGGCGGCGGCCGATCTTGGCTCCGATGGCGGCGCCGCCGCAGCCGCCGGCGTCGCTGGACTACTGGCGGGGCTTCTTCAGCGGCGCGCGGGCCAGCATCTTCGACGCCATCGACGCCGCCATCCGAGTAGCCGCCGCCGACCACCCCGACGCCCTCCGCGCGCGCCGCGACGCCATCGCCGAGCGCCTCTACACCGCGCTCATCGCCCTTCCTGCGCCGGAGGCGCCGGGGCACCCCACCCGTGGCCAGCCGCCGCTCCTCCTCCCCGAAGGCGCCGGCAGCGTGCCCAGCCTCTGCAGCTCCGACCGCGCCGCGGTCGTCAACAACGGCGGCGGCGCCGCGCCGCGGAACAAGAGCGATGACGACGTCGTCGCCGAGGCGTTCCGTGTCAAGGCGGCTCTCTCCAATGCCCAAGAGAAGGTTCCTCCATTGCTTCTCAGTTTGTTGATTCTGTTTCTGATTTGCTGATGTTGGCATTAATCCCTTCTGATCGACCCTGTTTGTTGATTCTGTTTCTGATTTGCTGACGTTGGCATTAATCCCTTCTGATCGACTTTGCTGCGTGTTCAACTTTCCTGCAGTCAGAGGCCGAGCTGCTCGAGCTTCTCGGGAGGCTGCGGCAGCTGGAATTCACGGTGGACGCTATTAGGGTGAGCCGTGACGGAAGTGAAACTGCCGCTGCTGCATGTGCTTGATGAACTCTTCTTTGTGCGTTTGTTCATATCTCTCGAATCACTTCTATAGGCTACTGAGATTGGAATGGCCGTAAAACCGCTGCGAAAGCATGGCTCGAAGCAGATTCGGCAACTCGTCCGATCGCTTATTGAGTAAGCTGCTTGTGCTTTTCCTTGCCCCAAAAATGTCTGGTTCTTTATGTTACTTGGCCATCATTTCAGACACTAGTTTGGTCTTATGCAGCTTTCTCGTATTTACATGTTTGATTGATGTTATGCTTGATCCGAATTTTTAGAGGTTGGAAGGCTACTGTTAATGAGTGGGTGAACAATGGAGATCCCATTGTAGGTAAGGAATACAAAAGTCAATGTACTCTTCACTGTTATGTTGTTCCTATTCTGTCCTTGATTATAATCTAGCTGAAATAATTCACAGATCATAGGCCACAATCAGTGGATGCTTCTTGCCTGGATCAGGAAGAAGGGGGTCTGCCTTCCCCTCCCATGGATGAGGCAGCCTTGTTTGCAGCACCATGTACTTCAATCCAGCTATCCGAGGTACCAGACACATAAACTTCAGCCTCTCTTTCTTTTTATTACTGTATTTATCAATGTTACAGTTGTTCTGACAAACTTGGATGCCTTATCGTGCTGAAAATCTGCATCGGTGTTGAAGTTCTTCGATGAAATGGATGATGATGGAAGTGAGTAATCACACTTCCTGGATCACACCACATGCCATGGTGACTCTTGGTTACATATTGCATTGACCTCACTCCTGTCCTGTAAACTACAGACATTAGGAGTGATGCCAAGGATGGTGGGCAGTGTAATCCGGCAAGCCAAGAGTCAGTCAACAAGCAGTCACCTACGGGGCAATGGTATGACCCAGAGCAGAACTGGAAACTAGACCAGTCTGCTATGAAGCAATCACGGCCGAATGAAGCATTCAACTGGCAAACAAGGAAGCAATCCAATTCAGGGGCGCAAGTGAAGGCGTCAAGTGCAGCTTTCGGTCCAGGGAGACCTCAGTCGTCGCATACGGGGCCGAAATGTTCAGAAGTGAAGCCAAAGCAGCAGCAAGATGTCTCAGTGGCCCAAAGAAGACCGAAACCAACAATGCCTAAGGTAAGCGTTAGTGGTTGTGAGCAACTTTGTATATCTATTTGATGCGTATTTTGCTACTACTGGGCTAAAACATTTCACTGGCTATATAGCAGCCGCCAACTCAGCATGATGACAATTCGGTCCAGGCCAAGCTGCAGCTCGCAAAGGATGCCAAGCTGGAGGCTACAAAGCGCAAGCTTCAAGAGGGTTATCAAGAATTCAATAACGGTAAGCTGCTTCTCTTCAGCCTTAGGCACCCACCTCTTTCGTTCTGTGCAGTGCCAGGAGATATATCTTACATAGTCACAGTATGGATGGGATGTTTAGTTTAGCCATTGATCAATGCGTAGTTCTGCTAATAGCACCGCATTTCTTGACTGGTTGATGTGATGATGAATTATGATGCCGTTGTCGTTTCGAAAGAAGACAGATGAATGACGTTTCCAATTTGGCGCAAATGCAGCGAAGAAGCAGCGGACGATACAGATGGTGGATCCGCAAGACCTGCCGAAGCAAGGGAACCGAAACCTAGCGCTCAGCAGCAAGCCAAGGAACAACAACAACAGGAATCGGCTGGGCATCCGCCGCTGACTCCATCCACCCACTCATTCGTTCGCCATGTTTTTTTCACTAATTGTAACCACCGGCCGCCGCTTACAACCTGGATATACCAGTCCAGTGTTTCTTTCTTCTGGGTCCAAGTACCATCCATACATATGACATATATATCTGGAAGGCGAAAACTGAGTCGCCAGGCAGGGGATGCACTAGTGTTTGCAGCCCTAACATCTTGTCTCGGGTCATATTAACTCGTATAAGTGGCTCGTTCCAATGGTTGACAAACTTGTAGAGAGATAATGTTACATTATATATATATATATATATATATATATATATATATATATATATATATATATATAGGGAGAGTATACTCTATAGCTAGTTACAAAATAAGTTATTTTGTAGCCACCTCTATTTATGATAATTTTATATACTAATTTACGATAATGTCAGTATATATTTACGATAGTTGAATTATTATAACACATGGGGATATTTACCATAATGTTATAGTTAATCACATAGTAAGGAGTTACTATAATCTCGTAAATTAGCATAGCAATTATCGTAACTCAAAGTGGCTACAGAATAAGTTATTTTGTAAGCAGCTATAGGGTAATAGCGCTCTCTCTCTCTCTCTCTCTATATATATATATATATATATATATATATATATATATATATATATATATATATATATATATATATATATATATATATTACAGTATCAGTTCTGAGACCTGCTGGGACACCGCGTTGTGTGGCCTTTGGTCTCATGGTCGGTCTGCACTCTTGTGCAAATGCTCCTACTCGTGGTATGCAGTTTCTTTCTTGCAATGAAGGTGTGTGGTCTCTGTCGCTTGCAATGAGCGACCTGCCGACCTGAGCTGTTATCAAAGAGGAAGAGTTGCTGCCCCCAGCAAAGACTTGGACCAAGATGTAATGGCAAAAGAACACAAAACAGTGGTATGTTTGGGAGCAGGGTTTTTCTTCTCTTGACTCTTGAGTTTTGAGTAGGAGTTCTTAGGATGCTTCTGACCGGCACGGGTAGCTTCCAAGCTCAGCCAGACCACCACCTTCCTCATGTATGTGAACACGGGGGACCAGCCGATCGAGCAGTGGGGGCAAGCAACCAGCAAGGCATTATTGGTCGCTGTCGAGTGTCGACACAAGCTCGTGTTCCGTGGCCTGTGGTGGGCGCCGTGGGACGGCAGCTTCTTCGGTCTGTGTGGATACGGTCTCCTGGCGGTGCCGTCACTGTTGCGCGGGCCTCACCGCCGCCTGCCTTGCTGTTGCTGTAGTTGCTAGATTGCGTGTCGCCTGCGGCCCCCTGCGGGTGCGTGACCGCGGGACACGTCGGACGGAGTATCCCGTGGGCCGCGTGGCGTGGCTCACGGGGCCTTGTGCTGCTCGTGGTCCGGATGCCGCCCGCCAACGTTCAGCTTGCTGGGCTGCTGATGTTCTGCGCGCCGCAACTCTGTGCCCCAAATTTTAAACCGGTGCTTAGTGCTGTGCTCCTTTTTTTTATTACGATCAGATACTGGAACATTTTCTCTGTCTTGGCAAAGGCATAGTTTCCTGGACAGCCGTCACCGCCTAGGGGCTCCTCCTTCCTCCACGGCGAGGCCGCCGATGGTGAAGAAGGGATTATCTTATTCTCCTAGCCGATTGTTAATTTAATATTAATTAGTTGGTACAATAAATTCTAGCATTTTTAATATATATCTTATTAAATTTAAAATTACTTGACTTATTAAAAACGAGAAGTACACTTTGTTTAGACGGATGAAGCAGCAGTGTGCCAGCAGTAAGCAGCAAGACAGAGCACGAGCACAGCTGTCTGCGCGCGCAACCCAGCATGATCCTTTCCGGGGTCGGCGACATGGACTCGTGGCCAATCCTCCTTACCCGACCAGCTTTTGGAGATGTCGATAGTGCAACCATGAATGCATCCACCACCGTGACAGCATCACATCCTCTTCAGTCTTCTCAATCTCTCACTTTCCACCACCATCAACAGCCCTTGCATTTCTAAAAAGGTTATATCTCATCCGGTGCTTTTGACTACAAATTTTCGCCCTCCATATCCTTGTCCTCTACTCCTCTTCACCGGTTCCACGAGCTCTAGTGAAACGGAGTTTAAGTGAGGTCCGAGCTGGAGGAAGTCATTTTTCTCTTTCTTTCAAAAAATAATTACAAAACATAGAGAGCGGTGAAGTCAAATTTCACTGACTTCACCGGTTCCGACTCCTAGAAGCTACAATATCAGAGTCAAAGCCACGCCTTGCAAAACAAACCCAAAGTTTGTTCCCCAATTAAGAGAGACGGTAGGGCAAGCGGAGTAGCCGGCTCGCCACTTAACAAAATGTGGGCTAGGAATTGGGCTTAAAAAATAATGCGACAAACCTTAGTTTGTACAAAAAGTATACTCACCCTATGTATGGCAAAAGCCTAGAAATAAAAAGATCTCACTAAGAATAAGTCTTTAGGCCATCACAATAAACATCTCCTTATAATATAGCAACAAGAAAACTATCTATAAGAATATGCTAAGAAAGTCTACCGAGAGGTTCACACAACAATTAACATAAACTGCAAGATAAGCATATAGAGGGAAGCTCATGGTCACACCAAGGTGAGGTCCTTAGTTGTGAAAATAAAGTATGACTAAGCACACTCTAGCAAGAAGAAACAATCACAGTTGTCACACAAGACTTTTGTACACAAACAAAGAGCAAAGCACAAAGTAAATCCATGATTGAAATGATGGACAAGAGACAACCAGATTTTTTCTTTGGTATCAAGTAGTTGCCACTACCCTCTAATCCTCATAGGAGCACAGACGAGTCACCAAGGCTCAGTTACACTCTCCTGAGCCACCAAGACTCAAGTCTAAGTCTACATAAGTGAATACCCCTTCTTCACTTCGGATCGGCGAGTTTCATACTAAGCACAACTCTAAGAGCCTCCCCACAAAGTAGGTCCATCGAGAAGGCACCTACTAGTCCTCAAATGAACTGTCTAGGTGCTGGCAACCTTTTCATTTGATGATTATCCAAGCCAAGAACCCCAAGATGCACACTAACCACACTTTCCACCAACCTCAAACCATTCCCAAAGTTTCTCTATATGTGTCGGTGTGTTCTAGAGTCAAAGAGAGCTCTAAGCCATGGAACACACACATATATGATATAATATAATATAAGGTGGGAAGGGGACTGCTAGCTGTTGGAAAAAGTTTGCTCGCAAACATCATTGAATAATCGTTGGGTGCCACATAGGCACCAGATCATATGATGACCCTATCTGGACAAGTTTTTCCAACGATTAGAATGGAATATACCCCAATAAGAAATATGCGCCATGGGCCATTTAGGCACCACCGAATCATCCCGTGCCTCCTTAGTACCTTGAGATCATTTAGTCTAGAATACCACCATCGGATGATATGCTGGGTACCATACAACAAGCACACCGTATTATACGGTGAACTCAAGTAACTTGATCACTCGACACATAGTTCAAGGTACCATCATCGGATATCTACTAGGTGCCATACATGTCTATTGGATCATATGGTGAGCTCCAGCACCTTGGCCACTTGACACACAATTAAGTCACAGCCTCATCGGATGATGCATCGAGCGCCATCAGGCACACCAAATCATGTTTGGCAAAAAAAAGCACACCAGATCATACGATAAACTCAAGTACCATGGCCAAGTCAAAACTGAGCAGTGTCCAGTGCCACCGGATGATCCACCGAGCATATCCCATTCATCCGATGCATATTTCTAGTCCGTTTTAAGTCCAATTTCATTCAACTCAACTTTTTTTTGAGATCCTAGACTTAAAACCAATCCAATGGGGTCACTCTTTGCGTTGACTTGGTGAGAGTACACCACATGTGTGCATCCAAATGCTCTCAACTTGACTCCCACCAAGTTGCTACTAGTGTTGATCCAACTTAATAGTACTGTCAAAGATAAAAACAAATACCTACAAAAATTGCGTCAAGTGCTTCCAAACACCAAGTATTCACTTACTTGAACCCTATCTTTAGTGTCCTTAAACTTTGCAAAAGTTCTTGCATCCATACTTGAAAACACCGCTGGGGCCAAGAACCTTCATGTGGGCTCAGCCACATGTATTCGTCAATCGCCAAAAACCTAACTGAAATTTGGAGCCTCGAAGTTTTAGCCTTTGTATTAGATTTCTTTTGAATCTAGGACAAAAGTAAATTCTATTTGTTTTTTCTTTTCTTTTTGCACAAGTACTCATTTATTTTTAAGTGTGATTGCATTCCTATTTTTCAGTATGAGATAGGCATGAGCGGCAATTGTACCTGTCTAAAAACTGATGGCGAAAACAGTGTGTGAACAATTCTGTTTCTTCAAATAGCCACCCTAATATATAAGCATTATTGGGATACTTGCATGCTTGCCCTCATTTTGCTGTCTGGCTAATTATGTGCTCATCCCCCTTTTACCACTTTGCTTATTGTCTGTCAATTGTACGGCCCACCTTTTTTTTCAAGGAATTTTTACCATCCCCAGACCCCCTGTCGTGCTAAAGTTTACTCCTAGTCTCCTACGACATACCAGGGGCAATGGTCGTACAAGAATTTCGGAAACAATAGAGGCAATGGCGTGAAGTGAAATAAATAAAGAGGAGGAGAAATTCATAGTTATCAGGTCTCAAAAGGCTCAAAGTATTGGCGACAAGACGATTAATTAATTTGATTATTTGATAAGCATTCAACTGTGCGTTACGTCACACTGCACAGTCGAGGAACGAGAAGCGATGGAGATGTGATCCTTATGTCTCTGTAGCTTGATCGTAGCGTGGCAAATAAAGAGTGCGTGTGATGTTCACAGGTGACAGTTGGCGAATAATAGATGAGGTGGATCATGGATGTGGGGATTAAACATCATCATCAGCACGAGAGATCGAGGCCATTTCGTGATGAGAAAGGGCATGCATCTTTTATGTGTACCCTAACTGCCTGAATGCCCTGACCACTCACCACACCTACCCTGGAGGCGCTCGATCTCGATCGGCAGCTGCCTGAATGCCTGACAGGCGACCGCTCTTAATAATCCGTCTTTTTTAACTTGTTTTTTTCAGTCGGAATAGTATTTTTCTCTTACAACAAATTAGCCAACAGTGTTTTTCAGCCGACTTATTAGCCCAACCGAACGGGGCCATAAAGACCGATAGACCAACATGCACGCATTTTAGAGCGAGTAACTTGATCTAACTCATCATCAGTGCAAATCCAGACCTAGCTAGGCAACCTAATAACTAGGCTGCCTAATTATATGTACCCTGGCTAACCATGATCAACTCCTCTTCGATCGATCCCAGAGACCGACACGCCGACCTGATGAATAATGCACGTACTTTAGTTTGCGCCCACGGAACCATGACAATTGACAGGTGACAATACTATATATATCAACGCAATCCGCAAAGAGAGAAAGTTGTGACTCGTGGGCTAGACAGAGCACCATCAGACCATGCATGTGAGAAAGAACAGTATTAGTACCTAGCTAGCCCAGCAAAGGTGCGTGCGTGCGTGGTGGTCGATGGAGCATACAGTAGAGGTACAGCCAGCAGGGTCTGCTTATCTCTACTAGTGGGAGGAGGAGGAGATGGTCATCTCATCTGGACTTTGGATGGAGGGCACACCGCACACGCACTCTTCGATCTTGTTGTTCGTTGGAGCCGAGAGGAGGGGAGTGAGAGTGATATAGTGACCCACTTTTGACTTCATGTCACTACTCAGCTGCTGGCTCGTCAGGCTGCTAGTGAGTGAGCCCCCGGCCGGGCCCGGACAGTGGCGGCTGTGGCTGGTAAGGTGGCGCTGCCTTTGCATTGCTTTTGCCACCAACCTGAATGGTACCGTTCAGTCTGTGCAATCTGCATCTGATGTGGGGGTGGGTCGTCTCAGCTCCACCAGAGATATGAGATACTGTATCACTAATTAATATCATCTCTAGCTAGCTGTGTATAATAATTCTGTTTGCTGCGCTTTCTTTGTTTCCTTCATAATATACAGGAGTAGTATGTATGCACCACATGACAAGAACAAGACCAAGATCGAGAGTGATGATTCGATCCATCTGTATAGGGATTTATTGGTTTGGTTGGTTGGTCCGCCGCAGTTGCAAGTTGCAACTTGTACGTCAGTGGTCACTAGCAGCTACCAAGTACTCACTAGTAATGGCCGGCCATTGAAACATTGTTCCAATAATTCATTCCCTTAACTGGATCTCAACCACACAAGCATGAGAATAATGAGAATATCTAAATATCTTGCTAGCGCTATTGTAGTAGTATCTATCCATCCACTTGGATTATATAGGCCGGACACGTATCTCCTTGCTTGTTGCAAGCTAACTAATACATGTAGTAATGCATGACGAGAAGCGTTAGTATATACTTCCTCTGTTCTAAATTATAAGTTGTTTTGACTTTTTTGTATATAGAATTTGCTATGTACATATCTAGACATATATTATATCTAAATACATAGTAAAATAAAAGTACCAAAAAAGTTAAAGCGACTTGTAATTTGGAACGGAGTGAGTATAATACTACTAGAAGACTGATCTGACAACAAATCTCTCCTTTGTCGCCTCTGATCTCCATCATCATAGTATAATCTATCTATAGCATCATGAATGCATGCAGCTAATAACAAGGCCGGTCTCATACTAGTTTTTAGCCCTCAATTAATTAGCTTTGGATATATATGGTGACTCTCATCATCTACCTCAGATTGTTGTGGAGTGCAAAAACATGAACATGCCAAGCAAAATGCTAATACATTCTCGAAATGAATCGAGACTAATTAAGGACAAACTATGCATGCTCCATAATCCATAGCTAGCTTCGCGGCTAAGGACATATATGTAGCGCTAGGCTAGTAGAGACGGTGTCTAAAAGGTACCTTTTCTGGCTTTGTCATCACCCATCCATTATACCTTTATTATTGCCTCCCATCCGATCCTACTATGCTACATCTATAAAGTGCACTAGATATATGTCCTCCTCCGAGCAACAACATATCGCCATCTATATCGATCGCACAACACCATGAACAAGAACGAACAAAAGCGATTCCGACTTTAGAGCAAAAGCTTTCTTGTTTGGTGACTTGGGTACGTGTGCATGCCTAGGCTGCTGCTGATCTCTACCTGTGAAATGTGAATGAACAAGCTAGCTGCGAAAGAAGGCTGTGCGCGCTGTCCTTGGAGACAGACGAATGAATGTAAAGAAAGACGTTCTGAAATTCGTGTGTGTGATTTTTTTTAGGGGAATTCGTGTGTGTGATGAAGTAGACGTTGCGCTAGCAGGCCGAATGCTGGGGGACGAATTAGAACCTGTGGGCTGATGGCACATATGAGCCCAAGAACATCGTATTATTCACTCGGCTTACAAAGCTGCTTTCGGCCTGTTGGTAGTAGGTAGCTGGGCTTCCCTAGACGCATTGGGCTGACCTACAGGAGGATCGGCCCCAATAGACAAATAGTGACGATAATTCTGAGAGAGTACC
This sequence comes from Saccharum hybrid cultivar R570, assembly GCA_038087645.1. Taxonomy (NCBI): domain Eukaryota; kingdom Viridiplantae; phylum Streptophyta; class Magnoliopsida; order Poales; family Poaceae; genus Saccharum; species Saccharum hybrid cultivar. Next base: position 709,417 of record JAQSUU010000056.1, on the reverse strand, counting down.
TAATGGCTGCTTGGCTGCAGGGCAGCCGGGCTCGAGGCCCAGTCCTCTTCGGCCTTACAGCCCACAGGTCAGGGAGATAAGCCCGTCCATGTCCGTGAACCGAGCGTGAACCCTTCTGCCTATTCCCCATTCCTCACCTATTCCCTTGTCGCCCGCTGCTGGAGAGCTGTGAGGTCCAATCTGCTGGATCTTAGGGGCCGAGGCACAGTGCTTAGCTCGTCGAGGTTGCCCGTAGCCGCACACGCATCTACACGATTCTTGAGGTCTAAACACTAAAGAGCTGTTCGGTTCCTTTACAGTAATGCAAACATAAAGGCCAGCTAGTTCAAATCGGTTACCGCCAGGAACATCTGCAGTTCATTTTCATTTACGTTTGCGTTTCCATTGGTACAGCCAAACAGTTCGTAAGGTTGATCACAGTGCTTCCGAGCTACAGATCCTGAGTCGCAAGGTGTGGCAAACTTGCATTAGTGCTCCTCATTCAGGTGCTCACAACATGCTTCCGACTACTTTCCTAAATCAACTATGCGCGTTATGTAAGTCCTCCCTACGCCACGTGTCGAGAAGGTATAAGCAATGTTACCCTAAACGGTAAACAGTCAGTCACCTACCGTTTAGCTCATTATTCGAGCAAAATGGGTGTTTAAACGGGAAAAACAGTCGTTTAAACGGTCAAAAAACGGTGTACCACCATGTAGAGTTTAAACGGTGTGTAAACGGGCTAAACGACCGTTTAAGCAAACAGTGGGTATAAGAAGGCTAAATCCCCTCGCATCTCATATGCAACCCAAGCATGCAACTTATGTGTCTGCTTAATGGAACTGATCTTCACTACTAGATGTCTATGTGGCGCTGGCTGGTGGACCTATAGCTGGCTCGCTCGATAGATTAAAAAAAAAATATCCTAAGAACTCTACTCTAAGAGATTTGAATTGTAAGGTATGATTACCATTTCGAGTTATGATCATCATCTGCAACCAAGTGATCATATTTTTACGTGGCATTTTGTATATACTAGCGAGTAGCGTACCGCCTTCCCTAACAGTATATCGGCGAACAGAACTGATGGAGGAACTGCCGTGCCGTGGGCTTGGTACTTGTATTGTCAAGTAAGGAACAACTCTTCCGCACGACACACGAATTGCAATTTGCAACTGGGTATGATCACGAAATTTGCAACTGCGTGCGCATAATTATATTAGTACATTATATGTAGCAGGCAGCCTCGATAAAATCAAATCATAGCTAAGCACTTGTCAAGTATACCCCGCTATATATGCGTGTGTTTTAAATTAATCTATCGTCTGCATTTGGAGAGTATGGAGGATGGTGCAGCGTATGGTCCGTCCAGCACGCCACGCGCCACGAACTGGTACGCAGCTTCAGTGAGATGGATCCCGTCCCAGGAGATGTGCCTGGACGGGTCAGGGCAGAGAATCGACGTGGCGTTGCAGGCGATGAGCTTGCCGGAGTTGTGGGGCCCGCCGTCGCCGCAGCACGCGGTTAAAGCAACGTCCTTCCTGAACCCTGCATTGGCATGCGCGAAGCGCGATTGTATTGTAATTCGGAGCATGCAGTTGAAACGGCGACGACGATATGATCCTCCATGCATACCGTGTTTCTGGGGGCTGCGGGTGATCTCCAGGATGGCACCGTAGTAGTCGGCGTAGACGACGACGGCGACCGTGGGATCCCGGGGACGGACGTGGTCCAGCATGCGCCTGAGCGCGCGGTTGTGCTCCTCGGCGAAGTCGTTGAGCCACCTGATGCAACCGGCGGCGTCGTAGTCGTCGGGGTCGTTGCTCTGGAAGATGGTGAGGTACCTCGGGACGCAGCCCATGGGGATGACTCCGGGGACCACGATCGTCTTTGCTCCAAGCCCGATCAACACCTGCTTAAATATCACTAGTGATTTGCGCGCGCCCATGCGCGCGAGTGATGACCAAAGACGATTTTCTAAAACAAGCGCTGGACGATAAAACATTGCATATATATTACACGAGCATCATTTAAATATTACACGAGGCAATCCTATGGTGGGACAACAGGCGTCCAGGTCTTACATAATTATACACAAAAAGAGTCCAGGGATAGAGTGCCAACGAGGCATGGTCTCTGAGACGATCTAACACAACATACTGCATGCGGCAAAAGTCACAACAACGCATGCTTTGATATAGGATTGAAGGAAAGCGGCGTTAGCTTCTGAGGTCTCACCGATCTTCACAGCATTGGTAGAGCTTCTAGCTTCGATCCGATTTGAAGCTGCGGGCGAAGGAGCAATCTATGAAGTGCATGTACAAATGTTAGTGCAAACGAGCTGTTAGAAGGGCGTAGCTGCAGCTGTTGGTATACCTCAAAGCAGGTAAAAAGGCTCCTCAGAAGAAAGGCCATAGGAGGAGCCGCTATCCAACATGTCTGTGGTATCTTGCACGATCAAGCTCCAAATTGGCTGCATGTCAGGTTGAAGCACGATTAGCAAACTGTTCACGCAGCAAACTCTTAGCTCGACATGATTGTTACCTCTATGCTGGCGCTCATAAGCCTCTTCAAGCACTTCCATATCGACGCCCAGTTCTTCGGCTGATAAAAACTGCGCAGGGAGCGGTGGTCAAGATAAGGCAATAGAAATAACTGAACATGCTATAGAAGGCAATTGGCTATGCTAAACAGCTAAAAGCGTAGCACATGTTCATCACTTGTGTCGAAGGATGCGACGGAATCAGCTGGATCGGCAGGGAAATCATCTCCTAGTAATTCTGGTGCCTCGGAATAGTTGTACGTTGCCATTGTGACAGGAAAACACCATGTTGCACACCCCATGGATGTCTGGATACTGTAAACCGATCTCACCAGATTTTGGGATAGACCCTGTGTTAAGTGTGTAGGCATCGACACGGCATGCACCTCTAGGCTTGCTGAAACTATAAGCTTGGATACTGCAGTGGCGCTCAAGCAAGGGTCCTAAGGCACTTGGAGCCGAAGTATTAACTAAATCAATATCCAACCAAAATATTAATGCTATTACCAGAATAGCTCCAGAAGAACTGAGATACACAATACATAAGGAGCAATTTTAGTCTCTTGCTTAACAAACATGTCATCAAAGGAAATTGACAACATTGAGTTTAATTTAAGTTGTCACTTATAAACAACAAATCAAGATCAATAATTTATGTATTTCTTTGAACAGCAGGGCAAGCCACACACATGTTTACACTATTCTGCAAAGTGCTATTCTATTGATCCATATAGTGGCTACAGACTTACAGTCATATAAAGATAGGTACCTTAAAAGCCACAAACTGAAATTATACTCAACGGTACCATCCTATTGATTTGTGTAGTAGCTAATCAGCTACAACAAATATATTTGAGGCTTAGTAACTATGTTTAAGCGTGATAGGTAAACTGATGTTCTTTTTTGCAATAGAAAATAGCTAATCAGCTACAAAGTAATTGCTCAATCAATCATTTAATGGGGTAAATGATCCACATGACCTCATTAATGGAATAGAAATTTGCTTACAGCAGCCTATAGATGCAAAGTAACTCACCAGTTCACTTTCGAGTGTAGCTGATCCACAGGACCTTAGTTCTAGATGTTCCAGACCTGCAAGAAAGTGGATTTGCAAGAAAGTGGACAGAGATGGAAAGGAATAAATACATCATTGGCAATGGGGTGTGGTCAGTAATAGAACAACCAACAAATTATGTGAAGCAAAGACATCACTGACAATGGACTTATGCTTAGTAACAAACGCACAAAATGTAGCGATTAACGGAAACGAAACAACACTTGCAAGAGCGAATTGCTAAGATATAATGACACAATCATCACAAAACAAATGCAAATAGCAAGAATCATGGAAGAATGAAAGAACTAACCATCATTGCACAATTCCGTTGTCTCAATCTAAAAAAAGTTCATCATCCCACAACCCCAAAACCTCAGTAATTAAATAACATGCAGAACGACACAATTAATCATCATTGTACAATGAAGGATATCAGTTCTACACATGATCCGCGCATGTAATAAAAACAAGAGAAAGGTAAGAGCCAACGCGTGGACAGGGTGGCCACAACAAAAAGCGCAGGAGCAAACGACCTCCTAGGGGAGGGTGACCAAGATCCTCGCAGCGAGGAGAGGGGGAAGGGGAGAGAGCGCACCTCCGTCATGCACAACGGGCCAGATACGCCGGTGTGGGGCTCCTCCAGCGATGAAGGACGGCGAGCCAGATCCACACACATGTCTGGCCCCGGCGCTTGCAAGGAGAACACACACCAGAGAGGCCGGCGAGCCAGATACGAAGTATGGAATCTTGAAATATTTTCATTTGTAAAATTCAAGATTGAACTCTATAGCTAGCATGAATTTAACAATATAAATTGAGCATTTTTTATCCAACTATTTACAGTTCAGAATATTTTTTTAACATAACTGGCAGGTGCTCTGTCTTTTTAGAGCATTACTCTCTGATGGCATTCCAAATACTTTGTAATTCAGGAAATGTTAGCTTTGAGCTAGAAACCTGATGTACAGAAAGCAAAATAAAAAATGGATCAGAGCAAAATATACAGAGGATGCATACTTCGTAGCACCTTTTGAATTACTCTACAACTCTATGTGGACACCTGGATCTAATTAAGTAAAAGCAGAAGCAGCATCAAAACGCAACTAATGCACATAAGCACACAACTTTCATTTTAGGATTTTCACCACCCTGTTTTCAAAAGCTAGACCTGATTTTGCTTTAGCCCCAAACTACAAAAGGTAGCCATAGAGCAATCAATCAAGAAGGGCAGCGAGTAATTGTTTTTTCATCTAGAATGAGAGGATTTTTAATAATCTGCTCATTCTATCGTTTGTCCTCATCACCGTCTATTCTTATCAATGCACAAGGCGAAACATATGGATGTATTAGCTGCAACGAATCAACAAATTCAGCATTAATCAGTACAGTATGGTGGCAAAATGAAGGTCAAACAGCAAGCATAATTGAATATTCAGTCCATTTCATTACCTAGCATACAACAAAACTTCCTGCATCAACCTCAGCTCCATCATAGCAGAAACATGAGCACAAGCATTAGAACCGTGGTGGGCATTTTATCAAACACCTTGCAAGCAACTATTGTTCCATTCATACAAACAACAAATATCAGGTTTCCTTCACGTCTTGCAATCTAGCACTGTTCTAGATGCTACTTACAAGACCTGCTGCAAAGAAACTGTTGGACTGCTCAAGTGCTGTGGCTCGCATCCACGCCTGACCTAGACGGCGGGCAACAATAGCTCCAGACCAGCCGTCGGCACGGCAACCCGGAGCTGTCGCCGCTCAACGCTCATGCTAATCAGCGGGCAATGCACAGCCACATGGATGTCTTCGCTCGCACGAGATGCTAGAGAAAGGCTGCACAGATCTCCATGCACCAACAAGCGCAGGGCCGTCTCCATTGCAGCATGCACAAGCGGAGCGAAGGAGAAGGTGGGAGAGGGGAGGTGACGACACACCACAGTACTGGCACGTGGGAAGGCGAGGAGCCACAGCGCCGCAGGATGCCCCCACGCTGCCTGCCTCGACGCCGAACATTGCGAGAGGACACCACCAGACCAGATCCGGTGGGGGAACGAACGGATCCAGCCATGGATCCGGTCGTGGAGGCCCTAGATCGACCCTAGCAAAGAAAGCCGATAAGCCCAGACCAACGGTCGACCCTGAAACCAGCGAGTGAAGGAGAGGAGAAGCAAAGGAGAGAGACCACCTTCACATGGGTCTGCTCGCACCACAGACCTCGTGCGCTGGGGGCCGCTCGCGCCCAAGCTGTCGGCGGCCTCCGCGCCGAGACCCGCCCGCCCGTAGCGCCACGCCGGGGGACGCGCTTGCCCGCAGCGCCGCGGAGGGGGTGCGGTCGCCCCACGGGCCACGGCCGCCGCGCCTGGGGCCTCACATCCGCACCGCCGCCGCGCCGGGAGGACACCGGGGCCGTGGTTGCCGCGTTGGCCGACCGTGCCACAGCCGCCGCGCCGGGGGGCTCCCTCGCCGGGGCTGCATCGCCCTCGCCCGGATGCGCGCGCCCGGGGCCCGCCCTAGCCGCCGCCGAGAGAGGAGGGAGAGGGAGGAGATAGGAGAGGCGAATGCGGCCGCGAGGGAGAGAGTTAGGGTTAGAGCACGTATATATTCGGTATGGGAGAAGACATCTGCACCGTTGATCTCTAAATTGAACGTACCGAAATATTTCTGCTACCGTGGCCATGCTGAGGCCGCGTTGTGGCCAGACGTTCTCTTGTCTTTAAATTGTGTATATATATTTATTTATTTACATGGAGAGACATGCATTACGACTGCATGAACATAGATAGTTCGTTTGCTCCGTTCAAGTACCTTGGTAGCGTTTTCAATCTTTTTGATGACCTTTGGGAGCAAGGGCCTGATCTGGGCCGTGAAGGATCGGTTCTGGAAGAAAGGGTGGTTGTAGTCGTTAAACCCAATCTCCCCCAACAGGAAAAGAGAGCTCGACATGATGTCCTGCCGCTCTGCATGCATGTCACTTAGCATGATGAATAATTGGTGAGTCCAAAGCTTTCTTCCTGTATATATATGCATGGAGTGGAGGAGCACCTGGCCCGGTTGGGGCGAGCATGTGGAGCACGCGCTTGAGCCACTCCAGCTGCACGTCCAGCGAGTAGGGTGGCAGGATGGTGAGGTCCAGCCCCATGTCCTTGAACACCTGCTGGCTCAGCGCCGTCGCGCCGGACACCGCCATGTTGGCTCCCGCCCGGAAGTCCTCCGCCGTCTTCCCGAGGAGGAACGGTGTCGAGAACGGCAGCTTCAACGCCTCCGCTGCAAGCAAGCGCACAGGACGCATCCGTCATCAACCGCATGGAACCAACCAACAGCTGCTACCAGTGCTGGAAATATATATATTACCCTACCAATGAAGTCGACGATGAGCCGGCCGTCGCAGAACCGGCCGGTGGGGCGGCGGAAGAAGGTCTCTCCGTAGGGGAACGCCAGCACGGACCTGTTGAGGGACAAGCTGGCAAAGTTGCCGGCGTCGGTCAACGAATCGCCCAAGCTGAACAGGCGCGTGCAGCGGCGAGTGCCGGCCGGGTACGACACGGCGGCGTACGGGCACACCACGAGGAGGAGAAGGGGGAGGACAACCACTAGGGAAGACGCCATCGATGTCTGCTGATCTTCGTCCTAGCTAGCTGGCTAGTACGTCTCAGCAATGGCAACTTATTAGAGGTTGCACGCATTCACGGTTGAAATGTTGCCTGCTTAACTCTCTCGATTTTTGGCCACACGTCAAAATAAATCTCGAAAGATCATATGCAACACTATATATATGGTCGTGTTCGCTTGTCTTATAAGCCATACATTTTCAGCTAATGAACAGTGTTTTTCTCTCACAATAAATCAACGAACAGTACTTTCAGCCATGTCTTTTTAGCCAAGCGAACAGAGCTAGACCCAAGGCTAGCTGCCATCTTGTCAAATCTGCAGTTGTAAACTACTAATCCTGATCGCACAAGCAAGATCAGCACGTGATTTTCTTGGGAAGATGGTTGTTGGTTAGTCTTGGCATCCTCGAGCACGACCGAATTGATCACGAGACTAAAGGCGTGTTTGGTCTACCGCCACGCCACGCCACGCTTAAAGTTTGGTTCTTCTCCAACCTTTGGCTGCCACAGAATTTTGCCGTGTCATTTTGCTTCCGTTGCTCGTCGTCTAGCGCATGCAAACTGTGGCGAGTCTGTGGCGGGTATGGCGCACTTTTTGGCCGCCTCCGCCACACCATGGCGTGGCCAACGGTGGCCAGGAACCAAGCAGGCTGTAAATTCCAGAAAAACCACGGCAACATACCGGACTATATGCAGTTAGCACCATGAGACATGGCTAGATGCATGGCATGGCGGTGGTTGGGGCGAGCGACGGCGACCGGCGGTCTGCCAATGGAGGACGCCACCAATTTGACTTGGATCATTCGACACAGCCATAGTAGCAGCTGCGGCTGCTGTCCTCTCAGTAAAATACTGTGTAAGCAGCGGCTGATGGCAGTTGGCAACAGCTGCAGCGAACGAGCCTTACCAGCACAGGTTGAATTGAATAACAAAGTCCAAGAAATTCCCTATAAAAACCACCAGAATATGACGAAAGAAATTTTATAATCAAGTGGTATTTGTTTTTTTTGGGGATAGGAACGAGTTCGATTTCGTTTTGCAGATTCGTGCTCAAACCGGTGGCTAGATTTTCTACCCCTACAACGGGAAGATGTACTAGCTATGTCATGTCGAAAACTAGTCACTCTCCCGTCACCCGTCGCGCCCATCCATCACCCGTCGCTGGCTGCTCGCTGGGGATAGACGGCACTGCAAGGACATTAGGCTATCCGCACTCATCATCCCCTATATTCATGTTTTAAAAAGAATATTCTGTTCTGATCATCAAGATTCTCTCCTCTATATCACTTTCTCGCGCACTTATCCATCCTCTATATCTCATACTCTATACTCACTCCCAACAGTGGCCCCACTTGTCATCCTCTATAAATTTTATCTAAATATATCCATGTGAGATCTTGTTTTGAAAAATTTATTAAAACAAATTTAATGGTGCAATCGGAATTTAATTTGGTTTGTGAATTATAACATTTTTTTTTGTTAGTTGAATCAATGGGGCCCACAATTGCATGTCACCTCTCTCCTCTTTCCCTCCGCTGCTGCACGCTGTCAACTGCGCTCACCCGTGCATGCGTCCTACGGTCACTGCTGTGTGGGCCCATGCCTTTTTCTATTTAGAGAATGACCACGACGATAGCGCACGCATACAGACGGTAGCGGATCCCGCTGCGGCACTTTTGTCACGCTAAATTTTTACCATATGGCCGTAGCGGACGTGAGTGCAGATAGCACTATGGTCTCCAACGCGTGGCATGGGTTGGGTTGAGTGTGTCATGGCTTCGATCAGCCCATGTGCATGGGCAGCTGCTGCTGCTGGGCTCTCCGTTGTCTTGGCAGATCAAAACGATTTCGTTAATCGCCATGCGTGCTATGTTTCGGAACAAGAAACCTCATCAGATCAGAACGCTATTCTAGCAGAGCAAAAGCTCATGCGAAAAATTCACGGTCGACGTGACCCTATCTAACGCGCCGGCCGGGTGTTCGTGTTCGGTCTTGGTTTATTTGATTCATATACGGAGTACTATTATAGTACTGTATTTGCCTCGGTGGTTGTCTTTATCTGTCCCCGATTGCTTTGCTGCGATCTTGAGAGATCTGTGAAGTGGTGTGTAAAGCAACATTGGTCACTCGTCACTGGACGAGGCGACGTGGGACGTGACTGGCATGCTGTGCGTCGTGACACTGGTGTGAGTTGAGACCGACCGACGATTCGCAGGAGAGGAGGAAGGTGCCAGATGCCAGCCGGAGTGGTGTCACATCCTGCGCCCCATGGCACCTCCGGTCTCCGTTGTCGACTCCGCCATCATTAGGACCAGTGGAAAACGCGCGCCTTCGCGCGCGCGGTCGATTAGGTTATAGCAACATTCTAGGATGACATGTCATCAAATGAAGATTAAATTTTAAAAGGGGACGAATTGGTGGAACTCTGTGTTTCGTGACAACAAGATCCACTGCAGATAGTTTCATCCTGGATGCTGTGTTCTAATTGTCTTAATTATCGTGGACGAAGATCTGGGGAAGGGGGGGGGGGGGGGGGGGGGGGGAATTAGAGGCAAAATGGTTTAGTGTAACAGCAGGTAGACCTAGGTTTTTTTTTTTTTTTTGCATATTTCTAAGGATAATTTACAGTTTCATTACTGAACCCAGTCACGACCTATGGTTAGAAGGTGGTAAGTAAAATAGTCAAGGGTTGTATTAGCTGGAGACGGCTCAAAATGAATGGAGAGCTATTTAACCTGCCTAGATCACGAATCCATGGAATTGTAGATGGCAAAAAAAAAAAAACCTTGACAACTAACAACCTATCAGCAAATGGAGAGCAGGCATGATTACAAGGTAAACTAACTACAAGGGAACTGGGAAAACTGATCCATATGGAAAAATAGCTCAATGGAAGCACTAATGCGATGAAGCATTGAACCATCAATTAGAAGGTGATAAATGAAGGCCAAGAGCTGTCGATTAGATTTTGCATTGACCTCTCTGTCCAAGGTAGCAGATGGTCACTATATTGCAAAAAGAATAATTTCATTGGGCATAGCATATCATCCAACAGTATAGTGACTAAATTTGAGTATCATATGGGACTGAATTATACTGGAAGAATCTTTATCACAAATGGTGCACGAAGCAAGTTGCAGACCTGTAAATCAAGGACCTTGTGATTCTTACTCCTCACTCAGTTTTCTACAGGCCATCAAATAGATTGTGTAGCTACGTGGAGAAGTGAAACCACATATAGGGATGTAAGAGAAAGGATCAGCAGTCCAGTACACATAACAACAATTCAGAAATCTGAGTCGAAAATAGCTGCCAAAGAAAAGAACAGATGAACCTCCCCATAAGATACTAACTGAATGATACAAGGGAGACATGGAAAAGCAGTGGTGACTGAAGAGGGAAATTAAGAAAGCGAAAACCAAACTGTTTGAAGCAAAATAGCAGGTCTTATTGTACCGAATAAGAAAAAAGCTGACAGAGGCGAAGAAACATAAACACGACAGCTTCCTGCATTTGGCTTACTTTAATAGGAACAATGCAGGAAGCACATTTGGGAAAATATGAAGGAATGTAGGTGTGTAAGCCATAAAGAACAGCAGCAAATTAATTAAGCATATGGCAGGCCACATTGGCTCACAACAGGTTGCAGCAATTTATTGTAGGAGGTTCGACCGACGATCGTGATATCGGAAACCCAAAAGTAGCGCATTAAAACGTAAGAAAGCAAGACTGAGAAAACAGGCAAGTGTGATGGTAAATCAATCACAATAGAGGCAGAGGTGTGTACTGGTAGATTAAGCCATAAGTTTAACAAAGAATTTGGTCGTTGGAAAATTTAAAAAGAACAGCCATGAAGGAAAACAGGAAAAGAAATAAAAATAGGTGGAAATGAAAAGGGAATGGGAGAGGGGGTGGATCAGTCTATCTGACATATTTTTGGCAAGTCAATAACTGTAATAAGTAGATAGGTAATCGTACGCTGTTATCATGTACCTTGGACCAAATCATAGTAACTATATTCATTCATTTGATCTAATCCTTCAGTATAGTATAAGGCATAGGAGGACAGTACATCGACATATAGCCATATATGATTATTTAACCTTCAGATTTTCAAAATAGTACCTCGTTGTAGTCGACAAGCCGTATCAATATTTAGAAACAAACCAACTTATGCGTACTCCCTCCATCCAGAAAAACATACAATTCTAACATAATGTCATAGTTTAGTATCTCAAGTTTGATTAATTATAGATAAAAAATATTAATAGTTACGATATACAGTACATCGACATATAACCATATATAATTATTTAACCTTCAGATTTCCAAAATAGTACCTCGTTGTAGTCGACAAGCCGTATCAATATTTAGAAACAAACCAACTTATGCGTACTCCCTCCGTCCAGAAAAACATACAATTCTAACATAGTGTCATAGTTTAGTATCTCAAGTTTGATTAATTATAGATAAAAAATATTAATAGTTACAATATCAAATAAATACCATTAAATTCATTACCAAATGTATTTTTTTTATAAATTATTTTGGAGTCATAAATGTGAATAGTATTCACTAGAAAGTTGGTCAGACGTAAACTACTTTTGTCGGCACGCAACCCATAGTTGCATGTTTTGTTGGACAGAGGAGTACATAGGTACTCCCTCCGTCCACAAAAACATGCAATTCTCGCTTTTCGAGAAGTCAAACAGTTTGAACTTTGACTAAATTTATATAAAAAAATACTAATATTTATGATACAAAATAAGTATCATTAGTTTAGTTATAGAATATATTTTTATAATAAATTTATTTGTAGACATAAATATTAATACTATTTACTATAAACTTGATCAAACTTGAGTCAGTTTGACTGGCACGCATCCCATAATTGCATCTTTTGTTGGACGGAGGGAGTAGTAGGTTACCAATCTGACAGCAGACAACACCGTTGTCTTCATAGGGCACGTGGATCAGAACCTGACATCATCATCATACCAATCTGCCAGGAATAATAATAGACTGAAGGACGTCAAGTGTTAATCAGCATAGCATGAGTAAATTCTTATAAGTTAGGGATCATTGTATTTTGTTGCTTCCTAATCTATTAGCCACACAAAAGGTAATGCAATTCCAAAACCTAATACAACTTCCATAGAAATAACCCTTAATAAATATACTCTGAATAATTTCTTTTGAGAAATAACCATTAATAAATGGCATTTCCGTATTGGGCAATATGTCAGTTTGTCAGGACAACTTTTAGGTTGTATGAATGGCTAAAATAACTATAAATACACTGAGCACTCAAATACTGATTACTCCACCCCCTCTCCCATTCCTTTTTTATTTCCACCTATTTTCTTTCACTACAAAGGTTATGTTCATATGTATATTGGGAAACATTAGAATTATAATCAAAGATTGAAGACTAAGTACTTTGCCTACTTTTTTGCTCATCATGCTTGCAGAACTTGAGTATAGTATATGTATGTTTTCACGTTGGTACAGAGACAAATCATATACCAAAATAATCGTAAGGCTACCTCTTTTTTCTTACGTTGGTACAGAGCAGCAGGTAGCTTGCAAATGACTTCATTGATCTCCATTTTATGTTTTGAAAAGGCTAGCGGTATATCATAGTAAGCATGAGAAGAAGTAGTATTGCTTTTATACAGAAATTGAAGGGGGAGGGGGGTTAGGGACAAAGCTGACCCTAAAGAGTAGAACCATCATTGTTATATATATGTACCACCAGCACTTTCCTATTCGTAAAAAAAAAACACATGTAAAGTCCAGTAAGCAGGTATAGGTAAGAAATCAACATGAAAGGAGAGAAGGTTGAACCAGCCCACACCCTAAAGAGCGGCAAGAAAATTGTAGTGACCATGTCGATGGGTAAGAGAAAAGTTGCATATGTTTACCTTAGTCTCACTTTCAGTTGGTTCAATTATGAGTATGGCAGAAACATGTCATGCAAAGACAACTGCAGCGCCTATATAATTCAGAGGAAACGGTGAGATAAATAATAGTAATTCCTAGTGACATTTCTCTTTGCAAACTAACATGTTCTTTTAAAGGCCTGTAAAATTTCCGCTGCCGCAACGAAAAAGGTCAGGATTTTTTTTTCCAATGAAGACTGGATTTTTAGAGGCCTCAGAAACATACCAATCATCATTTGTTCTTCAACTTGGAGCTTCAAGGCATGCTGACAGCTGGGTTACTCTCAGAAATTGCATAATATAAATAACAGGTTATGCCCAGTACCTCACAAGCGAATGAACATGAGATCATATATCCTTGAGCAATGGGTATGGAATTTTTCGTCGCAGGCTCAAGAAGAAAAAAATGGCAGATGCCAAAACTTCAGAGTAGACACCTATGCAGAATATTACTGGAGGTTAACATCCTTGTAGCAATTCAAATGTACATATCAATTTGTGCTCTGTTGAGAAGGGAAATAAGTGACCACCACTTTGAAAATGTGGTCAGGTAAGATGGCAAGCAGTAGTGATGAGAAGTACACCATCTGCTGTGGCCTCTGTTGTAAATCGATCAACATTCCAAATGCGCAGGCACTCATATGAAGCTAAGCTGAGAGAGATTAGATAACCTTTGTAGCAGTGATAGTGAGGTGGCAACTGGCAATTGGTGCCGTCCTCCCAGAGATGAACACAGAGAAGGCAAACATTGGAGCCGCAGGCATTATAGGCCAAACAATAGAACACGATTCATAGTCAAGGTAGGGAGATATCAGAGAGACAAAAGCAAAATCACAAAATAAGATGACACAGTAGCACCTGAGACTGGTCTGTACCAAACGCGGCACCGTCGAGGCCCACCCGCACCGGGTGCGGCCACCATGCGCAGCCACAGTGGGAGAAAGAGAGAGGGGGAAGATGAGGACAAGCGGCTTCCAGGCCATGCTTCTGCCCTCCGCCGGCAACGCCATGGTCGGGACCCAACCGCACTGAGCCACATCGGGAGAGGGGGAGAGGGAAATTGCGCGCTGTGCGCGGCGCGCGGGGGAGCGGAGGGGATAGCGGCCCTCTGCTGGCGGCCGCGGCCACCACCGGCTGTTGCGCCGCCACATCGGTAGAGGATAGGGAGGGGGAGAGAGAGAGAGAGGGAGGGAGGGAAGGAGGCGCGCGTGGCGCGAGGGAGGAGATACCCGCCGCCGCCCTGGCTCAGGGCATGGCCGGGATCCGGCCGCGCCGGTGCGCCACCGCATCGGAGAGCGGCGAGCGCAGGGGCCCACCAGGTGCACCACCGCATGGGGAGAGAGGGAGACGGCGGCGCGGGCAAGGGCGGCGCGAGGAGGGCCGGCGTGCGTTGAGGGAGCGGCGGTCCTTTTTTTTTTCCTTTCGATGATTTGGGTTGGAGAGAAGACGGGAAGGACTCTAGAGGAAGGATACGGTGGAGTAAACTGGAGGCGTTGAACCGAGATCGAACGGTGGAAAAAATTCGGGTGACGTGTCCCATGTCACCTGACGGGGCTAACCTTGTGATTGTAGGGTAGAATGAAGCATCAAACATGCAATTGTATTCAGTTTATAAATGTTTAAATGATGATGATGTCCAGAATGAGGCAACGTCATCGAATTCTCACAAGGGTCGGGTTCTCGCTTGTCCCCCACACACACAAAAAAAAGGGAGAAGTCGTGGCTACACTCCTGCATCCCTACTTGCAAACAACTCCAGCCTTGAGAGGTGACATTTTGACCGTCCAGAGCTACTCCTCAAGCTTTCCCAGTATGTCGTGCTCTCTGAAAAGAAGGTACCTGACATTTCAAGTAACCAGGTTAGACCACCAACACAAAAAAACAAGACTATCAAACCTGAGAACTGTATATGGCACTATGTTTGTACATGTTTAAATTGACATGACCTAAGAATTTTCGTAATAACTAGCACCAGGTTTAGTTAAGAACTCATATGGCATAATATATATGTACTTATGTAGAAAAATAATGACAGAACTCCAGCTTGGTTGAGAAAATACTCCTACCAATACTAGATAGAAAAAAACAAACTCCCCTTTCAGACTACTACCAGAACTAGTTAGCAGGATACATAGAAAAGTGACATCCTAAATACTTAACCGGTCAGCTACAAAGGAGGTGTTAGTAAATGGTTTATAACCAGCTTAACAGAACAACCCGATACCATGCTGTATTACCAGTAAAAACCCAGCTGGACGATCGTTAGCTGCTCGCTTCGCTGTTCACTGGGTGATAGTTCATCAAACTACTAAATCACCATCCAGAATGCCAGTTTAAAATAACACTTTAAAGGTATTGTTCTTGAATTCTTTCTACGATATAGGTGTACAAAGCAACAGCAACAGGAAAGGAAGGGGAGAGAGAACATAGTGCCAAGTCAAAATGACATGCATATGTTAACATACTCTTTTTCAGCAAGCTTCACTTCTGTTCCACCATACTCCGGAAGCAGAACAGTGTCGCCTTCACTCAGAGATACAGGGATCAGCTTACCATCCCTATCACGATCACCAGGGCCAACAGCAATGACTTTAGCAGCGTTCAGCTGCATTCAAAAATAAAGTGATATGTTAGGCCTAAGAGAGACATGAAAACTAAGAATCAACGATAAAAAACAGTCTACAAACAACTAAAGCTAAAAAGGAAACACCTTGATTCAATATATTTGAACTCGCTCAACCTACATACTGAGCATACATAGGTATTGCAGCAAACTTCACAAGCAGTTCACACTGCAAGTAATATTAATCTAGAAGCTCCTACAAGCTACGGCTACATAAAACAACTGCATTAACAAGAGTACACCCACATAGTTATCAGGCAGTAAAGGTGTAAGGCGAAGCGTGACAACTGACTACTGTCTTGCACTTAAGTGGCTGTGGCATGATGCGAGACGACACAGCACCACTCGAAGGAAAATGCAAAATAGCAGGACATAGCTGTGGAGGATGGAGAAAAAGGAATGGGGAGTAAAAATTGAGCTATCCCAGCCCAATAGGCAGCCCATGTGCCCCCCCCCCCCCCCCCCCACCTGGCAGGAACCTGCATATGAAGTCCACATCCCCTCTCTCCAGCTCCGTCACTCCTCTCTCTCTCTCTCTCTCTCTCTCTCGTCTTGGCGCCGTCGCTCTCCTCTCATTGCACCTCTGCCCCTCTCGCTCACGCTTTCCTCTCTACTCTCTGCTGCTTCCCCTCCCTTTCCAAACTACTCTGCACCCCCACAGACCGACCGCTGCCACCATCCCCTTCCAAATCAAGGGGTTGACGAGCAGGAGACAGCGAAATGAAGCTAACAGCAGCAGAATCGGCAAGAAGCAAAATCAGACGGGTCAGCAGCAGAAGCGAAGGGGGAGATGATGGAATCAAGCAGAATCGAGGGGGAGACGACAGAATGGTGCGGTGACCGCATACACCTAAAGTGGCGAGGCATCACCAGTGGCCTTCTCTCTGTAGCAACCCTAGACCGCTCCAATGCTTAAGCAACACCTTAATAACCAAGTACACTCCCGCTGCCATGTAATTATTTCACCCATGCAAAATATGAACCTATGACTGGACTATGAATTGATACAGAATACAGTATTCATCTCCCGATCTTTAAAAATAGTATTCACCAATCACATCACAAAGTAATCATCAGTTATACAAGGAAGGTGTAATGGGTTTGGCCCTATTGACGTATCAGCAGCATCTATTTTACGCTAGATCACAAAAACAACAGACTCAGCATTCAAAGAAAAAAAATAAGGTATATTATATATAACACAATGACCTAAGAGGCTGATAATATACTCATGGGCCAAAAACATAAACATAGCTGGCAATACATACAACAGTAATGGTTGCATATGTACAAGCACACAATACATCCACTGAGGCCTGCTTCCAAAACAACATGGCATAACTTGTGCAAAGTAACAGTAACACCAACTGCAGTTTTCCCTCTCTGTTCTTCTACAAGACGTCACCACAACAACTGTTAACGGAAGCTATACAGCTTGAATGCCCAAATTGTTTAAGTTAGCCTTGATAGCAGAACAAAAATTCAGCACCAGAAGCTTCAATACCACTATACCACATAAGATTTGATTTTGAAACTGATCCATGAATTCAAGCTACCCGCAGACTTAAGGTATCATCACGGAAACAATACAAGAGCATAAATTCGGATAACGCAGAGAGCCGTACTAATCTAGTAGTACTAGTAGCAACTAGCAAATGAAACTAAGGATACACGCGAGGAGCCACCAACTAGTTCACAGAATACTCGAACTTCTAGCAGGTAACCTTCTCATGAGAAGATTGTCAATGCTAGTCTAGTGCCCAGCACAACGTCAGCGACACAAACTTAAAACTTTTCCCCAAAAAAAAGAGACTGAATGAATTGGCTCAGTTTCCCCTCATTGGCAGCCGCCGCGATCTCGAATACCGAACCAGATCTACAATACCAAACCCCCACGCCACGATGGCCACTGATGTACATGTACAAGACAAACCACGCCGGGATGGGGATACAGAAAAAAGAGGAACAGAGCGAGATCTATATATCCGTTACCTGCTTGGTGGTCTCCGGAAGGAGGATGCCGCCGGCGCTCTTCTTGGGCTGCAGCAGCTTCTCCACCAGCACCCGGTTCAGCGACGGGATCAGACGCTTCGCCATGGCCGCGAGGAGGGTCTTGCGCTGGATTCTTCTTGGGGAGCAAGTTGATGCGGGGGCTTTACTGTAGCCGCGGCTCGCAGGGTTTAGGGTTTATTTGGAGTGCGGCCGAGGGTAGGATGGGGAAACCGTCTCCAGGACGCCTTGAATGTTCGACCGAGCAGAGAGGACAGAGTGTCCAAAGTCCAGGTCTGGTACGCACTCACACGTTGGGCTAACGGCCCAACGTGCAACTTAATGGGCCGGCCCATCCTGAAGATGTTCTTATCATGTGGGCTGCAAGTTGAGCTTTTCTTCCTTTTATTTTTCCTGCCTCCTTCCCTAATCAATTAATCATAAGTATATTCCCCTAAAAAAACATAAGTATACGTGTTCATCTAGACATGCTCTAATTCAAATTATTTTTATCTTTATTATAGGTATCGATAGATAAACTATATATGTTGGTAACATGAGTTTAACATTCTTGGATTTATTATGAAACTGTACTTTCATAATATGTAACTCTTCTCGTTTAAGATATTGTATTTTTTATGTATAGATATTGTGCTGCGCAAGTTAAAGTCTTATATATTCGCGATAGTGTAAAATATCATAAAGGACACATATTTGTTAGCAGAGAAAGTATGATTTAGACACAATCATATAGGTTTGCAATCTCGAAAACTTAGGATTTATAAAGACTAGCAAAAGTGCTCGTGCGTTGCAACGGGAGAAAAAAAACACGTTAGCGAAAAACGAAGACATCAGTGTTTTATTCTTTCTATTAAAATTTTAAACTATAATATTGGTCGTAATATAACAATGTATAGATAATAATATTATGTGTTTGCTTCGTTTCCCTCTTCTCTACATGCATCAGATTTGAACAAGGGTTCGTGTGTATGCATACATCATATACGTTGCATGCCATGAATCGGCCACATCTTGAACCAAAGAGAGTCTAGATTACAAGCCATGTTCTATCCAATATATTGATTTAAACGTGAGCCTACAGGACTCCATGAGATATCCATATGGCAAGGATAACCTCTGGCTTTCAATCTGGTCGTTAGAGATAATATATTTCCTAATTTATACTTGTATTTATTTTCCTATTTGAGTTAGGATTCCTATACAACATACTTAGAATCGAAGACATCTATTTAGATTATGATTGCTATAACTATCTATATTATTTTAGGAACTCTGTCCAATATGTGCCATATAAACATAGGAGTTGCAGAGATATAAATAATGTCCATATTTACGAAGTTAGTTAGAGGAAGACGGATCAAACAAATAGATGAACGAAAAAAGCCTAAAATTTTGCCTCTTTATTATTAGACTAGCAAACATGCCCGTGCGTTGCAACGGGACATGCAACTTGTATCCTTGGCTACTTGCAATGATTTAAAAAAATTAAAAATATGAAAAAAATTAAAAAAAAAACCGTAGCAACTGACACCAACCTTGCCTCTAGACGGCGGCCCAAAACCAAGAGGAACACCGGTCTTGCTTCCATTCTTGGGCAATGGCGGTGCCTCCTACTGCTTACGCAACATCTCTGACAGCTTCTCCTCTTCCGCATCGCCGGGTTCGCGAACACCGACGAACCCATGCCGCAGCCAAACCGAACCGTCGACGAGCCGCGTTGCAGCGAGTGCGAGCTCTGATCTCGAGATAGACATCCCTGGCAGTAACCGATAGGAGTCCGCCGATGCAGTGCGCCAACGCGTCCTGGATGACGGCATGGTCCTCGATGAAGGAGAAGGTGCCGCTCATAGCCTCCGAGATTGTGTGCATGGCCGCCGCATCCAGGTCCGAGCGCAACCCGAACGTGTGCACCGGCGTGCGCGGCATGGCCCAGTCGCTGTCGCGCAGGAAAAACTCTGGCACGACGAAGCTGTCATGACTGTCTGAGACAAGGATCACGCTCGCGACGTCGTTCCACTGCCGTCTGCCACCGAGCACCTTGGCCGCCTCGTCGAGGCCGGCGCGGACGTTGGTCGACGCTGGCGTGGACACTTCGAGGGCCTCCACGGCGAGCTTGGCGACGGCCTTCCCGTCGTCCGTCATGCGCGTCAGCGGGATGACCTGCCCGGCATTGCCTGAGAAGACGGCGACGCTAAGGCAGTCGTGGGGGCCGAGGCGGTCGATGACGAACTCCATGGCGCACTTCACATGCGCAAGCTTCGCGCCCGCCATGCTCTCTTTGACGTCGAGCACCGCGACAAGATCCAGCAGCGCCGCGGTCACCAGCGCTGGCGCCTTGAGGTGAACCATCACCGCGAACCCGTGGTGGTCCGCGCCGTTGGCAACCGCCAGGTACTCGCAGTACGTGTTCTGTTCAAGCACCCCGCTCCGCAATGCGTGCATCGGTACCGGCAGCGGAGCCTCATCTTCGTTGTAGATGGAGCTCATTGCGCCCGTCATGGAGCAGCAATAAGCCAACAATAAATCTATCGCCGGGAAGGAGATAATCTCTATATTTATGGAAAGAAGTAATATTTTTAGAAAACGAACGTAATTTTTTCCTCCCTTTTGAAATATAATTAAATAAAGAAAGTGGAGCAAAATAAAGAACGTAACTCTTATCCTTTTCTATTTGATTATTAAGAGTTCTATTTAGAGTATCTAGGATCTGAGAAATCTATTTAGATTAGGATTCCTGCTCCATATTGGTTTAGATGCGAGATATTCTAACTCATATGAGCACGGGTTATAGATAAAGTCTGGACAAAAGAAACTCTCCATTGTTCGGTAATTAGGGGGAGGTGAACAAAAAAAAATGGATGGACGAAAAAAAAGAGCCTGAAATTTTGTCTCTTTATTATTAGGTATAGATATAGATATAGATTTTGTAAGATAAATGAAAATGAATTCTTTGAGTATGCCAGGAATGAAGAACACTTGAGTATTCCGATCAGCATCTCTCCGAAGCAGAATCAGAACAGAAGACATAGCTCATGCAAATCAAACAAGGTAGCAGTATGCGACAGTTGGGCCAAATCAAACTCAGGATTTATCTGTCATGCCAAATCAAAAAGTACAAAACAAATAAAAGCAACAATTCCATCGAACATTCTATGCATGATTAGGTACCTATATATCTAAGAAAGAATTGGCGAAAAAGGCAAAAAGAACTAAAGACAAGAATCTGAAGAACTGGAGTGTAGCAGCTCGCTGAACCAGTCCTCCTATCTTCTGTTGTGAAGTGGATTAGGCCCAGTGATGACCTCCCTCTTCTCCTCCTCGCCAATCGCATCTCCACCTCCCTTGTTGTCGTGCTCCATTAATCCATTCGCAAGCACCTCGCCATGACCACCTGCTAACATTCTTCTCCCTTGAAGCAGCCTCACTGCAGCTCCTCCATGCTGATCACAGGAGCAAGAAGATGATGAGCTCCCTGCTGCACTCTCTGCAGCCTGCAACATCAACACCAGAGATACAAGCAGCAAGACTGCTGCCGGGATGAGCTTGAGCTCCTTCCTCCTGTGCAGCACCATCCTATGCTGTCTGTGGATCTCTTTAACTAGCTAGATAGCTTGGTTAAGAGCGCATGAACGACGAGCTGATGATGATCAACAGTGTGGCTAAGCGAGATAGTAACTGCTGGTTCAGTTAGACGGGATGAGCTTGCTGTTGTGTAGCAGTGGATTAGGTGCGCTGAAACCCTGGGGGAGGAGACAAAGCTGAGATGTAATTGTTGGCTTGCCATCGATCAGGTTCTGCGCGGCCGGCCTCATTGGAGACTGCACGAAATCAAATTGTGTGCTTGGTCGAGTTTTTTTACTACTAGTCAAAGCACGTAATTAAGAGCCATTGATTGATGCTGGCGAAGACCGATTTTATAAACTATAGGTGGTCAGTAATGCGTGCTCGATATAGCAGTGTCAGTGTGTCACAGCTCGCAAGTACTAGTACAGTGTTAGAAGCTTCCTTAAAATACGCCTTGTTTAGTTCCCCAATTTCAACCTCAAATTATACTATGCAAAAAGAAGATTCCCATCACATCAAAATATCGGTACATGTAGTATTAATTGTAGATGAAATTAAAAACTAATTATACAGTTTTGTTGTACTTTGCGAGACGAACATTTTAAACCTAATTAGTTAAAATTTGGATAATTTTTACCAAATACAAACGAATTGCTACAGTGCGCATTTAATACGCACTGTAGTAATTCGGAGCATCTGAATCCGGATCTAAACAAGGGCATAAGCTTTGGCACTGTCTTTTATCTTGGCTTGCACAGGAAGAATAGTACTCCCTCCGTCCAGAAAAACATGCAATTCTAGCATAGTGTCACGTTTTAGTAGCTTAACTTTGACCAATTATAGATAAAAAAGTATCAATGTTTATGATATCAAATAAATATCGTTAGATTAATTATGAAATATATTTTCATAATAAATTGATTTGGAGTCATAAATATGAAATACTATTTACTACAAACTTAGTCAAACATAAACTACTTTTCTGAACTGCAACCTATAGTTGCATATTTTTACCGACGGAGGAAGTAGAGATGAGCAGCCGTAGAATTCAGATAGACTTTTTAGTCCATTTCTCGTAAAAAAAGTGTCCAATGTTTATTGTTACTGAACTTCTGAAGAGAATGTATCCTCAGATATGTTTAAAGGCTGGACAATGGACATGCAATCTGGCCTTTTTTAGATTTTTTTTTCGAGATCCTGGCCTTTTTTAGAATTGCAGGATGTGTTTAATTGCAGAATTGCAGTCCGCCGTACTGGACCCTTAGGTTCTGACGAGGTTGGGGTGCTCAGGCTGTCCGCACTTATGATCCTCTATTTTCATTCTCTATATATCTTGGTCATCAAGATTATCTCCTTTATACTAATTTCTTCCGTACTCATCTATCCTCTATATCATCCTCTATCTACTGTGGGGTCCACTCGTTACTTTATCTAAATATATCCATGTGAAATCTTGTTTTGAAGAATTTATTGAAACAAATTTAATGGTGCAATTGAAATTTAATTTGGTGTTTTAGTTTGTGAGTTATAATATTTTTTTATACGAGAAAAAGTTAGACACGTTTTTCCAAACACAGACTCTCTCTCTTTGTTTGTGCTCGCGCGTGGGTGCTCTCCTGGCACCGAACAGCAGCAGCGTAGAGGCAGGTGTGTGGTACCGGACGCCCGCTACCTCCTCTATGCGTAGCGGACCGGAGGCTTTCCAGTACGTCATACCGGACTCCGCTGCAGCTCATTTTTACGGTACATGCTCCTCCGGTATCATTTTACCGGACCCGGTGCACACAGTCTCGTACCGTGTGGCTCTCCCACCCAGCCTCTCAGGACCATCTTGCCTTGCCTTGCAAAATTGAGAATCCTTCCGTGCATTTCTAGGACCATATACGAACGACGCGTGCATGACGCCTTTGCGATTGCGCGTGCACATGCTTTATAGATGGCGACGAGGATGTTGCTCGCTGTCAGCAAGGTAAATGTGTCCTTCATCTTCAAGCCCTCCCCGATATGAACGTACTGACTGCCGAACGCTTAACAGCCTAGTACTGACATGGGATTCAGCTGCATCGGTGGCGAGTTTTCACGCATGATTGAGTGATGATGCATGGATTTGGATGTGAATAAACTTTTTTCTCGGACTATGACAAAGTTAAGTGCCGATAAATTCATGGAACGGAATCAAGAGAACAAATGGACAAATAAATACTCCTATTCTGAATTATACTTCGCAGTTTACTTTTATGGTCTGTTTGGATCCTTGGAAGACATCTTTGGGTCCTGGAATTGAGCTCGCCTCACCTCGTCAGACAAGAGGGTAAGACTAAACGGAGTAATTATGAGGATAAAAAAAAGAGTTGGAAGAAACAATTCGTTCTTTAACGATAGATATAGATATAGATATAGATATAGATAGATATCTAGACTGAACCCTTGCCATACTGCCAAGGCATCACACGATAGCATGCATGTGTCCATTAACAAATAACAATAGCCAATCCTAAGAAAATGTTGGCACTTGCTAGAGAACCAAATCCATTACTGCTAGCCAAATCTAGCTCGTGTCCTATCGTTTGCCTCTGGCTGTTGTAACTTGTATTACCCCTTCAAAAACGACGTTTAAAACCCAACATGAAATGATTGTTTATGTGAGCAATGTGGGTATTATATCTGTTCTCCGGTACAATCAAGTTTCAGTTTCCAGCCGAAAAGGGGGACTGTTTCTACTTTCTAGAGAACTATGTACTTGGCAAACTGAAAATGTAAACTGATCGACCTATGTACCTACAAAGAACAAACGCAAAGGACCTTTTCTAAAGATAAATGATGACAACTATAAACTGATCGACCAGTATTACATTTCCCCCTAATTTATTCCTTTGTATAATCTGTACTACCTCGATTGTCACCCTGTAATACATATTATTCTTTCTTAATTCGGCAATTCCCAAGTTGGACTACTCAAAAAGGGCAATCAAGAGTGATCGGAGTTGTTTAAGTACGGAGTTGATGATGACTGAATCATAGTTTGAAATTAAAAGTTTATAAGTCTGAGCTGACGACCAAAGAATGATTCTTCTTCTATGTGCACGTCATTCTCTCACCCCTTCCCGATGAATCCGTGATTAACGAAGTGATCAGACCAAAGCGACTGGGTAACTTTATGCTTGGCTGATCTGAGATTTGGTACGGTGGACCGTGAATGTTATTAGGCAAGCCATGATGTGCTGAGGTCAATAACAAGGCGCTAATCTTTCATTCACAAATGTCTCAGCAACCCGAGAAAGTTCTGTGAATCTCCATGTGCGCTTTTATCTCTGCTCTCTTGTAGAAAATCGAAGGATGGTACATAGTAACTCGGGCATGTTTGTTCGTGACCAAAACGTGTCATAGTCATGTCATAGTTTTTTTGACAGCCGTTTGATTTGCTGCCACAACTACGTCATATCACACTTTCTTTGCACCATGTCCTACATGTCATAAACCCATTTTCTTGCCAAACTTTACCACAAGTGTGGCTTCAATTTTACTCGTCAAACTTTCTCTGACAGTCACGATTTGTCGAAGGTTAGGCGTAACAAGTTTTGGTCATCAACCAAACAGACCCATTTATAGAAATGTGAATCCTACGTAGTTTCTTTGTTTATCATATTATCCGAAGAACGTCGTGATGCGTAGAGAACTAGAGGTCAATAAAAAAAGTACTACTTTTTCATGTGTTCAGCGGACCAAGAAAATCCAGTTCTTTCGGATCCGTCATCTAGAAGTATAGCTTGTAAAACGACATATCTTTTTTACAAGGGAGCGTATGCTATGGAAACTAGCTTCTTGTGGAAACTATGGAAACTTTAATCAAAGTCCACAGGATTCTAATCCGATGATCTCAGATGAAGGTGGGTCATTTATTCACTTAAACCCTCCCACCAATCTCTTCCTAATCATTTTTTTTGCAAATGACTCCACCAGCGCCTGTACGTTCTGGCTCCGTTACGTTCCGGCTCCGTAACTCCCGTGAAGATCGATCGCCGATGCCGTGGATCGCCGCCTGAAGACCGATCGCCGATGCCGTGGATCGCCGCCTGAAGACCGATCGCTGCCTGAAGATCGCTGCCGGCGATCTTCAGGCAGCGATCGGTCTTCAGGCGGCGATCCACGACATCGGCGATCGATCTTCACGGGAGTTACGGAGCCAGAACGTACAGGCGCTGGTGGAGTCATTTGCAAAAAAATGATTAGGAAGAGATTGATGGGAGGGTTTAAGTGAATAAATGACCCACCTTCAGTTGAGGCCATCGGATTAGAATCATGTGGACTTGATTGAAGTTTCCATAGTTTCCACAAGAAGCTAGTTTCCATAGCATACGCTCCCTTTTTACAAACTCTGATTTGGATTATTTTATGGTACACCCTATATCTATGAGCACATCCAAAACATTGGGCCGATAGATTTCGAAATTGACAAAGTCACAGGAGGAACACGTTCGTATATCACCCACCAATAAAAAGAATAACATCGTTAAAATTTTAGAATATTTTTAAAAGAGTCTTTTCCAACATCGAGCACGAGGGCATGGAGCCGTTAGAGCCCGACCCGCTCCCCTCAAGCGCTCGTCCCCCCTCTCCACCAAATCCACCAAAATCTCCCTTTAATCCCACCAAAATCCTTCCCCCAGCTGCATATCCAGTATCACCCCTTCCTGATCTACCTTCTGGTGGGTCTTTTTGCTCCGGGCTTGGCTGCGGTGGGGGTGGCGCATCTTCGGCGTGCCTGAAGCCGCCGCCGGTCGTGCTGCCTTCACTGGCTCAGGGCGGCGCCACGGCTATCGAAGCTGCCGGTGTCTCCGTGCTCCCTGGCATGTCCACCGCACATCCTGAGCTTTCGTCATCGTCGCCCGGGAAGGTGGGGAATGGTGCCTGTGCGGGAGGACCGAGCGACGGCGGATGGTTGGAGGACGACACGCTGGTCGTCGTTGAGGGCGTCATGGAAGGCGAGGATGAAGAGGAGGCTGATGATGACGACGACGATGACGACGTTGCAACCGCGCGGGCGTCCACACCGTCTGCCATAGCGTGGGTGGCCACACCTCCACCGGTAGTCACCTCTACAGCAACGATCGCAAGCTCGGTAGGGCCTCGCCACCCTCGCTCTCCCCGTATGCCCCCCTTCTTCCCCGTCTATCAGTCGGCTGGCAGGAGGAAGATCTCTGCGCGGGCAACTTCGACGACGAGCTTGCCTCTACCACGCGCTACTCGTACCTGGAGGCTGCTCGCAAGGCTCTCCAGACCACGCCTCCACCGCCGGTGGGGGCTCCGGACGCGGCACTGAGCGCAGCCGCTGTGGAGGGTAATCTCTTGGTGGCTGCCAAGGGGAAGCAGCGGCATCGGCGCAGGACCTACGTGCCCGATGGCAGTGGAACACCACTGTTGCAGGCCATGCGAGTGCCCACGAAGCGTCACCTTGGTCCACAGCCAGCGGCACGGGTCCCGGTGCACCTGCGCCTCGGCCCACGGCGTAGGGTGTTGGTACCTGACACATCTTGGCAGCATACATGGGTCGCACATGTGCCCCGACATGGGCCCAACGTCGGCGCCGATGGGTTCCAGATCGTTGAAAGTCGTCGTCACAGGCGCTGCCTTGGGAGTACAGCCCCCAAACGCCACCGCTCCGTCCCGTCGGGCGCCGACACTCGTGGGCCTCTGCTTCAATTGCCTTGCGCATGACCACATTGCCGCCCAGTGTCGCTCCCCATCCCGCTGCCTCCGCTGCCAAGGTACCAGGCATCGGGCCAGGGCGTGCAAGCGAGGTCGGTCGCCGTCGCGCAGGTCCTCATCCTTGGTGACCAGGATGGTCGAGGTGCCCCAAGGACGTGCCGCCTCGCCAAACATAAGCAACCCAGCATGTCGCCGGAATGTCACGCTATGCCAAACCAAGATCCAGCTCCATCGACGCCTCCTTGCGTGCAGAAATCAACCATGCCGCCACCGTCGCCGTCGCAGCACCACAATGACACACTGCAGCCTTCACCACCCTTGGGTGACACTGATAATCGTCCCAAGATTGAGGTCCTCGTCATCTCAAGGAACGCGGAGCTCGCTCCGGCTGATGTGGACCTCTCCCCTCGTTATCTATGGTAGAACCGCCTAATCTAATGCCCTCTCAAGAGTACTTGTCTTCCATTAGGCACTAAGTACCCAAGAGAGAGCACTAAACTCTGCGATTCTGTCGAGCACACCCAATGGGAGAACTCGAAAGTCCACATTTTTCCATCAGAATTATAAATGAGAGATAAAACTTATAATATTTTTAACCATTTCTTACATCATTTTTGATACAACATCAAAGTAATTCATCCATTGATTATGACAGCGGAATATAACAATATTATCAGAGTTCTAGCGAAAATGATAATCGTTTAATGACAAGTTAACATTAACATGATGAACATTTATAGACATGAAATGATAACAGGTTATAAGTCTTTTCCTTGTAAAATATTTTTTGTGAGAGTTATAAATCAACTCTATATCCGCAACGTAAAGGAAATCCTCACTGAACCCACCAAAAGGTTTCCACTCACATGTGTCAGCTCTATAAAAATTTGTCATCTGCAATAGGGTAGAACAAACCCTGAGTACTCAATTGTACTCCGCAAGACTTACCCGCCAGGAGGAAAGAAAAGACTCTAAAGATATGCAAAGCAATCTTGCTTGTGGGTTCATTGCATCTGCAAGAAGCATTACTAAATGTGCATCCTTATATTCAGTTTTATTAGCAGTCATCTGTAGCTCTTTAACTAACCATCCTATGTAAGCACATATGCTACTTCCAAGCATATGGTAAACAATCAGAACCATTTTATTATCTTCCATGTTTCAGTTCTTACTCCGGTGCTAGATCATAGCCAAGTCATATCGTTTCGTAGAAGCGACTATTCACGAATCAATATAGCCCAGCTGGGTACCCCGAAACACACATCTCATTTGTACCCCAGGCACAAACAAGACAACCTGTTCCACTCCTGTTAAGAGGTTCAGGTCTCCGTCCAAACTGGGACTCTAAGCCCCTAACACTACAGGCCCGACCTTACTGTGGTGCTTAGACCTCCAACCCCATAATCCACCCCTAACAGTCGGTCCGAAAAGAGTCGTAACCCATGACAAGAGAGTAACAAGTCTTCCCGCTTCCACAAGCAAGTATGTGCTCAGGATAATAAGTCTGTGACCTAACTACCATCCACAGCAACGGACGGTCCTCAATCGACACAGACGGGACACAAGCAATCTGAACCTCGCTCAGTTGCCAACCAAGCCCAAATCCAATCCAAATACCATCTCGCCGGTCTCCAATTATTATCCATATATATTTATATTCCATGTGATAGCAACATGATAATAGTAACAATAATATATTCCCTATCTCTCGCAAGTGACAGGTAATCACTTGACTTCTAGCAGAAACTCATGGGACAAGCATATATAGATGCAAGTGGGTTTCATTCAACACCCTAAACCTGATGCATATCACATAATATAAAGTGTAGAAAATAGGGGTTATGTACCGGGATTTGCCTATGTATGATTTAACAAGGTTAGCATTCTATTGTGTGACACGATCATCAAAGCATCATTATTCCTGCTAATCCGGTCAGCTTCGCGATCCATCATTGTTTCCTATATGAGATTTGCGGATGCACGTAGAGATGTGAATAATTAACGATAACCGCAACTCGTAGATACAATTATGACTCTCAAGCTGTCGAGCCAGCTCTACAGCTAATGCACTAAGCTACGTATCCTCGTTGTCTAATATGACGTTATCCCCCAACAAGTATTTTAGTTATGCAAATTAAGGTGTTGCTTCATTCATTTTATCGATTAAACACATATATTCAAATTAAGGTTCATTAGCGCTACCCAAACAAATTAATTATTATGGAGCTACAAAAATTATAGAGAGCAGCTAATAATATTAGGAATTTGCTGTAAAATTTTTAGAGCTAACACTATCACCAATTTATCACAAAAATTCCTACATGTTTATACTTTAATAATATTTAAGCATGTTAGAACATTTAGAGCTAACAGGTAGAGCATGATTTTGAGAACCTAACAAAATTGGTTTCACAATTTTTGGCTTTCTATACTATTTTATATTGATTTTACAAGTTAAACTAGAAACTTATATTAGAAATGCATTTAGAAAATGGAAAGGGTCGGCGGCAACCGTTCAGCCCAGCAATCCTACTGTGGCCCGCGCAGCGCGGTCGCACGCAAAGTAGGCCGGCCCAAGTGGCCCAACCTGACCGCGAGCTGCGCATTTTGCAGAAAAAACCCCCGCTTTAAGCTAAACTAACCCGCAGTACTACGTATACTATTTATCAGAGTCACGAGATTTACAATGGGACTCTGGACTGTTTCAGTTCTCACCACGAGGTCCTTCTTTAATGTACGAGCAAAGCACGTACAGGGGAGGGGCACGCTGGTCGATTCGGCGGGAGACGGCCATGGCAGCGGCTGATGGCCGGCTGATGAGCTTCGTGGGGCTAGGGCGGACCATGGGGTGGCCACAACGTGGTCTGAGGCAACCGACTGCAGCCTGGCCGCGCAAGCCGCGGCAGGGGCGGACGACAGCGGCGGCCCTGCAGGGCACGGGGGCAAGAGTGGGCGAGATGCGTGGTACCGGGCTTCCACAGAGCACCCACGGATGGGCACCGCCTGTGCCGAAGCAGGAGGCAGCGGACGGGCCACGTGTGTGTGCGGCGGCGGCGGCCTGAGCAGGGGCTGCAGCGAGCGCGTGCGGGCATAGCAGGGAGCAAGATGGAGGTGATGGCCGATGGCCAAGCGCGGAGAGAGGCGGAGCAGTGGAAATGGCGGTGGCCGAGCTCGAGCTGGAGCTTGGCGTGGCCATGGCGGGAGCAGAGCGAGCACTAGAGCGAGAGAGAGGGCCAAGGGCAGAGAGAGCAGGGGCGAGTGAGGAGCCGTGCGCGCGCTTGCCTCCTCCTTAAACCAGGCGCAGCAGGCAGGGTGGCATGGGCAGCACGTGGGCGCACGTGGGCACGGCAGAGACACAGCGGGGCGAGGACGACCACGATTGAAGAGGAAACGATGGTGCAGCACAGCGACGGCAGCAGGCAGCGGGACAGGCGTGCGTGAGTGGGTTGGCATGCATGCCTGATGGTGTGGCGTGCGTGAGTTTTCTTTTTCTATTTTCTTTTCTTTGTTTTCATCAAAACATACAAATAATTATGAAATTAGAAACATGTCATTATTTATTTGCTACTACTAATCTACATCACACCCATCAATATATTATATAGTTATATGTAACGCCCCAGAGTCCAAACGGCTCAGATCCACTCTGCACGCTGAATGAACCACACCTACCATCATCCCACTTACGCTTTCGTTCTCGCTTCGCGTAAAAGGATTAACCCGGGGATAGTGAGATGGACTCTAGAAGCATTATATGTTGGTCTATCTCACTCTAAACAACCAAAGTGGGACTAAACTCTCTACAATATCTCATAACATTCACATGGACCACTATAGACCAAATTCCAAATTGGACCGGGTGTGACATACACCCCCCTCAAAGAACCCGACGTCCTCGTCGGGCCCAACATACCCACAATCAGGCAAACGATAACCAGGAACGTTCCCTCTTAGCATACGCGATCGTGCGCCCAGTGCCAGGCACATGTGCCACGTCGTGCACTCCGCAGAGCCTACACGCGCAATGAACCCCATGTCTAGCCCCTGGCCCACACATGCCCGTGGCCACGAAGGTCGGCTCTGATACCATTTGTAACGCCCTAGAGTCAAAACGGCTCAGATCCACTCTGCATGCGACCGTGTGCCCAGTGCCGGGCACATGTGTCACGCCGTGCACTCCGCAGAGCCTACACGCGCAATGAACCCCATGTCCAGCCCCTGGCCCGCACGCGCCTGTGGCCACGAAGGTCGGCTCCGATACCATTTGTAACGCCCCAGAGTCCAAACGGTTCAGATCCACTCTGCACGCTGAATGAACCACACCTACCACCATCTCACTTACGCTTTCGTCCTCGCTTTGCGTAAAAGGATTAACCCGGGGATAGTAAGATGGACTCTAGAAACATTATATGTTAGTCTATCTCACTCTAAACAACCAAGGTAGGACTAAACTCTCCACAATATCTCATAACATTCACATGGGCCACTATGGGCCAAATTCCAAATTGGGCCGGGTGTGACATACACCCCCCTCAAAGAACCCGACGTCCTCGTTGGGCCCAACATTCCCACAATCAGGCAAACGATAACCAGAAATGTTCCCTCTTAGCATACGCGATCGTGCGCCCAGTGCCGAGCACATGTGCCACGTCGTGCACTCTGCAGAGCCTACACGCGCAATGAACCCCAATGTCTAGCCCCTGGCCCGCACACGCCCGTGGCCACAAAGGTCGGCTCTGATACTATTTGTAACGCCCCAGAGTCAAACGGCTCAGATCCACTCTGCATGCGACCGTGTGCCCAGTGTCGGGCATATGTGTCACGCCGTGCACTCCGCAGAGCCTACACGCGCAATGAACCCCATGTCCAGCCCCTGGCCCGCACGCGCCCGTGGCCACGAAGGTCGGCTCCGATACCATTTGTAATGCCCCAGAGTCCAAACGGCTCAGATCCACTCTGCACGCTGAATGAACCACACCTACCACCATCCCACTTACGCTTTCGTCCTCGCTTCGCGTAAAAGGATTAACCCGAGGATGGTGAGATGGACTCTAGAAGCCTTATATGTTGGTCTATCCCACTCTAAACAACCATGGTGGGACTAAACTCTCCACAATATCTCATAACATTCACATGGGCCACTATGGGCCAAATTCCAAATTGGACCAGGTGTGACATTATATACTTATATACATATATTTATCCATAGAGATACACTCGGAAAGAAACAAGTTTGTACACTACTTTAATTAATATAGCAACGTGCTTATAAAAAAAACGTAAGTGTATACATACTCTCTCTATAATTTTTATTTGTTTACTAAATTAGTCAACTAGCAAAATATAGACACGTATAAATAACCACCTCTAAGATATCGACTACCACAAAAGCCGCCGAGCTAGCAATTAAACTATCTGGCACATAAATTTTTCCAAAATTCAAGTCGCATTTTTATCTACATAACTTGCTCGTCAACCTTACTTAAGCACTATACTCAAATAGTACTTTATTTTTGTTTATATAAATTGTTTTTTCATACCAAACGATTAAACAAATTATTCTATTTTTCATATTAGGACTTCGCAGGCATGTTTGCACATTACTTAGATTGACTCACAATATCCATGTGATTCCTCTTCTCCATAAGGATGAGACATACAATTTGATTATCATTTCATGTGAGTTTAAAACCCTAGAGCTTGATTTGTTAATTCCTTTTAGAGTTAATCTAGGTGCTAAGCAAGCTCATAACACCAACGGTGTAACATTATCGTCGCACTAGTCGGTACGACTTATCCTGCCGTCTCGCCCACAGAGGTTTGGGCGCACCTTTTTCTCGGTGTACTGCATTTCGGAGGGCATGGCCAGCGTCAATGCTTGGATCCATTGCGCCTACTAGGGTCAAGTCGACGGTGCTGCAGATGAGCATGATTCTAGCGTTGCCAACGGGACCGAGCTCCCGTGCCTGACCGCACGTGCTGCGTTGAGTTCGTGCCGGACCCCATGATGTTGGAGGCAGAGCTTGCTGCTCGGTCATCGGTCATGCCTCTAGTATCGCGAGCAAACGGCCCGACCACCTCTTCATTGCCTGGCATTGACGAGTGCAGCTCTGGCCAGAGCTCGCTCGCCCACTCGCCACCCGTCATCGTGATGGAGCAGGCCGGGTTCTCCTCTCTGCCCCCTTGCCGAGAACTCCGAGTTCGTGGATGCAGGGCTCGACACCCCCAGCTTCATCGGCGCCGACGATGCCGATCGATGGCTTCATCGCCAACTTCAGGAAGCCCCTGTCGCAGCATATCCTGTCGTCACTGCCACACCTGCGGATCACTAGGGCTGCGTGGGCGTAGGCGATCGAGGACGAGGACCTGATCCCAAGAGGAGCGCTTGGCTTGCTGCCAAGAGCAAGTTTAGGGAGCCGAAGCCGGAGGCGCAAGCAAGGAAAGTGATGATGAAGTGGCTCGGCGTGGAGGTGGAGATGCAACTTCCTGACGAGGCATCATTCGATGAGTTTCAGACGGCCTTCGCCTTGCCCTTACGCCATCGACGAGGGAGGCGATGCAGGTCCTCTTTCCGGGTCGGAAACAACGGGCCTCTAGTGCTGTTGGTGCCGCCTAGGGTGTCATGTTGTGCCGCCAGTGTTAGGTCGCACAATTTGTTTAAAATGTAATATTGATTTGAAACTCTGGTAGTAGTTAGGGTTGTTGTGATTCGCTAACGATGGCCCCTCACCACCGTTGTGGATCGCTGGTGTAACGTTGGCACTTTGCCTCCTTTCCTCTTAACGAAAAACGGGTTAAACGCCCAATTGAGAAAAAAGAATAATTTTAAAAATACTAACATTCGTATTAAATTGAGAACTTAAATTCAGATATACATGTTTAAAAAAAACTACCTAGCTAAGTCACACTCGTGTTTATCGGTACATACGGGAAGGTCATACTGCATATATATTGGTTGACCGTCAACGTTAGAGAAGTCATGATGATCAGAGGTCAATAACAATTCACTAACTTTTCACTTGTTTCTTCGGCAGACGTAGAAATTCTATAGAATGTCATGTGCTTCTTTAGCTCTCATTGTTTTTCATATCAAGAAGATTACACCGAAGTACATCGTACACGTGTTTTTAATGACGCCAATCAACTAACCATGCCTCAGTACTATCTAGGCCTGTTGCCCCTAATGAATTACGAAAAAACGTATTATAGTTAGTTACCTTCTGGCAAAAATGTTACACCATTATTATATATTTATACGCATGCTTGCATCACAAAATTAGTTTCAGTTAAATATATTTATTTGTAGTTTAAATAACTGAATATATTATACACTGATGATGGATGTGTACATCTAACCTGAACTTACAGCTGACAGCCTAGACAGCACAACAAAATAATACTGATACCGACAACCAACCTACATTTATATATGTGATCGAGTATAATTTTGGAGAAAGTGACAACGGCATTGAACATTTTTGTCACCAAGCACCGAATTGCATGCCAATGCTTCCGGCGCAAACCGAAAATTAAGGAAACAGTCTGCATCAGCAGAAATATAATTGTAGGGCTTGCAGCAGTTTGCATAAAAAGGAAATTGCTGTGGAACACACATTCTAGCCAGTCGTGAGAGCGTATCAATGTCTGCTTTCCTTCACATAATTAATTAGCCAATCTGAAGATGATTTGCTATTATGTGCTACTAATATTATTGGCTACTAGACCAAATTTATTGGCCCAGAATAAATTCAATTCCTTTTTTTAAGGAGAATTGGAGTTTGCTTCTTTTTTTGTGTCCACTTGATTCACCCTTGGAGACAGGGAGGAAGACGGATGCAAATCAGGCAGAAAAATGCTTCTTGTGTTTCTATATATTTTTAAACAAAATGGGATCGGTTTTGGAAAAGACATGACTAGAAACAGAATCGGGTTATGCGAATATACAAAAACAGATAAATATGGATGGAGAACCAGAAAATTAGGTTAAGATCATAGTATGATCTAATATTTCTCAAGTATGCATGCAAAAATTAGTCACACAACAATACACATGTATGAAGATCGGTTTAATATTCACTTGCATATCATGTGTGTTAACACATTTGGTATATTAACATAACATAAGAACATGTGATGGTTAGGCATATTCCTGCATATAGATTGAAAATGGAATAAATACGGGTTTGACCTAGATGAAAATGAGATCCCGCAAAAACGGACAGGAAGCCAAGGTATTGGTTGGTGACCGAGGGCATAGGCTCCGTGGTGCTCCAACAAGAACTAGGGGTTGCGCTTTGGTAACTGATAACACGGGATAAATTAAACCTTTGTCTCGGGGAGTTTTCTCTTGAGTTGATCTTTACCTTATGCATTTGTTTTTGCACTCGCTTATATTGTGTGACCTTTACCTTCCCAAGATCAACATAGGCTAGTTGGCATGATTGGCTTGGGTTGTTTAAGGTAGAAGTAGAACACACTAGAAAAAATCTAAGGTGCACATTATCCTAGTTAATTTATAGTTTTTTAGTGTACATCAAGTTAAGCATGGGTTTAAGTTTTTAAGTGACCCAGTTCACCCCTCCCTCTTGGGCTCACATATCCCTGCAACAAGCCAACACTAATATTCACCAAGGCATCTATGTTGGTTGATAACACTTCGGTCATGTCACTGTCGGCTCATGTTTTGATCTGGTAGTGATATTATAGTTGTGTCTATTTCAATTTTACTGGCACGAATGATGACTTAGGAATGAGTGCTTTATTCATGTTTGGAATATTTTTTGAACACACGGAATATTTTTTAAACACACAGATTATAAGAATCCTCATTAGATCCCAAACTTCCAACCTCAAATCATAGATCCTTGCTAGAAAAGCTTGATTGCATGAATGTTGCACAAGAATTTATTGAAGAAGCCAAATAAGTGTCGAAAAGATAAACTATACCGCAAAGCCTGTTTTGAGGATGCGTGATCCTAAGGCCATCCATACGCCACTCATTAATACATGTCGGGTATCAAAATACCAGGGTACCCAATAGATGACGAAATACGGCACCCTACGCGTTTACTAAAGCCCCATCACAGGGGCCCGGTAAAACGACCTGCCAAAGGCGCTGATAATGCCAGTCGCTCGGGGCACGAAAGTCAATCTCCATCCTGCACGAGCCTTACGGAGAGGTCTCGGGCGAGATAGGCGCCTCGGGCGGCAGTTTTCGCCTCGCCCGAGCCCCCATGACGTCATCAAAGCGTCTGTAACGGAACCACCCAAATTATAAGAGCACAAGTACAAAATCAATCACCAAAGTGATTAAATTGTCATACTTGAATCCAAATAACTCCAGTAGTCCAATAAAATCACGAGGGATTTCAAACCAACCAACATACAAGTCAAGATCGTAGTGGTTCAACATAACAAGTCATATGTTACATCCATTTCGTAAGTAGTTCAACATATATCGGAGTTCGACATAAATATTACAAATTGAGTTCAAAAGTAGCGGAAGCAAGGTAGTTTGAAACCAACATCACCTTTATTTCAAATACATGCTAGTACCAAGGTCAACTTCCAACAAAAGAATTAGAGACAAGATAACTCAGAAGGATCATGCCCATGATCACACTCCGCCACTATGGCAGGAGCCATCCAATTCTTGCAGTAGCCATGATACATCACAACCTGCAATAAGTGGGAATAAACCCTGAGTACGAGGGGCACTCAGCTAGACTTACCCGTCATAAACCAAAAGTAATATGTCACCAAGGAGTACGCAAGGCTTTTATAAGGTGGATTGGCTTGACTTGTTTTGCAGAAGAGCATAAGTTATCATATATGAACCATTTAAAGTATAAGCATCAACTTAATTATACCTGATTAATCTAAGTAAGCACATATGCTAGAGCAATCACTTGATTAACCATTAACTTCAAAGGTTACCATCTTAGGTTTAGCATTTCCAACATTATCAACATAACCATCATTGTGTTCCATAGTAACATTACTATGATGCTGTAGCTCAAGTCAAGTGCTCACTATCTAGGAGCGATGACGATTCAAATCGATTCCTAACCAGCTGGTAATTTATTCCTCACACAAACCACACTCACCGATCAAGTGAGCTACAGGTCACCAATGACACTATTCTGGTAAACGTCGCGGGATAAACTGGGGCTGCCCGATAGCCAGGAGTCGGCCTTAACGCCCTTGGGCTCACTCTTTACATCCCTGTCAGACCCCCTTCAGCACCAGTCTGCGCACCTATGTAGATCCTGGCACGAATAGTGACACTGGCTTCGCGGTCGAAACGACTTATTCGGCCAGCTAAATGTGAGGCATGCGTTCAACATGACAAGAGGGACGAGCAACGGTCGGTCCTTAACTGACACAGACGGAATCACCGTTGACGTTAGTTATCACCTATCACAAACTGTCAACTTTGTGCAAGAAAATGATCACCAATAGAAACATAGGAGGTTATTACTAACAATTTCCACGAGTTTTGGTGAATTACTATTTTTTGCAGGGATTATTCAGAGAGAAAGAAAAAATGATTAAATTAATGAAACACCACAAACTTGATCGCGATGAAAGGACACACCAGAAGACTCTAGACGGTACGGGATTGAGGCAGAGACCGAGAGGCTACTAGATGAGGCCGCCCGGTCCCCCCCTTAGGCCGGCCGGCCTAGCCCAGAGGCCAACTACATTTCCCTTCGCATGACGCAATCTAACCGACCTCTACGTTGTATTTTGACCATTGATTCAAGTCGGTTTGATCCGAGGACTGCGGTTCGTCCTACCGGACTATATAATCAGACCTAGACCCCCCTGAGGGATCCATCATCATAAGGTCAAGACAAGATTAGAATTAGGTTTTCTAGAGAGAGATTAGAGCTCTACTTCAAGTTTAGGGTTTAGATCTAGCTAGATATAAGAAGAGTCGGGTGTTACTCAGGATTTCAGATTGCCATCGGGAGATTTGGTAAATTATATTGTAATCTCGTTATTCGACTTTGTGCTACTTCAATAATATCATTATGTTTCTATTTATTTCATTCTTAGTTTATTCTAGTTGTATATTTGATATAGTCATGATTAGTAATGATTTTATACGTATGTTCGCAAAGCACTTAGTTCAATTTCGGATTGGATTAGGTGGTAGATATGATGTAGGTGTGGTGCTTATATTAAATTTACCTACAGATGCACCCTATATTCCGGGACATCAAGTGGTAGATCATGAGTGTGATATTCCTGTTGAGTCCTATATAGCCCACTCCCCGAATATAGGCCAAGTGGAACCTGGTTACAAGGAAAGGATTGCTCTGTTCTTGATATTCCTTAGTAATGTTCCTTATGCATAGATGCAAGATTGATTATGCTATAAATGATAGTGTATATTCTAGAGTGAACAAAAGACTTGGTAAATATGAAATAACTTAGGATTCTTACCTCTTAACTTATCTCCTAACTAGATCTACTTGATCTATGAGTCTCTCTCTTATTCTGGAATACCTATTGTTATCTTATTTTATATCTATCATTTATCTATTGTCTTACCCCTGTAAAGATAAGAGTGGTTATTTGATCTTTATCATGAGTATGTATATTTGATATTCTTTCTAGCCATATCATTCTTTCATTTTAAACCCTATTAAGCTCCCAGTGATAAAGTATAAATAACTATACCTAGAACATTTCTGGGTGAAATGCTACAACAGGTGTATTTTATCTGTGCGCTTGCGGATAACCTTTATTCTATATTTTGTGTAAGTGTCATGATTATAAGTACAACCACATTTCTAGTATCATGTTAGAAATAACAACTTAACTCAAGTGATGCTAAGAAACGTCAACAATCACTATAGTCCAAAACCATATAAGACTCCGTCTGGTCTCCATTTATCCATCAACACTTGGTTATTTTCCATGATAACAATTATAGCCAACCATAACTAGGTATTCACCTATATCTCGCAGGTGACAGGAAATCACCTAGCTTCTACCGATCTAAGCATGACTAAGCATTTATGTCGATCCTGAATCTACCAGGGTAAAGGATATATCAAGTTGGACAAGGAATATATATATACATCAAACATATATAAAAGACTCAAGTGATATTTTGCAAACCACAGGGAGAGAATGCTCCAGGGCTTGCCTGGGATCTAACACTTAGGTTAGTGTTGGTCAGATGACACTCGCTTGGCGAGCATCTCCCATCCCGACACTTGCTTAGTCCTTTCATCTTCAGGATAGGTTTATCAAACACTGTCTTCGGGTTTGACTCCATCATCACATCCTTCACGTGGTTCATCTAGCGTACCTAAATGAGATGCACAATGCATGTGTATGAACATGATGAATGGTAACACAAGATGCATCACATAAGCATTCAAGACAAACACAAGATTATGCAATACATAAACACCAATAGCTATTTACTAACATCACACAACCAATTACAGAGAGCAAGAACATCAAGCATGACACAAGTTTAACAAGATCACAAGTATCTTAACTTGACCATCATCAAGGGCATAAGCCACACTTAGCAACACATGGAGTAAATAACCACAACTAGCATCTGTCTATTTCTGGACTACAAACAATAGCTGGATGTTTGGATCATAACTAGAGTTATATAAATCCAATAGCTATGAAACAAGATATTATGGAAATCTTATGAAATTTTCTATAATTCATCTTTAATCATCTTAGCATGATTCTCAAGTTAACCAAGTCAAACATGCATATTTAGAGAATCAGGTCCAGAGATTCTAGAGAATAACCATTTTTGGAACCCAACTTGGAATAGGCATAACTCACAAACCACAATAAAAAATGCCACCAAATTTTGACACAAGCTAGTTAAGTGAGTTACCTACAACTTTGTTATAAACAAGTTTCCCAGAAAACATCATTATCGAGGTGTAATTCACATTCTCCCAGAAATTGTCCAGGAAAGCATAAATCAAGAAAATAAAAGTTAACTTATATTCCAAACATATGTTTGGCCATAACCAATGTAACCATCATAAAGTACATGTTAAATGAACACCAGAAAGTATAGTGCTCATCACTAAATAAATTCTTTTAATGCATTTCTTAATTTTACTTAGATATCAAGGTGTATTTATGAATATATACAAAAAAAATGCATGGTAAAATCTACAAAAATTATAGTAGCTTCTACATACTATCAATAGACTACTGTACAAATTTTAGGCCATTTGAAAATGTATAGCAACCTCCATGGAAAATACCAAATGTCAATGCAAGAATTCATGTGAGAGCAAGATAAACCAATAACTCACTCATACAGCAACCAATGACTATGAAATTTTTACCACACATCAAACATCACATGAGTAGCATGCCATAAAATTTTCACTTCATTTGGAGCCCTACATCTGTAGTTATGAAAAAGAAAAGTACAACTAGCATTCAAACCCTAACTACACAAATCTATTTTTACTGCTAAAACTTTAAGGTAAAACATGTCATATTATAGATCTACTACAT
This sequence comes from Saccharum hybrid cultivar R570, assembly GCA_038087645.1. Taxonomy (NCBI): domain Eukaryota; kingdom Viridiplantae; phylum Streptophyta; class Magnoliopsida; order Poales; family Poaceae; genus Saccharum; species Saccharum hybrid cultivar. The sequence continues at coordinate 668,856 of JAQSUU010000056.1, read as the reverse complement.
AGACAATTTCACAAGGATTCCAAAAAGTCCTCATTTGCTAATTTACGATTTTTCTATGATTTACTATGAATTTCTAAAGTTTCAGCAAAACTAAAACAAATAGGTCCTTATGGGCACTATTCACATGAGTCTACGGTTCGCAGTTAGGACCCTCCCTTTACTCAAATTCTTGCATGGGGTCCCTGGTCGCGATTTGATGAGGGGGCATGCAGGAGCTCACCGTTTTCGGCCGGGGAAGGCTTGCCAGCGGTGATGGAGTGGTGGGGGAGCATCGGGAGGCCCGCACGCACCTGCTGGGCTACCCAGCTCGGCACGAGGTGGCCTGTGGCAGCGCGGCCACGGCAGCAGGTGGCGGCGTCGGTCGGAGCTGGGAAAAGCGCGTGGGAGGGGAGGTGCGAGAAGGGGGAGGTGGTGCCATGCTTGGTTGGGGCGGAGGAAGAGCGCAGCAGCGGGGAGTTGGCGGGGCCGAGCTCGGCCATGGTGGCCATGGTTGCTGCTCGAGCGAGGCGAGGGCAAGAGCGAGCGCTGGGGTGAGCGAAGGGGCGAATGTGGAATCTGGGAGTGCATGCTACCGTCTCCCACATGATAAGGAGAGAGAGCAGTGCAGGAACACGCGGCAACAATGGTGGGGGCGCGGTCGGCGCATGGAGGACGCGTCAACATTTCATCGAGCATATGGCGGGCAACGAACGGGGCAAGGTGGGCGTCAATTTGGGCCGGATCCAGGTTGAATTTGGACATGGGACAAAAAATGAAGTTTGCTCTACAGCTGATGCTCTCCAACTTTGATTAAGGGTGTTCGGCCATTGGAACAACTGGTTAGCAGTTAATTACCTTCCAAAATAGCAGTGTCAATGACTTACAAGCTTCACTTTGGGCTCTAATTCCCTAGTCAAAACTTGGTCAAACGGAATGCAACTTTTTCCTGTGCCTTCTCCATGGGGTTAGCTACAACTTCTATTTTTAGATCAAGTCAAGTTGCTTAACAAAATTTCGAGAACACGGCATGCCAATCTAATGACGTTGGTTAACTTCTCCAAGACTTGGAATATTTCTAAATGCAGAAATCAGCAGCAGGTTCCAACTTTGAGCCACTGTTTGACTTGGTTATGGACCAAACTAGCTCTTGACTCTTAAACAAAGTTTGTTCCACATGACATATACTTCAACTTTTATTTAAGGTCCAACCTCAAAACTGGTATAGAACTCACTGTTCTACTTTGACTAAAGTAGGATAACGATAAAGCTTAAATTATCCTTTTTATCCATTGGAGCCTTTTCTTGGCATTTGCTCAACATGAACCTTTCATGATTTTTGTTGTAGAGTTCATCTAGAGCCATTTGGGAAGATTGCAAGGTTTGGTTGATGACCTACCTTTCCATTCACTTAATAATGCAATTCAAGCACTTAGTTAAGCCATTCCAACAAGGATATAACTTATCATTTCATGTGACTTTTTGATTCCAAACTTTATAAAACTTTTCCAGTGACCAATATAGATGGGTATTAATGTGAGACACATGAAGATATTCCAATAACATCACCCAAGCATATATATTGAAAAGGGCCTATATGTAAAGCAAGGGTGCAATATCCAAGTCTAGGTTGGGGCTCCTTTCCATAGATTTGACCTTGATATCTTTATCACCACTTAATCTGTCATGTTTGAGCTCAAACCCGCTACTTAACTGGCGACAAACACCTGGGGTGTTACAGCGCCCGACTCCCTCAGCGTACTTCCACCTCGCCTGAGGGACGCGTAGAGCCCTCTGGAAATACGAGGAGCCACGGGGGCCCCCAACCACGACACCCACTCCCGTCGATAGGACAAACGTGACCGTGCATAGTGAATAGGAGCACGGGAACCACGTCCTGACCCAACATGACCCCGGTCATTCCGCCACGACGACATCCATACCTCTACAGTGACGGGGGTGACGACAACTATACCACCTACTCCCCTCTCTACGCAAATCTGGGTGCCCGTACCGCCCATCCTTAACGGCACAGAAGCACACAGGACGAAGCATGGCCACATCATGTTGTACCAGCAGATGGAGAGGCCAAAAGATCAACGCCCATTGCATCTCTGTGCTGAAGGGGAAACTACTCCCACCGGATAAGGAGGAAGACGGCCGCACTCGATGCCACCTTTTTTGTTTTTCTCTTTCGTCTTTTTCCACTTCACCTTTTTACCACAAATGTAACCTGAGCACTCCCCTTAAAAATTATAAAAGGGGAGGCAGGGGCCACATTGAAGACACACACCCCGACGGAACTAATGTAGGAACGAGGAACATACACACCTCGCTAAAACAACAACACACATGTATCACCCCTCAAAAGAGACCTAGAATCCGCTCCCTCTCTCGAAAGCTTGTGACCTCTACTATGAGCACTCCGGTGCAAGGCAACACGAGTAGCAGCAGAATCCACTGGACGTAGTGTCATTCTTGCCCGAACCAGTATACATCCTTGTGTTCACTTTGCACACCATCCGAGCCTAGACGCGCAGATACAAATTCACTCGTCGCTCTGTTTAGACCACCGGTTCTCTAGACACCGACAATACATGTATTTCTATTCCCTTGTCCTTTCCGCACTCATTCCTACTCTTTGCTCTAGCTTGCTAAAAGCTAGATCTACCATGCTTGATCTTTAGTACCCATTGTTCCCTGCTTTTTTAAAAAAATATTTTCTAGGTCCTTATTAGAAGTTCTCCATTATTTTTTTGAAGGAGTTGCCAAAGAAACTTAGTCCAAGAAGTTTTTACGACAAATTTGGTTGAAGAAATTTTCCAGGAAATTTGTTTGAAAATAAAAGATCAAAATTTCCAGAGACTTATTTAAAGAAATTGAAGGAGTTCTACAGAAAGCATGTCTTTGAAAAGCTCTCCTAAAAGCTCTAGTGGAAAAGTTTTCTTATTGAGAAGTTTTGCTAAATTCACCTAAAAAGTTATAAAAAAAAGTGTGAAAAGTTATAGATGAAGGCCCTTTTTGGCAGATTTTTTATGTTAGGGTTTCTTCAATGGTTTAATTAAAAGCTTTATCAAACGAGCACATACAAGAATGACTTATAAAGCAAAATCAAGTTAAAAAGTGTGAAGATGAAACTGTTTTGGGCAGGCCTTTTTTTGGCTCCTTTGTTTTTTTAATGAAACCCAAGCTTTATTAAAAAGGGCCGAAGTTTATGTTTTTTGGCTTCCTGGTACTTGTACGCTAACCCTATAATAATTAAAGATATTTAACAAAGACGATACATTGGTCTCCGTTTACATTGAGGAACTCCAAGCTGTGGTTCTCATGGCCACCTACGCTACAGTCTGCCAGGTGCCGGCACAAAATATATAAGACTATTCGCATTCTAGACCTCTATATTCATTCTCTAAAAGGAATATTTTATCTTAATCATCACAAAATATACAATTTTTTCGCACTCATTCATCCTCTATCCACTGTGGGACCCAATTGTCATTTTATCTAAATATATCTATATGGCATCTTATTTTGAAGTATTTATTGAAACGAATTTAATGGTGCAATCGGAATTTAATTTGATTTTTTTAGTTTGTGAGTTATAACATTTTTTTAGTGTTGAAATTATGGAACCCGTAGCACATGCACTCTCTCTCCACTTTTTTCCCTCCTCTCTCTGTCAACCGGCTATAGCGCATGAATGCCATCTCTCCAAATATAACGGACCTGTCTGCATATCGTGTGTTTTAGCACACCACGATGCAGCTACATTTTATGGCAAATAGTCCTTTACCTGCTTTACCGGAAGGTTTAGCGCATAGTAGTGTAGGTAGTCTAACCCTACAAAATCTCGACAAATTTAATGAAAACCACGATGAGATATTTTATTCCATTTTTTAATTAACCATGGGAGAGAACGCGCTGTGGCAACAGACAGCCTGTTCGTTTCGCTGGATTATTGTGGCTGAAAGTACTGTTCGCTGGTTTATTGTGAGAGAAAAACACTGCTGGATGGCTGCTGATTCTGCTGAACCAGCGAAACGAACAGGGTGAGAAACTGTCAAATTCCACGACCAGTATCAGAGGCCAGTCTCCCTCCTCAACTCTACTGCTGACTCCGTACAACCGGCCGGCGTCTTCCAAAAAAAAAAAACCCAAATGCTTCATCATTAACGAAGAGGAAAAAAAAGATACGGAGCGAGAAGGAGAGCGCAACGGAAAGCAACCCAAAGCCTCTCCTTTTCCGCCGGTGCCCCCGACCATTCCACACAGGACTCACGCGCTCTTCAATCGCTCGCCCCCGTTTCTTCCTCCCCTCGCCTTCCTTCCTTTTCCTTCGATGTTCGATCCAGCGCTGTCTGTCGTCTTCGCCCGCCCCCAAAGCTCCGACCTTTCCCCCACTTTCCCTTGGCGTCTACGGCCTTGTCCGGTGTAGAAAACAACGGATTTTGTTGCGCTGTTTTGCTGCGGTTTTTGTCCGCTCCTGGGAGCTCAATCTCACCCTCCCCTCCCACTCGGCGAGCTTTGTTGTTCGCTTTGGATTCCACGGCTTTGTTGCGGATTCTTGGTTAAGAAGGCTCGGCTCCTGGTTTGGGAAGGGCCCCCTTTCGAGGCGACGAATTTGGTGCGGGTTGATGGCGTCCTGCCAGGAATCCGCGATGCAATGATGGGTTCTTGAATACGAGGTGAATCTTTGACCAGCCGAGTTTCCGAATTCCGAGCTCAAGTCCCACCACTTCTTGATCCGCCGGGCGCCATGGGCCTCTGCTACGGCAAGTCGGCGGCGGTCCAGGAGCCGGCGGTAGCGGAGGAGAACAACTTAGCCGACGGCACGGCGGCGGGCCGCGTCGATGACCCGCCGGCGTCGCCGGTGAAGGCGCCTCGGACGCCCAAGCAGGGCAAGTTCTCCTTCTACCTGCCGAGCCCGCTCCCGCCCTCCAGTTACAAGGGCTCGCCGGCCAACTCCAGCGTCGCGTCCACGCCGGCGCGCGGCGGGTTCAAGCGCCCGTTTCCGCCGCCGTCGCCCGCCAAGCACATTCGTGCGCTGCTGGCGCGGCGCCACGGCTCGGTCAAGCCCAACGAGGCGTCCATCCCCGAGGGCGGCGAGCCAGACCTGGGGCTGGACAAGAGCTTCGGCTACTCCAGGCACTTCGCGGCCAAGTACGATCTTGGCCGGGAGGTGGGGCGCGGCCACTTTGGCTTCACCTGCGCTGCCAAGTGCAAGAAGGGCGAGCTCAAGGGCGAGGACGTCGCCGTCAAGGTCATTCCTAAGGCCAAGGTGCGAGCATATCCTCTTTCTCCCCCCGTGGTGATTTCTTCTGTTTGCTCCCTCATTTGTGTTCAGTGTTCACTGCTTAGTTTTGTGCTTGATTGGATCCTCCCGTTTCCATGGCTTCTTGTATTCTTTTAATAGATCAGCTCAAGTAATGCTATCCTGCACAGTTCTTCCTAATATCTGATTCTTTGTAGATTCACATGAGTCCACCTTGTGCTCATTTGGTTATAGACTTTCAGTTGATATGCTTGTGACTTCTTCAAACCTTTTAGGTTCATATTGCACTACTAGGAGAAAGATAGGAATCATATAATAGGTGTACACTGCTCTTCCAGGGTACTTCATTTGGGCACCCCATACTAAAATTATCAGATTGTTAGGCGTTAATCTGTTGCTTGACTGGGATTAAAATAGCACCCCATACTAAGAGTATGAATTTGATTTCTTGAGTTATTGGGACGGTTCCTGCCTTCCTGTTTGTTAGTTGGGACAGGGACAATGATGTGGCCAGCAAAGCTTGCTTGCTTATTCAAAAGCTCTGTAAGTGCCCCCCCTCTGGTTGGATGTAGAGAGCTTGCTCAATAAATTGGTGCCATGTGATCATAATGGTACCATTGGCTATCTGATTCTCCATTCCCACTTGGTGATATGATCTTCTTATTTTAAAAACAATCATCGGTTACATTTCTGGAGTCAAAGGTAGAAATGTGTATGGTGCTATGCAAGTCCAATCTGGTCACACTCTAATTTTCATTTCAATTTTCATTTCTGTTGAAATATTCACATTTGACCCATTGTAGGACCTTTCAGTTCTGTTGCTGGAAGTTTTTTTTTAATAAATACTTCTGTAGAGATTTGAGGCTCTTATCCTCTATACATGCATTATCAATTTCAATTCATCATCATAGTAACCGCTCATGCAATTGGCACCTCCAATCAGGTAAGTCGATGGCGATTAGGGGCCATTTTAGTGGTATTAGTTTTACTAATTAGGTGCAGTAATGCTGATATGGTGATTATATGGTCATGTTTAAGGTATTAGTTGTATTAATTGCTGTATGAAGACAACACAAAACTAACAGGAGCATTAGATGCAGTTTATTGGATGGCTAGAATCAAATAGGTTGATATTAGTTAGTTTATTGAAGGCTGGATTGGTCAACAGTTGACGGATACTATTACTTTTCGATACATTTGTGTTATTCGTCAAGATCTCAGTAATATTGGTTTCCAGAATTTAATATAGGGAAGTAAAATCTCCAAATTTTAGGGTGTTGTTGGGTTCGCCCTGACTCCTTTTACTTTCTCCCCTAAATAGTAAATAATAATAATTGATATATATGTAAAAAAGGTGAACTAAAGAAGATAAAGTATAACTACAGTAGTCTATATTGTAGATTACTGATATTTTTGGTGCATTTTTCTCGATCGCTAGTTTCTAATTGGTATTGCTAGCATGGAGCATCTTATATTCTTATTTTTTGTATACTTCTTTTGTGATTTTCCTTTATTGTGCTCTGATTGCATAGTTTTAACTAGGAAAATTGTTGGTTGTTTAATTAAGAATCGTTACTTGTGCTTGGAGGTCACTTGAATTTTCTGTTACCAGCAGTGTTTCAAAAAACACTAGGTGCTAGGCAGGCGGTCGGACTCCGCCTAGCGCCTAGACGTGCGTAGGCGGTGCCTCGGCGGTGCTAGGTGTTTGTACTTTCTATGGACAGTGTGTCCCATGCTAAATGAAGGAAATTTTGCATACCATACCACTTACGACCGATACCCAAGCATCTAGGCATCACGGCCACCCCGGCCCGCGACCGAGTCCTGTCTGATGCCGGTCCAAGGAGTTCCCTTGAAGAAAGGCAGACCCGGGAACTATGTGCCCTCGCCGTCGGAAGCCAAGAATCGGTCGGCTGCCCGATCGGACCCCCACAGCGCGCGGGGGCTCGGGCGCTGGACTCACAAGGGGACCCATCAGGCGCGGTCATAGATTAACGGCAGAGAAAGCCTTTTCAGGAGTACTCCACCCCTCCAAAGGCTCGGGGGCTACACCCGGCGGGTGCGCTCGGCGCACCCACTGGATAGTCCAGGCCGAAAGGAAAGGCGGAGCTCGACGACCCGAGGAAGCCCCTGGTGGAGCGCTTAGCTCCCCTAGGGTCTCAGGGGCTACTGTCGGGTATCAATGATCCCCGTGCCCGAAGAGGACTCCAGGAACTAACCTTTCAATAAATCAAGAACATGATCACGAAACCCAGCCGACCCCCTAGCGCGGGCCCCGCCTCGCCCGACCCCTTGGGTGCGGGCCCGGGGGTCCGTCTCGCCCGACCCCTTGGAAAGGATATCGCGTCGCCCGACCCGAGGGCTGCGGGGTCGGCCTTGGGCGGGGGGCACGGGCTCCTGCGAGGGTTCCCGCCGCCCCCAACCGCTACGAACGAGGGGTGTGAGCCCATGACCCTGCCCCTAACGCTAGGGAGGGGGCGGGCGCGTCTCGATGTGATCGGTGACTGCCACAGGCTATACCTAGGCATTCACGTCCCCAATAGTGTCGGGCGGACCGGCACTGTGCTGCTTGATCCCTGTGCGACTCCAAATGAGAGGATCTGTTGACCATACCGCATGCTAGGAGGGGTGAGGCGCCGCGGCCGAGCGATGGCGCCCGCCTGTAGCACTAGTGACGGACAGGGGGATCATGACCAAGACGGCGACGCCCGCCTGTAGCGCCGGAGACGGACATAACCGCAACATGCGCACACCTTCATTGTCGTCCGTAGGACCCGCAGAACCAGCCCGCAGAGGAGGAGGCATAGTCCCGGGGTTGTCTCCTCTGTTTTTCTCTTTCTTCTTTTCTTCTTTCTTTCTCTCTCTCTCGTGTACCCCGGGTCCTTCCCTTGGCCTATAAAAGGGAAGGCCGGGCACCCCATTGGGGGATCCCTTTTTTCGACCACTCAGGAGCACTTCAACTCCACTTTACTTTCACCAGAGACCTGGGAGCTCATCCTTCTCTCGATCGTTTGTAACCCCTACTACAGACCCAAGTGCAAGTAACACGAACAACTCACCACTGGACGTAGGGACATTCCGCTCGAACCATCTTCGTGTCCTCTTTGCACACCATCCGAGCCTAAACGCGCAATCACAGAAATTTACTAGTCGGCGGTTTCTAAACACCGACACAACTTATCATGCATCCATGAGTAATATATCGTACTTATCTTTCTCCATCTCTAATTTGCCCATTTTCATGCATACAGTATACATCAAGCCCAAAACACGTCTACCTAGAAAAAAGTCTAGACAAAACACCCAGGTGCTAGGCATGGTGGTGCAGCACCGCCCATCGCCTAGGCAAAGCCAGGAGTCAACTTTTTAAAACAAAGGCTACTAGTGTTCATACTCTTGGGCAATATGATAAATATAACAGTATAAAACATACTCGCATAGTTTTTGTTTGGACCTAATTGATTTGATATATTTTATGCATTGGTCTTGTAACTTTCAGGCACAATTAAGATTTGATCTAAGGAGAGCTTAGAAAGTGTCTGATATATTCAATAGCTTCCAACATAAACATAGACGCTCCTATATTTTTAATATTCACCATAGTAACTTTTTCTATGTTTGACGCCCTTCTATGTGAAATATTCGTGATCATATGATTATATTGATCTCGTTATAGTAATAGTAACTGTATAGTATATATTGCTAGTAAAAAGTTGGATTTCAGTTCGCAGTTTCTTTGATACCTTCTATAAAAATCCACTTAAAATCCTAAGTAAGTGCTGTCCTGATGTAGTCTCACCCAAGCAAACTACTTCTGGACAGATGACTACTGCTATTGCCATTGAAGATGTCAGAAGAGAAGTCAGAATATTGAGTTCTTTGACAGGCCACAGCAACCTAGTGCAGTTTTATGATGCTTTTGAGGATGAAGAAAATGTATATGTTGTTATGGAGTAAGTTTACAGTTGTTCCATTTTTTTTTGCGAATTCCATTTATTAGTAACCCTATTGATTTACTGAAACTCCTAGAGTTTAATGCAGCATTATGTCAGCAAAATAGAATGGGCCATTCAACCTTTTGTCGTTATGCATTTTCAGAAAAGGCAATACATGATGTACTAATTTTGGTAGAGATTAGAAAGGTTAAACTCTAGTCTCTTGTTGCTGATGAAATTTGGTCCTGGGCAAACTTGACTCGCAAGACACTTGTTTTGGTTGGCCATGTCTTATCATTCTCTTCCTATTCTTCCTTTTTTTAAAGAACATTATAGTTGTCTAGATATGATTCGGGTATCTAAAAGTCAGCAAGTAAATCAAATGAAGCATGGAAACATGTGGCTGTTATGACCGGCGTGTCATACAAGAGGAGGAGATCTTCAAGTGGCTAGGCGCCGGCCCAGCCAGGGCGTCGGCGTGGGGGCTGGAAGCCCAGTTATCTTCATCAATATTATTATTAGGAATATTATTATTATTAGGGAGTATTTTATAAATTATTAGGAGGAGACAAGGCTATATATATTTGTAAAGACTCTATGAGATAATCAAGCAGAAACAATGCAATTGTTTCCGGCTTCCTTAGGGAGCCGGGAGTTGCCCTAGCCGCCGCTGCCCCTCGCTGCCCCTCGCTCTCGCGCAATCACGGCGCCCCCGCGCCGTCTTCCTCGCTCGCTCAAGCCTCGCCTTCCACCCTCCTACTCGTATAACCTAAGATCAATCCCCGGTAGGGCTAGGGCACCTAACAGCCTGGTATCGGAGATCTCGGACACGATGACCACGTCTTTCGCTACCTCCGGAGTTTCCGCGGCGACCACGCTGCCGGCTTCCACCGTGCACTTGGAGCTCTCGGAGTCCTCCGGCGCGCCGCTCACCTTGGAAGCCCTGGCTGGTGTCGTCGATCGGATGGGCGCCAACATCGACATGATCAACCGCAATATGGCGGCCATGCAGGCGGCTCTGACCAGCCTGCTGCCGCCGTCCGCCTCCCAGCCACCGCCACCACCACCGCCTGTTCCATCTGCGCCGCCGCCCAACCTTCCAGTTGGCGACCCGGGTGTGCCTCTGCACATGATGCGGTGGCCGGCGTCTCCATCGCCGATCCCGTCCTGGGCGTTCATGGGTACGTCGCCGCCGGTCTACACGTCAGCAACTACTGTCACCACTTCGGCGGCGTCTTCCTCTGTTGCGGCCTCGGCACCCAGCGCGGGAACCTTCTACGGCGGGGCTGATGGTACCCTATTTTACGGCGGCGCCCCGGCCCCTGCTGCGGTGGGGAGTGGGGGTCTTCCTGACGGCGCGCAGGGTGGTCCTCCCGCTCCACCCCGGTTGTACAAGTTGGAATTTGCGACCTACGATGGTGCCGTCGACCCTCTCAATTGGCTCAACCAGTGTGAGCAATTTTTCTGCGGCCAACGTACCCTCGCCTCGGACCGCACGTGGTTGGCCTCCTACCACCTCCGCGGCGCGGCCCAGACGTGGTACTATGCCCTAGAACAAGACGAGGGGATGCCATCATGGGAGCGTTTCCGCGAGCTGTGCCAACTTCGCTTCGGACCTCCAACGCATGGCACGCGCTTGGCGGAGCTCGCCCGGCTACCTTTCTCCTCCACGGTCCAGGACTACTCGGAGCGCTACAACGCCGTTCTTTGCCACGAGCCGGACCTCTCCGCCCTCCAGAAGGCCAAGCTGTACGTCGGCGGTCTCCCTGATCACATCCGGCTCGATGTGGAGATGCACCATCCGCCCGACTTACAGTCCGCGATGTACTACGCTCGCGCCTACGAGCAGCGCACGGCGGCCTTCCTGCCGGCCCTACTGCAGCTACAGCAGCAGCGCGGTGGCCGCCCTCCCCGAGCAGCACCAGCGCCCTCGGCTCCTACCCCCAGGGTCAGCCGCCGCCCACGTCGGTGCCGGGCCAACAGCGGACGTTTCGTCGCCTCACGCCGGCCGAGCAGGTGGAGCGACAACGCCAGGGCCTTTGCTTTAACTGTGACGAGCCGTTTGTGCGCGGTCATGTGTGCAAGCGGCTCTTCTACATCGAGACGGACGACTACATCGACGACGTGCCGGCAGCTACAGAGGCTGCCCACCTGGAGGCGCCGGCCGACCAGGAGTCCCCAGCTAACTCGCTTGTGGTTTCCCTTCATGTTGTTGCAGGTATACGTCCGCCCAATGCCATGCTGCTGCCCGTGTTCATCAAGGGCGAGCGCTTCCTCGCCCTCCTCGATACTGGCTCCACGCACAACTTCGTCCAAGGAGCCGCCATGCGACGTCTCGGCTTGTTCCCCACGGGTGGCGAGAAGCTGCGGGTCACCGTCGCTAACGGTGATCGCTTGGCGTGCGAAGGCATCGCGCACGATGTGCCTATCCGCATCGGAGAAGAGGACTTCAGCATCACGTGCGTCGGCCTGAATTTGGGCGCCTTCGACTTCATCATCGGTTTCGACTTTCTCCGGACGCTGGGGCCTATGCTGTGGGACTGCGACGCCCTCACTTTGTCGTTCGGGAGGAACGGCTGCCGCGTCACCTGGCAGGGTGTGCCGGGACCCGCGGTGCCCACCCCACAGCAGACCCTAGCCGCGGTCTCTCTTGACCCGCGGCTGCCGCTGCTGGACACCCTCCTGCAGCAGTACGGCGATGTCTTCGACGAGCCCACGGGGCTCCCTCCGGCGCGCCCCTACGACCACCGCATCCATCTGTTGCCCGGGACTGCTCCTGTTGCGGTACGGCCGTACCGCTATCCCCAGCTGCAGAAGGATGAGTTGGAACGGCAGTGCGCCACGATGCTCGAGCAAGGCATCATTCGCCCGAGCACCTCGCCGTTCTCTGCTCCCGTCTTGTTGGTACGCAAGGCGGACAAGACGTGGCGCTTCTGCATCGACTACCGCGCCCTCAATGCCAAGACATCAAAGGACAAGTTCCCGATCCCGGTGGTGGATGAGCTTCTCGATGAGCTCCATGGTGCCCGCTTCTTCACCAAGCTTGATTTGCGGTCCGGGTACCACCAGGTGTGGATGCACCCCGACGACATCAGCAAGACGGCGTTCCGTACACATCAGGGCCATTACGAGTTCCTGGTCATGCCGTTCGGCCTCTCCAACGCGCCGGCGACGTTCCAGGCACTCATGAACGACGTCCTTCGCCCATATCTCCGCAGGTTCGTCTTAGTCTTTTTCGACGACATATTGATCTACAGCTCTTCGTGGGCGGAGCACTTGCAGCATGTGGGCGTCGTCCTCCACGCCCTTCGCATCCACCGTCTTCATCTGAAGTGCTCCAAGTGTTCCTTTGGGGCCTCGTCAGTGGCCTACCTCGGCCACGTCATCTCCGCCGAGGGGGTTGCCATGGACGCCGACAAGGTGGCGGCGGTCGCTTCCTGGCCTACACCGCGGTCGGCTAGGGCCCTACGTGGCTTCTTGGGCCTAGCCGGCTACTACCGCAAGTTCATCCGCGACTTCGGCATCATAGCGGCACCGCTGACGCGTCTCTTGCGACGAGACGCGTTTGCATGGGATGACGACGCCGACGCGGCGTTCCAGGCGCTCCAGGGCGCCCTCACCACAGGGCCGGTTCTCCAGATGCCGGACTTCACCAAGGACTTCGTCGTTGACAGCGACGCTTCGGGTGCTGGGTTCGGCGCGGTGCTGCATCAGGGCGCTGGGCCGCTCGCCTTCTTCAGCCGGCCGTTCGCCGCACGCCACCTGAAGCTCGCCGCTTATGAGCGGGAGTTGATCGGGTTGGTGCAAGCCGTGCGGCATTGGCGTCCTTACTTGTGGGGGCGCCACTTCCTGGTGCAGACGGACCACTACAGCCTCAAATACTTGCTTGATCAGCGCCTCTCCACTGTTCCTCAACACCAGTGGGTCAGCAAGCTATTTGGGTTCGACTTCGCCGTGGAGTTCCGCCCGGGCCGCCTTAACACGGTGGCCGACGCCTTGTCCCGCCGCGACATCGACGCCACGGATAACCCCGCGGCTGCCTCTGCTGCAGTTGCCGCGGCGTTGTCGGGGCCCTCCTCCTACCTCGACGACGTGCGCCGGGCTACAGCTACCGCTCCCGACGCACTGGCCTTGCTGGAGCAATTGCGCGCTGGTGACCTCCCGGGCCGCTGGCGTGAGGACGCCGGCCTCCTTCTGCACGGCTCGTGCATCTTCGTCCCGGACGTTAGCGAGCTGCGTCCCCAGGCTCTCCAGCTGGCCCATGGCGCGGGTCATGAGGGCGTCCAGAAAACCTTGCACCGTCTCCGCGCGGATTTTTACATTCCAGGAGATCGTTCGTTGGTGCAAGATTGGGTGCGCTCCTGCACCACGTGCCAGCGCAACAAGTCGCCCGCCCTCCAGCCGGCGGGGTTGCTGCAGCCGCTCGACGTTCCGTCCCAGGTGTGGGCGGATGTTTCTATGGACTTCATCGAGGGGCTGCCGAAGGTCGGCGGCAAGTCGGTCATCCTCACCGTCGTCGACCGCTTCTCCAAGTATGTGCACTTCATCGCTCTTGGCCACCCCTACACGGCCACGACCGTCGCTCGCGCCTTCTTCGATGGCATCGTCCGACTTCACGGGTTTCCGACGTCCATCGTCAGTGATCGGGACCCCGTGTTTACTGGCCATGTCTGGCGTGACCTCTTCCAGATGGCGGGTATCAAACTCCGTATGAGCACGGCATTCCACCCACAGACGGATGGCCAGTCAGAGGTGGTGAATAAGGTAATCGCAATGTATTTGCGCTGTGTCACAGGTGATCGTCCGCGTGCATGGGTGGACTGGCTGTCATGGGCGGAGTATTGCTACAACACGTCCTTCCACACAGCTCTTCGTGCTACGCCGTTCGAAGTGGTGTACGGGCGTCCTCCTCAGCCCATCCTGCCGTACAGGCCGGGCTCGGCCAGCACTGCGGCAGCTGACGACCTCCTCCGCAGTCGTGACGAGGTCCGTCAGCGTCTTCTCCAGGCACAGCAATTGGCGAAGAAGTACTACGACGCCAATCACCGGGAGGTGGTGTTCGACGCCAGTTCGTGGGTTTGGCTGCGTCTCCTTCACCGCACGACGCAGTCCCTCGACCCGCGCTCCCGGCGTAAGCTCGGGCCGCGTTGGGCTGGTCCCTTTCGCGTGCTTGAGCGCATTGGGAGCGTCGCCTATTGTCTTCAGTTGCCGGAAGGGTCGCGCCTCCATGATGTGTTCCACGTCAGCCTGTTGAAGCCGCATCGCGGCGAACCCCCAGCTGTGCCCGGCGTCCTGCCTCCGACGCAGGATGGCCGCGTTTTGGCTGACCCGGAACGAGCTCTACGCGCCCAGCAGCGGCGCGGCGTCTGGCGGATTTTGATCAAGTGGCGCGACCTACCGGAGGCTGCTGCTACCTGGGAGCTCCTTGATGAGTTCCGGGACTCTTACCCCGCGTTCCAGCTCGAGGACGAGCTGTTTTCGCAGGCGGGGAGAGATGTTATGACCGGCGTGTCATACAAGAGGAGGAGATCTTCAAGTGGCTAGGCGCCGGCCCAGCCAGGGCGTCGGCGTGGGGGCTGGAAGCCCAGTTATCTTCATCAATATTATTATTAGGAATATTATTATTATTAGGGAGTATTTTATAAATTATTAGGAGGAGACAAGGCTATATATATTTGTAAAGACTCTATGAGATAATCAAGCAGAAACAATACAATTGTTTCCGGCTTCCTTAGGGAGCCGGGAGTTGCCCTAGCCGCCGCTGCCCCTCGCTCTCGCGCAATCACGGCGCCCCCGCGCCGTCTTCCTCGCTCGCTCAAGCCTCGCCTTCCACCCTCCTACTCGTATAACCTAAGATCAATCCCCGGTAGGGCTAGGGCACCTAACAGTGGCACTCAGAATTTGAACGTTGCTAAATTCAGTCACCTTTCAAAATGCTCTATGTACTTTTGTCAAATCTAGAAAGGAAATAAGCATGGTGGATTTGGCTAACTCAAGTGTTGGAAAAGGCTAGTTAATATACACATGATAACCCAATTAGATTGCTATCAATATTTCTAATCCCATGCACGTTTCTGCAAGTGAAATTAGCATTTTTAAAGAAAACTTGGCTCTCAGGATATGTGGTCATGAATTTAACTGTTAGTAGAGATCCTTTATTACCCTGGTCATGCAAAGCTTACATTCCAAGCATACCAACTGTGGAGAAGGAGAACAGAACTTCCCTTTTGGGAAATGGTGTCTTAATATTGATGGAACCTATATGATCCATATTTGATTAGTTCCACACCCTGAATTGGGACTGGCTCTGATAATATGAGTTTGTCAACGTATACGAATGCGCAGGGAGTGCCATTGAGCAGCACCTACTTATAAGGTCGCTTTATTTGCTTGCATTAGATGCTGATGTCAATTTGCTTTATATTCAGCCTTTATCGGCTGGTCACATATTTTCATGGGGGTGAGACTGGATAAGAGTTGCCCAATAAGGTAGGATTGTTTTGTTGGAACAGAGACTGGGTTCGATGATGTTTTTCCTTGTATTTGTCATAACTCATTACAATGTTACTGCAAGTGCAGATTTGGCCTTGACTTTTGTTTCTGTAATATTTGTAAACTTTTCTTCCAAAGTAGGTTACCAAGGCTAGCGCATTTTGATATACAAATATGATGCACACCTCTAGAAAAGGTTTGCGATACCAGAATATCTTTCATTTGTTTGATCACATTTAACTCACTAGTATATTTTATTGATCCAGGTTATGCAAAGGAGGTGAGCTGCTGGACAGGATTTTGGCTAGGTACTTACATGACATTTCATTTCTAAGACTGAAGTCATTGACTCCACAAGAATACTGATCATATCTGCATACTGTTTTGCAGAGGTGGAAAATATCCTGAGGAAGATGCTAAGGTTGTTATTCACCAAATTCTGAGTGTTGCTTCATTTTGCCATCTTCAGGGTGTTGTTCATCGAGATCTGAAACCAGAGGTAAGGTTTGTCGAACAATTCACAACTACTGTTTAGTACCATGATTCCATGAAGCTTGCGGTTGTTGGTGGAACTGTGTGTGCTGCTGCATACCTCCTTTTAACATGCCCTTGTCTCTGTTGTTTCTGTGGATTCTTAGCCTATGTTTAAGGTTGAGGTCGCGTTTTTGTCTCTCAAAGGCGTGAATGTAACCTGATATCTTGCGGGTGTGTGGGTTCTTATACCCTTATTTCTTCTCTAATATAATGATACACAGCTCTCTTTCGTATTCAAGAATTTTTTTTTTTGGCTACTTCTATTGTTTGAAGAGATGCTATGACAACCTTGATATTTTATGCTGATGCTAATGCTGGTCTGCCTTTTACTCCCATTTCTCAGAATTTTCTTTTCATGTCAAAGGATGAGAATTCTGCCTTGAAAGTCATAGACTTTGGTTTGTCTGACTTTGTTAAACCAGGTTAGTCTTACAGAATTTTCTTTGGATAATTGCTTATTATTGTTTTCCATTAAAATACATGTGCTATTCTATTATACAGATGAAAGACTTAACGACATTGTTGGAAGTGCATATTATGTTGCTCCTGAAGTTCTCCATCGATCTTACGGTACTGAGGCAGATATGTGGAGCATTGGAGTAATTGCATATATTTTGCTTTGTGGAAGCCGCCCTTTCTGGGCACGAACCGAGTCAGGAATTTTTCGAGCTGTCCTAAAAGCTGAGCCTAGCTTTGATGAAATTCCATGGCCTACCATTTCTGCTGAAGCGAAAGACTTTGTAAGAAGGCTACTCAATAAGGATTACCGTAAGCGGATGACTGCTGCACAAGCCCTCTGTAAGTAACATTCTTGTCTTGAACTTGGTTTACCCAGTTACTCAGCTTGCAGATAAGGTGACCCCTTCGTTCTTATACATTGAAAATTACAGGCCATCCATGGATCCGTGGCACACAGGAAGTTAACACTAATCTAGACATGATAATCTACAGGCTTATGAGGGCTTACATAAGTTCATCTTCTCTAAGGAAGTCTGCTTTGAGGGTAATACTTTTGTGGGTTGCTTGTACTGTTTTGCAAGGAATCACCATCTCCGTGTTGTTTAATAACTGTTTTGTGGGTTGGATGATTAATAACTGAAGCCTCCATTTTCCAGAGTAATTGATGCTAAAAAAATAAAATAGTCTCCATTTTTCGAAGTGTATTTTATTGGTAATGTTTCATCTGCATCACCTAGCAAATGGTAGCTTTGTTTTTGATTCATGCGATTCTGTCATGCATTTTCCTCGTATAAATATATGCAGTATATACTGCTCTGTAAATAAAAACACTGAATGCCTGTGGACATAATTGTACTCCATGCTTTCTATTTAGCTTAATGCATCATCATGAATTCAAATTGAAGGGTACATCTGGTATACTCCTTTGTTAATAGCCTGCTGACCATTATGCCCTCAGCCTGGGGTACTTGTAGCTGTTGCAACTCTGTTCTTCTAATAAAACTAGATTAACCTATGAGGAACTAGGTGTCATTTTTATTATGAAGAAAATAGGCACCCGAATTCACCTCAGTCTGGGTATACATCCACACCCTTGATCGACTGAGCTAGCTCAGCTTTCTCAACTCTGTTCTTCTAGACCCTGTGCATATCTGTTATCACAAGTGTAACTATTCAGCATATTCCTTGCTTGCCTTTCACCTTAAAAATTATAATCAATGATCATAGATACATCCTGTGGGTGTTGTACTTTTTCCATTCTACTGACCCTTATTTCCTGGGACTGCATTTTTGTTGGGATGCCATTGTTTTCTTGATGTTATTGTGAACAAAGAACACTTCAAGAAACTGTTACACGGGACTTGCTAATTAGCTCTTTAAGTTTTTCAGGCTCTTGCAAAGACACTGACGACAGATCAACTCTTCTACCTAAGAGAGCAGTTTACATTGTTAGGTCCAAACAAGAGTGGCCATATATCCTTGCAAAATATGAAGGCGGTTAGTATTTTTCTTTATTCAGTTATTAAAATTAATTCATAACATGCACTTGCTGAATTTTCATGGAACTTCTAGGCCTTGATGAAAAATTCCTCGGGTGATTCTAGGATTCTTGACTTCGTTAACTCAGTAAGCCTTCTTTGTCCTCTTATGTTCTTTTCATATTTCGGTGCATGACATCGTATTAATTCTACCCATTGCGCTAGATATGCAATATCCAATATGGAAAGTTCGATTTTGAAGAGTTCTCTGCTGCGGCCATTAGTGTATATCAAATGGAAGGCCTGGAGACATGGGAACAACATGCTCAACAAGCATATGAATTGTTTGACAAGGAGGGCAACCGACCAATTGTGATTGAAGAACTTGCATCGGTATAGTTTGATCTCAAAACAAAGTTTCTGCGTAGGAAACGGACTGTGACTTATGATGTTCATCTTTCAGGAACTTGGACTTGGCCCTTCGGTTCCACTTCATGTTGTTCTCAAAGATTGGATCAGACATTCAGATGGAAACCTTAGTTTCCTCGGGTTCATAAAACTATTGCATGGAGTTTCTTCACGCACAATCCCTAAAGTCTAAGATAACCATTTGCATCGACCAGTCCCTAATCTCTGGCCAGTGCATGCCTTGGCTGGTTGTAGAAGTTGCATGAAACCAGTACAAAGATTAACAGATCACCTTAGCGTAAGAGGTAAAATACTCAGTAGGTGTATATTTGTCCTGCCTTCCGACATTGTCCTCAAGATGTTCAGAGGAATGTACAGATTTGGTTTGGGAAGAATGGAAAGGCAGGATCTGAGGCTGTTTTTTTTGTTTGTTCCAGTAATGCAGGTATTGCCTTCATTTGTGCTGTGCACCTGTGCCGCTTGATGCCCCAGTTACATATGCTATTGTTGTTTTTATTTATAATTCTATAATGAGAGTTAGTGTACAGCTTTGTAACTTTGGAATCCTTACCACAAGAAGGATTAGGCGGCCTCTAATGTATAATTATGGGGATCTTTTTAGAAAAGGGAATATATTAATATTCCAGCTTCTGCATCGAGTAATTATGGGTCTGGGAGGTGATCTCAGGAAAAGGCCAAAAGCTAGGGTCTGTTGGTGTTCTCTAGCGATCCTTTAAATTATCTCCCACTTGAAGCTGGAACATCTCAGGAAACAGATTTCCTGAACAGAAATCCAGCTGTCTGCTGTGACATAGGGATTGATCCCTCGCTAATGCCGTTTTTTTTCCTGGGCGAAGGGGCGCGTCGTTTTTTTCCTGGGCGAACGGGCCAGCAGCCGTGCAGGCTGAAAATTGAGCCGGTTGTTTGGATGGGCTGCCAAAATTGAATGGCCCGGACGAAAAACAGGGTGTTGAGAAATTTTCCCATTTTAATATTATGTATGTACAGAAAAAAAATCATGTTTTTTCTTGGTGGCTTAGATATTAAATTTATTCTTATTTCAAAATATCGTAAATTTTCCATGTGATATATGATGGAGATAAAATTTATATTAAATTCTAAAGCTCAGCGGAATTTATAATGTTGTAGTTTTGTCAACTTTTAGTTTAAAACCATTGTTATTCTGAAATTGCCTGGTATAGTCCTCATAAGAGACTAAGTTTGAGGTCCGTTGACTATGTTGGAAAATTGTAGTCATCAAGAGAAAAGGGGTCTAAACTATTCATGGTGCCTGTATTTGTAGAGATTTTATAAATTCAAAATTATTATGGTTGTGTTGTCAAAATGACTTAAAAGTGTTAATGAACTTTCTTTATTTGTTGAAGTAGGAGCCAACCTCGGATAAATTTTGGAGCCTTGTAATCTGCACCTAGCTCGCCTGACAATGCTAACAAGTAGTAACATGTAGGATCTCTCATTCCATTAGGACAAAACATCGAACACCTACCGTGCAACAACTGCTCAAGAGAACATCACAGAAAAGAGGCATTGTTTTGATGGAGGAGGGCTCTGATAAGTGCCATGCCTATGGTGCCTTAACAATGTACCGATGCCACCTTGCTTGATTGTGCTCTAGTATACAGATGCACACTATAATGCCAATGATGCCATTCCTCCCCATGTCTGAACAAACCATGGTGGCGGCGTGAAATATAGACCTCTGACATGGAGAAACTTAGGAGACGTGGCGGGGAAGGGGTCATGAGCTTCGTAGGTAGTAGATGGATAAGTCATGATACGATCCAGTTCATCACTAATAAGACAAAGCTAGTATTGACGTGTAGGTTCCATGTGCATGTGGGGGCATCGATACCAATAAGGGTAATATAACCATTTCACAGTGTTTCTCTCTCCTCTTCCTCTCTGTGAGAAACCAAACTTAATATTTTTTGTAGTCACAAACATGAATTTTTTTATCATTTTCTCTAGTTAAGACCACAAAGTAGGTGTCTTACAGAAAATTTTGCCAATGAAAATCCTTTCATCCCTATGATCCTTGTGTTCCTACGTACAACATGCAAAATTGTTCATGAATTTTAACCATATGTAAGGTGGA
The DNA here is from genome assembly GCA_038087645.1 of Saccharum hybrid cultivar R570. Lineage (NCBI taxonomy): Eukaryota > Viridiplantae > Streptophyta > Magnoliopsida > Poales > Poaceae > Saccharum > Saccharum hybrid cultivar. The sequence continues at coordinate 648,186 of JAQSUU010000056.1, read as the reverse complement.
TTAGATCAAATGGTCAAGGATTCTTTTCTTATATTAAATGTAGCGAGAAACATGGAAGGCATATGATTTCCATATATGGTTTTGAGATCTATCCAAACCATGCATTGCAACACACATGAGCATTTGATATATATCCCAATTTGAAAATGGAGCGATATCATATCACAAGTACATGGCTTGTTGCATGAAAACAACATATTAACATATAAGATAAACCATGTTTTAGAGACTAGGACCAATGGTAAAATATCTTGGATGTATCTTGACAACATGTCTCTAATATATGTTGGTGACACACATCCAACATAAATAATAGAAATTACATGGGCTACATATTATCAATGACCAATGCATCACATATGATTGATCATTATTATTCTTAGTACATATTTAGTTGCATCCATCACCCATCAAGTTGATCAGTGACACAAATCACCGAGGTACCAATGGCATGTATGCCATTAGCCAAGGAGTCATTGACATTAACCCCACCAGTAAGCCCGTGGATGGAATTCAGATACATGGAAGAAATGGGTGTAGCAATCTTCTCATCAAGCTGGTACCTTGAAGCCAGATCCATGAATGTAGGTGGATATGGCCTTGTTGGCAGTTGTTCTTGCAACATCTTCTTGATCTTTTCCTTAATAACTTCTTGTATTGTTTGAAGCTTCTTGTGAAATTCATGTAGCTCATCAAGCACCGACGGATAGGCATTGGTAGTCATCAAATGCATCATATGTGAATCCATATGACACTCAATCATCTCCTTCAACCTCTCCTTTCTCTCCTTCTCAACCTCAATCGATTGTCCTAACTCTGAACACTCTAAACTCATTTGGTGCTTAATGTTTGTCTCCCCGTTACTAGTATCACAACTCTCATCACATGTAGCAGGGCTGATCAAAGTGAGAAAGCGATCTATCACAACCCTAAAGGAGGGACTACCAAAGGAGTAGGGCCTACCAGTAGGGGAGAAGGCAATAATAGCGACCATCGCACCACATAGAATGGAGAGATCGCTAGCCTTCTTGAACAGGCCCTGGTGGTGCTTTGAGAAGCATACCTGACGTGCCTCCTTAGACTCGATTCGCTTCATCTCAATCTTTTTCCTACCCATGGATGGCTTACCCTTCACCATGCCCTGGTTTGGCAAAGTTTAACCTTGGAGCAGTATGTAGATGGAGTATACAACAGATGGAATAATGCAAGCAATTATATAGAGGCACACACAATGAGATAAAACAAGAAGCTTATAGATTGCTTGCATTATTCCATCTATGCAAACTATAAGATGTTGTGTTTGCAAACTATAAGATGTCATCTATGCAAACTATAAGATGTCATGTTTGCATAGATGTGAACGCACACATGACATTCTATTGTTGCGTTTTCACTAGATGTTGTGTTAACATATTTAGAATGCAATTGTGAGGATTTCCCATTTCATACATGAACACGGATTTAGTCAAATATTAGCATTGTCATTATTTTGATCTTAGTCGATGTCTAGCTATGTCTAGATTCCATTCCATGCATGGTCCCAACTCACAACTGTCACCTAGCACGCCTACCCAAAATCAACCCCCGATTTACCTTTTGGTAATCTCTTGACACCTAAGATGTATGTATTGAGAAAATGTTGTTCCAAAGTGACCATGATTTGAATTTGGAAATATGAATCTACAATGGTAGAACACTTAAAGTGGGAATAAAACCACATTTTGGCCCACACAAAAGCCATTTAGAACATTTCTAGAAGATTGGGGAAATGTTATTAATCATATTGAAAGGATCGAGATGTGTAGGGGAATGAATAAGCATTCCTAAAGAATTCAAGAACAAACTTGCAATGGATTAGTTAAAAGCGAATTGTTCGCAAATTTGTAGATTATCCATACTTTTGCAGATTATCTGCGGATTACTAAAACAATGTGGTTTTTCTATAAAATGCCAAAAAAACACAAGAAATTTGAATGTAAACTGCTCGCTCTCTCCCTGAATAATCAATTACCAAAGTTATCTTAAGTAAAAAAAATTTAAGTTTGACTGACTTTATAAAAAAGAGTGTCGAAACTTTTGACACCAAATTAGTACCATTAGATACACAATAAACTATATTCTCAAAATGTTCTCATTTGGTGTCACAAATATTGTACTTTTTTCTATAAATTTAGTCAAACATAAAAAAGTTTACCTTAAGACACCTCTAGGAATTGGTTTATTCAGGGACTGAGGGAGTGCACCTAATGATCTCTACATCAAACTAAACATGGAGATATGCTTCTTGATATTCTAATTAGGACATTCACAAAGCAACTGCACTCACAAGCACATACAACAAAGTAGATCAAGCAAATATACATAGTTGGACGTAGGAACTCAAATCACAATCAAACAAAGTGAATACCAATGATTTGTTTCCTGAAGTTACTCTCCTTCCAAGAAGGATCTATGTCTCTATTAAGGAAGCTCGAAGAGACCCAAGGGATAAACTTAAGCCATGTTTCTTTCAGCCACTTTCCTCTAGATCTACTACCTTTTTTCTTGAAAAGACGAGATCAAGGCCCATAGTCTTTCCCGTGGCTCACCACAAGCAGGGTCACTCGCTAGTTGACACCTAACCATCTAGGAGGCTTCTTCACCCCTAAGAGTAACAAATGCTTCGCAAATAATCAACAAGGCGAACAAGTGCTCAAGGATTTGGATTGTTCTCTTGCTCACAGGCTTCATTCTTTGAACCCAAGTCTTAGCTTTCTCACAAATCAAGTCAAAAGAGGGAGTATGGAGAGCTAGAGAGGTTTTTTTTGTTGGTGTTTTTATACGGTGATAATGATTATGGACACAACATGAATAGCAGATCTAGATGGTAGCACATAAGGCATATAGTTTATACAAGTTTAGACAGAGGGTGCCCTACGTCCATACATCCTTGCACCCTAGATGGTAGCACATGAGGCTTTTGCACATCCTTGTGTCCTAGATGGTGGCGCATGAGGCGTCGAGGTTGAAGGTCGTTGATTCAACATCGGCCACACATCCTTGTGGTCTAGCTTCGATGGTCCAACCTAGTCCAAGACACAGATAGCCAAGTTCTAAGGATGACGAAGCGTGGGAGGAGAGGGGCTTGTGTGAAAGTGGCGGTGAGGCCTGTGAAGCAGAGCCAGAACAGAGGAGGTGCTTGTGCACGGTGTTGCACAGTGCAAGGTATACGGTCCAAGTGGCGTTCGTATGTATATCCTGACCGACATGGCTTGGGTTGGCACGGTCTAGCATATTGGCACTAGCATGGCTAAGATTGTATGGTGGGTTGCCTGGCCTGACTGCATGGCTCAACACAATTAGCTAATCGTGCCTCGCCATGCTGTGTAGGGCTGTGTTGCCCGTTTGTCCATAGGGACCGGTGTGATACGGTTTTGATCTTTTCTAGTTTTGGTCCTTTTTTGATGGGTGGATGGGGCGGATGACAGAGTGTGCAGAGAGGCTAACTCCTACTCCCATGCATGTTCTTTTAAGTATAATTGTAGTAGATACACGTAGAGAAAAGATAGAGATTATGACATGTTATAAATATATAAATTCACTCTTTTTAGTTGCGTTAACCGATCAAATAAGGGGCAGACCCAGTGTCAGAGGCTCCCACACGAGTGGGGTCTGGGGAAAGGAATAGCCGAAGCAAAGTCTTACCCCCGCAGAAATTCTGTAGAGAGACGGCTTCGAACCCAGGACCTGGTGACTCGGCGAGCTAGCACTCACTGTTGACGGTCCTTAAGTATCAATTATAACTATCAAATAAATAGAGAAAAGGATCCAAATGAAACCAACACCTAGACTTAGGGTTTTATCTGATAGAATTCCACGAGTTTTGCTGTTTATCTATTTCTGCAGGGGGTTATCAGGAAATACGGAACAAAGGCCCACATGTCGGATTAATGACGGGATATTAACCGAACACGTAATTATCTTACATCTAGAAGAGTCCAGAAGCCACGAGAACGAACGGGAGGCGTAATGGAGCCGGACACAGGGCGCCCGCCCTGGTCCTTAGGGCGCCCGCCCTGGCCCCGGAGCCAATCAGGCTCCGCCTCGAGGATTATGCTCCACCGACCTAGAGGATCAAGGAAAACCGCACGATCAATGTCGGTTTGATCCAACGGCCCAGATTCATCCGAAAGGGCTATATAAGCAAGGCCCCTGCCCCTGGAGGAGAGGCCCTCGTCTCATACTTCAAACCCTAATTCAGGAGGAGAGCCTCTGATCAAGCCCTAGAGCCACCACATCAACTAGATCTCTAGTTAGCATAGCTACATAGGATTAGAACTAGAAGGAGTCAATCTTTGATTGGTTCCCGGATCTGTCAAGAGGATTCTTGGTAATTCCTCTATTGTTCTTCAATTGTTCATCATTGTTCTTCAATATTATGAATATGACTTTGTTCTATTTCAATATATTGGTTATGACTTTGCTCTACTTGATTATATTTGCAATTATATTGTTCTTAGTTTATCATAGTTATATGCTTGGCTTAGTTAGATTGGAATTATATACATGCCTAGGATCGTATAGCGTTTATCCATGTGTACAGTGGGTGAATGATAATTATTGTGTAGACGTGGTGTCTATACCGTATTTATCTGCGATTGCACCCTATATGCCGGATTGTGGGGTAGTTCGCGATAGTGACAGCTTCGTTGATTCTTATATAGTCCCCCTCTCGTGTATAGGGCAGGCAGAGCAACACTATTACAGGGGAGTGATTGCTATGTTCTTCATCTTCCTTGCTAATATTTACTATGCATGGATATAGTCTTTTCTCACCATGATTGCCAAGTATAATTGCACTAACTATGATATGCTAGACTTTATAGTTAATAATAACTTAGGGAATATCTTTGTAGTTCATCCTAATTCCATGCTAATGACTTGCTAGAATATCTGTTGAGGTGCTTATCATTATTATATGTGGCTAGCTGATCAGATTAATTATCTTTGTCACCATTATCACTTTACCTTTACTTAATATGACATTTATACCTGTATAAAGAGATTGATAAATACTCTCGGTTATACATGCAATGATGTGTACTCAGTTCCATATTCTCATTCCATTATCAACCATGATACTTAGAAATCCCTTCCCAGTGGTAAAAATATAAATAACGATACCTGGAATACTTCCCGGTTAAAATGCTACATCGGTATTAATCTGTGCGCTTGCAGATCCCTTTTATTATTTATCTTGATGAGCAAATGCATATTTTAATACCGCGTCTCTCATGTCATGCTGGGGATGACAACTTGGCTTAAGTGGCATGAGGGATAGGTTTGGCATTTTTAGCGCCGTTATCAGAATTAGAAAACTAAGTCTACTTTTGGTAGTGACGTTAAGAATGCCCAACAAGCATTTTTGGCGCCGTTGCCGGGGAAGGTTGATTACTAAGTAGGAATGAATATGGAACTTTGAGTCATCATTTGCATCACTAATCTGATCGAGCTTATCAATTCTCTTATACAGTTTTACCCCTGTATTTTCCATTTTGATTATTTATTGCAGGGTGATGTATGAATAGAAGACATCTTCCAGACAACTTTGTTGACGATCCCGAAGCCTTATTCAGAAGAACAAGAGCCAAGCTCAAGAAGACATCGTCAACACTTCAGCACAAAGCTTCATCCAAATCCGAAGACCGCCGAAGTTTCATCGGAATTTGTCGACTGAATTCGAAGCCATGGCGAACAAGTCGATCCGTGAGTTCTCAGCTCCCACTACGGACAACATCCGCACTGGACCTGCTGGGGAGATCGACCGCAACTTCAAGCTCAAGCCTGGGCTCATCAACATGGTGCAAGCTAACCAGTTCTGTGGGAAGCCACATGAAGATGCTAGTGCTCATCTTCAACACTTCCTGGAGATCAGCAGCACTTTCACCATGGCTGAAGTCCCCAGAGACGCCATACTACTTCGCCTTTTCCCATTCTCACTGTTGGGGAGAGCGAAGCAGTGGTTCTACGCTACAAAGGAGAAGAACACTACGTGGGCACTCTGCTCCACGAACTTTCTGGCCAAATTCTTTCCCATGGGCAAGACCAATGCTCTCCGTGGTAAGATTACAAGTTTTCAGCAACAACATGATGAATCCGTTCCAGAAGCATGGGAGCGTTTCCAAGACTACATCCTAGAATGTCCCCATCATGGAATGGAAAGCTGGCTACTGATGCAGACATTTTATCATGGGCTCATTAACAGTGCCCGTGAAACCATGGATGCTGCAGCTGGAGGAGCATTCCTATCACTCACCATACCTCAAGCCACAACTCTTGTGGAGAAGATGGCATCCAACCAAGGTTGGAATGAAGAAAGAACTCAGACACGCAAGAGAGGTGGAGGTATGCACCAGCTCAAGGAGGTAGACATGCTGTCTGCCAAGCTAGACCTACTCATGAAGAAGCTCGATGATCGAGCTGGAGAAAAGAAAGAAGTCATGCACGTCTACGACTCCCACATGACTTGTGAGGAGTGTGGAGGTACTGGACACTCGGGCAATCACTGTCCTGAGTTGCTGGAGGACGTGAACTACATCAACAATAACAACAACAACTACTACAACCGTCCTCAGCAGAATCAAGGTTGGAATCAACAGAGGCCTAACTACTCAGGTAATTACCAAGGTAACAATTATTTCAATAATAATAATAATTATCCACCTTTGAGAGAGTTAGTATCCAACCAAGGAAAGCTAATGGATAACCTGTCTAAGAAATTGGCATCTAAGGATAAAATACTAGAAAATATAAATAATAGAATGGATAATTTCTCTACTGCCATCAAGAACCAGATTAGCTTTAATAAAATGATTGAATCTCAGTTGAATCAAATAGCTGCTGCTGTTCCTGCTACTAACCCCGGTATACCATCACAACCGGAAGGACTAGAATCTGCAAATCTTGTAGACATGTTTGATGCAGGAGATTACTGGAGTAACCCTATCGTGGAAGTAAGTACTGACCGTCTGCCGGTCAAGAGAGGCGATCCAGGACGCCCCGTCATCCCGATCTCCATCGGCATACGAGACTTCCCAGAAGCACTCTGTGACTTTGGCTCCAGCGTCAACATCATGCCCAGGGTACTCTATGAAAAACTCTTTTCACAACCATTATTAGAAACAACCATGTGTTTGCAGCTTGCAGATAGGACACTGAGTTTCCCGAGAGGAATATTGAAGAACATCTGTGTCCGAGTGGGTTCCTCGTACGCTCCAGCAGACTTCGTAGTGATAGAGACCGGTTCTGATGAGAGGGCTCCCGTCATCCTAGGGAGACCATTTCTGAACACCGCGGGAGCTGTCATCTATGCTAGTGCTGCCAAGATCAGTTTCTACATCAAGGGGAGGAAGGAAACGTTTTCCTTCAAGCACAAGACCGCACAAATCCCAGAGCAACCCCAATATAAACCAAGGAAGAGGACCAACAGGAGGAACAAGAGCAAGAAGCAAGTATGGAACGAGACAGCTAAGATGGTCATTGCCGTGCACAAAGGTCAAGATCGCCAACTCAAGTCACCGTTCTTGCCTAAGAAGGACGACCCAGGTATGCCAAGCATTTATTGCTCCATTAATGGGTCCCACTTCTACAAGACACTTTGCGACACTGGGTTGGGCGTCAACATAATGGCCAAGGTCACCTATGAACTTCTGTTCGGAACCATGCCCTTAAACCCAACATATATTCAGCTCCAGATGGTAGATCAGACATTCCGACAGGTCGAAGGTACAGTAACTGACGTCCCTGTCAAGATAGATGATCACTATGTCCATACAGACTTTCAGGTTATTGACATGGGAGAAGATGAATATGATCCACCCATCATCCTTGGAAGACCATTCCTAAGTACTGTCAAAGCAATCATTTACATTGGAACTGGAGAAGTCCACATGCACTTCCCCTCTGAGAAGGTACGTCTTTACTTTACTGACCCTAACTATGTATTTGAAGAATCCAAGCAGGTCAGGACAAGAAGAAGGCGGCGTAACCACAATCAGAAGCAACAGGTCATCAAGGACGGATGGGCAGATTATGAAGGAGAAGTGGTAAGATCTGAAGACATACCACTCAACCAATACTGTCCTGAGGAGACCAAAGCACCGAGACAAGTATGGAAAGAAAAGACAGTTGCACATGAAGAAGAGGCGCCGCCGAAAACACCGACTACGCCATCCACCGAGTTCCAGGACGACTGAACGAATAAGAGTCCCGTTCGGAGGACTTAAAAACACCGAACGCCTTGCCAAGAGGTAACTTGGTAGTTATCCTTTCCTTTTTAATTATTTACTTTATCTTAAATAGTTTGCTTAGTTAATCATATTCATACTATCTTAGAAAGAAAATAAAAATGTTAAAAACCCTAAAGCCCCATGTGAGTATGCGAGTGGCATAAAACCCATAAGTACATTCACTGTGGTGGCATAAAAAATATATATATATATAATAAATACATAAATATTTTCTTCTGCTTTATAAAAGAAAAAAAACATAAAAAAATCAAGGAGGCTCAGCATGATAAAGGCTAGATATTTATGCTAACACTTAATCAGTTCCACAAAGCTTTGTTTGAGCTTCACAGAATTCAAGGAGACTAGCAGACGGAGGACATTCTAATCGCTGTCAGGGTGCTGCCGACTTTCAAATACATCTCCGCCATCTGCTAGCTACATCAGAAGAGATTATGTCAAGATCCAGCTTGGGGGAGAGCACCTCCATTATCTTGCTAAGTATTTCTATCTTTATCTTTATATTTATATATACTTCTACCCTATAAAAATAAAAATATACATAACTATGAAAAAACCAAATAAAGATTTTGTGCTTATATATATACATATATCTTTTGCTTAGTGTGTTTTAATAAATAAATAAAGTGGCTATGCTAAACTGAATCTAGATAATAATAAAACTCTAGCATGGATATGATGAATAGTTGCTTTGCCTAACTTTCAAATTTGAAGTCCTCTCTCTAAGTTTAGACATAACTGTTATCATTTAAAGCTTGCTCTAAACCTGAACTTGTGGGAAGAGAACTTGATCTAAAGTCTAAGTTGTTAATGGATATGATATGGGAAGGTTGAGCTGCTGTTTATCTATTCCTAGAGATGCTAGAATTCTGGAGAATTTTATCTTTGAAAATCTTAAAATGCTACATGATGAGTTCCTGTATGATGAGAGTTTAAGTTCCTACCACAGCCATACATACATGCTTGCTAGACTTTAAGCCATACCTTTACTTTTTACTGCTTATGAGCATTGAGTGTAGTCAAGCTGTGTAGACCCTTAGGAGCTTGTCATGCAGTTAAAATCAAGATTCACTTGCACGATCACTCATACATGCTGCTTCTACTCCGGAAGTACGCATCCACATATATCCACTCATTCTCATCTCCAGATCCACATAAAATTATTCTACTCCTAATCCGGGAGAGAATAGCCAAAAATATTTTCCCATTCTTGTTATCCCCTGTGAAATAAATGCTCAAGCTATTTTGGTTACTACCACTTGCTATATTGTTCTAAGGAGATGAGTGCTCTATACGAGGAAATAAAAAGGGGCAAGTGCCCGGAACCTCGAAAAGAAAAAGATACGAGGAAATAAAAAGGAGCAAGTGCTCGGAACCTCGATGAAAAAAATAAGAAAAAGTGTGAGAAGAGAGGTAAAAATGGACAAGTGTCCGACAGTAGAATTAGGGGTACAAGATACCCACCTGAGAGGAAAAAAAAAGAAGAAGAAAATATAGAGCACCTCATTCTCCTCAAGAGCTTTAAAAGCAAGAAAGGTACGTATCCCCTCAAAAAGAGCAAAAGTAGAATTAGACTTTCATCATTGTTATCATCACTACCACCATACACCATTTATTCGCCACACATGCACATCTTGATTTGACTTATTGGCTTGTTTCTCTGGATCCATGGTTTGACTATGCAATAAATGTCTTGTAAGTATGTATACTTTATCTCCCACCGATGAGCTCCAGATATCAAAAGCCTTATTAGAATAGGATGAGAGAGAAGGAAATGTCACTCTGCCTTATACCACAAATACTACATACTTTGCTTTGAGAGAAGGCAGACATCATTACTGCCTTGGTGAGGATCCAGAAATACCACAAAAGAGAGACCTGAGAGAGTCATACAAGGAATCTCTGAGTTTTATTTGAAAATCTGCAAAAAAAACTCCAAGAGCTATAGCTAATCAAGAATAAGAGACATGGCGCTTGACTAGACTGTTCTATCTTTTAACCGCTCAAGACAAAGGTGACGGTTGCAAGCCCCATGGTGAAAGGTATAATGAGTAAGTTTTAAGTCTTGACAGTTTACTTTAACTCAGAGATGAGACTCTATTTGAAAGCATGTGTACCGTCAAAATTCAAAGGCATTTCAGCAACTACTGAGTCTCTCCTTGCTCAGGGACGAGCAAGAGGTAAGCTTGGGGGAGTTTGTTGACGGTCCTTAAGTATCAATTATAACTATCAAATAAATAGAGAAAAGGATCCAAATGAAACCAACACCTAGACTTAGGGTTTTATCTGATAGAATTCCACGAGTTTTGCTGTTTATCTATTTCTGCAGGGGGTTATCAGGAAATACGGAAGAAAGGCCCACATGTCGGATTAATGACGGGATATTAACCGAACACGTAATTATCTTACATCTAGAAGAGTCCAGAAGCCACGAGAACGAACGGGAGGCGTAACGAAGCCGGACACAGGGCGCCCGCCCTGGTCCTTAGGGCGCCCGCCCTGGCCTCGGAGCCAATCAGGCTCCGCCTCGAGGATTATGCTCCACCGACCTAGAGGATCAAGGAAAACCGCACGATCAATGTCGGTTTGATCCAACGGCCCAGATTCATCCGAAAGGGCTATATAAGCAAGGCCCCTGCCCCTGGAGGAGAGGCCCTCGTCTCATACTTCAAACCCTAATTTAGGAGGAGAGCCTCTGATCAAGCCCTAGAGCCACCACATCAACTAGATCTCTAGTTAGCATAGCTACATAGGATTAGAACTAGAAGGAGTCAATCTTCGATTGGTTCCCGGATCTGTCAAGAGGATTCTTGGTAATTCCTCTATTGTTCTTCAATTGTTCATCATTGTTCTTCAATATTATGAATATGACTTTGTTCTATTTCAATATATTGGTTATGACTTTGCTCTACTTGATTATATTTGCAATTATATTGTTCTTAGTTTATCATAGTTATATGCTTGGCTTAGTTAGATTGGAATTATATACATGCCTAGGATCGTATAGCGTTTATCCATGTGTACAGTGGGTGAATGATAATTATTGTGTAGACGTGGTGTCTATACCATATTTATCTGCGATTGCACCCTATATGCCGGATTGTGGGGTAGTTCACGATAGTGACAGCTTCGTTGATTCTTATATAGTCCCCCTCTCGTGTATAGGGTAGGCAGAGCAACACTATTACAGGGGAGTGATTGCTATGTTCTTCATCTTCCTTGCTAATATTCACTATGCATGGATATAGTCTTTTCTCACCATGATTGCCAAGTATAATTGCACTAACTATGATATGCTAGATTTTATAGTTAATAATAACTTAGGGAATATCTTTGTAGTTCATCCTAATTCCATGCTAATGACTTGCTAGAATATCTGTTGAGGTGCTTATCATTATTATATGTGGCTAGCTGATCAGATTAATTATCTTTGTCACCATTATCACTTTACCTTTACTTAATGTGACATTTATACCTGTATAAAGAGATTGATAAATACTCTCGGTTATACATGCAATGATGTGTACTCAGTTCCATATTCTCATTCCATTATCAACCATGATACTTAGAAATCCCTTCCCAGTGGTAAAAATATAAATAACGATACCTGGAATACTTCCCGGTTAAAATGCTACATCGGTATTAATCTGTGCGCTTACAGATCCCTTTTATTATTTATCGTGATGAGCAAATGCATATTTCAATACCGCGTCTCTCATGTCATGCTGGGGATGACAACTTGGCTTAAGTGGCATGAGGGATAGGTTTGGCATTTTTGGCGCCGTTATCAGAATTAGAAAACTAAGTCTACTTTTGGTAGTGACGTTAAGAATGCCCAACACTCACCAACTGCACCAGGCCTGCCCTTCTGCGTTAACCGATCAAATAAAATATTTAAATATTATTGGTACTACATGTGGCCTATAATTAGTTTTTGCTCTTAAAAGCACATTTTGTTGTAACAATATGATAATTTGGCGTGTAAAATATAATAACCTCCTCTGCATATAAACTAATGAGTTATTGTCTGGTCTGCGCTGTATTATCTGGTGTGTACAAAATGGCTGAGAGTCTTTTGCAAGACCAGATGGACCCTCAAGCTGCGTCTCCCACTCTTACCTTACATCCAAATTAAAGTAAGGGAGCAATCTTATAATTTTCTAACCTTTGTGAGCAACTTCAGCAGAGATCAAGTAATCACACTTTCCTAATAACAATAGCAGCCTCTAGGAGGAGGATCTAAACAAATGAATGGCGAAGACATAATAAACATGATGTTTGCCCAAGGCATTTCTATGAACATTTTGCCAAGTATTAGTTTCTTTTTCTTTTTTGCACGTAGCAAAGGACGGCCATCCAGCGTGATGCTTATGTAGCTCAAAACAATATGCTTTAAGATCATGTAGATTGTAGTGTCTGGTAATCTGAAAACACGATTCTTTCTAATGCATCAGAAGTTTTTTAAGCTCCCCGCAACAATGCATGGCCACGACCTGGTGAGAATCCAAAGATGAACGAGGTCAAGAATACCGAGGATGCTACCATTGGCGGAAAGCAAAGCCATGGCTTGGTTTGGCCGGTATTCGGCGGCAACACGACAACCAGCGTTTCGGGCAAGGGTGTGGCTAGTGGCCGGACGTCGGGACGAACGTCCACGTCTAGACGCCAGCGCTTGCTGCTCCATTTCACGTGAACCCGCACCCCCTCCATGCCTCCCGTTCGGATGCCCGCGCCCCCTTCGCTTCCCGCACCCACGCCGCCATCCCCTTTGACTGCATCGTCCTAGGAGGCCGGGCTGCTGCGTCGTCCTGGGAGGCCGGGCGCCGGAGCTGCTGATGACCGTGGTGCTGGTCAGGGAGTTCACAGACAAGGGAAAGGTGGTGGCTAGTGAAAGGTCTTGATGGCTAGAGGGGGGGTGAATAGCCTTTTAAAAATTTCTACAAAGACAAGCTAAACAAGTTTATCAATATAACAAATAGCGAGATGCATGTTTTGCTTAGCCTATGGGGTGTTTGCAAGCCACCTATCCAATTCACAATTCTAGTATATTTGCACTCAACCGCACAAGTCAAACCGAGAAGGAAACAACAACTACAACTAGCAAGCTACACAAAAGAGCTACTCTAACAAAGCAAACTAGCTAGCAAAGATAACTAAGAAAGTAATGCGGAGTTGAGTTAGGAGGGTTTCACCGAGGGGCGAAGTATTGAGCCAACCAATATGATCAACAATGAATACCAAGACAATCGAACACCGGGTCAATCAATCACAATATGAAAGTGATGACACGAAGATTTATCCCGAGGTTCACGTGCTTGCCGGCACGCTAGTCCCCGTTGTGTCCCTCTTCACCACGTGGTTCGGTGGCTAATCGGTCTCACACCGAGCCTCTCAAAAGGCACCACAAGAACCTACCAAATGGCAAAAGGTTGCAATGACACGAGCAATTTACTAATGTTGCCTTTGGCGCTTCGCCGAGGTAGGCACAAACCCCTTACAAACACCGGAGGTGGCCAAGAACAATCACCAACTCTTGTCAACGCCTCCAAGCTGCTCCAAGCCGTCTAGGTGGCGGCAACCACCAAGAGAAACAAGAATCCCGCAGCAAATCAACCACCAAGTGCCAACTAGATGCAATCTCACAATGCAAATGCACTTGGATCATTCAATCTCACTTCGAATATGCAAAGAAGCAAGAGAGATGAGTGGGAGGGGAGTTGCTTAGCTCAAAGTGCTCACAAGTATGTCAAAATGTCCAAGAGTGAGAGCCTTGAGCCGGCCAACGAGTATTTATAGACGTACCCCTTCGAATATAGCCGTTAGAAACTTGATTCAGCAGCAGTCGCGCTGACCGGACGTGCTGGTCCAACTGACCGGACGCGCCGGTCACGCAACGGCTCTTTTTCGAAACGCCGACCGGACGCGCTGGTTGCAACGACCGGACGCGCTGGTCACGACCGGACGCGCCGGTCCCGTGACTGACCGGACGCGCTGGTCAAGCCAGAGCAGCGCACAACGAAACAGTGACCGGACGCGCTGGTGAACCGACCAGACGCCACAGTGCCCGTGTCCGGTTGGAGTCCAGTAAGCTCCCTGAACGATCGGATGCGTCCGGTCGACAGTGACCGGACGCGCTGAGCGTCCGATCAGATAACCGAGAAAAACGCAAGAGCTAAACACTGACCGGACGCGTCCGGTCACACAGTGACCGCGTCCGGTCCAGCGTCCGATCACCACTGTGACCTCCGTTCGTCTCCGTTTCTTTTTCCGACTTCCGGCGTAGTGGAAAATAGGCATTTCAACTCCTCGAAAACGCCTGAATCCCGCCGAGCAAGCTCGGCGGGAGGGAGAGAGAGCCCCAAACCCTCTCTACCGCTCCAACTCCACCGCCTTCGCAAATGTGCTAACATCACCAAGTGATCAACACCATGTGCATGTGTGTTAGCATTTTCACAATCATTTTTCGAGGCGTTATTAGTTCTATCCAAATGCATATGACATGAAATGCACACCTAGAGGCACTTAGGAGTTCAATAGCCGCGTCATTCCCCTCTTTATAGTACGGCTATCTATCCTATAATGTAACCACACCCACTAGGTGTCTTGGTTACTAAAACACAACCCTTAAGCATATACCTTTGCCTTGATCACGTAGGGTTGCGTCCAAATCCAAGTGTGGCCATCATGATCACCATGTCCATCTTGCCACCAACCTTGGAATGTACTAATCCTCATATGCTACAAACAACTTAGGCATAGGATTAGTACTTAGGCATTGTCACTAATTACCAACACCAAACATAGATCTTTCAATCTCTCCCTTGTTGGTAATTGGTGACAACCCTTTCACAAAGATATTATGATAAAATTTTAATTGAACCCATATCACATTGTCCAAGTATATTACCATGTGTAAGAATTATGGACATGTGATCATGAATTCAAATTGATAGCAATGGCTCCCCCTACATGTATGCTAAATGTTTGGATATAGGAAGCATACATGTTAGATAGGAAAAATTAGGAGCATTGACTACCAATAGGTGCTAAGTGTTTTAGATTATAGACCTTTGAAGCATGATACCATCGGAGTAGCGATAAACACCATCTTAGCACCTTGTGTAGTTAGATATCACTTGGAAAAGCACAAACATAACTAGAAACCTCGTGAGATCAACATTATAAGCAAGGCTCTAGTACCACTTTGAAAAACATGAAACAAGAGAAATCTAACTACTTCCTATTCATACTAGTACTTCAATACACCATTCAATTGTATACTAGCAAAACACCACACAAGCAAAATATCGGAGAAAAAGAAGTGCATAACTATGCATCATACATATGAAGTGCACATGAAAATGCAACATTCATGTTTAAGAGCTTGCTCCCCCTACTTGTGTGCTCAAAATTTTAGTTGATCCCCTTATTTTATCAATTCTCCCCTTTAGATTTTCTCACTTTGTGAACAACATTTTTCTCCCCCTTTGTGCTTCTCCCCCTTTGAGTTCTATCTTTGTGAACAACATTTTCTCCCCCTTTGGCACCAATGACCACACAGGACCAATTTTAGATAGATTATCATGTTGAATTATGGGGTGAGGATCAAGTTTGTGATTCAACCTAGATTGCTTGCATAAATAAAATGCTTCGGTTTGATCCAAGGGCAAGCTTCTTCACTCCTCACTAGAAGGGTTATCATGCACCATGTTGAAGCAAATATTTAGACAAGTGATCTAGATTAAACATTTAGGATCACAAGCTACTTAAACAAGTTATATGCTGCCACTAGATCATACAAGACATGGAAACAATAGTGGCACCATATAAACTTCAAATTCATTTGATTTTTATGAATGAGCCTAGAACATAAGAAATCATGACTAGATGCACTAAACATGTCCTTAGTATAGAATGTATGACATGTCAACCAATTGTACCTTGGGGCTCGAAGGAGAGGCATGTCATATATGGGGTGCATCAACTCATGTTGGAGAAATCAATTATGTTCAACTCATTCTTTAGCTTATGAAATCTTTTCTCATCAAGTGGCTTGGTGAATAGATCGGCTAATTGATCTTCGGTGCCCACACTCTCAATAGCAATGTCACCCTTTTGTTGATGATCTCTAATAAAATGATGACGAACATCAATATGCTTTGTTCTTTGATGTTGAACCGGATTGTTGGTTAGCTTCACGGCACTTTCATTGTCACATAGCAATGGCACATTCTTGAAATTGATTCCAAAATCCTTCAATGTTGCCTTCATCCACAAGATTTGTGCACAACAACTACCTGCGGCGATGTATTCGGCTTCGGCGGTAGATAGTGTAATACTATTTTGCTTCTTGGATGACCATGAGACAAGTGATCTTCCCAACAATTGACAAGTCTCGGAAGTGCTCTTTCTCTCCACTTTGTCACCGGCATAGTCGGAATCCGAATATCCAACTAGCTCAAAGCTTGCACCTTTGGGATACCACAATCCAACATCCTGTGTATGCTTTAAGTACCTCAATATTCTCTTTGTTGCCTTCAAATGACTTTTTCTTGGTGAGGCTTGAAATCTTGCACACATGCATACACTAAACATTACATCGGGCCTTGATGCCGTCACATAGAGTAGGCTACCAATCATTGATCTATATAGCTTTTGATCCACCATGTTGCCATTCTTGTCACTATCTAAGCTTCCACTAGTGCCCATTGGGGTTGTAATGCCCTTTGCATCTTCCATGCCAAACTTCTTGAGCATATCTTTGATGTACTTAGTTTGGCTCACAAATGTTCCTTCCTTCATTTGTTTGATTTGAAGTCCAAGAAAGAAACTAAGTTCACCGATCATTGACATTTCAAATTCTTTTGCCATCATTTTCCCAAACTCATCACAATAATCTTGATTGGTTGAACCGAAGATGATATCATCAACATATATTTGCAATACAAACAAGTCTTTCCCAGTCTTCTTGGTGAATAGTGTTGTATCAACTTTGCCCATGACAAATCCTTTGGATAGCAAGAAGTCCCTCAATCTTTCATACCATGCTCTAGGTGCTTGCTTCAATCCATACAAAGCTTTCCTTAACTTGTACACATGGTTGGGTTTCTTGTCATCTTCAAAACCGGGAGGTTGCTCCACATACACCTCCTCTTGAATGTACCCATTGAGAAATACACTCTTCACATCCATTTGATATAGCTTGATATTGTGAGCACAAGCATAGGCAAGTAAAATCCTAATTGCTTCCAATCTTGCAACCGGGGCATAAGTTTCACCAAAGTCAAGACCCTCTATTTGTGTGTAACCTTGAGCCACTAGTCTTGCTTTGTTTCTTACTACTATTCCATCTTGATCTTGCTTGTTGCGAAAGACCCATCTTGTTCCAATGACATTGTGATCCTTAGGCCTCTCAACTAGTTCTCATACTTCATTTCTCTTGAAGTTGTTGAGCTCTTCATGCATTGCATTTACCCAATCCGGATCTCTCAATGCTTTATCAATGTCCTTGGGTTCTTCCATTGACACAAAAGAAGAGTGAGCACAAAACGATACCAATCTTGATCTAGTTTGAACTCCCCTTTGTATGTCACCAATGATGGAATCCAATGGATGGTCTCTAGCAATGTTGGTTGGTTGAAGCACTTGCACTTGATTGCTTGGATGTTGATGTTGATCATGAGTTGGAGATGATGAACTAGCCACTTGTTGATCTTGTTGCACTTGAGATGATGTACTAGCTTGATTTTGCATTAGAGAACCACTAGCTTGTGTAATTGGACTTTGGAGCACTTGATCTTTGTTGTCATCCACATCAATCACTTGCTTTGGCCTAATATCACCAATATCCATTTCTTTCATAGCATTGCTCAATTGAGTTCCTCTCACATCATCCAAGTTATCTTCTTCATCTTGAGAGCCGTTTGTTTCATCAAACTCAACATCATGAACTTCTTCAAGTTGACCACTAGCCAAATTCCAAACTCTATAAGCTTTGCTAGTAGTGGAGTAACCAAGTAAGAATCCTTCATCACATTTCTTCTCAAACTTGCTCAATCTAGTGCCCTTCTTCAAGATGTAGCATTTGCAACCAAATACCCGAAAGTATGCAATGTTGGGCTTTCTTCCATTTAAGATCTCATATGGTGTCTTCTCTAGGAACTTGTGGCAATAGAGGCGGTTGCTATAGAAGCAAGCCATGTTGATTGCTTCGGCCCAAAATGAATGACTCACATTATACTCATTCAACATTGATCTTGCCATATCAATCAAGGTTCTATTCTTTCTCTCAACTAGGCCATTGGATTGAGGTGTATACTTGGCCGAGAATTGATGCTTGATTCCAAGCTCCTCACATAGCTCATCAACTTTTGTGTTTCTAAACTCACTTCCATTGTCACTTCTCACTTTCTTGATTGTGGTCTCAAACTCATTTTGTACCCTCTTGATGAACTTCTTGAATATGTCAAATACATCACTCTTGTCCACAAGAAAGAATACCCATGTGTATCTAGTGAAGTCATCCACAATCACAAAGCCATACTTGTTGCCACCAATGCTTGTATATGTAGTTGGCCCAAATAGATCCATGTGCAACAACTCAAATGCCTTGGAAGTACTCATGATGCTTTTCAATGGATGAGTGTTGTCCACTTGCTTTCCGGCTTGACATGCACTACATAGCTTATCTTTCTCAAATGTGACATCCTTCAAGCCTCTAACTAAGTCATGCTTCACTAACTTGTTCAATTGCTTCATGCCAACATGACCAAGTCTTCTATGCCATAACCAACCCATACTTGATTTGGTGAGCAAGCATGTTGAAAGTTGAGTGTCACTAGCATTAAAATCAACCAAGTATAGATTCTCATATCTAAAGCCTTTGAAGATCAAATTGGAGCCATCAACACTAACTATCTCCACATCATCAATACCAAATATGCACTTGAAACCTAGATCACACAATTGAGCAACCGAGAGAAGATTGAAGTTCAACTTTTCAACTAGGAGCACATTGGAGATGCTATGATCATTTGAGATTGCAATCCTTCCAAGAGCCTTCACATCACCCTTGCTATTGTCACCAAATGTGATACTATCAATGCCACTATCATTTGATTTGAGAGAGTTGAACATTCTTGAATCACCGGTCATATGTTGAGAGCACCCACTATCAAGCACCCAATGCCTTCCTCCGGCCTTGTAATTTACCTACAAAATAAATTAGTGTTTCTTAGGTACCCATACTTGTTTGGGTCCTTGGAGGTTAGTAACTAAGCTCTTTGGTACCCAAATGGCCTTCTTCTTTAGACTCACAATTGGTGTACCAACAAACCTAGCATGCACACCTTTCTCACCCTTGGTAAGCACATAACAAGAATCAAAAGGAATGTAATCCATTTTAGCATGAAACTTGTTGTTGTTCTTGTTCATTTTATTACAATTAATCTCTAGATGCCCAACTTGCTTGCATCTATTGCAATAACGACCATTGCTCTTCACAAAGTGAGACTTTGGAGTAGCAAAGGCCGCCTTGCCCTTCTTGGGAGTATAGCCCAAACCCTCTTTGTTAAGAGAGAACCTTTGGCTACCCAAGCATTTTAGCAAGCGGGCATCCCCACCATAGGCATTGCCTAATGCGCGGGTGAGATCATCCACCTCTCTCTTAAGAGTCTCATTCTCAACCACAAGTGATGAATCACTAGTAGTAGAGGTAGAGTTGGTTGTGGTGGATGATGATGAGCTACATGAAGCATTAGTAGGACCAAATAAAGAATCATCAATAATATCATATGTTAGTCCAATATCACAAGTGACAATCACTTGCTCCTCCTTAGCTTCCTTCATGAGCTTCTCCAACTTGAGGTCCTTCTCCTTGATGAGCTCAAGTAGAGAGGAGTGGGCTTCCTTAAGCCTAGTGTGAGCAACTTCAAGGTCCTCGTGGTCTTCCTTTAGACACTCACGAGAGGCCTCTAGCTCATCAAAGGATTTCCTAAGAGCTTTGAGCTCTTGTTCAATTCCTTTGCACTCCTTACTCTTTTTGAGAGCAACAAGCTCCTCCATCAAGGCATCATTTTCATTGCTCTTGGCAATGAGCTCTTGTTCCAAGATTTTGTATTTCTTGGTGGTCCTCTTGTAGCCTTTGCTCATTTTATCTATTATGCCCAATAGATCATCCTTGGAGTAGTCCTCATCCTCCTCATCATCACTCCTACAATCATCACTAGCACAAGAATCATCATCACTATCATCATATTTTACCTTGGTAGGCTTGGCCATAAGGCATGTCGATGTAGTGTCGAAGATGGATGACTTGTTGGAGAGGGCGATGCTTGCAATGGCTCGCCGAGTGGTCCTCTCATCATCACTAGAGCTATCATCATCACTATCGGAGTTATCACTATCCCAAGTGACCACATAGCCACCACCTTTCTTCTTCTTGTTGATAGTGAAGCTCTTCTTTTCTTTCTTCTCCTTCTTGTCCTTCTTGTTCTTCTTCAACTTCAACTCCCCATCATGATATTTTTTGTCCTCATAGGGGCACTTTGCCACTATATGATCGGGGCTATTGCAATTGTAGCAAAGCACCTCCTTTGCCTTCATGAAGTCCCTTCTCTTCCTTGCACCATATCCTTTCTTCTTCATGAACCTCCCCATCTTGTGCACTAGGAGGGTGTTGACGGTCCTTAAGTATCAAATATAATTGTCAACTAAACATGGAAAAGGATCAATATGCACCAAACATCTAGAATTAGGGTTTTATCTAACAGAATTCCACGAGTTTTGGTGTTTATCTATTTCTGCAGGGAGTTATCAGATAATATGGAAAAGAGGTCCACATGTCGGGTTAATGACGGGAAAATTACTTGGCACGCAATTATCTTACATCTAGAAGACTCCAGAAGCCACGGGAACGAACGGGAGCCGTAACGGGCCAGGACACAGGGCGCCCGCCCTGTGCCCTAGGGCGCCCGCCCTGCCCCTCGGGCCAATCAGCTTCTGCCTCGCGGATTATGCTCCACCGCCTCTCTAGATCAAGGAAAACCGTCCGTTCTAAGTCGGTTTGATCCGACGGTCCAGATTCATTTGAAAGGGCTATATAAGTAAGGCACCACCACCCCAGGGGAGAGGAGAAATCATTATCAGAGGAAGCCAGAAAAGTTAGGGTTTAGGAAGTTCTCTCCCGCTGAGAATTAGAAGTAGCTACTCCATTGTTCTTCAAGTCTTATAGGTTTGATTAGATAGAATTAGAGAAGTAGAGCATTCAAGCTCTGGATTTCGGATCTTCATCAATAAAGATTGGTATTATTTCATATCATTCTCTACTACTTTATTCTAATTGCATTATGTCTCTGTTTATTATGTTCTTAGTTTACTCTATGTAACACCCTAAAATTTGAAGAAAAGAAAAATAGGGAAAATATGGTTTTTATATTTATTTTTGTGAAGCATGCAAATTTAGAATAAGAATAATTTTTTTATAAATTTAAAATCAAATATAAGGGTAGAAACATGATTGAGCATTCATGCTGCTGCATTTGGAGTTTTGTGTTGAGTGGTTTGAATCAAATTCAAATTTGATTTGAAAATCATTTGAAAAATGGATTTGAAAATTCTGAAAAGAAAAAGAAAACGAATTCTATTTTTCCCGGGCCGCTTCTTCATCCACAGCTGCAGCCGGCCCGTGTTCTCCGCGCGGCCCATCTCCTCTCCCGCGCCGCCTTCGTCTCCTCTTGGGCCGAGCCGAGCCCGGCAAGCCGGCCCGTCTCGCGCGCGGCCGATTCCCCCGCTCTGTGTCGCCGATAGGTGGGACCCGTTTGCCAGCGTCACCTTCCACTTTCCTTTCTTCTTCCTCCAGCTTCCCAACCGCGAGCTCATCTTTCCCTCCTCTTCCGATTCGATTTGGCGGCTCAATCTCCCTCCCTTCCATAGATAGCGACGCCTTCGGGCTATAAAAACGCGACCCCCGCGTCATACCGCACGCATCCCATCCGTTTGGAGCTGTTCTAGTCGTCCCGTCGAGCCACCGCAAGAGCCACCGCCGCCATCGCCGCCACCGCGAGCTAGCCGCCGCCTTCCGATCATCCCCCGGCCCTATCTTCACGCGGGGTGAGTTCGCCGTGAGTTTCTCGACCTCCCGGTGTTCTCCTTTCTTTGTTTGGTGGCCGGAGCCGTGTTCTAGCGTTCTCCGACGATGGCGCCGCCGTGGGAGCTCGCCGTCGGCCGAAGCCCGGCCGGAGCGCTGCCCGTTTCCTCCACCGACTGATCTGGACGTCGGATCTAGATCGGATGGCGGAGATTAGAACGTACCGGTTCGGCTGACAGTTTTGCTAAAGAGCCCCTGCGATTTTGTCTTTTTGAACCCGCGGTCCAAAGCGTATTCTGGAAAATACGTTTTTAATAAATGAAAGCGTAATTCGTTTCGGAAAAAGAAAAATACGCTTTCACATATTTACAGTTTTGCCACTCAGATTGATTTAGCCGTAGAATCTTCGTTTTAACTCCGATTTGATCCATTCAAATTGCGTTAGATTCATATTTGCGAGCTCTATCTAATGGTGTAACTGTACAGTAGGTTTAGATTAATTTATTTTCGAGTTTTAATTAAAGTATTTATTTCTCTATAGGAAATCTTCGGAAATTCATAACTTTGTCGTTTTAGATCCGTTTTTCGTGATCTTCGCGTCTGTGTGATCCTAGTGAGTTGTAGATTCATTTTAAAGACTTTTTATTTTATTTTCTTACTGTTGGTGTATTGTTCTAATTATAGCCTTGTTTGTCTATGCATGATTGTCTCTGGATGTGTGTTGTTGATAATGGTTGATCGAGTATAGACGGTGAGCAATTCGTTGGAGATCAAGAGCCTTACTACGAGCAAGATCTTCAGGACCAGTTTGAGCA